>CM057453.1:821292500-822040000 GCA_016271365.2 Neoceratodus forsteri | reverse complement strand
GAGTCCACAGTGAAGAAACAGGAGTTACTAGTGGGGTACCCCAGGGTTCAATACTGGGGCCAGTCCTTTTTGATGTCTTTATAAGTGACATTGCAGAGGGACTGGAAGGAAAGTATGTCTCTTTGCAGATGACACAAAGATCTGCAACAGAGTTGATATGCAAGGTGGGATGAAAAGGATGAAAAGAGACTTGGCAAGGTTGGAGGAATGGTCAAATGTATGACAGCTTAGATTCAACGCAAATAAGTGCAAAGTAATGCACCTGGGAAACAAAAACCGAGGGGAAGAGTACACAATGTGGGGTGAGATACTGACAACAACAAAAATGGAAAGGGACCTGGGGGTAGTCATATCAGATGACCTAAAGGTGGGCCAGCAATGTGAGAAGGCAGTAAGGAGGGCTGGGGGGATACTGGGATGCATATTGAGAGGCATCACCAGTAGAAAACAGGAAGTTGTCCCTCTGTATAGACAGTTGGTAAGACCACATCTGGAATGCTGTGTACAGTTCTGGAGATCACATCTCCGCAAAGACATAGACAGGGTGGAGGCTGTCCAGAAGAGGGCAGCGAAAATGGTGCAGGGTCTGCACCAGAAGACATATGAAGAAAGACTAAAGGAGCTTAAGATGTATAGCCTCGGGGAAAGGAGGGAGAGGGGGACATGATAAAAACTTTCAAATACCTCAAGGGAATCAACAAAGTCCAAGAGGGTAGCATCTTTCAGAAAAAGATGTGCAAGAACAAGGGGCACAATTTGAAGACAGAGTAGGGATGGCTCAGAGGTAATGTGAGGAAGTATTTCTTCACAGAGAGGGTTGTAGATGCATGGAACAGCTTTCCTGAGGAGGTAGCAGAGTCAAAAACACTGGGGAAATTCAAGAGTGCATGGAACAGACATAAGGCAATTCTAGTGGGGGGTAGGAGGAAGTAGGCTGTTGGTTAACTAGGATCTGCAGCTTATCCGTTAGGTAGGAAAATGGGCAGACTAGTTGGGCCAAGCAGTCCTTATCTGCCATCAGATTCTATGTTTCTATGTTACTGAGAGGGGAGACAAATTGTGGAGAGGAAGAGACAGGTAGAGACAGTCATTGTGATTAAAATGATCCTATCCTAATCTACAGTACATAGGCATGCAGAGGGTAAACCTGTAAACTGAAATTTGAACTCTGGTTTGGAGGACTGAACTATTCCACTGCTGCCTCTAGCTAGAGACTCTGCCTGTTTGTGACCTAGATCAGTCAGCTGTAGTTGTAGGTGCAGAGGCAGGATGAGTCAGGTGCCTAACAGCGAAAAAAAGCAAAAAAAAAACATTTTACCTGGTTCAACTGGCTAAAGCAGTGGATGCAGCATAGATCAGGTCTGATCACCAAAATACCTCTACCACTTTACAATTAAAGTTGGACAGTTAAACCTGTGCTTGCAGTATATCAGATCCCTGTCATACAGGAACTGTACCATCTCAAGACCATAATACAAGTAATTGTACTGCTTTGCATCAGAATGGATAAAAAAACACGTTGCAAGTGATAAAATTGTTTTTGAGACAATCTCCCTTCAGCATGTCAGTAGCCACTGACCTGATGGATAGAGTTTAACTCTCCAAAAGTTCGATAAAATGTATTCCTGCAATATATTTGTTGTTTTTTCTTCTACATCATAGACAATACTAACGTCTGCCACATTTCTCCATCAGAATATACCAGATAGTCATACTCTATTCCCAGTAAGATACTAATGCTGAAGTCACACCTTCACTTGGAGTCCGTTGCTATGCACAATGCTTCGGCAGAAATCTGTGGTGGTGGAGGAGGGGATGAAGGAAGAATAAAAAAGTGAGTGCAATAGCTTCACAGTATATGGTTAACCTTTGTTCTGCACAAAAAAAACAGCCTGCTCAAAAACCTTGTTGTGCACATTCTAAACCATTGTGCACATTCCAATGTGTTGTTATGCACATTCTGAACAGTTGTTCTGCACAGTTCAAAGGTCATACAATTTTAAATTGCTCAGTTATTCCACACATAGCAGCTTACTAACCACCCAGTGCCCAGAGTTGTACCTTTTAACTTTCAAAAGTCTGTAAATTTGATTTTTGATCATAGACCAGAACAAAGAATTGTCAAGATTTTTTGTTTTCACTTTAGTGGGAGTCTGTCACTCTGGTGTTAAAAACCATATACTATAAAAAATAAAATATGGGCAACCACACAACTCGGCATGTGTTTCCATCTCAGGGTTGAGATTACAGCATGGACCTCTTGAGCTTCACTCTCGAGGTTCATATACTGTCATCTCAACCCCTCGATGGAAACACAGCCTTGTTGTGTATGGTTGACCATATGTTGGGAGAGTGCTCTTCAGTACTTGCTTCTTAATGGAAGCAGAGCAAAACCCAGTTTTACCTGTTGAAAAACACTATAACTCCTAATATCCCATAAGCCTTGCTCTTATACTTAGAGATACTGCTGCTTGTGCAAGCTGTCAGTTATGATCTCACTGTCACTGATGTTTAGGAGCATATAGATGGCACTAGGCCCATTAGTAGCTCTGTTAAAGTTCCATGTAATAAGTCTTATTTCCACCTTTGTTTATGTAATCATCCAATCTTTGTTTGAATGTGTCCTTATTTGCATTTATCATGATAACTAATGGTAATCTGTTCCATAAGTTCACCACTCTTTGCATAAAAAAAAATTCATTTTTTTTGGTTTTAAACCTTCTACCAATTATCTGCAGGGGATGCCCATGAGCTACTACAAAGTTAGTATTTTTTTAATTCGGTATTGAGCTTGGTTATAAACCCAGATTCCTGCATAATGTTGTATAATAGCAGCAGGTCACCCCTCCTTCTTTGCATCCCAAGAGAGTGTAGATTTAACTTCTTCAGTCTGATATCACAGGGGTAATTTTTCATCCCTCTATTTTTGCCATCTGATGCTGCACATTCTTCAGTTTGTTAACATCACTTCTTCTAACAGGGTCTATAGCTGACTGTAATAGTCTAGCTGGTGTCTTAACAGTAAGTAAGTGGCTCTGGTGGGATTTTAAACTTGAACTTGCTGGTTCCCAATCCTGTGATCTAACAACTAGACTGCAATACCATACCTCTGTCACATTTGAAAGGTTGCTTAGTGAATCCTAAAGCAAACAGTAGTGGAAATGAGAGGGAACCCGGGGAACTCAGGTCTGGGAGTGAAACTGAGTCTGACTCACTTGCAGGAGCAAAATGATGAAGGACTGCTTTTGTGTAAAATGTCAATCCCTAAAATCATAAAACTGACTAAATAAAGTGTGAAAATGCAACATATAATGCAGAAACATGCCCCTAGACCCCTGCCAGATATGTCTGATACTACGTCAAAGGTGCTATGTTCTGCCAGTGAGACCTTTCCATTTTCAACCCTGAAAGCAGGATTATTGTTAGTGGTTCACTAGGCATAGCTAAAACTGGAAAAGGTGAACTTTTCTGTTTTAACCCCTCTGATGGAAAAAATCAGCATCTTGCTGAGCATGGCACAGCTAAACTGCAAATCTATAGATTGCATAAGAAACTGAAGCATTGCATATTATCTGCCTGACACCACCCATTTCAAGTAGTTCCCAGAGGGTAGTTGAATATATGCCCCGCAAACTTTTTTCCTGTTGTCTAGTAAATGTGGGATGTTTACATCACAATGATACAATGTGTAAATAACAACTATCCCAACATTATTCTATATCCCTTATCAGGTTACACATTAGGAACCATACTGGTCCTGACCAGAGCTTGTAAACGTTAGAAATCACATCCAACTTATTTCAGACCCATTACCCTCCCACCCAATCCTATAGGCAACCTCTGTGGAAGAAACTGTTTTTAAATTTTCCCTTCCTCTTCTGAATGCCAATAATGTGACCCACATATTTCTTTTTGTCAGATTTCCAGTATTTGGGCGGGGGGAGAGAGAGAGAGAGAGAAGGAAGGAAGAGAGAGGGAGAGGGGGAGAGAGAGAGAGAGAGAGAGAGTCAATGACGATCAACACACTGCGTTTCATGTATAAAACAAATTATTCTGCTATTCTGGGTGGCTTGATGGGCATGCTAAAGACTTGGTGGTATTGTGGTATAGTTGAGAAAGCTGCGGAGTTTAACAATATTCAAAGTGGGTGATACACAAAGGTGAAGTGCTGGCTGAGTGGAAGAAGATTTGCAGAATGCCTTTTAAGAGTGTTATGTACAGCTGATGAGCTCCAAAAAAGCTGAACCAATCTGGTCCTGTAGTACTGGCCAAAAACTAATGCACACACACTAACACAGAGACACACACAGACACACAAATTTACAGGTGGCCCCACTGCACACAAACATACAAAATAGCCAGCAAAAGGCGTAATGTCTATTGAGTCTGCTTGACTGCAATGCCCCTGATCCAGACATCGCAGTGGCACCATGTAATTCACCCTGGACATCCATCAAATTGACTGGCTGGGGAGCTAGGACTAGAAGTGTTCCTGGCTCAGAGCCCTTTGCTGCAATTATTAAACTACACTACCTGGGAGCTGGTATTATAAACAGGATCTATCTCACAAACTCTTCACTCTAATTCAGTGGTTCAGTTTACATCTATATATGGAGTAACTGGTGCAGTTGGTTACTTGGAGTGCAACATAAGAATTTGTGCAACATAAAAAGTTGGAGCACGATTGTCTTGTGGTTTATATAGCCTTCCATGCTCTCTGTTTATGGTGAACTACCACCCTTTTTGGGGTACTGGAGGTAAAAGAACCCCCTTGTGGAGGGTTCCACCTGTAAAGGTGTTGCAAGATGGTGATCCTTTGGCCAAAGGTACCTTAGGGAACCACCACAGAAGAGGGTGAGGATGGTGCGAGGAAATATCTGGAGAATGCATGGGGCTTGCATGCTTATGAAGCACTTGGTGGAGAATGGTATTACCCACTGCCCCACAAAACCCAAGGCTTTAGCCTTGCCACTCACTAGTCAGTGGCAACTGTGTATGGAGTAAATAGTGTAGTTGGTTGCTTGGACTGTTGTGTTTATGCAACTTAAGGATTTCAAGTGTTTTTATCTTGTAGTTTATGTGGCCTGCCAACTCTATTCCTGGTGAACCACCACCCTTTTTGGGGTACAGGTGGCACAAGAACCTTCCTGAGAAGTGTTCCAACCCTAGTAGTGCCACAAAATGGCAGTCCTTTGCCTAAAGGTACCTTAGGAAAGATGCCAAAATGTGAAAGCAAAGGCATCACCATGTAGTAGAACTGTCAGAACATCAGTTTCCACTAAGGCAAGTGGAATGGCCAAACACCTGAGTGACCAGTGAAAGGAAGTGGCACCACCATACAAAGTCCAACTGGCCCAGTGGAAAATACTTAACTACAAATTAGGAAGCTGACTAAGTTTATGACCATCAGCATGGAGGAGAGGAAAACAAACCTTTTGGAGGAAACCTCTGGGGATACAAGACTTTAGGTTGCCATCTTTACAGGTGTTGGATGAAACAATTAAGTACCTAGGTGTCAGTCAGGCCTGCTAAGCACTACTGCATGCTAAATAAAATGTGAGCTTCTCCTTCCGACCAAAAGGTCTTTCATCACAGAGGAGATAATGGGTTGTTATCTGGGAGCATTGCTATAGCCATGCCAAGGAATACTGAGGTTCAAACACCCCAAAGAAAAGGAGAAGACTACAAACAGCTGTATGAGGCCTAGCAGTCCAAAATGCTTCTGATGGGGCTCATTGACATAGGAAATCAGTCATTTGAGGTGGTCAGGTTGGCGCAGTGCAAAACCCAGTGAGGGTGAAATATTACTGATCATTGCAGTACGAAGCCATCGAGAGCAAAGCATACTGAGTATTGAAGAACAAGGCAAGAGAGGCAAAAGTGTACTGGGCTCTTAAGGGGCTAAATATCGGTGTATGCCTGGTTGTAGAAGGGAGTATGCCCGTATGTCACTGGGGCATGTGCCTGTTGATAGTTGGTGAAGTGCTAGCCTGAAATTAATAAGTAGACTAGGAACTGTATATGATAAGGGTAAAAGTGAACACCAAGTAGAGGACTGAACAGCAGCCTGGGCAGGCTGCCGGGGTTATGGTGCAGTGGAGTGCAGGTACACAGAATGCCTGGGGAAAGACTGGCCATTGTCATAGGCATTCACAAAGGGGGGGCAAGGGGGACACTTGCCCCTCCCTCTGAAGCCCAAAGCAATTAAATAAAATTGGGTAAAACCAGCTGTCTTGGTCCCAATGACTACGGCAGGCATAGCTGTATTAAACCAAGCAACTGTTTGATAAGGATTTACAGGCTGGCTGACTTAGGAATCTGCATCTGCTCTGCTGCTTTAAAAAATGTCCTGTAACTTACTGTAGGTACCATTATTACATACCTACATAACATGATCACTCACTGCCTTGCTCCGGTCGGTGTCTCCCCATGGCCAGATGTCACTGTCGAGACTTGAGGAGAATGTCTTTCAGTGAAGGCTTTCACAAGAGGATCAAGGATGGTACTGCAAGTTGCAACAACAGAGGAGCATCACACAACAAGTGACACCGCTGCTCCCAGTGAGTGCTGTGATGCTGCTGTGCTGGAAGGGGAATGGGGAAGATCGATCCAGGATTGGACTCTGAAAGTTTTTGCTGCGTGAGTTATGGGTGGGTGGCTGCTTACACTCTGCGGGGGCCGGGGGTTTGAAGCAGTGCAGCAGCCAGCAAGTAGGGGTGACTGAAGTAATTGCTGGAAGGGGACGGGGAGGATCGGAGAGTTTTCACTGCATGGGTTACGGGTGGGCAGGTGGGTGGCTACTTACACTCTATGGGGGTAGGGTTAAGCAGGGCAGCAGCAGAGCCAGGGAACTGGGTGGGGACAGGGTTCAGTTGTGATGGCATGGGTGCTGGATTTGGAAGGGGGGCAGAGGATGAGGATCATATTGGAGATTTTCAGCATGGGTTACAGGTGGATGGGCAGCTGCTGCTTGTACTCTGCTGGGGGCTTAAGCAGTGCAGCAGTGGTTTGGTTCTCATGACACAACAGAGGAAACGTGGGGAAGGTGGGTAGGTGGGTGCCACAAGTGACAACAATGTAATGCCATTCATAATTTCCATTGGCCATTGCTAGTTGCTTGCCATTAAACAAGTCATTTGCTACCTTTCATGGTGATGCTGAGGGCTGAAGCACTGGATGCCTGACCTCACCCTATGTCGGCAACCCGTGTCCTGGAATGAGAACTGGCCGCCAGGGGTTGGCAGGGGAGGAGAAGGATTGAGCCCTGATGGCTGTTCTCCTTCTCCAGGGCAGACCTGAATGCCAATACTGCCACCTGGGGAACTCAGGTGGAAGGTGCAGTACGAGGCAGCCAGATGTGTTGGGAGGGGTGGACATTAGCCGAGGGCCAGAGCAAAGGTACGTCTCACCATGTTTTGTCTCACTGGCCCTCCCAGTGGGCTGATGCCTGCAGGGAGCAGGAAAAAAAACAGGAAAAACACTCCGCAGTAGCACCAGTAGACAGGTCCCAGTGCCGGTGATTGGAGGAACCAAGGGAAAGACAGCTCAAGGTGCACGCTCAGCTATAGGTCTGGGGGAGTTAGGGGGACTCCTCCACCCCAGCTGTGTGTGGGAGGGGGTCATCCGGTGAGCTCAGGTCCAGGAGTGGGGCACCCATATAGACAGTCAAACCTTGGGGGAGCTCCGATGTAGGGGCACATAGGATCCCAGGCTAGAGGGGCAACTGCGGGAAGGTAGGAGCATAAAGACAGTCATTTGCCATTTACAGTGCAGTGACTGACTGCCACTTCGGACCTTTTTTTTCTGTTAAATGGCTGTCTGTGACTTTAAAAACTTTACTAGTAGTACTACTAGTCTCATCTGTAAATTGTCCCAGTGCTGTCACTGGCTCAGGCTGCTGCAGCCTGCCTGCTGCTCTTTATTTGTCTGTGCTTGGGTACGCTTGAAGCCTGCATCACCTGACAAAAAGAGATCCGGTCAGATGGCAGACACTGGGGGCTGGGGGCAGGGCTCAGTAGTTTATAAAGGAATAATGAATGAAACTACTGAGCAGCAAGCTGAACAATCTGCGCTGGCGTGGGAGCGGATTGGATACTACTCATGGAGACACGAGAGTGAGATGCCAGCTACTGCTCCACTAGTAGTTTGTCAGTGTTTTGGTGGTGGTGGCTGTTGGGGTTTTTGCTGTTAGTTTTGGTTTGAATTTCTGGCTAATCTACTGTTCAGAGATTTAAAAAAATATGTCATGTACCATTATTATTATCAACATTCAAGATTCAACAATTTAAAGTGAAACAAACACAACTGATTATTTTAAACAGTAGATACGTAGTAGCTAGTATTAGTAACTTACTGAAGATAGGCTCAGAGAAGGGTGGAACCACAGGGCAGGCAGGGGACTAGAGTGGGGAGGGGAAGTGGAGCAGACGAGGGAAGGGATTACCCTGTACATGCTTAGTCTGGGGAGGGGGAAAAGGCATCAGGAACTGCCTTGAACCTTAATTGAAATATTGAACCCGACCATTAGACATATTTGTTGGGAGTATTTATAAAAGGATTGAGCTAGCTAGCTGAGGACCAGTTTGAATAACTTAGAAGCAGGGACACCTGGCAGCCAGGCAGGCTAAAAGGGGGAGAACTTGCCTTGCACAGTGACTACTCAGAAGAGACAGCGTTGTGTTCAAATCCAAACCAAATTAGTTCACTCACTCTCTCAGAGGACAAGATAATTTCACTTTAATATTTTCTAAGCAGCAGGGCCACTGGGCCAGCCCAGGCCAGGTCAAGAAGTCTAAAAAGGGCTTACTTGCTGCTTTCAGTGTTCCAAATCAGTTCACTAGCTCTGTCATTTTTAGGTTTGATGCATATGTGCAACAAACCTTTTGTTATGAGTGGAAGTGGATTTCAGAGGTGTGTCTCTGTGAGCCTATTGCAGTTAAAAACTGTAGGGGTGAAGCAGTCTAGACCAATCACCATGCACTTTAACTGTGACATCACTCTTCTTCGGCTGAATGCACTTCAAAAGAATCAAGCCAATAAATTAGAAGGCTTCAGTCCTTTAATGTGAATCAAGCTATTCAACAAACAGTTGATGGGCTGTCAACACCAGCAGCCTGTCATTAAAATCAGCAGCAGTGACAAGCTGATCAGACTACATCAGAAAATTGAGGGGAGATCTACAGAAAGTTTGAACTGTGCCGTGCCAGTCTTTATTTTATTACTGTTAAAGGTTTTCCTACTTCTTCTGCCTAGTCTGTAGGCAGTTTGAAACTGGCCATGATGTCTCAAATTACGCCTTTTTTTCTTCTAAACTAGCAAGTCTCCTAAAGAAAAATTAACCCTTGTCCACCTCTCTGTAGTATGGAAGTTAGTCTCCTTACGGTGGCAACTTTTAAATATAGGGAAAAATAATAATATACCTCAGTTTCTGTCCACCAGGAAGCATACTGTATGTTGCAAACAATGTTAACCTAGGCAAAGTCACATATTCATTCTAAACTTTTTTGGGTCTATATTACATGAAAGGTGAACCCACACTTATAGAACTGTGGGTGTATGGATGTCCCTAACTTTTTCAGTCCTCTCCTGCCCCTCCCCCATTTCCTTTTTCACCACCTGTTCTCCCATAACTCTTATGTTCCCCTTCCCATGCCCTAGCCATCCATACCCCTTCCCTGTATGCTACCCTTACCACTCCCTTTTAGCTCTTGCATATATATCAAGACCTGTCATGATCTGAGTGATGCCTAGATCTTAACATGGTTATGATACTACATATATTGAAGTTCAATAAAAAAAATAACTGGCAGATCCCTACATGTATTCTCTTTTTTCTTGTGTGGAACTGTTTTCCTTACCATTCTTCCTGCCATGATCCCAGTATTTGCCTTATGTCCATGTTGATCCTCTGCACTAGCTCTCTCCTAGCTTCAAGACAGTTATTAGTCTCCTAAATGCCCTGTCTATTCGGTACCCTTGATATCTGTCTAGGTGTAAAAAAACAAACTGGATTTTTCCCAAAGTGAATCTTGCTCACTCAGTGTTGTCCATAGCATTCTGTAAGAGAGCTGTTTGCCGTACCCAACATTCCTTGCACTCTCAGCCCACGTGCCCATGTAACATCTGAGGACGTACTGGTGCAAAGCATCAAACCTTTGGCATTGACAAATGCTTGTTTGTATCTGTTCTGGGCCACTGTTGTTCTAAACTTCTGACCACCTTCTAATTCGAATTTGTCTATAGTCTCTCATCTTATCACTTAGCGAGGAGACTAAAAAGGCTTGGTGATTATTATAGTGTTCCAGATCAGTTCACTGTCTCAGAGGACACAGAAATGTAATTAAATATATTTCTGAAGCAGGACTAGCTAGGGCAGGGAGCCTAAAAGGGGATTGCTGCTTACACTGTACATCCAAATCAGTTCCCTCTCTCAGAGTACAAAATAAATTGAATAAAACATTTTTGAAGCAGGCAGGGCCAGGACAGGAAGACTAATTCTAACAAGCATTTGTCAGTGTCAAATGTTTGCTTGCTGGTTTTAGCAGTGGAAGTGCAGGAGTTAGACAGATGCAGTATAGGAATGGCAGTGATGTATTGAACTGACGCCAACTCCACCCCCACCCTGCAGAGATGGACAGGCCTTTGGGTCATCACCCATAATGGTCATGACATTTCACCTCACCCTACCCTACAGACACTGACAAGTGTCGAGGTGTGCCTTGGGATGTTCGGGCTTTACACTCACCTCATTCCATAAAGAAATATGCCGAAATGGGTGCAGTATAGGAGAACGGTGTGAACTTTGGGGCCAAAGAGTCCAAGGTGCACCTTGATGTCTATCGCTGGCTGCAGGGTGGGGGTGGGGGTGGAATGGCATGAGCATTACTGTTGACAATCCCAAGTCACACCCCTGACACCTGTCAGTCCCTACAGGGCAGGGCTGATGCCTGTCAGACCCTACAGGGTAGGGCGTTATGGTCAGAATCCCTAAGGCCCTGGGCGTGTCTTGGTATTTGTACTTTACATTTTTAACATGGGTTTTTTGTGACCCCACCTCATGAACAGTGACACTATCAGTTTGTTAGCCGAAAGGTGATTTTGCACAGTGAATGCACCATTCAGCACCACAGGTGCGAAAACTCATTTCCAACATGATGTGAAAAATGACAGCTGTACTGTTCACGAAGAGGCATAAAAAAATGGTAATGCTGAAAGTCTGAAGCCAAAATATAAAAAAATTGGTGAAGTCACGAGCATGCATAGAAACTGCGCAATGCACACCTGTAATGCAATTATTTGGGGGATTTTTTGCACCAGATTTTCAATATAGGCATTTTGAGACCTCCGTTCATGAGCAGTATTACTGTAATTTTCTTAATCTGTCCCGAACACTGATTTCCCACAGTGACTGCGCTATTCTGCACTGGAAGTGTGAAAACACATTTCAGTCAGGATGTGAAAAATGACAGCTGTACTGTTCATAAGGATGTGTGGAAAAATGGCAATGCTGAGAATCTGGATTGAAAATATTACAAATCTGTGAAGTTACGAGGGTGCATAGAAACTGCGCAATGCATGCTCGTAACACAGCCATTTTATGGACTTCTGTGACCAAATTTTAAACATAGGCATTTTAGGACCTCTGCTAATGAAAAGTGTCACTGTGATTTTCTTAATCTGTCCCGAACACTGATTTTCTACAGTGACTGTGCTATTCTGTGCCGGAAGTGCGAAAACACGTTTTGGCCAGGATGTGAAAAATGACAGCTGTATTGTTCATAAGGAGGTGTGAAAAAATGCCAATGTTGAAAATCTGGAGTGAAAATATTACAAATTCCTGAATTTGAGAGTGTGCGTAGAAACTGTGCAATGCACGGTCATAACACAGTTATTTTTTGGGAATTTTTTTGCTAAATTTGCAACATAGGCTTTTTGACAGCCCACCTCATGAACAGTGACACTGTTGTTTCCTTAATCAGTCCCGAAAGGTGATTCCACGCAGTGACCACGAAATCACCTTTCGGGACCAAATAACCAAATGACAGTCACTGAATTCATGAGGGGGGTCCCAAGAACCCCACGTTGAAAATTTGGTGCAAAAATTCAAAAAAATGATCACGATATGCACCAAAGTTGAAAAAACCTTATTTATGCCATTATACAGCTTACGGCATTTCTTCAGTTCACGGTCGGCTTTGAAGAGTGCAGGCGTGTTCCGCTCCACCAAAGATCATTGCACCAGCCTCCAGAGTAAGTATGGGGTGAGGAGGGTGTGGGGGTGGGGTATGTGGAGGGTGGGCGGGTTGGGGCCAAGAGAGTCAATGAGGGACAGTTTCTTTTGTTACAGGTTTTTTTAATTGTACATAGATGATGTGGGACTTTTGCCACACTGGGGTGGGCTCCCAGTGTGGCACCTGGAGGTTTTGGGGGGCAGTGGAGCCAGTGGTGGATTGGGCACCCACGTTGGCCTTACTTTGTGGGGGGGACCATGAGGACGCTGGACTTATGCCACGCTAGGGGTGGGCTCCCAGTGTGGCACCTGGAAGTTTGTTTTTTTGGGGGGTCACTGGAGCTGACAGGGATTGTGCACCCCCGTTGGACATACAGTGTACTTTGGGGGGGCGAGTGTGTATGAGCCAAGTGGGATTGGGCACCCCCCTTGGCACACAACAAATAGGGGCGGGGCATGCATACAACCACCGTTACCATCAGCGGTGGTGATGTGTAGGTCAATTTGCATACTACTGATGGCACGGCAGCATGCAAATTGCCTACACATTAACACCGCTGATTGTAGCAGTCATTTGCTTTCAACTCTACACCACCGCATCTGAACTGCTGTCATAGACAGCTGGGACATTCATTGCGCGTAGCCATGTCTGCAAAACCCTCGGGGCATTGGAAGCAGGGGTGCCACACCTATGAAAACTTGTATGGTGGCACTATATTTCTTGCACATGCGTGCAAGCAAACATTGAAAAGGACTTGATGCTTTTAGTGTTCCAAATCAGTTCGCTATCTCAGTCAGTCTTGTTTGTTTCTGTAGCATTGTTTTTTCTGAACTTCTGATCACCTTCTAATTTAAATTTGTCCATAGTCTCACAGTAACATCACAGTCTCTCATCTTCTCACTCAGCAACGAGTCAGACATTCTTATCTGGTTAATTGTCTTTTAATGTGTGTGACAGTTTGGCTGCAGAAAGGGTTGTGGTTGGTTAGCGATTAAGTATTAGTAACTATTACAAAAGTAAAAAAAAATAAAATAAAACTTCAATTAAATTGAAAAAAAAAAGGACAAAGCCAAGGAAACCAAAAGAACAAAGATCAGCGACCTGTGCCTGGCTGGAGGGGTTCTTAACAAGTGGTGACTCACTCTGCAGTGGCCAATCAGGGCTGCTTGGGGGCAGCTGGGGTAGTTTGCCTGCTGCCTCTATTTGTTGTGATGGTAGTGTACAACACAGCATAAATGGTTTAGGTTAACTGTTATTGTGCTGACTACTGCTTTCACAAACTTCATTTTGAACAAAACAAAACTGAAAAAAAATAAGAAGAGGAAATAAGGGGAGATCACCTTGGAAAACCTTGTCTGGGAGGGCCAAGGTGGTTGGTCTCACTGACTGTCTGGCTATAGCCAAAGTGTTTGGCTCACTGAATTGAATAAACTGATTAACAGAAAAACACAAAAAAGGAGCAAAAGTAAAATGGCTGCAACAGCGGAACAAAGGGGATATTAGACATGGGTATCCACAATTATTTCAAGAAACAGAAAACAAGTCGTGTTCCAGATACTGAAGAAACTTACAGTTCCTCACAGCTGGCTGATACACAGCAAACTTCCATATGTGAAGACACAAGACAACCAGACATGGAAGAGAGCACTACAGCATATGCTGTGAATAGCACAGCACAGTCAGACTCATGTGTGCCATTAGAGCCAGCAGAAACCCAAACAATGGACATTGGACAGTACATCGGCCATGCAAAACCCATATCTGAGGAATTGAAATTTAAACTTCTTATGGATTGTTGGACACCTACTGACACGCAAGACTTTAAATGTGATACTACAGGACAAAGAGCATTTTGACGTGCTTGGCTTGCCCAGTACTCTCTGTGGCTATCCGACTCTCTTTCTCTGAAAGGAGCTCTCTGTCACTACTGTATTCTGTTTCCTCAGAAGGTAACATGTAGAATACAAGATGCTTTATTACCAAATGTTCTACTAAATACAAAGGCTTCCATGAAGATGCAAAAGAGGACGCAAAAAGTTGCTGGCATTGGGGATCACATGAGGACGAAACTAACTTTCTTGTGATTATGGGAAGGACAGCTGTGTCAGTTGAGCACCAACTTAATAAATCCCACAAAAAACAGTCCAGAAAAATCGTAAAAAGCTGTACTCAATAGTCTCAAGTATAGTATTTTGTGGGACCCATGACATACTGTAGCTCTCCATGGTAAGACAAGTTCTTCTGGCAATATTAAAGGCCTGATGGAGTTTCGTATTGAGGTAGGAGATGAAGGTTTGAAAAATCATCTGGAAACTATGCTTGCCAATGCCAGGTATACTTCTCTCAGAACGTACTATGAGATGATTGCAATCTGTGGTAAAATATTGAGAGGACATTGTCCATGCAGCTAAGAATTCAGTGGGGTTCTTGATTTGAGTAGACAAAACCACAGATGTTTCAGGCACTGAACAGTTGTCTCTTGGGGTAATATTTACTGGGGAACATAATGGAAATAAGTGTGTACATGAAGAGTTCCTTGGTTTTATACCACTTTCTGACCAAACTACGTAAGGATTCACTAATGAGATCCTGACAGCTTGTTCTGAATTTGGACTTAATCTGAATAAACTGATAGGTCAAGGCTATGATGGTTGCCTGGCAATGGCTGGCAGGGAAGCAGGTGTTCAAGTCTTAATTAAAGACAAGTACCCTAAAGCCACATTTGTACACTGCTCTTCACATTGACTCAACCTCATTGTAAATGATCTCAATAATGTGAGTGATGTCCGTAATGCAGTCAGCACAACAAAATCCATCATCAATTTCTGCCAGAGCTCCCAAAGGAGAAAACTCATCCCTAGTGTTCTTTTATTGTGCGAAACACACTGGACTCAGAAATACAAAAGCATCTGAACTTTTGGAGAAAACTACACAACTGTAACAGAATCGGAAAACCTGGCTGAGTCAAACAGCAATACCAAAACAAGACAACTTGCATACCAACTGCTGTGTACATCATGGAATCCTACATTTATTGTTTGTCTAGTCTTGATAAAGAAGTATTCTGCTATGCTAGAGCTAGTCACCCAGGTGCTGCAGACTGTGTAGCTGGACCTGTTGGAGGTGCAATCTCACTTCCAAGAGTTAGTAATTGTGATCAGTGATCACAGGGAGAGTCGTAAGACCAACTTCAGGGCAATACTAGACGAATCTGAGGAACTGGCAAATGAAGTTGGTGTGGAGCTCAGGGCACCAAGACAAGCCACAAGGCAGATAAACAGAGCTAATTCCACCTAGTCAAAATACGGGTCTGTTACCACTGATCTGTTTATATTCCCTCTCTGGTCATTAATTTCTACAATGAGAATTTGGTTTACTCAAAAATAAGTCTGCTTACAGTCTGTTGAAGCTTTGTGCTTCTCAAATGTCTACAATGGAACAAACTGACTTCAGAAACCTGGCCAAATTGATCAAGGAATTCTATCAGTTTGAGAATTTTATGGAGGAATCCAGTATGAGGTATTATATGTGGACAAAAAGATGGCGTGAGGGAATGAACACAGATGACATGACTCTCATCAATGTTTTTGACCATACAAATCTCTTTCCATCCATCAAAACAGCCATTCACACTGCACTTGCTCACCCTGTGAGAACATGAACAACTGCACAACTGAACACTCTTTCAGCACCTTGCGAAGGATAAAAACATGGCTTTGGTCAAAAATGAGCGGCGAGCAGTTAACTGGCTTATGTGTAATAAGTGTGCACAGAGACAGAATTAACACAGGGAAGGAAAGATTTGTTGGAAGAGTAGTAGATCATTTTGACATAGAAGCTAGGAGACTAATTTCTGTTCAAGAATAATGTTGTGAAATTTTTTGAGCCATTTTCATCAGTCTAATGTATTGCAATTGTGACAACAGAGCTTCTGGACAGAAATCTAGTCTTCACAGCAGTCCAACCCCCTAAGAACATAGGGGAGAAACAATCTTTACCCTGGATTCAGGAGTAGGGATGATTTAACATAACTGTGTTTATCATCAAAAAACCCCAAAACTCACCACAGATCATCTAAACCCCCAGAGCTTCTGGGGGCCTGGTGGCCCCCCGACCCCCATCCTTATGGTTTGGGACGCAGGAGGCAATGTCACACCTGCCTCATGATCTTGGTTACAGAGAAGGCAGGGCAGTACAGAGGCAAAGTATACTGGTCTGTGGCTGGGCAAATGCCCAAGCCAAAAGGACAGTAAGAAAGCCTCCTCCCCCCAAAAAAACAGAAGGCAGAGCATGACAACAGCCAGGGCTAGAGAGACCTGGAGGCAGGCAGAGAAGCAGGGAAAGTGAGGAAGGGCAAGCAGGGAGAAAGACTCATCCCCAGCAGGCACCCCCAGACCAGACAGTAGCGGGGGGGGTTAGGCAGCAAGAACTAAATATCCCCCATGGCACACCACAAGAGAAAACAGAGCAGGAGCAGGGGAGCAAGAATATGCACAGGTCTCAGAGACAGGAACAAATAAATGAGGCATAGGCCAACAAAGCAGACAGAAATCAGGGGACAGCCAGAAGACAACAGGAGGAAGGCAGGATAGAGTACACAACAACCACAGCAGGAGACAAGGAAGAAGGGAGGAGTACAGGCCACATACCTCGGTACAGCAAACAACAGACAAGGGGAAACTGCTGAGTCACCAGGAAGGAAGGAACAACAGTGCCCATGTTTCATTACCAAATGACGATAATAGTATAAAAAATTGACGGAAAAGATGCCGCCCATTGCTTATAATGGAGCATGCCCCGGTGCTCTCACTGGCATCTTGTCATCATGTTAGTGAGTGTGGGGGGTGCAGCGTGTGAGCTACTTATAACTGGCGAATCTGTAGGACCCAGTTTCAAGACTTTTACGAGGGAGATAGTTTTTTCCCCCCCGACTACATTATAGTTTGTCATTTGCACAATTCTGGACTCCTGCTGTGGTAAGGCACCTATATTTCAGGTGCAGGGGCACTTACATTTATATTGGTGGATTTCTTTAAATAACCTGTGCTGAGACATATGAATCCCAGCACTTCAAGGCTGCTATAACCTCTTCATCAGGGGGGAGTGGCAAAGGTGTGTAATAGGAATACCTTTATAGTCTCTGCTTGACGATGTAAAACCTGTGATTGCCATGAAAATGAAGACTGAAGCAGCTTCTTACTGAAACCGCTGTGGTAGGTGTAATAGTATCTGCCTTCCTATATGGTTGGTCAACACTGTAACAATTTTTTTATATATCACATACTTCAGTAGAGAAACGTAGCCCCCAGCTTAAAAAATTGATTGTTTAGCCTGAAAATAAAACATGTCAGGCTGAACTTTTAATATGACGTACGTAAAAACAGTAGTACGACGAAGAGGGGTACCAAAGGGGGAAACTAGAAATTGATACTTGACCATTGATCGTGTTATGGCTTACGACTTACTTAACCAGATAAAAACATTTTTTAAAAGGAGGTAGACTTGAGATGACAAAATTGCTGAAGAAAAGTTTAAGGTGGGGGCAAGGAGTACAAACAAAGGAGTGGTCAATTATACATTTGGGCAAGAATGCCAGCATATTGGTCCTATGCACCCAAAAGATTACTAAGATAGGAAAGACTCAGCTGCTTGTCTCTGGTATAATGGATGGGATATGACAAATCTTATGTCAGCCATAACTCATAATGCAATGTAACCTTACTGGAAGTAACATTATCTCAAACTGCAACAGCAGCTACAATGACAGTGTGAAGATCAGGGGTCTATGTGATAACAGCGAAAGCCTAAAGGCGATCACTGTTATCGTGAAGTCAGAGTGCAGAAAATTTATTTTGGCACGCTAGCACCCCGGAGCACAGCAAAACAGCACCAGGGACTTAGGTTTTTGATGTTTTATGCGCCCCCCGCACCCTCCTACTTAAGGATTCTCAACTCCAGGGGGGTGCATGTCGGGGGGGTGAAAAACATTTTTAAGAAAAAGGTTTGGGCCGGGCACAACAAAAACACACCAGCACCTGGATCTGAACCCAGTACCCTGTCCACGAACACCACCAACTCACCCACCATGCCACAGGGTCAGTTCAGAAACCCACCACGGCACCACCCCTCACATTCCCTCCTGCCCCTCGCTGTGCATGCTTGCTCCCCCCCAGCGTGTACGTATAGCGACATCCTGTCACTATATTCACCGACCCCCACATCCAGTCGTCCTACCCTACTGTAATCGATGATATGCACTGGGGATCGGGTCGCCGTTATTGTAGGTGCCCAATTGCCGATGACCACGTCACAGGCTACCAAGAAGAGTTGTTGCAAGACCACAGGTATTACCAAAACATTCAGATAATAAAAAGCTAGAATTTATCTGCTACTTTATGGGCATAAATATGGCAGTGACAGCATTTACAAAAAAGTGAATAGTTAAAGCATGGAAAAACAAGACAAGCACTTGCATTTTTAAATTATCATTAAAAAATAATAAAAGTAACTAAGGCAGGAGAAAAAAAAACATCAAATACACTAGATGAAGGCATACAAACATTACCAATAAACTATTAAAAACACAGCATAAAAAGACAGCAGAAGGAGATCAAGGATCCATCTAGTCTGCCCATGAGTTCTTTGGATCTTCTCAGGTCCCAGAACCTAGCCCGCCCAGCCTAATGCCTCCTACTGCTCCTGTTGCTTTTGATCACGCTTTAGCCTTGTCCCACCTCACAGACTTTGCTTCCACTACCTCAGCTGGCAGTTTCTTCCATGGCTCCATGACTCTTTCTGTAAAATAGTGTTTTCTAAGCTCCCTCTTGAAGCACTCCCCCCTCAACTTCCACTTGTGCCCTCTAGTGTTAGAGTCATAGACTCTGTGGAACAGGTCTGAGGATGGCATCTTATTTATTCCTCTCAGGGGTGTGCTGACAGTGCAACAAAACCCTTACACGAATGGCAATGCAGGCGCTGCAACTCGATTGACAGTCATTCCTGCAATCAGGATTTTGCAGCGCCCACTGTTGTTGCTGACCCAGGAGTGTTCTACTCTTTCTCCCTACACCTCTGACCTGGAGGTGATTGTATGGGGCTGTAGGGGGTGAAGCCAGGATGCGCCCTGGTGCTTTGGCGGCAACAGTGGTTAGGAGGCACAATTGCCGGGTGACAGAGTCACCGCCAGCATTTTTGTGCCACTGTAGTGTTGGATGACGAGATGGATGTTGAACCATCATGGTGGAACCCCTCTCAGGAACTTGTATGTTTCAATCATATTTCTCCTTTCCCTCTTTGTCTCCAGTGAGAACATAGTTAATGCTTCCAGAAGCTCCTCATATGAGTGCCCTTGAAGGCCCTGGATCATTTCAATTGCTCTTCTCTAAACAGCCTCCAACCTGTTTATATCCTTTTTCAGATATGGACTCCAAAACTGGACACAGTACTCCAGATGGGACCTTACCAGGGACCTGTAGTGTGGTGGTATTACCTCCTTCCTCCAGGTGTCGAATCCCCTCCCTATACACTCCAGTATTTTGTTGGCCTTGAGATAAGCTTTATTGCATTTGCTTGTCTGTTTAAGGTGCTGCTTATGATGACACCTAGGTTCCGTTCTTCTTGTGTGATGCTGAGCTGGACTCTGTTGAGGTGGACCCAAATACATCACCTTACATTTCTTTGCATTGAACTTCAACTGCCAGACACTGGACCATTTTTCCAGCCTCTGTAGTTCTTTTTGTATGCCCTTAACCGCCTCCTTGCTCTCAACCCTTCCTCCTAGTTTGGTATCATCCACGAATAGGGCAGTTTTACCTTGAATACCTATGCTGATGTCACTGATAAAGGCATTAAACAGAAGTGGCCCCAACACTAAGCCTTGGGGCACACTACTAGTGACCATGCCTTCATCAGATCTTTCCACATTAACCACTGCTCTCTGTTTTCTGTCCGTAAGCCAATTACCTACCCAATTGACTATGCCCTTGGCTGCACCCAGGTCCTCCAACTTTTTCAGCAGGCAGTTGTGCAGCACTTAATCAAATGCCTTACTGAAACTGAAGTAGATGAGGTTCACTGGGTGGCCTGTCTAGTTCCCTAGTGACCCAGTCAAAAAATGTGCTTAGGTTCATTTGACATGACCTTCCCACCATGAACCTATGTTGCCTGTCATCCTGCAGACTGTTCTTATCTAGGTACTTTATCAAGTCTTGTTTTATTAGGGTTTCTAACAGTTTCCCAACTACCAATGTAGGGCTGACTGGTCGGTAGTTGCCTGCTTCCTCCCAACTCCCTCTCTTGTGGAGAGATACCACATCAGCTGTTCTCCAGTGTCCCACCACTACCCCTGTCTGAAGTGATCTGCTGAACAAATGTGATAAGGGACCTGACAATTCACTTGCTTGCTCCTTTAGCACCCTCGGGTGTATTCCATCAAGCCTGGTGACTTGTCTTCCCTGAAATGATCCAGGGCCTCTCTAACCCTACTGTTGGTGACTGATGGTGCTTCCATTTGTGGAACACCTTTGTCAGCAGCCTTGATGCCACTGTCAGGTACTGGGCCTTTGTGTTCCTTGGTGAACACTGATCAAAAGCAGTTGTTCAGAACAGTGGCCTTCTGCCTATCATCATCCACTACTCTGTCACCGTCTTTGAGTCTAACTATTCCTCCCCATTCTATTTTTTCTTGTATCGAAAAAAAAGTGTTTGTTCCCTTCTTTAATCCCTTCCATAAGTTGCGGCTTTGGTTGATTTTACCATACTCTTTGCTTCTTTGTTCTTCTGAATGTAGGCTTCCCATGCACTGTCTTCCTGAGTTCTTTTATAGTTCAGATAGGCCTCCATTTTGGTTCTGATTACTGTCATTACCTGGTTACTGAACCATACTTTTTTTTGTGTTTGTTCTTTTTCATCACTGTTCTTATGCACATCCTAATAGCCTCTAAAATGGCTAACTTAATCAGCCCCATATTTCTTCCATATCTAAATGCTCCTGGATCCTTAACAGCCTGCTTCTAACTACGTCCCTCATTTTGTCCAAATTGGTTCTTCTAAAGTTTAAAACTTCTGTCTTGGATTGTGATTTTTCTTCCCCCTAGGGCTAACACAAACCACACAGAGTTGTGGTCACTGTTGGTCAGTGGCTTCCCAACCCCTGTAGCTCTTACTACCTCCACATTAGTAAGGATCACATCTAGGATGATGTCCAGCCTAGTCAGGGCACTAACTAATTGTGTAAGTAGGCAGTCTTGTAGGGCATCAGCCACCTTTTGGCTCCTACTAGAACCTGCCATTGGGATGCTCCAGTTAACATTGAGTTCAGGTCTCCTACCACCACTATGTTCCATCTTTGTTCTACACCTCTGATCTCCTCTTGGAGCTCTTCATCCCTGCCCTCAGTCTGCCTTAGAGGCCAGTATACCACACCTATGTGGATCCTCTCCCCTATTGCTGAGCTGAGTAGCATCCACAGGGATTCCACACCCTCCTTTTTGAAGCAATTGACTGAGATGGCATTTATATCATCTTTTACATATAATGCTACTCCTACCCTGCTTCCCTCCCTTCTATCCTGTCTGAACAAGGTATACCCTGGGACCAAAATGTCCCAGTCATTTTCTCCGAGGCCCAAGTCTCTGTGATGGCCATCAGGTCCACTCAGGAATCCACCATCATTGACTACAGGTCACTTATTTTGTTTACCAGGCTACTGGCATTAATGCATACATTTTCCATAGTCTGGTACCCCTGCTGCTATTCGATACTATTGGTTCTGCTCTTGGGCCTGTGGATACATGGCCCTGTGTTCGGTTCCTGATAGTTTGCAATCATTTTCCATGTGTTTTCTTAGGCTGTGGGAGGGAAATTCCTGCTTGTGGGTGAGTGATGACTAAGTTCCTATCAGAAGTGTATTTTCTGATAGGATCCCTCAAATAGTTTAAATGGTTGAGATGGACACTGAATTTCTGCCCAAGCACACTCACTCATTCAGTTATGTGAAGTCCATCAAACCTGAATAACTTGCTCTCCCAGAAGCTTCCCCATGAGCCTATGATGTGATATCCTTTTTCACAACACCATCCATGTAGCCAAGCATAGAATTCCTCAATGTCCATAGTCTTGATTTTGTCTTTGCAATCTCTTTTGCCACACACTGAGAGGGTCTCTGAGAATGTCAGGGTGGTCATTCGAGCAGCCAACTGTTTTCCCAGCTTAATGAAATTTTGCTTGATTTCTTTACTGTTCAAGCAGACAAGTCATTCATACCAATATGAATCAGAACATTGGTTCCTTTCTCTACTTTGCCTACCAAGCTTCCGATGCATTTGGTGTCGCACTGCGATGAAGCTCCAGGGAGACATTTAGCTGTCACCTTAGGTTGCGTACTTTTATTCAAGTGGGACTTGACTCCCCTGATCATTGAGTCCCACAGAACAAGAAATTGCTTACTCCTGGATCCACCATGTGTTTCCTTGCCACCTTTGGATGCTATCTGTCCATAGCTATGCCTGGTCCCCTCAATGAGCACAGGGTCACCTCCCACTGAGTCAGGATCCTTCATCTTCTCCAGTGGTGAAAAACAGTTCTTTATTGGAATAGTACTGGTCCAAACAGATCCTGTGTGGTCCATCCTTGAAATCTTCCCCTTCCCCAACCCACTACCCTCCAACCCCTAGGGCCATTGGGTCTCTGGGGAAGAGGGTGTGCTTGACTTGAACTCCAGATTAGCTGGTAACACAGGCTGGCTATCTCCTTCAAGCTACTTCCAGCTGAACTCAAAGGTCATTCAGACTCCTGCAAGCAGGACACTGACCCAGTCTACAAAGCAGACTCCTGAAGACAAGTGCCCCACAACCCCTGCAACTTACCACCTCCATACTGAAAACCAAAACAAAATTTGTGTGTGTGTGTGTGTGACAGTGGTAGGAGAAGTTCCTGCTAAGGACTGTTACTCCCTCATTTCCTGTTCCTACCCAGGAGCTGCCTACTGTCAATCACTTTTGTTGCCCTTAAAAATAGGACTTACTTGGGTGGGTAGGTGGAATGTGTGAGTAGTGAGTGTGTCGCAGCTGTGTTGTGTGTTTTCATATAACAGGCTCTGACTCTCTTGCCATGTAACCAGTAACTGAAGGTCACAATTTACCTTGCAGATCCTACACTTCTAATAAAGTATCTGCTTACCCCCTAGACAGAAGTGTTCTAGTAGTAAAGTTCTAGCTCCTTAGTCAGCTGCCTCCTTGGTCTTGCTCTGATAGCAAGATTGCTTTCTGCCAAAATAAAGAGTAAAACGAGCATTTGTCAATGCCAAATGTTAGCTTGCTTGTATTTGCTGAGTAAGGGATTGGTGGTGATGGTGCAGAGGCAAGCATTAACAAATTAATAACATGAGTTATAATAGTGAAATTATCATGATAGAGAAATCAAGTGTTTCACATATAACACTGTCATTTTCTTAGACTGTGGCTTTGAATCGTCAAAATATTTATTTTTTGCCCCAGCATATTTTATATATTTATTTATTTTTTATTTATTCAGTACTAGGATTACAAAATACCTTTGAATTGGAGGTTTATTTACAAAGATTCCACATCTTATGACATTGGTATGTAACACAGCAAAAGTAAACAGAGACAATCAGTAGAAAATAACAAAGTTAAATGGTCCATAACAGCAAATAATTAGACAGAAACAAGCATTAAGGATAACAAGAGGGGCTGACACAGAAGGGGATGAGTTAGGGAGCAAAGCTCAAAATTGTCAGGTAGGGGTAGGAAGGGAAATGTGTTGAGGGCAATTGCGGTCTTGGATGAGACTTTTTCATAAGTGCTGTGGGGTGGAAGAAGTGCTAGGGGGCTGGGGCAGGAAGGGGAAGTGGCAGGATGGTAGGGTGGGGAAAGAGGTAGCAGGGGTCATGAGGAGGGGAAAAAATGATAGGATTGCAGGTGAGGTGGAAGAGGGGTAGGGGAGGGGTGGCAGGAGAAGCAGGGAAGATAGGGTGGTGAAAGGGATGGTGGGGTCATGAGCAGGAGAAGATAGGTCAGGAACATAGGTAAGAAGGAAGAGAGGTAAGGGTGGGGTGGTTGGAGAGGCATGGAAGATAGGGTGGGGAAAGTGGTGGGGTCATGAGAGGGAGAAAGGAAGGTTAGGAGTGTAGATGAGGAGAGGTAAGGGTGGGATAGGTGGTTTTGGGCATGTCAGTGGTGGAGCGGGGCTAATAAAAGAAGGAGGAGATTATAGTGGTAGGATAGGGAGGGGAGAGGAGGTTATAGTGGGGAACAATGGAGGAGGAAAAACAGGGAAGGGAGGAGTGGGAGGCAGAAGGGGGGGAGATCTAGAGGGGAGAGGGTTGAGGTGGGTCAATAGAGAGAGAAAGAGAGAGAGGAGTGGTGGAGGGAGAGGGGAGGGGTAAGTGGGGGGGGGATTGGGGTTTAATGAGTTTGGAGAGCCAGGATATCCCAGTGGGTACAGTCGTCACTGCTGAGATTAGTGAGGTGTTGGCATAGTTGGTGTTTGTAAGGGCCTATCTTTGTCTCACCAGAGACCTCTGGAGGTAGTCCATTCATTAATTTTGGGGCCCTGGCATAGAAGGTGCGCTGGACTTGTGAGGTATGGCAGAAGGGGACCATGAAAGAGCATTTGTTGGCACCACGTGTGCATCCTCTGTAGGTGGTGGGTATTATAGGTCACATGTCGAGGGAGTGATAAAGCCGAGGCAGATTTTCTTAGTGAGGAGGCAGATTTGGTAGGCTATCCTCCCTTGAAGATGAAGCCAGTTGGATTGCTTGTAAAGCTCACAGGTGTGTGTTCTTTTCCCAGCACCTGTCACCAGCCAGTAACACTTATTGAGTGCAACTTTTAATCGTTTTAGTGTGGTGCCCACGGCAGCCCCATAGAAAATTAGTCTATAATCAATTATGGAGAGGACTGAACTAGTTACGGCGATGCACATAGCCTCGTTATTAGGGCAGTGGCGATGGTGGTAAAGAATGCCTATTCTTGAATTGATGGCTTTGGAGATGAGTTGAACATGCATGCTGTAGGTGAGTGGACTGTCGAGTGTAACCCCAAGAAACTTGAATTCAGACACTTGTTCTGAGTGGGAGGTGTAGTTTGCTTAGGATTGACAAGCTTGAAGCGTTATGTTTACTTTGAGAGTTTGTCAACAACATTGATTTTTTTTTTATAGTTCATTAGCAGTTTATGTTTATCAAACTACGATTCTGCGAGGGTAAATCTGCCTGTAGGTTATGGGATAGGAGAACTGGGTCAGTGTGAGTAGAAAAGAAAACGGCATTGTCTGTGTATAAGATTATGTTGTTGTTGCAGGGTGCAGGCAGAGTGTTGATGAAAAGGCTGAAAAGTAGCGGACCAAGTATAGAGCCTTGGGGAACCCGGAGCGCACAGGGAGGTAGTCAGAGAGTGAGTCACCTATCTTGACTTGTTGACATCTTTCTAGAAGGTAGCTTTTAAGCCAGTTGGTTACCGCATGGGAGAGGCTGAGTGTGGGGAGGGAGTGCAGTAGAAGCTGATTACTAACGGTTTCAAAGGCCTTGGTTAGATCTATATACATCGCACCTAATAGGTGACCAGAGTCCAGGGCCTTGTGAATGTTGGTAATGAGCTCCAGCAGGGCAGTGGTTGTACTATGACCTTTTCTAAAGCCATGCTGCTGCCGACACTGGATGTTATATTTGTCCAGGTATTCTGACAGTTAGTCAGCAACAGTGTGCTCAAGGGCTTTAGAAAGTGGAGGAAGGATAGAGATGGGGTGATAGTTGGTGTGAAGGGATCTATCACCACTTTTGTGTATAGGTGTGACAATAGCAGATTTCCATAGTTGGGGGAACTGTTGGAGAGAAAAAGAGAGATTTAACAATTTGGTGGGGGGGGGAGACAACATCAAGAGATAGGGAGAGAAGTTTGAGATCCAGTGTGTCGCTGCTGTATCTGGACTTACTCAGCACCTTTGGGAGGTACTTTCTGGCTTCAGCGGGGGACACTATTCTGAAGCAGAGGGGGGGAATTTGAGGAGGGAGCAGAGTTTGCCATGTTAACAGGCAAAGTAGAATCATTAAAATAGTCAGGGGGGAGTACAGTGGAGAGATCGGTAAAGGCGACATTAAAGGTATCTGTGAGCAGCTTGTGGTCCTGTATAACTGTGTCATTTACCACTAGCAGGGAAGGAGGGGATTTATTGGGTTTTTCTGTCAGGGTTTTGATGTTTTCCCAGAAAAGTTTGCTGTTTCCCCATGCATTTGAGAGCACGTTTCTGCAGTATTCTTGCTAGGCTCTTCGTACCGCCAAGGTGCACTTGTTTCTGGCAGTCTTACAGAGCTGTCGATCAGCCCAGAGTCCAGTGGCCATTGCACGGTGTCAGAGGCTGTCTCTATCTTTCATCAAGGATAGTAGGGCAGGGGTGATCCAGGGGTTAGAGTATCCCTTGAGTTCTTTCTTCTTCAGAGGGGCAAACATGTCACAGACTTCATTAAAGCACAGGATGAAGTAGTTAAGGGCTGAATCAATGCAGTTCATTGTTTCTATGGGGAACCAGTCAATTTGTGAGAGGGCGGCCAGGTATTTTGGGACCTTGCATTTTTTAGCAGATGCTGGTATGAGAATTTGGCCTTTGATTTTGTTGTTCTATTAGACCAGTGGAAGATAATTGGGGAGTGATCACTCAATAAGTCAGGTAGGACTTGTGTGTCTGAGATTCTGTTGGGGTGAGTGGTGAGGATTAAGTCCAGGAGTGAGCGGGAGCCCATTCTGTAGTTGATACATGTAGGAGTGGTTACCATCTGGGTGACATCTAATGCTGCAATAGCATCTTTATAAGGGTCAACTTTAGGGGACAGCCAGTTGACTTTAAAGTCACCTTTGACCACTGTTTTGGTGCGTGAGGGAGGCTTTCAAGGTAATCGGTGACCATTTGGAAACTGGAGACCTGTCACGAGGGGGAATATAAACTGACATGACGGCAAGGGATTTCCCATGTTTGCCAAGGAGTATTTTGATGGCTAGCATTTGTGAGTTGTTAACAGGAGGTGCTAGGGGGAGGGCTTGGCCCTTGAGGGTATCCCTCAGGTAAATAGCACACCCACCGCCACGTTTACCAACGTGGTCAAATCTAAAGAGGGCATAGTCAGGGATGGAGATAGCATTGTCTGGAACACTCAGTGAGAGCCAGGTTTCATTCATTGTTACTATATCGGGTGTATGTTGTGATACCCAGACTTGGAGGTCATCGATTTTGGGTAACAGGCTACGAATATTAATGGAGGCTAGGGTGAGATACCCTTGTTTGCCATAATGTGGGTTAGTTGTGATTGGGGGACCAGAGTTGGGGTATATGTTCCCAGAAAGAAGAAGGAGGAGGAGGAACAGGGCAATTCTTGACAGATAGAGGACAAGGATCTTGGATATCTTGTGCTGTCTTCATTTAGAGTGTATCTGACGGCAGGTATTGCTGATTGGGGAGAGAAGTATTGAGAGATAAGGGTACTGTAGGAGAGTGTGGTGGGTATATAACCTAGAGACAGGGAGGGTGTGAGTGACTGTCAGTATGTGAGGTGTATTAGAATGGCGTGTGCTTGAGTGCATGTCTCTGAGTTGGGAATTGTTGGCATGATGCAGGGTAGGGGTGTTGTCATAGCTGGTGAACAAGTCAAGAAGGATGAAAAGTATGATCATTGTCAGGGAGATGTAATTCATCTTGGCAGCCTGTAGGGAGGAGAGGATCAAGGAGATAAATATTGCAGAGAGTGGAGGGGGGTGAGCAAGTAGGGAGAGTTGGGGTTGCAGACTAGTAGGAATGGAAAGTGGTGCAGGTAAGACGGCTGGGCAGTGTAGCAATCTAAAGGAGAGCAAGATAGAGCAGTGCACTTTAAGGGGACGTAGGTGGTAAGCACTTGTTGAGATAGGGAAGCTTGAGGGTGGTGCCTTGTGGGGGAGAAAGTGTATTTAATAGAGGTTGGGGTCGGGGTGGGTAGGAGAGAGAAATTACTAGTGACAGTGTAACCCCCCTGCAAATGGGGGTTCCCAAAAGACTTCCAGGAGCTTGCTTGAATGCTCTGAGCCTGAATGGTGTTTGGCATTTAAGCCATTTATCTATGAGTGTTTTTAGAGCCTCTGGTACTGTCTCTTTAAGAGCTGTCTGCTTGCAGACATAATTAGTTTGTATGGGGGGACTGTGTGTTTCTCTGCTTGAGTCTCGAGCTGCTGCCAATTCGCTCCGTTTTTGCAGTTGCTAGGAGTGCAAAGGGAGCCTATCTGAAAGATGTAACTGTTTGCCAGAAATCATTTAGAGTAATAATGAAAATACAGTTTGTCTAACCTGCTTTTCTTTGCAATCAGAACTGTGTTTGCCTAGTTCCCCATTCTAGTTTTGAACTGCTGAACTGGATCAATCAGTGTGGGTTAAGGGAGCTCTAAAATGGTGCCTGTGGACGAATCAGAACTTGGACTCGTAATCTGAGCCAGCCACAAGAGGATTGTATGGGCAGTGACTCTGGGAAATGTAATTTGGACTTCGGCGCCTTTTTGCACCAACAGAGGGAGTCTATTTTGAATGACAGCCAAGCCACCCAAGAACTGGGAGGAACTCAAAGAAAGTGTCCGGTTTTGTCTACTGGAGTTTCAGTTTAGCTCTGGCAGTGAAGAGGGAAGGAGCCCTGTGCTTCTTCGGTGCACAGTTTTAGTCGGGAAATGCGTGTAAGGCCCCAAGTTTCAGTCTGCAGCTTGTGCAACTGCTTGTTCAGACTGAATCTGACCTGTGAAGAGAATCAAGGAGATCTAAAGAGTAGAAACCAGGCTCACCCTGTAGAAGACTGGAGATATTGCTGAATCGCGCTTGGTCTGTCAGGAACTGAATCTGCTGTGTGTTCCCCCGGGTATTGTGCAGTAATTGAGATCGGGATAGAGAAGCAGTCTGCCTGGTATAGTACTTTCTTTTTCCATATAAATGTGTGTAGTGCTTGTGGGGACTCGCGTTTCAAATCCCCTGTACAGTGAATTTAGTGCATGAAGCTGCAAGTAAACCCCAGCTTAATCCAGACTACATCCATTTGCTCTGAACTGCCTTGGGGTCCAGTCACAAGGACCTTGTCCACATGGTCTGCTTCTCCTGGCAATCCAGGACAATCTGCCTTCCATTCAGTTTCAGCATTGAATCTGTGAGTACAAATCAGGGTAGCTCCCTGCCATCATCTAATTGCAAGTGTTCCATCTGATTACTTTTCCTTTCTTTCTCCATGAACTGAGTCTACCGGCTCCAGATTACAATTTGGGTGTTGTGCATGCATTTTCCATCTTCAGGGCCCCAACCAGCTGCATCAAATAGGCTTGCCTCTTATTGCCTGGGTACCCAGTAAGAGTGACATTTGGGATTCTGAAATATGTGCACAGTACTGTGATTATTAATGCGTTTAAACTAATTAACCTGATTTCCCCTGTCCTTGTTATATCCCCCTAAATAAATCAGATCTCTTTGTTTCAGCAAAGTTACACTGCCTGAGGAATTCGTTTATGTTAACGTATTGTACTGCGATTTTTGCACTGTATCATCTCGTTTTACAGGGAGTCCCCAGAGTCAAGCTGATTGAACCAATCCTGGGGGTAAGTGTATATTGCAAGGGTACTGTGATTGATTTGTGTGGGCCACTAGTGGGAAGAAAGGGGGGTTGTAGTGACCCAGAGGGCTGTGACCAAGTCATATCAGACTGTCTTAACCCCAACCTCTGGGTGGAGGCACCCGCCATCGGATCCAGGCCCCTCAACCTGTTAGTGGCAAATCAGGCAGAGGTAGTAGCCCTTGGGATAGCGCCTCCTGGGGGTTACAACAGTAAAAAGTTAAAAGCAGTAAAAATATTGTTGAAAACCGGTCTCCAGAGCACTAAAAATCAAAATGAAAGGCAGGCCCAATCAAGAGTAGGTGAAAAAGGAAGTCAGCCAATGAGGAGATGATTCTTGGTTAAGGCAGCCAATAGGAGTTAGACAAGGGAACCGGGCTTCCAGAAAAGTCTTTGCTATACCTGGGTCTGTGTGGGTGGGCTGGAAGGTGTTGTATGTCTGGCTCCATTCAGGGCCGTCGCCGTATGCTGCCAAGCGCCAGCTGATGGGCAGAATCCTGAAAGGGAGAAAAAGAGAGAGAGAGAGTGAGGGTCAAGTTAAATGGTGCTGAGCAGGGTCTGAGGCTTAGTAGGGGGCAGACCTGGAATAAAACAAAAGAATGAGGAGTGAGTGTGAACGGGAGGGGGAGTGGATGAGACTAGGGTGATTAGCAGTTGTTGGTGGGGGGTTCTAAGGGCTATGGCACCAGGACTTCTGCCAAGAGACAAAAGCTGAGGGGTAATTAACTGATGGGGGTGGGGGGTAGGAGAGAGAGAGTAAGGAGCAGGTGGTGTTGGGAAAGAGCAGAAATGGCCAGTAAGTTCAGGGGAAGCCTGAGAGCAGAAATGGCTAGTAATTCAGGGGAAACCAGGAGCATTCTCTCTGGTGAGAGCTACAGCAGGTGGGATGAGAGAGAAAGAGCTGGTAGGGATTGCCAAGGGGGGCCGAAAGTATTCTCTGAAGTGAGTGTTCTGGCTAGCAGATAGAGTCGGTGGCAGGTTGGAATCAGAAAGGGGGTGAATTGCTAAGCTGGCGTGGGAGACCAGGTAAATAAAACAGCCAAGTTCAGACAAGCAGGAATCTCACTTAAGCAGTAAGAGTGTAAAAAAATTACTACACAGTAAAACATTGCTAAAATCACTAAAGACAGTAATACTGTATCAGCAGTTAAGCTACTCAGTACAATGCAGTTGAAATAAATTATTAATGACAGTAAAAAGTTAAAAGTAGTAAAAATATTGTTGAAAACTGTTCTCCAGAGCACTAAAAATCGAAATGAAAGGCAGGCCCAATCAGGAGCAGGTGAAAAAGGAAGTCAGCCAGTGAGGAGCCATTCCTGGTTAAGGCAGCCAATAGGAGTTAGACAAGGGAGCCGGGCTTCCCGAAAAGTCTTTGCCGTACCTGGATCTGTGCAGGCGGGCTGGGAGGTGTTGCACAGCTGGCTCCATTCAGGGTGGTGGCCATATGCCGCTGAGTGCCCGCTGATGGGCAGAATCCTGGGTTTGTGCGGGCAGGTTGGGAGATGTTGTATGGACAGCTCTGTTCAGGGCCGTGGCCAAATGGCACTGAGCGCCTGCTAATGGGCAGAATCCGGGATCAAACAGTGTCAGTGGCTCAATAGGTAGCACACTCGCCTCTGAGGCTGGGAGATCAGAGGGCTGTGGGTTCAGTTCCCACATCTGGCACTTTGGTTAATATCCCAGTACTGACACTGTAGTGCAGCATGAGAGGGGTGCTGTACTTCTGAGGTGCCGTCTTTCAGAGGAGATGTTAAACCGAGGTCCCATCTGCCTGGATTGGTGGTAGTTCAGGGGGATGTTAAAGATCCCATGGCACTTATCGAAAAGAGTAGGGGAAGTTTTTATTGAACATCAACTGAACAGAAAAGAAAAATGAAAATGATACAGAGAAAAATATAAAACACAAAATAATTAAGTGACAGGAAAATCAGAATCAGTTATCCAAGGTAATAGTGTCCATAATTCCAACAAAGAGTCAGACGGCAAATGCTCTGCCTCTGAAAATATATATGCCTTCAAATCATGTTCGATCCTTCAATAATGGTAAGAAGAGGCACATCCTGATTCTGTAAATTAAACAGACAACGAGCATTCCACACATGCCATTTGATTATTACAAAAATCAAATTTAATGTATTAATATTCCAATGAGACCAAGTGAGGGGGAAAAAAAACATACATCAAATTGTCATAAGTAATGAGAGCAAACAAGGGTTCACGCCATCTAGCAGCTAATAAAGTCCAAAAAGAAACAATAAATGTACATGAACAAAAAGGTGTGAAATAGTTTCTTCTTGTTGCTGACATTCAGGTCTGGAACAAAATCTGTCCTGTAGTGATTTGTGTTTATGGTTACATTTGACGTTGATACGTTCATGGCAGCTAAGCCAATGCAAGTCCCACATCTTTTGGGGAACCCTAGGATTACGAAGTAAAGTGAGCAAATCAGGGAGATGCAGCGTTGGACATTTGGGAAAAACAATAATCTCCAAACATACACGGTCTACTAAATACTTATACAATGATTTTCTGGAGACGGTTATTAGCATATGGCTAGTAATCTGCCAGTGTTTCAAATGAAAAAAACTATCCCTAACATAAGCAGAAATCTGGGGGGAATGTGTTAAAACCATCAATTTGTTAAGTTCCCATTTATGAAACCAAGGACCACAGGATTCAAGAAACCAAGGTTCCCAACCTCGATCTTGGTTAACCAGCAGGGGTCTAATATTATGAAACAAGAAAAACTAGTATTAAAAAACAGGTTGGACCATAGCTAGGCTCCATCCCGTAATAGGGAGATAGGTGATCTGACGCTTAATGGGGTTCAGGCGGCTACCCCATAGGGCTTGAAAAAAGAGACTAAGCAATCTGGTTTCAAATTGCCGGGGAGGAGGGAAAATATAAGCCAGAAAGAGAAAAAGGGGAAGCAGAAAGGTTTTAATCATGTAAATCCTCTTTTTCTTACTCATCTGCCATGAATTCCAATGTGCAACCATAGTCTGAGCATAATCTAATTTGGGAGTCCAGTTAAGGACATCTAAAGGACCAGTACTGTATAAAATGACCCAAATCCTAATAGGGTCATCACAAAGTCTAATGTCAACAGAAGACTCATCTACAAAAGGGGAACCTAATCTACGGCCTACACATTTATCAAGATTAAGGGCCGCGCCAGAAACAGCCCCAAACTTGGAACAATGCCATAATGCAGAACACACGGAGGCAACATTAGCCACCATGAGACTCATATCGTCTGCATAGGTCAACACAGAATATGGAGCTGAGGGAAGTGGCATAATTGTTGGGGCCGAATTAATAGAATGAAGTAAGGGATCCAAAAAAAAACATATAAAAGTGGACTAAGGGGACAGTCCTGTCTAACCCTCTGTGTAGAGGAAGCTAGGCCCTTCCATCCATTGACCAGTGGGACAACAGTTGCAGACCGATATAGCAACCGGAGTCTAGTCAGGGTATAATCAGGTACTTTATAATATCGAAGAGTAGAACATAAAAAATCATGATGTACAGAATCAAAAGCCTGCTGTTGGTCCAGTGAGAATATGAAACCATGTAAAACATTAGAATTTCCACATTCAATCATTTCTCTAAGTAAAATTAGATGGTCCTGAATACATCTCCCAGGGACACTGCAAGATTGTGTGGTAGAAATCACATATATGGCCAATTTAGAAATTCTGAGGGCCAAAATTTTGGTCAATATTTAAAATCAGTATTTAAGAGGCATAAAGGTCTCCAATTGGAGAGCAATCTTCTATCCCCTTTTTTATGTAAGTAAAATAAACAACCCATGTTAAAGTCTAAAGGAAGATATTCGTACTGTAGAATAGAATTATAAACTGTAGCCAATTCAGAACTCAGGTCAGCAGAAAACAATCTATACAGCTCACTGGAGAGACCATCCAGGCCCGGTGTCACTCTTGGACATAAAGACTTGATTACTGCTTCAATTTCATGTGCTTGTATCTCAGTATCTAACATATCTACAACAGAAGAAGGTACATCAGGAAGTTGTAAAAAGGAAAAGTAGTCCATTATGGATGCAGTTGGGGGGGCATGGGACCAAACAGTTTTTGTGTATAACAGGTAACACGGTGCCTGATATCCAAAATATCAGTGAGCTTGTGAAACTGTCATCAAACAGCGTAGTAAAGGTTTTACTCTCTACTGTTCGCCAATAGAAGCATATGGACATACTTGCGCCATGGGTACCAGAGGTCCCAAAACGCTGTTGATGCTGAACAGAAATAGCCTTCAGAAGGTGATAATCCATCATGTGCTCCTTAAGAGTACTTATTTGGGTGGAAAAATCATGGCCAGTTTCATGAGATAAAGTAAGTAATTTTTGAAGTCGTCATCTGTTAGTGTGATAAAGGAAATACAATGAATCATGATGATGTTTACTAACATTTTTAAATAAAGTTCGGAGTCCAGATTTCGTATCCCGCCACCAATCCCAGGGGGCATTATATAAAAAAAATACAGTCTTTCGATTATGAATATACTCAGTTAAGTGACTTAACAAACGTGAATCAGATAACAGGGAAGCATTCAGTTTCCAAATGCCAGGGCCAAAACGAGATGTCAAGGAAGGGCCTAAAGAAATAGATAATAAATTATGATCCAAAAATTCCACCACTTGAATTACAGCATCAGAAAGTTGGAGGTGGGAAGAAATAAAAAAATCAATACGGGTTGCAAGGGGCCTTTGTGAAAAGTAGGAGTATGCCAATTTAAAAGATAAATATGCATCCTGTAAACCTGTGAATGGAGCAATTGTTTCAGAAAATTTGTGTCACAAAACAACTTAGTAGTCTTTGAAGTAGAAGACTTATCTTTAGTGGATAACCCACAATTGAAATCACCCCAAAAATCACATGCATTGATGTGTATAAATAGGGTTGAATCAGTTTCAGTAGTTCAATTCTGTGGGATTTCAATTGAGGGGCGTAAATATTAATAATCTGGAAAGAGACAGAAGAAATCAAAATATCCAACAACAGAAGCCGACCTGGGTAGACATCCAACAGTTTAACAACAGTAACATCAGGTATATTAAATAAAATACCCAAACCAGAACAAGAGTCCTGTCCAAAGGACCAAAAAGAGAGCCCAGAGGTCCAGGCACGAGTGGCCCTGGAAATTTCTGGAAGAGCATGGAAACGTACATCTTGGTAAAAGATGAGACCAGCTGTCAAGCCAGATAAAAAGGAAAAAACTGCATCTCTCTTAGCATGCTTCTTTATACTGTTAACATTAACAGTATGCACTGAGAAAACAGAAGACATGAAATGGGAAAGTGAAAACAAAAACACAAAAGTCACCTTAGCCTACCTTTCCTAGGGGTACCTTCCCTATGTTTCAGTTTTGCCTTAGCTTTCCTTTTTTGAGAACCAATATTATCAATGGGTACTTCAGCGTCCGTAGTCACATCAGGGTGGGAGGAAAGAACAGAGGACGACAGAGTCTCAGATGTCCTGAGGGGCGTGTAAACCTCAAATTTATCTTCTATGAGTCACAGTAGAGGATTTTCAGGCCTTAGAAGAGGGAGAAGTCCCTCTTAGATCCTCATGTAACTCTAACAAAAGGTTTGGGTGGGTCCATGGAAGACCCAGAAATACTAGGCAAGACAGGAATAGGGACCTCTTCCGAGGTAGAAATAGCAAGATCAGAGGAAGGGGGAGGGAGAGCTGTAGTAAAGGTCTGTGGTTCCAAAACAGGAGCAGACCATTCGTGTAAAGTAGAAGAGGGCTCAACAGCAGGTACAACAGGGTAAGGGAGGGGTACGCATTGAGGTCTAGAAAGAGTGTCAGATAAACGAGAACGTTGTGCGACAGTAATAATCAAACATTGTTCTTCCCCATCACCAAGAGTCGTGGAGTTGTGAGCTGCCCAAGTACAAGCCTGGAAAGTGTGCCCCAATTCGTCACAAAGGACGCAAAGAGGTTCATCCACACATTGGGAACCTGCATGGCCAATGTTACCACAAACAGAGCATTTAATCTTGTCATAGACACTACTGATATGATTCTGAGAGCCACATCTGTAGCAAGCTTTAGGCTGGCCGGGGTATAAAAGAACTCCCCTTTCTTTCCCAAGCATAAAGCTGTTCGGGAGATGCTGTATTCCATCCTCCAAAGTGCGAAGCATAACCCTCGCTCTCCACCCACCTGTTCAGATATTCTCAGAATCAAAGATAGCCTCTGGGTCAGAAAGGACAGTACATCTTTGCTTTAACCAGACAGTAATATCATTAAGACTGACACATTCGTTAGGAAACAATATAATAACAGTTTTCTGAGTAGGTTTAGTTAAGGGAATGGCATTAAATGGTGACCATAAAGGAGAAGTTTTAAGCTCCTGATATTTTCTCCAAAACTTTTCTAAACCAGTGATAGTTTTAAAACTAATATCAAAATGAGACTCTGAAGAAACATGAATTAAGGCATGAATCTCAAAAGCAGCAAATTGCATAGAATCCTTCAAAAGAGTGCGACCAACAAAAAATCGGTCAGGAAAGTCAGGTAAGCCCCCCAAATAATGCAGCTGAACAGCGTTGTGTCTTTTAACTTGATGTACAGGGGGTTGAAAGCATGCAGCATAAGTTTTAGGGGACGAAGCAGTAGCAGTAGCAGGAACTGGACGAGACACAGGGTCCCGAAGAGTCCGTTGTTCTTGAGGCGTCGAGGAAGCAGGACCAAATTGCAAAGTTGGGTTCTGAGTCAGAAGTTCAATTGGCAAAGAAAGATCAAGAGAAGCATCAGTCTTTCAAAACAGGAGAGGCCAGCAGTTTGTCAGTGTCAGGTGGCCTAGTACATATCGGGGAAGAACCAGAATGCCAAGTCTCAACGGTAGGATCCTTCTCCCACCCAGTCTCTTCCAGGTCCGACTCAACAGACCAGTCCGTTGTGTGCAAGGCATCAGGGAGAGCAGAAGCAGACACCTGTACAGAAGAAATTTCTGGAGAAAGCTGAGCAAGAGGTGCAGTCAGTACAGGCGGTAGGGAGTGAGGAGGGTCCGTAGCAACAGGCAAAGAATGCGGAAGTGTCAGAATCGGTGAAGAGACAATAAAACAATCTTTCCCAGATGGTGAGTCAGTAGCAGCAGGTACAAAACCAGACTGAGGCTTATACTAACAAACACTGTCTAGCAGTGAAATAACGCTGTTCCTCGATTTTAAGTAACACATCTACATCCATAGAAACAGGAGGAGAAGACTCACGATATCCATAGTAGCAGGGCTAGAAGACGTTGTAAGCACAGTTTGAGGAATAAATGAAGGATCCACAGGCAAACACTGCACACAGGTATCCACAACAGCAGCAGGGGAAGTATCCAAAGGCACAGAAGAACCATATTCAGTAGATTGCAGCACAATAGGCATAGAAGATGGGGTCTCTCGGAGAACAGAGACAGGGGAAGAGACCAGCTCCACTGCCACCAACACCTCCATGTCCTCCACAGCATGTCCAATGGCAGCCATCTTGATCCCACATGAAAATGGGACCCCTCTGCTTACAGGAAGCAGAGTAAGAGAATTTCCTTGGTGTCCTGGCCAAATTTCCTTCATTCACTAAAAAAAAAAATACCACCAACAACTTAATCTGGTTCAAGGTCAGTTGGCATTCATCTGTATCCTCCTCCCCCGGGTCGTGCCTGAAAATAGGCAGGATTTGTCTAGTGCACTTACCCGGTCAACAAAAACTAAATAAATAAATAAATAAATCTGTGTGGGCGGGCTGGGAGATGTTGCATGGCCGGCTCCATTCAGGGCCATGGCCATATGCCACCAAGCGCCCACTGATGGGTAGAATCCTGGGTCTGTGCAGTCAGGCTGGGAGGTGTTGCACAGCTGCCTTCATTCAGGGCCATGGCTGTATGCTGCTGAGTGCACGCTGATGGGCAGAATCCTGGGTCTGTGTGGGCAGGCTAGATGTTGTGTGCCGTTCGGTTGGGCGGGGGTGTTGCATGGCTGACTCCATTCAGGTCAGGGGTTGTGTATGTTGCTGAGTGCACACTGATGGGCAGAATCCTGGGTCTGTGTGGGCAGGCTGGGAGATGTTGTATGGCCGGCTCAGTTCAGGGCCGTGGCTGTATGCTGCCATGTGCCCGCTGATGGACAGAATCCTGGGTCAGTGCGGGTGGGCTGGGAGGTGTTGCATGGCCGGCTCCATTCAGGGTCATGGCTGTATGCTGCCGAGCACCCACTGATGGGCAGAATCCTGAGTCTGTGCGGGCGGGCTGGGAGATGTTGTATGGCCGGCTCAGTTCAGGGCCGTGGCTGTATGCTGCCATGTGCCCGCTGATGGGCAGAATCCTGGGTCAGTGCGGGTGGGCTGGGAGGTGTTGCATGGCCGGCTCCATTCAGGGCCATGGCTGTATGCTGCCGAGCACCCACTGATGGGCAGAATCCTGGGTCTGTGCGGGCGGGCTGGGAGATGTTGTATGGCCGGCTCAGTTCAGGGCCGTGGCTGTATGCTGCCATGTGCCCGCTGATGGGCAGAATCCTGGGTCAGTGCGGGTGGGCTGGGAGGTGTTGCATGGCCGGCTCCATTCAGGGCCATGGCTGTATGCTGCTGAGCACCCACTGATGGGCAGAATCCTGAGTCTGTGCGGGCGGGCTGGGAGATGTTGTATGGCCGGCTCAGTTCAGGGCCGTGGCTGTATGCTGCCATGTGCCCGCTGATGGACAGAATCCTGGGTCAGTGCGGGTGGGCTGGGAGGTGTTGCATGGCCGGCTCCATTCAGGGCCATGGCTGTATGCTGCCGAGCACCCACTGATGGGCAGAATCCTGGGTCTGTGCGGGTGGGCTGGGAGATGTTGTATGGCCGGCTCAGTTCAGGGCCGTGGCTGTATGCTGCCATGTGCCTGCTGATGGGCAGAATCCTGGGTCTGTGCTGGTGGGCTGGGAGGTGTTGCATGGCCAGCTCCATTCAGGGCCGTGGCTGTATGCTGCTGAGTGCCCACTGATGGGCAGAATCCTGAGTCTGTGCGGGCGGGCTGGGAGGTGTTGTATGGCCGGCTCAGTTCAGGGCCGTGGCTGTATGCTGCCATGTGCCCGCTGATGGGCAGAATCCTGGGTCAGTGCGGGTGGGCTGGGAGGTGTTGCATGGCCGGCTCCATTCAGGGCCGTGGCTGTATGCTGCTGAGTGCCCACTGATGGGCAGAATCCTGAGTCTGTGCGGGCGGGCTGGGAGGTGTTGTATGGCCGGCTCCGTTCAGGGCCGTGGCTGTATGCTGCCATGTGCCCGCTGATGGGCAGAATCTTGGGTCAGTGCGGGTGGGCTGGGAGGTGTTGCATGGCCGGCTCCATTCAGGGCAGTGGCTGTATGCTGCTGAGTGCCCACTGATGGGCAGAATCCTGAGTCTGTGCGAGGCGGGCTGGGAGGTGTTGTATGGCCGGCTCCGTTCAGGGCCGTGGCTGTATGCTGCCATGTGCCCGCTGATGGGCAGAATCCTGGGTCAGTGCGGGTGGGCTGGGAGGTGTTGCATGGCCGGCTCCATTCAGGGCCGTGGCTGTAAGCTGCTGAGTGCCCACTGATGGGCAGAATCCTGAGTCTGTGCGGGCGGGCTGGGAGGTGTTGTATGGCCGGCTCCGTTCAGGGCCGTGGCTGTATGCTGCTGAGTGCCCACTGATGGGCAGAATCCTGAGTCTGTGCGGGTGGGCTGGGAGGTGTTGTATGGCCGGCTCCGTTCAGGGCCGTGGCTGTATGCCGCCGAGCACCCACTGATGGGCAGAATCCTGAAAGGGAGAGAGAGAGAGAGCGAGGGTCAAGTTGACTGGTGTCATTTATGAAATGCGACCCAAACTACTGTGTTGTGGAATGACCATGTAAACAGGTTTTGGAGGGAGATTTCATAATGAGGGCTGCCATATTAATTTGATGGGGTAAAAAAAAACACGAGTGCCTTTAAAAATGCGGGCTAAAAAGTAAAAATACTTCAAAATTATGAGTAAATATTGAAAAATGTCAACAATTGTTCATAACTTTTTTCAGTGTTGATCTCAGTATCCTTTGCCAACCACACTGAGCACATGGTAAAGGCAGTTAATAAAAGGATTGGCCTCCTTTAAAGGCACAGGCACTGTATGACCTCAGTTGTGCTTCGACTGGCAGTGACAAGCTCAGTCATTTCCATCATCGGCTATCGGCTGGTGGTTTATGGTGCTGCCTCAGATACAACTCTTAAAAGGACCAACACAGCTCTAAACAAGTCATGTAGGCTAATAACCGGAGCCCACAGGCTTACACACACACACCTGTGAATTATATTCTCAGACCAATTGGCCGCACCTGAAAGGCAAGATGAAATACCAAGTATGTCTGCTAGGGAAGAAAACCTGCCTAGGCCTCACCCTTCTGGAAATCCAACAACTCCTCACTCCAGTGAACAATCCTCATTGGATGTGAGGCATGGCCAGACAGTCTCTCCAAGTCCCTTTCAGCCGAACCTCACAAGCTCAGGGGTCCATTGCCTACCGTGCACCTTGATGTCTAAATGACCTCCCCATGACATAATGTCTGAACCTAAATTAGAACCTTTTAATAGAACACTTTAAGAGAAAACTTCACCAACACTTAAACACACTTTGCAGCTGTGACTGCCAATCCTAATTAGCATCACTCCCACCCTCCTTGCATCATCATATCACCTACCCCCTACCCCTCTCTTCCCCTTTACTCTCATCCCCCCCACTCTACCTGCCACTGTCTCCAACCCCTACACCCCATCCCCTCCTGCAGCCATCTCCTTCCCACACACCCTATCACCACCATCACCACCACCCCTCCACCCCTTTACTACCCTTTCCTTGCCTCCATGTCTTACCCCCATCACCTAACCCTTAACCAGACTAGATCAACTCTGACTGATTCGCTCCTGCTTGACACAATGCTGTAATAAAGCGCAAATGCTGCTCACTTTATTTGACTCTCTGTGCACCAGTTTATCTGAAGTTCTCTCGTATTTTTTGAAACCAGACAAGGTCAACTCAGACTGATTTACTTCTGCATGTCATATTTAAGCAATAAGCCACGAGGGGGTGTGGGTTATCAGGAGATTTACCACTGCTGGAGTGGGTAAATCCGCACCAGCCATAGTGAAGCCCCCGATAACCTAGATCCCCGAGTGGCTTATTGAGATTATACCAAGTATTGCTTTCTTTTATTATTTAAAAAAAAATCAGTACTTGGTATAATGCTTAATAAACTGCTCAGTTTTAAAGCAGTGTTTTTATTTTGTTTTGTTTTCCTGATGTACGGAGCTGCTGTTTTATGGTCTCTGCTCACCGGAGAAACAAGATGGTGGTCGCAGTTCTGTGATTTCGGCATCAGATTTATTTTTTTTTTAAAGATGCAGCTGGCTGGCACCTTTTGTGGTGATTATCGCAGGATTTACAATGGAGGTAAGGTGTCAGCCTACTGCTGTGACTGGTTGTTGTCTGAGGTACATGGAATAATCAGCAAAATATGCCTTTTCCTATGTATGACAAATGTTTCGATTCTCTTATTTGTATTGGTTGTCTGATTGTTGTAGTTATGATGTGGAACCTTTGTAAATGGGCTTTCAGCTCAAAGGCGTTACAATCCAAGAATTAAAGAATTAAATTAAATATGTTCAGCATAGTCTTTTTATCACACTACCTTATGAATGTGACAGTTATCAATTGTGAAGTTCTGCCCAAAATGTCATTTTGTGGCACAAGTGTGGAAAGATGTTTTCCCCTACAGAATTGTGTCCCATTCTGGAGGCCGCATTTCAGGGTAGAGGCAGTCCATTGGAGGGCATCTGAAGTGGTGCTGGGGTGCATCAAAAGGCCTATGAGGAGAGACTGAGGGATCTCAATATGTACACTCTAGAGGAGAGTGACAGGGAACATGACAGAGACCAGCAAGTACCTCACGGGGGTGAATAAGGTACAGCAGGGAAGTCTCTTTCAAATGAGAAAGAAAGTTTAAGAGGGATGTGAGGAAGTACTTCTTCACTGAAGGAGTGGTAGACACCTGGAACAGACTGCAGCTGAAGTGGTGGAGGATAAACATTGAGGGGCTTCAAGCATGTATGGGATAGGCATAAGGTATACTACTAAATAATTAGGGATGAGGGAGTGTCACTGGAGATCAGGTTGAGTCTATGGAGACTAGGCAGGGACATCTGGGCAGGCGGGTGGGCAAAGCGGTGCTTGTCTGCTGACAAATTTTATGTTTCTATGTTTCTAAGATGCTGTTTAAGTGCAAACTTCCTCAGTAATAAACACACTCTAGTCAGAGCCAACAAGGTTGTGACTGATGCCAGGCGACCAGCGATAGTCATGCATGCGCACTAAGCTCATGGTGGCCATCTTGAGCACAGTGGGCTTTTTTTAGCTATAATTGTGGAAGTGAACTCATGCTTGCACACTGACCACATAGCTGCCATCTTGGGCAGAGTGGGCTATTTTGTTTCGGCCGCATCTGCAGAAGTGAAGTATTAGTGATGGGCAGCAAGAAAATAGTGCACCTGCATGGGGGGGCTAGTGCATCTGCAGAGGGAAGGGGTGGTGGAAACAACAGAACAGCACTGATTGTACCACTGTGGAAGGGCAGCGTGATAGTATCCCGTCACATGCTTCCACTGCCCTTCTCTCTCCTACATCATAGCAATATGTCATCATGACTCCACCCATGCAGCCGTAAAATATGAGTGGGAGAAATATATGAAACATATGTGAAATGCAAGCTGAAGTGTGTCTAAATGTTAAGTTTTGTAAAGTTTTCCCAATTACTAAGGAGCTTTCTATTTCCTTGTTGATGCCCATTTTTTTCCTCCCCCCCCCCCATGATGCCTGGAAATGAGCCTTGACTCAGTGTGCCTCTCCATGTCATCAATGTTCAAGTAAATAAATAAAAGTTTTTTTCTTTATACATATTTATTTTATTTTTTATTTACTTCAGATTAACCATTTCAGCTCAGAGCTCTTTACATAGGTTCCACATTAGTACATTTAGAACAAGTAGGTGATTATACAGAGGATTAAGACAAACAAGGCAATAGAAGTAGAATGAGAACATTTAGGTACATTTGGTCTTTAAACAAAGGAATGCAAAAAATACAGTAAAAACTAAAACTGAAATAAGTAAACACAGTCAGATACATACAGGAACAGACTAAATAACTGCCCAACAGGAAGCCTGTTAGTTGTCGGCAACACGAGGAGGTTAATGCATAGAAGTGCTGGAGAGGCGGGGTGGGGGAAGGGGTTGAGTCCCAAGTGCAGGGTGTCCGAGAGAGACAGAGAGAGAGAGAGAGAGATTTGTTTGGCAGAAGGGCAGATGGTAGGAGATGCCTTTGCTAGGTGCTAGCGATGGCAGACACATTGAGATTCCTGTATTAAATGGTTCTTTAGGTTCTTTTTGAAGGTCCACAGAGTGGGCAGGCTAATAATGTTCTCATGGAGGGAGCTGAACCACAATGGTGCCCAATAGGAAAAGAACCTTTGTCCTTGAGATTTCCAACATTTTGGAGTCAGGAAGGACTGCAGTTCCGAATTTCGTGTGGGCCTGGGATTAGTGCTGGGACTAGGAGTTGTTGGACCCCAGTCGGGAGCTGACCAAGGCAGATCTTTTTGGCCAGGACGCAAGATTGATATTTTAAGCAACCAAAGAGCATTAGCCAGTGAGCCTTTGCATAGAGATCGCAGGTGTGGGTTAGTTGGTGTGCCCCTAAGGTGTGCCTGCAGGCGTTGTTAAGGGCAGTTTTTATACGTCAGAGGGCAATATGTTGTTTGTCCTGCCCTGAAGTCATAATCCTTTGCTTATGACAACACAAGCCAGCACCACAGAAAATATTGTGATGTCACATTCACTGAAGCATGATTTCAGAATAGGAAAAAAGGCAGGAACAGATGAAGTCTAGGTAATAAAGAGCCTGTTTTTATACAATTTTTTAGTAATAAAAATGGAATGTTCTGAAAAATCAGGATTTTTTTTGTCAATGTTATGAAATTTTAGTCCTATTTAGTTTTGGATGGAACTGCAAAAATCACTGTAAGTATATCAGCCTTTTCTGCATTTGCTTGCCACAACCTGCATACACACCAGTGACTCTCCCAAGCATGTCTCCCCACTCAGAGGGAGCCTCAGCATCACCAGCACCCACAGACAGGTTATTGGAATGAACCACTGCTAGGAGGCAAACTGCCCACACTGTTTGGTTCCGAATGTTCTCCCTCCCCAGCTGTGAGAGAGTCCCCACTGACGTCAGCCACCCTCCCCAGCTTGGGACAGTGAGCAGTGCTGCTGTAGCAGCTAGGGACACTAACCTGCATTGTGGGACTAGCAGTGGACAAACTGCACAGGAGGTGGTGCTACTGTAAGAATCTTCGTAAAACTGCACGTCTGAAGTTGCCGTCAGTTGGGAGAAACAAAAAAAAGATCTATGGAAAGAAGATTTCTTCCCAAAACAAAACTTGCTGATCTTCTACAAAACTAAAGGGAGCTGCCCCCTTGGTGCATACAAGTCTTCGGAAAGACTGGGACTGCTGTCCCATCCCCTTTCTTCAGAGTTTGTGTAGCCCCTAGGTGGCGCTATCCCAAGGGCTACTTCTCCTGCCTGCTTAACCACTAACAGGTTGAGGGGCCCAGGTCCGATGGCGGGTGCCTCCACCCAGAGGTCGGGGTTCAGACAGTTGAGAATAACTTGGTCACAGCCCTCTGGGTTACCGCAACCCCCCTATCTTCCTCCTCATGGCCCACACATGTTATTAACAGTACCTCTGCAATGTACACTTACCCCCAGAATTGGTTTAATCATCTGGACTCTAGAGACCCCCTGTGGAATAAGATGCAAGAACACAATTGCCCCGTACAGTATTTTAGCATAAACACACAGTTCAGTCAGTATACATTTGCAAAACAACCAATCTGATTTATTTAGTGGGGAATAACAAGGACAGGGGGAAATCAAGTTAATTAGCTTAATCACACTACTATATCAGAGCTCTGTGTACAGGCTAAAGTCCCTAAGAGTCACTGTCACTGAGAACCCAGGCAACAAGGGGCTGGCCAAGTTCGGTGCAGCTGGTTGGGACACTGAGGATAAAACACTTGTAAACTACCACTTCTGTAGTCAAGAACCGGCGGGCTCAGTTTGTGCAGCCAGTGAGGGGAACAGCCCAAACTTGCACTCAATAGATCAATTAACAGGGAGCTACCCTGATATTTTACTCATGACTCTGGAGACAGCACAGTCTTCCCTCTCTCTCTCTCTCTCTCTCTCTCTCTCTCTCTCTTCTCTCTCTCTCTAATTCAGGACACCAGCCTGTAGTAGGACACTCAACACATTTATATGTAACAGCAGAAGGGTACCATACTAGGCAGCTGCTTCTAGGGACCGACCGAACTCACGGCTAATCGGGGAGTCACAACGCAGCTTCACTTTTCCTGCCAGACCAAGTGCGATTCAGAAGATTCTCCAGTCCTCTACAGGGTGAGCCTACTAGGTAGCTGTGCACTTGCACAGCCTCCTCTGACTGCTGCCTAGCTGATTTAGTCCGAACTCGCCGGCGATCAAACCGCCCAACTCTGGCCTTCCACACGCGCTTCCCACGTAAAAACTCAACGGCGCAGGAGCCCAGACCTCCTTCCTCGCTCACAGCCACAACAACTCTGACCCTTGGCAGTTTGGACAGGGAATCATAGTTTGGGTGCCACCCGATCCATTGGAGGGTTGCAGATGCCAGTCACTCAGTACTGCCCTTATTGGTGCAAAAAGGCGCCATAGTCCAGAATTTCACTTCCCAGAATTACTGGCTTTATCCCCTATGGCCAGCCAGCTCCAAAGAGAGTCCTGATTCTGGTTGGTCGCTCAATACTCCATTTTAGGTACCCCTCCTAGCCCCACTGGCCCAGCTTAGCAGTCCAAGTCCAAAATGGAGGGGCCTAACTCTCAGAATCCCAGCTGCAATAAAGGCAGTTACATCTGCCAATAGGGCTCCCTCTGCTCGCTTAGCGACATCAGAAATGGAGCAATTCAAACAGCAGCTCGAGTGGGATTCGAGCAGTAAACCCACAGTCCCCCCTTGCAAACTAATAAAGCTTGCAAGCAGGCGCTTCTTAAAGAAACATTACCAGAGGCTCTAAAAGCACTCACAGTGCCCACATTTAAACAGCATTACGCCGAACGCCAGTTAGGAAAGGAGCACTTAGGCAAGCTCCTGGAAGACTTTTAAGAACCTCCATTTGTAGGGGGATTACACCCTTCCTGGCCTGGAAAGAACTTGGTGTCCGTGTCAAGTAGTTACCCTTAAATCACTTTAAGGCAAAACAGTTTAAATTGACAGCACATCAAACCTTTTGTTACATACACTAGTACTGCATTCCACAGTTTACTATTGGTTATACAGTATTACACATACAGACAACCTTTTTCCTTTTAAATCAGGTCATTACTTCCTGCTCATGACACCTGGAAAGAGAGGGCCCTTCCCTATCAGCTACTTGTGGGCTAACATGGGGCAGGGGTACCATACTCAGAGGGCAATACTAGCAGTCTGGAATCATCCCCCAGGGTTAATTTGGGCAAGGAGCTCGGGGACACATACACCCCTTTATGGACCACATTCAAAGGCAGATCCACAGGTTGGCCCAGGGACTCATAACTCAATCTCACTACAGGCCGTACATCTCGGCCAGTCCATCTAGGAGTCTCGGGGAAAATTTCTGAAGGCTCAGACTCCATTCCCACCCAACTTGGGACTGCCGGGGAAACCTCTATAGGAGCAGGGGACCCAGAGTCCATGGTACCTTCGGGGACAGAGCCCTCTATTTCTGAACTCACACCACCTGGCTCAGCTGGGGACATTTCTGGTACTGCCGTGGGACTATCAGGGCGCTCCCAATATTCTTCTTGCTCTGGCATATCCCCAGTTGCCTCCCCCACGTCACTTCCTTTGTCTGAGAAATCAGACAGTTCAGCCAGTCCCAATGAGCTCATATCTTCAGATTTAATACCACTCACTTCTTCCTCTGGGAGCATTGGCTCCAGAGATGAAGCTGGGGGCTCAGACAGTCCAGGAAGCCCAGCTTCATCCCCAGGGTTGATTAGAGGATTGCCCCTAAACAACTGACTCAGTTCACAAGAGGGGTAATATTCAGGATTACACTCAATGTCCTCTGACACAGACTGGCAATCAGCTTCAATGGAGGGGGGTGGAGAAGGCCTCTTTAGTTTGATTTCTGGGGAATCAATCGGTCTTAGTTTTTTCTTGGCAGTGGCTCTAGTCACAGACCTGAGGGGGGACGCATTTGGTGGTTCAACCTCTATCAGAATCTGTCTGATTGGCAGCAAATGATTTCTGTGTATAGTTTTCACACTTTTTGAGTTGCTCTCAGGCCGCACTTTGCATACAGGTAACTCTTCCAACTTTCCTGCAACAATATGAGGGAGGCGATGCCATCTGTAAGCAATCTTATGCTTGCCATGCAGTCCCATATTCCTCAATAGCACTCTATCCCCTTCTCTAAGATCCATTGCTTTCACTTTTTTGTCATACCTTTCTTTATTGGTTAAATTTCGTTTTACAGCCATGGTCTGGGCTAGTTGGTAGGCATGGTTTAGTTGGGCCTTCAGATTCTGCACATACTGTAGATGATTAGCTGCTTGAACCCCATCAGGAGAAACTCCGAAACAGACATCTACTGGCAGTCTAGCCTCTCTCCCAAACATCAGTCGATACGGGGAAAATCCAGTGGCATCACTTTTGGTGCAGTTATAAGCATGTACTAGAGTGCTAATCTGCTGGCTCCATCTAGGCTTATCTTTAGGTTGCAGGGTGCCCATCATATCAAGCAACATGCGGTTAAACCTTTCAGGCTGGGGATCTCCCTTGGGATGATAAGGAGTAGTTCTCGACTTTCTTCCCCCCACAAGAATAGCATTTCTTTAATCAAGCGGCTCTCAAAATATCTCCCCTGATCGGAATGGATTCTTTGAGGGGCCCCATAGTGGACAAAGAAATTCTCAACAAGTACCTTAGCCACCGTGGTTGCTTTCTGGTCTTTAGTGGGGAAAGCTTGTGCATACCGGGTGATGTGATCAGTAACTACCAATATATTGCTGATGTTTCTCTGATCTGGTTCTAGACTCAGAAAATCAATGCAGACCAACTACATGGGGGCACTAGTAGTGATGTTAACCAGGGGGGCAGCCCTCTGGGGCAAGGTCTTTCTTTGTAAACATTGGCTACAAGTCCTGATATGCAGTTCCACATCAGCACCCATTTTGGGCCAATAAAACCGGGACCTCACCAAGTCAAGGGTTCTGTCTATGCCAAGGTGTCCCATGTGATTGTGTAGGGACCTTAACACCAGTTCTCTAAAAACAGTGGGCAGCACCAGTTGTTGTTTGTCTACTTGCCCCTCTTTATCTACTGTCTCTCTGTATAATAGTCTATTAATCAGTTTCAACTTGGGACCTTCTTTGTGTAACAGGGCAGTTCTCAAGTCAATGGAACGCAGTTTTGACACATTCCTCCCCACGTGCAGAGCCTCCAGAGCAGTTTTTATCATGGGGTCCCGGGATTGGGCCAGCCAGAGACTATCATTATTGAACTAGGGCAACGCACTAGTGTCTAATCCAGAGAAATGACAGTAAGCTGCAGGTATACAGTTCTCAGAGGGCCCCAGACAGTCCACCATGCAAGCCACAGTTTCAGGAGATACCTGTTCCTCCTTGTCAAATTTTTGGCAAAGTGCTGTAATGGCAGGTTCGGACAACCTGACCCAGTTGTCTCGGGACACAGGCCTCTGGGAGAAAGCATCAGTGTCTATGTGGTTCAGGCCTGCTCTGTATTCAACAGCATAGTCTTAAGTAGACAACGCAGAAAGCCACCTATGGCCAGTGGCATCCAACTTAGCTGAGGTCTGTACATAGGTTAGAGGACTGTTATCAGTCTTCACCAATATCTTAGCACCGTACAAGTAGTCATGAAATTGATCAACAATGGCCCACTTCAAGGCCAGGAACTCTAGCTTGTGCACTGGATAGTTCTTTTCTGAAGGAGTTAGGCTCCTGCTGGCAAATGCTACGGGTCTTAGGCCATTTGTGTGCTCTTAATATAGCATGGCCCCCAATCCTTGTAGACTGGTGTCAGTATGAAGAATGTATGGCCTAGCAGGGTCAGCATAGGCCAGCACTGGGGCATGGGTAAGTTGATATATAATATCATGAAACCTCACAATCAGCAGTCCAGCGGGTTCCAAACACATCATTTGGATGGAAATATTTTTTCTCAGTCTCAGAGGGTGCAGCTTTCTTGTACTTTTTGTGGGTTGGAGGATACCCTTGAGTAAGGTTGCGTAGAGGGTGGATCACTCGAGAATAGTCTTTGATAAACCATGTATAATAACCACAAAACCCCAGGAACCTTTGCAGCTCTTTCAAATTCTTTGGCTGAGGCCAGGTAGTTAAAGCTTACACTTTACTGGGGTCAGTCTCTATGCCCTCAGTGGATACTATGTGCCCCACATATTTCACGGATGTTTGAAAAAATTGACACTTATCTATAAACAATTTGAGACCAAAATCTTCCAGTCGATCCAGGACTTTGAACAACCTGCTTTCATGTTCCTCCAAGAAGCTGACAAACACTATGACATCATCCAGGTAGACTAAACACTTGAGTAAGTTCATATCCCCCACAGCACGCTCCATCAAGCACTGGAAAGTAGCAGGGGTGACCGAAATCCCCTGAGGCATCCTCATAAACTCGTAAAAACCTAGTGGGCAAATGAAAGCAGTCTTTCTGTGATCCTCCAGAGCCATCGGAATCTGGTAGTACCCACTGCAAAGGTCTAACACTGAGAACCATTTGCTACCATTTACGCAATCCAAGGTGTCCTGGATGCGTGGCATGGTATACTGGTCTGGTATAGTTCACCTGTTTAAAGTACGGTAATCCACACACATCTGGACAGCTCCATTCTTCTTCTCACTACTAGAATAGGTGAGGCATAACGGCTTCTGGATTCCTGTATCACCCCAGCTGTGAGCATTTCCTGCAGGTGTCGTCTCACATCATCTATATCAGCAGGGGCCAGGTGCCGAGATCGCTCATGGAAGGGTCACTCATCCTGTAGCCGAATGTGGTGCTCAGCTCCTTGCACACATCCTACATTCCACTCCTTCAAGGAAAACACCTGCTCCCTCTGAGCGAGCCTTTCACTAATCCTTTTCTTCCATTCTGCTGGCAGTGGGGAGTCACCAAAATCAAACAGATCAGGGGTCACTTGGTCACTCCTCCCAGAAGTCTTGTTGCTGGGCAGAACGGCAGTATCCACACAGTGCACCATGGTAAGAGTGCAACCTCGCTTCACTCGAATCTCTCGATCAGATGCATTGTGCACTTGAACCATTACTCTCCTGGCAAAAGCATGGGCTCTAGCAGGCAAAATGCTGGGTTTAACCAGCAACCCCTCTGGCAAATTTCCATTGCCTGGTCCATCCAGCATCAATATTTCATTCTTAACATCCTTTTTAACCCGGACCTCTCCTTGTAGAACACACTGGGCATTTGGGGCTAGCAGCAAAGTCTCTGGATCCTTCTTCCAGACAGTACCCACCGGGCCTTTGGGTTCTGCCTGGCTGGCCTTTCTCTGGGTCTGATAGGCCTTCTGAATCAAGGCTGGAATTCTGAGAACTCACCCAGTCTTGGACCTCTATTTTTCAGAGCACAGCTATGCTAAACGACCAAACATATGAGCATTGGTTCCAATTAACGAGGGCACCCCATCATGCAGTCCAGTGGGGGGACACACTAATGCCAAGGTCTCCATTTGTTCAGCCCCCCCAGCCACAGAAATAGGAAAAGATAATGAGATCTAGATATACCCAGAATAAGGGTAGGCCTTATCACTCAGTCCCCAAACATGTCATCCAAAGGCTGCAGCGGCACTTCAGACAAGTGCTTCCATTACCAGTCCTGAAACATAATGGTCACTTGGGAACCACTGTCCAACACAGCCCGGGTGGGTACTCCATTCACTCTCACGGTGGTCTCCATTGAGGGACCCACCACGTCAGACCATTCAGGGGGCATGATTTTGGAGGTTGCTTGGGCATTGGCCCGGGTAACAAAACTCTTCCGAGGAGGCCCTCCCTGAGGTCTGGTATAGGCCTTGCCATGCCAGGCTACTAGCTTGCTGTTGATCCTCCTTAAGTTCTGTGCTAACCGGCACTTAGTCTGAAAGTGTCCACCCTCCCCACAGTGGTAGCAGAACTTAGTATCTCGGGGGTCTTTGTTGGGAGGGAGATATCTCACCTGCTGGAAGGCGTTGGGTGTTCTGGAGGGCTTCTCTTGACTAGGTTGTTTATTTCTAGATAACTCAGGTTCCTCAAATTTGGAGGGGTTGGCAGCAGTTTGTTTCAATTCTCTCACCATTTACCATAACTCTCTAATCTCAGCCTTCAAATCACTCTCCACAAAGGGATCAGAGGAAACAGCATGCACCCCCACTCCACCCTGGGCCTCTGGGGGCACAGGAAATACATCAGGTCCCTGGTTTAATTCCCGAGAGGGAGGTCTCATCTGGTTCACTGGGCTCAAGGGTCTGGCATAGATTCACGACCCCCACATAGGATTCCCACCCCTCTTCATCAGTCTCAACTTCTTGAATCTCTCTCATCAATTGGCAGTACTCGGTAGGGGTAGCCCGTCAGTCATGTAGTTTGAGCTTCAACAATATCACACTGGAAAACCTGGCAGATTTCAAGATATGATCTAGGCAGACCTGATTTAAAGCAGGGTCAGTTACCCCCCATTTCGATAAGCTTTTTGCAGTACCCTTTCCATTCTGGTAACAAAGGCTGACAGTTTCTCATTCCTCCACTGATTAGCTGACTTGAACTTCCACAACAAGTCTTACCCAGTTTCTGTTCTCCCAAACAACTCCTCTAAGGCAGAAAGGTACTCTACTGCAGTGGCTTCAGGGCTATTAGCCCACAATAAATGAATGGCTTCCAAAGCTGGGCCCCTCAGGCTCTCCATTAGCCTCTTTCATTTCTCCCCCTCAGAGCACTGCCACTCTTGGACTAAAGGTGTAGCATAGTCCATCCAAGTCTCCAAATCATCTTCTCCTGAGGGCACAGGCACAGTACCAGAAAAAATTTTCAATCTCCGATAGGAGTCTAGCTGTATGGGGGGAAACAATTATAGGTGGTGAAGCCAGGATGAAGGACCCGGGAGATGTCCCCAGGGACGGTTGGAGGGTGGGATCACTGGAAAGGTCTAACACCTGTAGTAATTCCTGAGTGGTCCTCCCTTCTGCAGCTAACAGTTTAAGCAATTTATCTTTGAAGCTATTAGTCTTGGGGGACCCACCCCCTGGGGTGACTGAACCACTCCGGACATGAATGACCCTCCACCCCTTTTGAGCACCCTCCAGGTAAATCACTGGGGGCACCCTCTCCGGATCTATAATTATACTGCATAAAAGCAGCACCTGCAAGGTCTGGTCAAGTAGGTCAGCCATTCGCCCCTTCACCTCTACCTTGCCTAAACATTTAACACGCTTAACTGCAGAAACAAGGTCAGCTTTCTTTATCCCCAGAGGTACATCCAGTAGTAACACAATTTTCTGGGAATCCAACTCTTCAGCTTCACCGCACCCCATCAGTTTATGCACCATCATTTTAACAGGGTCTAATTTAATTTTAGTTGTGATATCCCCCTTCAGTTTTTCCTTTAGTTTGGCCATGTTGGGGTATTTTGTCTACTCGGCCACTAGGGGACGCTAATCCCAGCAGCACCTCCAAAATGTAACCCCCAGGTGGCACTATCCCAAGGGCTACTACCCCTGCCTGCTTAACCACTAACAGGTTGAGGGGCCCAGGTCCGATGGCGGGTGCCTCCACCCAGAGGTCGGGGTTCAGACAGTCGAGAATGACTTGGTTACAGCCCTCTGGGTTACTGCAACCCCCCTTTCTTCCCCCTTGCGGTCCACATAAGTTATTAACAGTACCTCTGCAATATTCACTTACCCCCAGAATTAGTTTAATCCTCTGGACTCTATAGACCCCTGTGGAATAAGATGCAAGAACACAATTGCCCCGTACAGTATTTTAGCATAAACACACAGTTCAGTCAGTATACATATGCAAAACAACTAATCTGATTTATTTAGGGGGGAATAACAAGGACAGGGGGAAACCAAGTTAATTAGCTTAATCACACTACTATATCAGAGCTCTGTGTACAGGCTAAAGTCCCTAAGAGTCACTGTCACAGGGTACCCAGGCAACAAGGGGCTAGCCAAGTTTGGTGCAGCTGGTTGGGACCCTGAGGATAAAACACTTGCAAGCTACCACTTCTGTAGTTGAGAGCCGGCAGGCTCAGTTCGTGCAGCCAGAGAGGGGAACAGCCCAAATTTGCACTCAATAGATCAATTAACAAGGAGCTACCCTGATATTTTACTCATGACTCTGGAGACAACACAGTTCTCTCCCTCTCTCTCTTTCTCTGTAATTCAGGACGCCAGCCTGTAGTAGGACACTTAACACATTTATATGTAACAGTAGAAGGATACCATACTAGACAGCTGCTTCTAGGGCCTGACCGAACTCACGGCTAATCAGGGAGTCACAACGCAGCTTCACTTTTCCTGCCAGACTGAGCGCGATTCAGCAGATTCTCCAGTCCTCTACAGGGTGAGCCTGGTAGGTAGCTGCATGCTTGCACAGCCTCCTCTGACCACTGCCTAGTGGATTTAGTCTGAACTCGCCGGCGATCAAACCGCCCGACTCTGGCTTTCCACACGCGCTTCCTGAGCGAAAACTCAATGGGGCAGGAGCCCAGAGCTCCTTCCTCACTCACAGCCACAACGATTCTGCCCCTTGGCAGTTTGGGCAGGGAATCATAGCTGGGGTGCCACCCGATCCCATTGGAGGGCTGAAGATGCCAGTCACTCAATACTGCCCTCATTGGTTCAAAAAGGCACCATAGTCCAGAACTTCACTTCCCAGAACTACTGGCTGTATCCCCTATGGCCAGCCAGCTCCAAAGAGAGTCCTGATTCTGGTTGGTCACTCAATACTCCATTTTAGGTACCCCTCCTAACCCCATTGGCCCAGCTTAGCAGTCCAGGTCCTAAATGGAGGGGTCTAACACTCAGTGTCCCAGCTGCAATAAAGGCAGGTTAAACAAACTGCATTCTTACTGTTACGCTACATATGTCCCCGCAAGCAGTTACATCTGCAAATAGGGCTCCCTCTGCTCACTTAGCGACGTCAGAAATGGAACGATTCAAACAGCAGCTCGAGTGGGATTTGAGCAGTAAACACACAGTTCCCCCTTGCAAACTAATAAAGCCTGTAAGCAGGCAGTTCTTAAAGAGACATTACCAGAGGCTCTAAAAGCACTCACAGCGCCCACATTTAAACGGCATTACGCCGAATGCCAGTTAGGCAGGGAGCACTTAGGCAAGCTCCGGGAAGGCTTTTAGGAACCCCCATTTGTAGGGGGGTTACATTTGGATGCAGTAAGAACTCAGCTTCGTGCTGTGGAGCCCACGGTTCCTACCAGGATGATGATTAGGGATGCAGTTCTTTTCATATTAGAAACTGGCAAATTTCATGGCACATGCACAGGGGAAAATAGTGAATTCATGGCACTTCATGGTCCAAAAAATGGATACTGTATTTATTAAAACAGGTATTTATTAAATCAGTGGTCGTTGTGCACCTCCCCATAACCCAGTGCCCCTGTGCATTTTAAATGATCCATTCTTTTTACTATGTATTTTGTTTACTGCCTCCCCAGTGGCAGCCCTGCTACTTCATTTATTTTTCCTGTGCTTCTTACAAGTAATAACAACCTCTGAATTAACTAATTTCTAGTGAGAGGAGCAATGTGGTGGAGGATGTGAAAACTTGCCTTGTCCTGTCCCTGTTGTTCGAGGTGCTCCTCCTTTAGACTCTGCCACATGTTTGTGAGGGAACACTGGAGGAGGTGGGTCACTGTGACTGTTGAGGTCCGATCCTGAGTTGTGCACCAGTTTGCCACTAGTGTTCTTCCTGCGCTATGGACAAAGCAGGTACAGCTTGATTTTTGACTCTCAATTCCCTCCTTCTCAACACTGCAAGTTCTGTTATTAAAAAGTTACTTCAGTTTTGTTTTTATTTTATTTATTTTATTTGTTTTTTGTTTACCAGATAGGTACACTAGACAAGAGTATTGCCTATATTCAGGCACGACCCGGGAGAGTACAATCAGGAGAGAGCAAAATACAAAGAAGGTACAAACATCAATGACAATGGGTCTATGTGATAATGGTGAATGTCTAAAGACAATCACCGTTATCGCACAGTCAGAGTGCCAAAAACATTTTTGGCACTCTGACAACCCCGGCGCACAGGACAACGGTGCCAGGACAGTTTCTTAATGCTTTCTGTGGGCGGCTGTAACCCCACACCCCCCTTGTGGGGGCTTCACCGTGATCACCCTACTTAAGGATTCTGAACCCAGGGGTATGTTGGGGTGAAAGTATTAAAAATGGGCTGGGCGCACAAAAAATCGCACCAGCTCGGGATTAGAACTCACCTCACCCACCCCAACCACTAGCCAACCCCTGATGCCATGATGTAGCTCGGTCATCCACTGCAGCATCACCCCTACAGCCCTCTGCCCCTCCCAGCCCACGCCACCGTGCTTGCCCCCGCTGCACACATAGCGGCCACCCTGTCGCCCAGTTCACCACCCCCTCATCTGGTTGCCCTACCCTCCCATCGCCATGAGGGATTGCGGCCGGAAGGAGTCGCTGTTATGGACAGCACCCTTCCTCATGTGCCCACCTCACAAGATACCAATGACAATTGTTCATGGCGCAGCATGAAGTGGGAAAGAAACAATTTCACAGTCTGCTGACAAAAGCAAGACATATTTCTGTGGAAACTGAGAGAAAACAAATACCCTTACATTAGCTACTTGCACTGGGTGATACAACAATAATAATGAAGGACATATGACAACTGGTATAAAATAAATAAATAACAGTTTTAACTAATGATTTTGTGGAGGGAGAAGGAACATGCAGATTTTATAAAGTGGAGGGAAACAGTAAGTGCCATGTAGGTAAGGAACGCTACTGGGAGTCAGTCTCAAGTTAGAGCACAGGAGCAACCATCAGAGTTAGCCAGGTGGGCACGGAGATCCAGTTTAAAGGCTAGGTGGGATTTAGAGAGTTTAATGTGAAGGGGGAGGGAGTTCCAGATGATGGGGGCCGATATAGCGAAGGATAGCTCCCCCTTTTTTGTGAGATATCTGGAAATTTCAATTTGGGTTTGTATGGATGACCTAAAGAGATATGCTTGGGAGGGATGAGATAGCAGCCTTGAGAGGTACTCGGGTGTCCCCATTCTGATGACATTGTCAATCAAGCAGCCAGTAGACTAGAGTCTGTGTGAAGTCGGGGAGAGCCAATTTAGTTTGGAGTAGAGTTCACAACGTTGAGTCAATCTGTGTGAAGAGAGGGTGAATCAGCATATGCTGTTATAACATGTGCTCCATTTACAGAGGGATCCTTTGTTAGCATTAAGGTATACCTGTGAGCAGTATGTAAGGGAGGGAAGGAGGAAACCTTTTGCAATAGCAAGCTGGGCAGCATCATTCAGGGAGGACCTAATTCTATAGGCAATACCCAGTTTGGAGTTAACCGCCTTGCAGGTAGCCATAAGGTGGAGGTTAAAATCCAGAGATGAGTCAAGTGTGACTCCTAGATACCTAAAGGAGTTCACAGATTTCAACGGGGAGCCATCAAGACATAGTACTGAAAGATCTGGAACACAGGATTTGATTCTAGAGGGGGAGCCAAAAAGCATAGTCACAGTTTTCTTAGCATTAAGTATGAGTTTGTTTTGTAGAAGCCAAACTTGTAAGCAGTCAAAGTCAACTTGAAGATTCGCCTTTACTGATGTAGGGTCTTTACCACTAGCGAGAAGCACCATGTCTTCGGCATAAAGGATCAGCGAGGAGAGACAGGGAAGTAAGGGCAGGTTGTTAATAAAGACAGAGAAAAGGAGAGGGCCAAGTATAGATCCCTGGGGTAGTCTAACAGAGATTGGGGAGGGGTCACAGAGACAGCAGTCGCAATTTGAACAAATTATCTCCTCCCAGTGAGGTAGCTATCAAACCAAGAGATGGCAGATGGGAAAAACCCAGGACAGACAGTTTGGAGAGTAGTAGGGGGTGATTCACAAGCCCAAAAGCCTTAGTGAGGTAAATAAATATGGCCCCGTGAGCAGGCCCTTATCCATTGCCATTAGGACTTCATTTGATACCAGAAGTAATGCAGTTGTGGTGCTGTGCCCCGTTTGGAAACCATGTTGAGCAGGGGATAGAAGGTTGTGAAGGTGCAGATATTCTGAGACCTGGGTGGCAACAGCCTTCTCAAGTAGTTTATTTAAGGTGGAGAGAATGGCGATCCGTCTGTAGTTAGCCATGTTTTTTGGTATCCCCCGTTTTGTGTACTGGGACAACTCAAGCAGTTTTCCATAGTGTAGGGATTGTCTGGGTCAGTATAGATAGGTTGAAAATTCTTGCAATAGGGGCAGCAAGAGCTGGAGCTGCCATTTGATGAAATAGGGCAGTAATCCATCTGGACCGGCAGTTCCATGAGGGGAGATAGATTTAAGAAGAAGCAGCACCTCAGTAGTGGAGAGCGATCTGAGTGGAAAGGAGGGTCCTGAAGGATGGCAGATGTCAGGAGGAGGTGCAGGGGACTGGTTAAATTTTGCAAGGTATTCAGAGAGATCAGAGAATTGTGCATTCAGAGCGTTTGCAATTGTAGGTAAATGGTTACAATTGGCGTCATTTAGAGTCTTTTCAGTTATGGCTGTCTTGGGCCTTTGGCCAATGAAATTTTGGATATGGTTCCAAAAATCTCGGGAGTCACTCACTGAAGATTGGAGAAGCTTAAGGCAATAGTTCCTTTTTGCCCTCCGAATATCTTTTTTGCAGGCATTCCTCATTTTTTTGTAATTAGCCCAGTCATCTGTCCGTAGGGATTTCTTGGCCAAGGCCCAGGCCTTATCCCTTCTTCTCATAGTCTGAAGGAGGTCTTTATGTAGCCATCTGTTAGCAGAGCCCCTAAGATGTCTTTTTTTCAAAGGGATGTGCAGATCCTGTAGGGTTAGTAGCTGAGAATTTAGGTAGTCAAGGGAAGTATTTACATCCTCAGTGATAAAGATAGGTGACCAGTCGATGTTTTTAATGTCATCAAGGAGTGCGCTTGTATTCAGCTTGGCAAAATCCTGAAACTGAATAATTCTAGGCGGTGGATGGGGGCAGTGACCATTCCAAATGCAGAGGGTAGGTAGGTGGGTGATCACTGATAGAATCAGAAGAGGTGCCTGCAACAATAATTTTATTTGCTCTATTTGTGGCTATCCAGTCCAGGAGAGATTGATGCTCACTATTTGCCGAGATTCGAGTAAGGCTAGTTATCAGTTGAGATAGGTGAAGTTGGGTGAGAGCTTCCGTGTACAAATCGGAGTGGGTACCTGACAGGTCAAAGTTGAAGTCATCCATTAGTATTACTTCAGATTTACTCTTTAGAGTAGAGAGATAGTCCAAGAACCCATTTAAGCCAAGGAGTGCTCCCTTTGGAGGATTATAAGCACATATCAGGTTTAGCCTTTTTTCTCCACCTAAGAGCAGAACAGTATGCAGAGTTTCACAGATTCCTGATGACCCTGAGTGTTGGACAGAGATGTTGAGATGCTCTTTATAATAGAGAGCAACCCCTCCACCCCTCTGTTTAGAGGGGCGATCGAATCTCATAAGGTAGTAGCAATTTATTTTGTATACTGTGTCAGTTATGTCTGGCCTAAGCCGTGTTTCAGTCAATCCTAGAATATCTGGGTGATAGTGGGCTACCCAGGCTTCCAGTTCAGGGAAATTAGCAGGTACACTTCTCATATTCATATGAGCAATTTTGATGCCCTTCGCAGAGAATCAGGAGGAGTCATTTGTTCACCTAGCATTGGCGGGGGGGGGATTTGTTTCAACATCCCAAGATAGGGATAAACACAGGAGAGTTGCACAAGTTTCTCTGGTGAGGCGATAGATGAGTTTGAGGCATTTGGGCATGACAGGGGAGTGAAGGAGAAGGAAATGACCAAGTTTGGCAGGACATGTTAGATATAGGGCCGGGTTAATGAATGGATGCGATTTCCTATAGGGAAGCAGATTCGAGTAGACAAAAGAGTTTTCTTCACGTGAGTAGAACCCAGCATCACCAGCAGTTATATTAAGCGAGAGGTGGGAGAGGGAAATTAGGGAGAGTACCAATCCTGCAATAATCAAACATGTCCTCGGCCTCATAAGAGAAAACATCTTGTAATGAGAGAGAGAAAAGAAGCACTTCAAACAATCAGCCCAGCAAGAGTGGGTAGTGTAAGTTGGTAAAAATATTAGGTGGTCCCAAACTAGGAAGAACAGAGGTGGAGGGGGAAATCCCTTGATCCAAAGAGCAAGAATCCAAGGCAGAAACGGTGCCTTTTTGATAGTGCCTATCATTAAGGTCGGGGCAGTAGAAAGATACCTATAGTATCCTATGACTGAAAGTAAAAGAAAATAAAATAATTAAGGCACTGACTGGACAAGTAAGAAGGTATATCTTTAAAAATATTTATGGGAGAGAGTAGAAGAAATGCAGAATCCTGGTTTGAGGTGAACCGGGAATAAGAAACACCCTTTTGAAATTAGTTAAAGCATGAGTTTTCTGCAGTTCTGAAATCAGAGGCATATAGGTTAGAGTGGAGAGTGGAGTGGAAGGTTTGCCTAGCCCAATGAATATCAGGCAGGGAGCCACAGTGGGTGGAGTCAGAGGTGCATTTAATACTGTGAAATACTCTGAGGGGGTGGGGAAAGAGTGGGCAGGCGAAAAAAATCAAGCCAGCCAGCAGCAGGTCTGAGTGAGAGGCAGCGTCTGCTTCAAAAAATTACACTTAACAGACAGGATTTTCTTTAAAAACTAACATGCTGCAATGAGAGTTGAATTTAATGAAATTAACCAGCCTAGATTTAGTTACAAATTCGCAGACTGCAACGAGTGTAATATTAGCTACAAAAACACACAGTCTCTCAGTAGAGCGCCCGGGATGAGCAGGAAAAAGGCTCCAAGATTTAAACTGATGCAGTTACCTTTCTCTCTCTCACCCCTTCTGATGGCCAGCTGGGGAGCTTTGGATCGGGTGTGCAGTGAGGGAAACCTGGGGAGGGCTTCTTTCAGCTTAGCCCTCACGACCTTTCCGATGGCCAGCTGGGGAGCTTCGGACTGGGTGTGTGGTGAGGGAAACCTGGGGAGGGCTTCTTTCAGCTTAGCCCTCACAACCCTTCTGATGGCCAGCTGGGGAGCTTCGGACTGGGTGTGTGACGAGGGAAACCTGGGGAGGCTTCTTTCAGCTTAGCCCTCACAACCCTTCTGATGGCCAGCTGGGGAGCTTCGGACTGGGTGTGTGACGAGGGAAACCTGGGGAGGGCTTCTTTCAGCTTAGCCCTCACAACCCTTCTGATGGCCAGCTGGGGAGCTTCGGACCAAGTGTGCAGCGAGGGAAACCTGGAGAGGGCTTCTTTCAGCTTAGCCTTCATGACCCTTCCGATGGCCAGCTGGGAAGCTTCGGACTGGGTGTGCAGCGAGGGAAACCTGGGGAGGGCTTCTTTCAGCTTAACCCTCACAATCCTTCCGATGGCCAGCTGGGGAGCTTCGGACCGGGTGTGCAGCGAGAGAAACCTGGGAAGGGCTTCTTTCAGCTTAGCTCTTTATGCACTGTTGTAATCTATCCCTGGGGCAGTGGGTATCAGTGAGTCAGGCAGGCAGGAGGAATGCTGCAGCACTACAAGTAGGAACTACACCATGGAGAAACAGACAGCTTTTGTTTGGCATTTTGCATTTTATTTGGGATATTCATGGGGTGACTACAGATTTAATGGTGTTGAGAAAATAAGCAAATTCCACAGTCATCGTGAAATCCGTGCCCCCCCCCCATGAAATAATTAGAGCGCTAGTGATGATTTCTAAGAAGCAGATGAGTTCCCAAACTGTGGCCCCAACAGATTACTGGCCACCTGTGTTGCTGCTTCTACTGGGTATTGCACGACTGAGCCTTGCAGTTGCAGATAAGAGCTGATGAACCATTGTATGGTTGACAACGATGATGGTGGTGGGAATGCTGACTTCCTAAAGTCATCAAAGTTGCAATTCCACATAAGAAGTTATAGAAACTAAGGGGACTCTTAAACAGACCCCCATCATAAGAAAGCACAGGGCTTAGTATTGCACATTAAGCTTTGTTAAAGTTACAATGTCCCTGTCAACCCCTCAAATATATTTAAGTATTTATATGTGTTGCACCTACTACTAGGTGCCTTTGGTATACCCATGAGGTCTGCCCCCCCAATAAGATTAACAACCATGCCTGCAAGTAATCAGCTTGCAAGGTCTTTTTGGGGTTTAAGTGGGGAGTGCAACCTCTGCAATCTCAACCCTGGAAAGTCTTGTATTTTTATGAAAGCAACGTTCTCAGTGGGCTGGCTCGCTGGTAGCAGATACAAGCTGTAGTGCAAAGAGACACCAATCTGGGCGCATAAAAACATAGAAATTGACATCAGATAAGGACCACTAGGCCCATCCAGTCGGCCCATTTTCCCTGCCTACTGTAAAAGATTCAGATCCTACTTGATCTCTGGCTTTACCTCTTCATTTCTGTTGCTAAGGTTCCCCTATGCCTGTCCCATACATGTTTGAATTCCCCCACTGTGTTTGCCCCCACTACCTCTGCTGAGAGTCTATTCCATGCATCCACCACTCTTTCCTTAAAGAAATATTTCCTCATGCTACCCCTTAGTCTACCCCCTTCTTCAACCTCATGTCATGCCCCCTCATTCCTGGACATCTCCTTTTCTGAAAGATGCTACCCTCTGGTACCCTATTTATGCCTTTTTAGATACGTGTACTTTTCTATCATATCTCCCCTGTCTCTCCTCTCCTCCAGAGTATACATATTGAGGTCTCCTGGTCTCTCCTCATATAACTTTTGGTGCAGGTCCTGTACCATCTTTGTTGCCCTTCTTTGAACTGCCTCCACATTGTCTATGTCCTTATGGAGATGCGGTTTCCAGAACTAGACACCAAATGAGGCCTCACCAATGATCTATACAGTGGCATTACCACCTCCTTTCTTCTGCTGGTGATACCTCTCCCTATGCATCCCAACATCTCACTGGCTCTCCCCACAGCCCTGGCACATTGTTTGGCCACCTTTAGGTCATCAGATATGATTACATCCAAGCTCCTTTCCTGTTTGGTGACCATCAGTATCTCATCCCCTTCCCCCATCATGTAATCCTCCCGTGGGTTCTCACGCCCCAAATACATGGTTTTGCACTTGTTTGCACTGAATCTCAGTTGGCACACTCTAGACCATTCCTCCAGTTTACCTAGGTCCCTCCTTATTTTTTCCACTCCTCCCAGAGTGTCCACCCTGTTGCAGATCTTAATGTCATCCGCAAAGAGGCATGCGTTCCCTTCCAGCCCTTCCACAGTGTCACTTAAGAAGACATTAAACAGGACTGGCTCCAAGAATGATCTCTGTGGCGCCCCGCTGGTCACCCTACTCTCTCCTCAGATTGAGCTCCATTTACCATGACCCTCTGTCTTCTATCACTCAACCAGTTCCTAACCTAGTTTAACACCTTGTGACTCTTTCCAAGGCTGCCCAGCTTGTTCATCAGTCTTCTACTGTATGTGGAATGGAATCAAAGGCCTTACTGAAATTCAGGTAGGCCACATCCACTGCTCCCCCCTGATCCACAACCCCATTCACTCAGTCAAAGAAATCAATTAGCTTTGCTTGACATTATCTTCCTGCTGTGAATCCATGCTGTCTCTGATCCTGTGCACCACTGGAATCAAGATGTTACACCATCCTTCCTTTAAGTAGTGATTCCATAATTTTCCCCACTATTGAGGTGAGGCTGACAGGTACTACAGCATCTATGGAGAAAACAGCCCTCCTCTACATTTGGTATACAGTATATGTTTTGCAAATGAATGTGAAAGCATCAGGAGTGCTGTGCCGACTCCTGGGGCTTAACACAGTTGACTGAAGCTGCTGTTTTAAAACTGAAAAGATGATGGAATGTAACTTTTAGTATTAGCATGCATTCAGGCCTGGAGGATATACTGTAAGTGCTTTAAAGGATACCTAAACAAGCAGTTTTTTAAAACTGCAAACTCCAAAATCTGGCTTCATAGCAGAGTAAAGTAAAGGCTACTGTTTACATTTATGTTCAAACTGCATTTATGTAAATAACATAAATGCAGTTTCATAGCTTTTGAAAAATGTAAACATCAGCCTTTCATTTACAAAAAACAGTCTTGCCTTCTCCCTAAGATGTATGCCAAATGTGTTAAGTGATGAGTCATGATGACATCATCAGAGCCAGAACCAGAGACCAAAATAGATTCCTATAGGCTAACTAGTTCTTCTTTCCCTCTTTGTTTTGCATTGTTTTACCAGAATGATCAACACCATGTGTTAACATGTGGATTATTTTGATCAGCACACGTTAGGCTATGATTTTGTTCATTTACTGAAACTTGCCGAAAATGTTTTGCAATCTAGCTGACGTTCTGTTTGGCAAACTGCAGAACAGTACACTTCAAATACCTGATGATCTACTGGTTATGTGATGCCTTGAATATTTTTGTTTACCAGGAGAGACACACTATGCTGAAACCTTGTTTACAGATGTGACCTGGCAGCACAAGGAAGTTAAGTGACTTGCTCAGGGTCACACAGCAAAGTACCAGTCTGGTCCAATTCCAAAGCTCATGCATTCTTGTTAATCCACAAAAAAAGCTTCTCTGATATTCTTTTTCCAAGTGAACCCCCATGCGCCTAGCCTGGCTTCTGTTGAACACCCTACCATCCATACCGTGTCCTTAGTACTGCATGGGGCTGCATTTGAGCTTGCGGTCTCAAGAAAATAATTATCACGCCTCAGACTGTAATCATGTGTCTCAGAGAGTTGTGCTTACCTACACCGATACGGATCATCAGCTCTCATGTTAAAAAATACCTCCCAAATCACACTTAAGTCCACTTTTTCAATGTTTGACTTCTGCTCCCACAGTAAACACTAAGTAATCACCACCCTTCTGCACAGTGAAGGCAGTATGTTCAGTTCCCCTGTTGTGTTTTTGTCCTGCCTCATTAACCAACAATTGAATCTTTGTGGAGGGCCAAGCAATAAGCCTCAGGACTCACCAGAAAAACTTCTGTTCATGCCCTCATAAGGGCTGTACTTACTATGGACAACAATATAATGTATGGGGAATCCTTATATACATAGCCTAGTATCTTTTAATTTCCTTGTAATCTCATCATTCTGATGTAAGAGCTGTAAATGTTGCTTGCCTACATCAGATTGGTGAGATTACAAGATGGAATCAATGGCACCTGACAGCATTCCAACTCTGGAACGTGTCACGCTAGCGGTTTGAACTGTGCATCGGTAGCGTCAGTTTAAAAACGGTCACAGAGCACACACCCAGAAACATTGCAATGTCCACACCTAGCGCACAACAAAGCAGGCTGGAATTTATAAATGAACAGCAAAATAAATGCACGGTAAAAAAAATAGAATCCGATCTAAGTCTGTTAAGATCTTACCTTGCTGACTTGCTAAATTGTTCCGCAATAAAATGTTACTGGTGATCGTAAATGGCAGGAAATCTCTGTAAGACAAGACTTATTTTGCTACTTCAGCTGTGAAAAATCCCATACACTATAAAAGACAATGGCTGGCTTTACTGAGGTATACGATTACAGTCTGAGGCGTGATAATTCTCTTCATGAGACTGCAATCTCATTTGCAGCCCCATGCAGCTACGTTCTCGAGGTTTACAAATACAGCGTGTCAACCACTTGAGGTAATTACAACCCGGTAAACATTGTAAACCCAGGCATTATCCTCTATATTATTAGCAGAAGAGGCACACTAATGCCTTGAGCGAATCCACCAGACTTACAGTGTCAGTCTACTCCTTTACCTGTGATCTGCAGAACCCTGCAGGACAGTTCCCTGCAAATCTTCTGCAGTACTTTTTAGTGCCCTACTCCACAATGTGAGCTGGCTGGCTACCACCCTTCTAAATCTTGAATGATCTATACATAGCTCCCTTAATACTGTCCTAACAAATGTCAACACCCCCCCCCCACCTGAGGGTAATCTCCCTACACTGAATTCAAGTAACACTTTAAGTGCAGTCCTGCCACTGAATATTTGTCATTGCTGGCTGCTCTCATTCACAGTCAGGTAGTGGCCATGGTGCTGGCAGCCCTATATTTCAGATCTCACAATGATCTGCTAAACATCCCTTTCCTGTCTTCCCCTAACCTGAATATAGCTGTACGCTGCTGGAATAACCTCTTCAGTCCCTCTCTGGCATTCATTCTTCTCTTCTGCTCCCCATACCAAAAACGGGTGAGCTCACTACCCTTCTGCATCATGAATGCAGTCAGTAAAGTCACCCATGTCATTTTTACATATTAATAATAAACATGATCTTCCGGTAAGCCAGGCTGATAGCAGTAGGGCACAAGGGGAAACACAGGCATTCCTACCCATCTAAGATCTAATCCACCTATGATTCAGCACTATTAAATGACATGCATAATGATGTGTACATCCATTATTTAACAGTGCCTAATCAGAGGAGACAGTATAGCACAGTGGTCTAAGGCTCTGAGCTACAAATCTGGTAATATCCAGCAGACCAGACCTGGGTTTGAATCCCACAGCTTCCACTTGTATACTGTGTGACCCTGAGCAAGTCACTTAACCTCCTTGTGCTCCCAGGTTGCTCCTGTAAAAAAGCTTTCAGCTTAGTGTGCAATACCTGGTTAAACAACTAAAAAAAAAAAGTTAGCCTAGATCTTTTAAGGATAGGAAAGCCTATAATTCCCCTTTTCCACTGCTGCTATCAGCCTGACTTACTGAAAATATTTGTTTATTTTTGATATGTCAAAAAAAATTGGGGACTGTACTACCAACACTGATGATGCAGAAGGGTGATGAGCTCACCAGTTTTTGGTGTTGGGAGAAGTAGTGAGAATGAATACCAGAGGGGGACTGAAAAGGCCACTCCTGCAAGGTACTGCTATATTCAGGTAAGGGTGAAAAACAGAAGGGGATAACTATGAGCAGATCACTGTGAGAAATAAGATGTGGGACTGCCAGCACCATGATCACTACCTGACCCTATTGCCTCGGTCAACATTCCCCTTCTCATAAAACCAGTTCATGCAATTGTCCAAGGCTGTGTGTGAGTAGTAATTTATAAATTGGCTGCCACTACACATTCAGTCACTTCACTACCAGTCTAGCATTGCTTGTAAAGCACTTTGGGATCCAGTGTGTATGACAGCACTATATAAATACTGATTCTTTTTCTTATTATTGCCCATGGATAAAGAAGACAAGACAAGACAAGCATATTTTTGATTTCCAAGAAAGTCTGAACTCTGGCATTGGACTGCAGAAGAACTTTGCCATAAACAAGTGGTGGATCTCTGGGGAGGTGAAGGGTGTGGCTGTAACCCCCCCCCATTGTAAAGTACTCGCTTGCTGCTGCTGCATTTCACTTTGTTGAAGAAGTCTGATTTATTGATTGTACAAATGTTTACATTCAAAAATATGGATTACATTTGTAGTTTCAGTCAAAAACATACTAGAAAAGCATAATAGGAGAAAATATAAAGGTTTCATAAAAATGTTAAAAAGTGCATATCAAGTATGCACAAACTCCCAGTACCCCAATCCCCCAATTGTAGCATCCTGGATCTGTCTTAACCACTAGACCACCAGGTTATTCAGGATTTGTACTGCACTGTGGTTTGCCAAAGAGAAAGTTGGTTGAATTAAAACACAATTTCAGCATGTTAAAGTAAACAAAATGAACAGAGCCATGGCCTAAAATGCATATTGATCTAAATAATGCATATGGTTTTGACAATTTTGGTGAAACAATTCTAATCAAAGGGAAAAAAGAGCTAGTTAGCACTACAGAGAGCCATATAGCTCTCTGACTTTGGCTCCGATGATGTCATCACTTAACACATTTGGCGGACATTTTAAGAAGGAGGTAAGGCAGTTTTTTTTTTTAATTGGAAGGCTGATTTTACATTTTTCAAATGCTTTGGAACCACATTTAGGTAACTTATATAAATGTAATTTTAGCATTAACGAATTCAGCACTCTTTCCTTTAGTCCTGTTTGAGGTCAGATTTTTGAATAGTTTGTTGTCAAAATGTTGTTCTTTAAAAACATTTTGATAAATGCATTGAAGGCACACATACAGTAGTCCTAATGCCTGTACATGGCCCAGCTTTGAAGAGGTGCTAGTTTTGAAAATATTTGAGTCTTTCCCTTTGCAGTGCACGGTGTTGCATATGGAGCCCGTAACTGAGTGTCGGTGAACTGTTTTTCTTGGAGGGACCCATTTCCTGTATGCCTGACTGCTGGTGACAGAGGCAGTTTTTGGATCAGGAAACATTTAGATTTGGTTCAATAAGCAATGCAATTGTTTGGAGAGCTAGGTAAAGCATGGATTGTTAACACATGACCCTGGGCTGTGGAAAGTCAGTACTGCTGAAGAAGCAGCATCCTTTTTAAGAGTTGGGAGTTCCCACTATGGGAGCAAGGTTCATGTCCTGTTACCCCCAGCAGTCAGGAGCATACCTCTTAATTATCTCTGATTTTCTGGAATGTCCCTGATTTTGCCTTAGAATTTTCCACCATTCCTCATAAAATTTATGCTTTTGTGACTGAACAGTGGGGATTGTAAGCACAAAATAATGTCAAACATTAAAGTTGTAGACTTGTTCTTCAGAAATTGCATCTTACACTGATATATTCTGAGTTGATATTACCAGTTTTTAAGATATGTCCCTGATCCTGGATTGGTGTCCCTGATTAGTTTAACCCTATAAGTGATTTATGAGGCCAGAGGTTTAGAGGTATGGTGAGGAGGGCTGCCTCAGGTTGTAGAAACCCTCGGAGTAATTGAGCGTTGGTGAGGGTTTTTTTGTTTGTTTGTTTTTTGAGGGACCCAGTTCCTGTGTGCCTGGATGCTGCTGATGGGCAAATTTTGGATTAGGAAGCATTCAGTTTGGGTTCAACAAGTAATGCAATTGTATGGATAGCTGGGTAAAGTATGGGTCATTAGCATGTGACCTTGGGCCATGGAAAGTCAGTGCTGCAGGAGCAGCATCCCCTTTGAGAGTTGGGAGTCCCAACTGTGGGGACAATATTCAAGTCCTGTTACTCCCAGCAGTTGGGAGGGCTGCCTTAGGTTGTGGAAACCCCTCAGAGGCTACACAATATAAAAGCTGATTAGAAGTCAATTAAATTAGGCCTTGTTTCTGGTGCTGCAATGCACCATGCATGATGTGGCTGGCACTTTGCATGGAATTCTTTGCTCCACAGGCCCCATGAACAGCGAGCAGTGGGGGGAGAGTACTACAACTGATCACTGAACTGAAACAGTTGGGGGGGGTTGGATCAGGGGCTGCAGTGTATGGGTTTGGGTCTGTGGAGGGAGACGCAATCAGTGTTCCAGGGAAACAATCAGGTGGGGGTGGCATGACTCAGAGTCTGTTGTCTGGGGAAGCAGGCTGAAAATGACTCCGCTCAGTTGCTTGCTGGGCAGTGGGTGGTCAAGCAGCTGAGTCAGCTTGGGAGGATATTCTGTGCTAGTTTCCACCGAGCAGAGAACAGTGTCATGATCAGCCTAGCTGATAACTGGCCTGTCACGGCTGATCTTGAGCTACATTAGACCGTACAGTGACACACCTCTGAAACATGGCTCATTGTAATGTAAAATGTTTACTGTGCGTGCATGCAAACATAAAAATTGTATGACAGTTCCACTACCTATGTTATCTTTTCCCATTGATTACTATATGAGAGTTCCATTACCTAGAAATAATGGTGCCACCACCTAGAGCTCTAGATGTAAGAGATGCCCCACCTAAACATTTCCAATTTAATTACTGGTTCCCTGTAAAAGCAATGTTGGAAACTGCTGCATGTACACATCAAAGCTGTGGTTAATGCATCCAAACTGTTTTGTATATTGCAACCTTCACGCCTGCTCTCAGATTAAAACTTGTTTCATGAGAAATTCTGCATTTTATAAAAATTTATAAAAATTCGGAACACGCAGGCCATCATGCCCCTGTTCTTACTTGCATTGCTTAAGCAGGCGCTGTAAGACAACAAAAAAAATGGGTGCATGTCCTTCATCTTGGCAAAGTTATGCTTTACCTGTCCTTCGCTGCAGTGGAGAACTGAATTGTGCAATCCTGGGCAGCTCACATGGCTGAAAACATACATTTCCATCCTCTGAATGTAAAAGTTCTACTTTGCTAACATACTATCGTGCCAGCCCCCAGAGAATGCAAATATCTTAAATACCTGTAAGATCTGCAATAGTACTTATTAGCTTCCTGCAACTTGTGGCTGCATGATTTCTGGTAGGACTCTGTAAGGTACAGTAGTTTACAATGAAGTACAACAGAAAAAAGTTCAGTGACAAAATAAAATACTTGGGCATATACTTGTCTCAATCCAATAGCAAAATGAAGCAATATAATTTGGACCAATTACTCACAAATATCAGGACAGATCTAAATTGTTGGGTACTACTTCCTATCTCCCTTTGGGGATGTATCAACATTATAAAAATGAATGTCTTGCCCCGCTTGTTATACCCCCTTCAAATGTTAAATCATTTCCTTCCTCAATCCTGGTTTCTCCAAGTGCACAGCATCATCTCAAAATTCATTTGAAAAATAAGTCACCTCAAGAGCAATTATTAAATTACAGAGACCCAAAGAACGAGGTGGACTACAGGTTCCCAATATCTACCACTACTACCTGGCCATTAACTGTGCCATAATTTCACGATGGCTAAAACCCACAGAAGACCCCCCATTGTGGTTACAAATAGAAAAGTCAATATGTAGTGCAGCAGGAATAGATATTAAGAGTCTTCCCTATCTGATTGCCAATAAAGTCCCTAAGCAGTGTAATTCCATGCCTATCATGGCCTCTATTCGGATACCTACGCAGACGAACAAAACTTTTGGGCATTTACTAACGAAGGACTCATCTCAGCCCTTCCTTAAAAACCCTAACTTCAAAATAGGGGGCAAAGTTATCACTACATCTATTTGGCCGGTGGGTTGTGGAGATACAGTGGCTGATCTAACTGAAAATCACAAATTACTCACTTTTTCAGCTATTAGGACAAAATACAAAGTACCAGCTTCCTTCTGTTTTAAATATCTTCAAATTTCCCATGTCCAAACACAGCATTTTGGCAGTGGCCTTTGGGACCGGTACATGCTCTGCCCTATACTTGGTTCACTTCCCAGGAGACCATCGTCCCATTATGTTGCCTTTTATTATAAGGAGCTTCAGGCATGATGTAGTGAACTAGAAGGTGCCCCCTATTACACGTGGGACAGGTCCCTTCCCCCTACCTCTCAGGTACCCCGCCAATGGTGACAAATCTGGAAAAGACTGTATCAAGATGTTAGGTGGGACCAGTATAGAAACATAGAAACATAGAATTTGACGGCAGATAAGGACCGCTTGGCCCACCCAGTCGCCCATTTCCCTACCTGATGGATAAGCTGTAGATCCTAGTTAACCAGTAGCCTACTTCTTCCTACCCCCACCCCCTAGAATTGCCTTATGACTGTCCCATGCATGCTTGAATTCCACCACTGTTTGTGACTCCACAACCTCCTCTGGAAGGTCGCTCCATACATCCACCACCCTCTCTGTGAAAAAATACTTCCTTAAATTACCTCTGAGCCACCCCCTTCTATCTTCAAATTGTGCCCCTTGTTCTTGCACACATCTTTTTTGAAAGATGCTACCCTCTTGGACTTGTTGATTTCTTGAGGTACTTGAAAGTTTCTATCATGTCCCCTCTCCTCCTTTCCTCGAGGCTATACATATTAAGCTCCTTAAGTCTCTCTTCATATGTCTTCCAGTGCAGACCCTGCACCATTTTAGTTGCCCTCCTCTGGACAGCTTCCATTCTGTCTATGTCTTTGTGGAGATTGGGTCTCAGAACTGCAAGCAGTACTCCAGATGGGGTCTCACTAGCTGTCTGTACAGAGGATAATAACTTCCTGTTTTCTACTGGTGATGCTTCTCCCTATGCATCCCAGTATCCCCTCAGCCCTCCTTGCTGCCCTCTCACATTGCTTGCCCACCTTTAGGTCATCTGATATGACTACCCCAGGTCTCCTTCCATTTTTGTTGTTGTTAGTATCTCACCCCCCATTGTGTACTCTTCCCCTAGGTTTTTGTTTCCCAGGTGCATTACCTTGCACTTCTTAGCATTGAATCTAAGCTGCCATACATTTGACCATTCCTCTAACCTTGCCAAGTCCCTTCTCATCATTTCCACTCCACCTTGTGCATCAACTCTGTTGCAGATCTTTGTGTCATCTGCAAAGAGACATAATTTTCCTTCTAGTCCCTCTGCAATGTCATTTATAAAGACATTGAAGAGGACTGGTCCTAATACTGAACCCTGTGGTACCCCATTACTAACCCCCCTTTTTTCAGAGTGGACTCCATTTACTATTAATCTCTGTGTCCTATTCTCCAGCCAATTCTTTACCCAGGCTGTCATCTTGGGACCCACTCCCAGGCTGGCTAACTTGTATATTAATCTTTTGTGTGGGACTGTGTCAAATGCCTTGCTAAAGTCTAGGTAGGCCATGTCCACAGCCCTCCTTGATCAACTACTTTGGTCACCCAGTCAAAGAAATCTATCAGATTTGTCTGGCATGACCTTCCGCTGTGAATCCATGCTGCCTTGGGTCCTGTGCCCTCTGGCCTCTAGATATTTAACAATTCTTTCCTTCAGAGTGATTCCATCATTTTCCTACCACTGAGGTTAAACTAACAGGTATGTAGTTTCCTGCTTCTGCCTTGCTCTCACTTTTGTGAAGGGGAATCACATCTGCCCTCCTCCAGTCCTCGGGTACCACCCCATCCTCCCATGATTTGTTAAAAGGGTAGTCAGTGGTGTCACTAGTTCTACCCTTAGTTCTTTTAGAATTCTGGGATGAATCCCATCAGGCCCCATTGCTTTGTCCACCTTCAGTTTTAAGAGTTCTTTCAGAACCCTTTCTTCTGTAAATGGGCTGGTATCAACTTCTGTATCCAGAGTGTTTCTACTGTTTGTTTTAAGTACCTCCCCCTCTTCCTTTGTAAATACTGAGCAAAAATATTTGTTTACTATCTCTGCCTTTTCACAGTCACCCTCTGCCCACCCTCCTTCCTCGTTATTAAGCCTCATTATCCCTCCCTTGGTCTTCCTTCGCTCCCTGATGTACCTATAAAAGGTTTTATCCCCCTTCTTAACTGAGTTGGCTATGTTTTCCTCGATTTGGGCCTTTGCTGTTCTGACTGCCTTCCCAGCTCCCTTTTGCTTTAACTGATACAGTTGTCTGTCCTGTTCCTTCTGTGATTCCTTGTACTTCCTGAATGCTTTCTTTTTCTCTTGAACCTTCACTGCCACTTCCTTTGAGAACCATAGTGGTTTCTTACCTCGTTTCGTTTTGTTTATTTGCTTTACACAAAGGGTTGATACCTCTGTGATGGCAGTTTTTATTATTCCCCATTGTTCTTCCACCCCTCCTTCCTGCCCATTTGCTAGTGCATTTCTTAGGCACTCACCCATTTTGACAAAGTCAGCCCTCCTAAAATCCAGTACCTTTGTCTTTGTATGGCTTGACTCTATTGCTGTGTTTATTGTGAACCATACTGTTCGATGGTTGCTAGTTCCCAGATGGCTACCCACTTCTACATCTGTGATCCTCTCTTCATTCCCATTTGAGAGAACCAGGTCTAAGATTGCTCCCTCTCGAGTGGGCTCCAATACTAGTTGTCTAAGGCATGCCCCCTGTAGGGCATCTAGAAAAACCCCACTCTTAGAAGTGGCTGCTGCAACTGCAACTGCACTCCAGTTAACATCTGGCACATTCAGATCACCCATCAGCAATATCTCCCCTTTTTCTGCCATTCTAAGTATACTTTCTATCATTTCCTTGTCCATTTCCTCTCCCTGAGAAGGGGGTCTGTATACAACCCCCGTGCGGATTGTGGTGCCATTGCCAGTCTCCAAATTTACTCACAGTGCTTCTTCTCCTCCGTTTACCCTTTTGTTCTGTTGCTTTGATTCCTTCCCTTATGTAAAGAACTACTCCTCCTCCTCTTTTACCCTCCCTGTCCCTCCTGTAGATAGTGTATCCTGGTATGTTTACATCCCAGTCATGGTTTTGTGTGTAGCATGTTTCTGTGACTGCCACGATATCCAGATGTTCCTCCTCCATCAAGGCCACTAATTCAGGAAGCTTGTTACCCAGACTACGGGCATTGGTACTCATTACGCCCATTTTTGATGGCTTTACCTTCTGTTGCAGCATCCCCACTGACCTTTCTACCTTGGTCTTTTCTCATTTAGTACCCTGTTTTGTAGGGTTAGGCGGGATTTTCCTGCTGCTTATCAGTGCCTCCCCTTGACTAGTTTAAAAGCTTGCCAATGAAGCATTTAAACCGATTGCCCAAAAGACTTGTTCCCTTCCTGGACAGATGCAGACCATCCTGCTAGTACAGGCTGGTGTCCTCCAGGTGGAACCCCAGTCCCAATGAAGCCAAACCCTGTGCTCCACACCATTTTTTCAACCATTCATTAAACTGCATGGTGCAAAGTACCTCGCCTCACTCATACCATTGACAGGCAGCACCTCTGAGAAGGATACTGTGTGCTACTTGTTTTAGGCCCTCCCCATTCTACAAAGTCCTTCTGCACTGCTCTAATCTCATGATGAGCCAAGTCATTTGTCCCTAGGTGGACAATGACGTCCAGCTCAGACTCCCATGCAGCTGTTCCCATGATCCTGAGGATGCGCTTCCTGTCCCTCCAAGCCATGGCATCAGGCAGGCACCTTACTTTAGTTTTCCCTGCTCCCCCCAGTTCTATCTCTCTAATAATTGAGTCCCCCACCAGGAGCTGCTTCCTTTCCTTGTGGTGTCCTCTGTCTCCTTCCTGTGGGCCTCCTTGTGACAGCTGTCCTCAGCCTCCTTAGTCTCCTCTGTGGTGCATCCAGGGGAGCTATGCTCCCCAGAATGGTGTATGGATTGTGGAGTGGAACAACTGACTGGTGTGCCTCTGTTCCACCATCCTCACCCTTCCTGAGCCCACTGTGGTCCAACTGCTGTGTTTTCTTCACAACCTCTGAGGTAGTGGTGGTGGCTCTGGTGCTCCCTGGATGGGGGAGGTTCCCTTCCTACCGTTCAGTGTGGCCTGGGGAAAGGTTCCCTTACAACTGTCCAGCATGGCCTGAAGATGGGCAACTTCCTTCCTCAGGGCAGAGAGTTGTCTGCAAATAGGGCAGCATCTCAGCCTCCAGAAAGACTCCTGGAAGACTGCTGCCCCACAGCCATTACATTGAACTACTCCCCACATGTTTATCTACTTTTTTCTGTGTGTGTGATTGGTTTGTTATATAGAAATATATATATCATACAATGTGTATGCTTATATTGTCAGTGCAGTGTGCTAGAGAGGATATGACAGTGATATGCACCTTGCACTCTTGAGGAAATGATGTCAGAACCCCAGGTATAAAGGAACTATTTCCAGGGGTGGGTGGGGTGAGGGTGGGAAGGGTTGGGCCTAAACTGTGCCCTTGCAAAACAATCAGCTAAAGCCTGACCCAGCACTGCGATGAGTACCTTCCTGTCAGCAACATGCCCTGCACAACAATTTGACAGAGAAAATACCCTGCTAATCAAACAGAGAAAAATCCAGACATCCAACTCAGACACAGGTAACCCTCCCCAGCCCCAAAACAGCCTGGTGGTTTGTGCTCTGAAAGCGGTCAGCCCCAAAATAAGTCAGCTGTGCTTTACACTCTTCCTGCACTGAAAATCTTAAGAATTAAGCCAACTGATTGACTAGTGACACCTGTGATGTTAGCAGGCCTTTCAATGTAGGCAGGCTGCTGTCTGATTCCAATACACAAAATCTTTCAGTGAAACCAGGGATGGAAACTTAACTACTCAGCCAGCAGGACACTTTTAAAATGTTGCAAAAATATCCCTCTAAATCCTAGGTCTCAACCCCAACAATCAAGCAAATTCAGTTGTATCTCACTCCCTCTGGTTATAAAATTACTACACTTTTAATGGAATCCTGCAATTCTCTGCTTAATGCCAATAAGGAAATAAAAAAATGAAACTCTTTGTAGAAAGTGTAACTCCCCTGTTTTACAATATTATGCCTTACCAAGTTTCCAGCTCCTAAATGAAGTTATAGTTTGTTCTTTGCAGTGTTGCAAGGTTTTCCGCTTCAGAGCCAACTGATTGACTAGTGACACCTGTGATGTAAGCAGGCCTTTCAATGTAGGCAGGCTGCTGTCTGATTCCAATACACAAAATCTTTCAGTGAAACCACTGAAACCAGTGAACCAGTGAACCAGTGAAACCAGGAATAGAAACTTAACTACTCAGCCAGCAGTATAGACTGCTTCAATTTTATGTACTGTACGACTTATACTATACACCTGTAAAACTCAATAAAATGGGGCATTACCCAACAGAATTGTGTACCAGATGCGGATCCCAGAGAGGTACACTTCTTCATATTCTCTGGGAATGTGATAAAGTTACCCCATTTTGGGCTGCCATTTGATCCAAACTGGACCCCATATTGGGGCTACAGAACGCTTTCCAACCAGAAATTTGTATTTTGGGTGATTCAGGAGAAACTCTAATAGGAAACCAAAGGAAACATATGTCCTTGATATCTCTGTGTGCTAAGAAAATTATACTACACCACTGGTTAGATCAGCAAATTCCCACATACACAGAATGGCACAAATAAATTATTTTTGCTCTGCAAGCAGAATACTTCATAGCAAATATATCCAAACATAGCAATAAATACCAGAAGATATGGGCACCCCTACATACTCTATTATCCATCTAGGAGAGCCCTAGTCCAGACTTGGACCTGATATAGTTCTGTACAGGTTAATGATCAAGCTCTTTTTATTTTCTTATTCACTTGTCTGACTATTCTTTCCATTATCTCGGAAGGAAACTACTCCTTAGTTATATATTGTAGTGGCAATGTGGGAGGGCTGAGGGGAATAAAAGTCTTATTAGTTCTACTATATTACAGTATGTCTTAGTAGTTAGATATTCTTGTTAGATAAATCTAATATTACCTCAATTAGTCAGCTCTGGTTACCAATGTTGGAAGACACTATAACCTATAGCTTTATGTACTAATGGAGATTTACAATGTCTAGTTATATACCACGGTTGTTTGCTTAACCGTCTGTACAAGATGATTTGTATATCACACCATAAATGTATTGTGACTCCAGTGTTATAATAATAAAACATATTAAATGAGAGAAAAAAGTTCAGTATGGATGCATTTCTGCAAAACACAACCAGCTACAGTATTTTTGTTTAAGAATCAGTACCTGCCAAGCACCATGTAATTGAGCAGGTGGGTTCATGTTTAACTTTCTTTTTTTATTTACTGTTTCCACCCCTCCATTAAGTTAATGTTTCATTAAATTAATGTTTGTAGAAATCTTCTGTTTAACAGAATCACCTGACTACTGTGATGTGAACGGGAGAAAGGGTAAGGGCAGAAGAAAGAAAGTGGTTCCAGCCTCTGCTCTGCATATGCTGCTTACAAACCTCAAACAGAAAAAGCACAGCACCAGCTCTTCAGTATGATAATAAAGTTTTACTCACAGTTATAGGAGTCAAAACAACAACAGCGCCATACAGAATGACGACAGGGTAAGGGACCTGTTCATAAAGTTGAGTAGTGTTACATGCCAGCAGTCGATAAGCAAGGCAGGAGTTGCTGGTGAGCTGCCCTCTGCTTTCTCTTCCTGACTCTCGCTACTGTTGCTGGTGCACTGAGAGCTTGCATGCAACTTGTAACTACCTAAGTAACAGGACTCTGTCTGTCAGGCTCTAAACATGGCCAAACTCACATCCAGTGATGGGAGAACAGAACTCGATGTATAGACAGATGCATACTACCCACACCCATACATACAAACCTCATAAAGTGCTTTGTGTAGCCCAGAAAGCTGGTCCCACTCCAGCTGAGTGTATTACACATCACATACTGTGCTGTCCTACACCTACACTAAGAAGGAGGAGGACTGATTAGGAACAGGTGGGGAGTTTACTGGGACAAGTGACAACCTTCATTGTAGGAAAATAAACATCTCAGGATGATGTGAGGCATGTTTCCCATAACAGTTTGCATTTCTGGTGCGAGTTTTCTAACCAGGATTTGACTGGTGTACAGGGTCCCACCTGGAAAGTTGATACAAGGGCTCACCTGGAAAAATCAATAGAGGAGGGCACTGGATGACACAAGCATATCACAATTCCATTTCGGTCTGATACACTAGCTCTGTATTTGCATATCACATTTGCTTGCAGTGCCCCAAATACCCTATTTAATCAGACAATGTTGTACTAAGATTTTCATAGTTTAGAAGGTGGTTAGATACTCAACAGATAGGGGTCAGTTGGAAATTTCCAAGCACCCCGCTGGGCAGTTCAACTCTTTTTCTAACACAAATTATGTGCATTTTTCCCTAACATTGCTGCTCATTAAACAGCAATATAGTCCCAGATGTCCTAGAAAGGTTTATAGCTTTAGCAGTCCACATACAGATAGAAAAGTAAGCAATGGGGTATTTTTATTAGACCAATAAACAAGTTTAAGTACCTGAGCTACCTGACTACACCCTGTGTCAACCTGAAAGTATGTGTACTAAAACATACCTGTTTGTCCAAATAAAGGTATCACACCATCTGCGTTATCTACTTTTTTGCTGAACTCAGTCAGCATGTTATTGTCACTACTAGAACAGAGTTTCTGCTAGTAACTGTTGATAGCGACTAGGACACTTTCTGATCACCAGAATTCTTCACTGTCCCGCCACCATGGACAGTGAGCAGTGGGGTAGGGAGCACTGCAACTGATCACAGAAATTCTTGACTCCCCAGCCCCCCTGAACAGTGAGCAACAGGATGGGGAACACTACAGCAGCTGATCAGCAGGGGGTGGGGACTAGCAGCTGGATTTGGCTGGGTGATCTGGGGAAGAAATTGGGAGGGAGTTGGGATCAGTGGCTGCAGTTGGTGGGTTTGTCTCTGTAACTGGGGAGAAGCAGTAGGCTCTGTGTTTCAGGGGAAACAATTGGGAGTAGTTGGGATGGATCTGAATCTGTGGTCCAGGGGAAGCAGACTGAAAATGATGCCACTCAGCTGCTTGCTGGGCAGTGGGTGGGTGAGCAGCTGAGCTAGCTTGTGGGGTGTTCTTTGCTTTCTGGTTGGGGATAGGAGCAGCTTGTTCTTTTGAACTATGAAAAGTTTCCATCTAGCAAGCAGAAAACAGTTACAATTAGTGTGACTGATTATTGTTCTGTCACTGCTGAGGCTACTGTAGTTTGAGCTGCATTGGATCTGACAGTTACACAACTCTGAAATGGCCTTATTGTAACAAGATATTCGCGCCATGCTGCCCACACAAGCAAACATAAAACAAGATGTTCACTTCATGTTGCATGCATAAACAAACATAACAAGATGATGGAAAGGTTGAGGGGTGTGCATGTCCCACCAAATGTATTACCTGTTGTGGTGAAAGAAGGTAGATGCTGAATTTTTTAAATAAATTAATGCATGTTGAACTATTGTTATGGATAGAAACTGGTGCACCATTGTGTACAGAAGTATAGTGGAGACCCAGAGGAAGACGATATTCCTGTAAGAGAAGAAAACAGATAGTTTAAATATACTAATGGTCTTGCAGTACACATTTCTAAGAGTATAACCAGTTACAGAAATGGGGTTCAATCCATCTGATCATTGAAGCCATTGGGCTACAATGTCTTTAACTTAAATCTCCAAGCAGAATCTTTTTGCAAGAGGGTTCCAACCCTGTCCCCACCTCATGGGTTAACTGGAATTGCATCTAAACCCATTGTGAACCTCACTAACATGTGGGGCTACAGGATGATTCTGATACCCTGTACCAATGGCCCTGAAGTGTTCATGTATTCTTTGCTTCAACCGTCTAAATGTGCAACCATCGAAAACTTTGCCGCATGGACACCAATGCATGTACACGATGAAAGATGTGGAGCAGTTTATCAACTGCCATAATTGCAATGATTCCACTCCTTAGGCACTTGGATTTTGAATGGTGTTGCCCATGGCCAAACTTGCAGCCAATACAGTTGACACACTTATAGAAATCCTTTGGTTTTGGTGGCAGCCACATGCAAGGAGTTGGTTGTGGGGCATACTGGCTAAGGGATTTACCTCTCTTGACAGTTACTCTTGTGCCATTAGTGGCAGTGTTTTCCAAGTCTCTATCTAAGGCTAGCAAATGCCAATTCTGTACAATAACACTTTGTAGATATATAGTCACAGGTCCATATTCAGTTACAGAAGTGCCCTGTTCTTTGGGACTACTAGCTTTGGTGTCAATAGATCTACTATTGTGAAGTTATGTGCCCTCAACAGTGAATCTTGCAGATTTTTTCAGTATAACCCCTCACTGAAAAATGATCAAGGAGTGAGGGTGCCACTTTTTCAGATTCCATGCCACTCGAACAGTTGTGACAAATATGTACCAGCTGACCTTAGAGGATGCTTTCCACTTGACATTTCAGATGCAGACTTGTAGCATACTACACACTGTTGCCAGCTGTGGGATTCCTAAAGCCTAAGGTGGAGACTTTCTGACTATATGTCCCCTGCAAAAAATTGTCTAAAAAAATGATGACATGTTTGTTAGTGGTGAAAAGTAAATTTAAGACCCATAGGGACAGATATTCCAAGGCCAAGGTCTGCGCACAACACAATTCCATAGTGCTGGAATAGCACCAAATTTGCACCGGACTGCAATATCCAAAAGCACTGTTAGCACCGGTGTTGGTGATAGCACTGATGCTAAAAGTAAATGTATGCAGGGGTGGGAGGTAGGGGAGTGGCCTGGAATGCCAGCACACCGGCATATTCAAAGTACTAGTGCCACGCTACAGGTTGTTGTGCCACCAGTAGAGTGGTGCTAAATACCACCTGCAAAATGCATGCAGTAAGTGACAGTGGAACCAAAAAAAAATTTGAAGTAACCCTTTGAATTACTACCATAGTCTGCATCATGATTCCCCTTCCCTTCCCACTCATGTGGCACACTGGGAAACTACCCGAGTGTTCTCAGATGTATTTTTTATTATCCACACCTGTAAATAAAGAAAACCAGATCCTGACATCCTGTTTCTAGGATGCAGGATCACTTCATTGACATTTACAATGCAGGATCCTGCATCGAACTTCCCCTAGTCTGCCCCCAAAAATCCACTGACATCAGGGTGCCCAATGCCTGTGTTGACACCATGTATCCCCCCAACTCACGTGGCACACTGGGAGCCCACCCCAATGTACCCAAATATGATGTCATAGTACATTACTTGCCTTGCTGATGGGGGTGCCCAATTCCCCTGTCGGCAGCATGTACCCCCAACTCATGTGGCACACTGAAAGCCCACCCCAGTATACCCAAAGACTGTTATATTACATTACTTGCCTTGCTGACGGGGGTGCCCAATCCCCCTGTTGGCAGCATGTACCCCCCAACTCATGTGGCACACTGGGAGCCCACCCCAGTGTGCCCAAAGGTTATGCTATATTACATTATTTGCCTTGCCAATGGTGGTACCCAATCCCCCTATCAGCAGCATGTTCCCCCCACTCATGTGGCACACTGGGAGCCCACCCCAGTGTGCCCAAATTTATTTATTTGGTTATTGTATCTATAAATAAAGAAACCATCCCCTGACATGTTATTTTTGTTTTTAACCTAGAAAAATGAAAATGATCCCTGTTATCTTCCCAGTCCCCACTGCCCCATCCCCACCTCCCACTGAGCATGCACTTCCCCACAACCCCCCACCCCATACTTTCCTTTGGAGGTCAGAACTGTTATCTTCTGAGGACCATGACACACCTGCACTCTTCAAAGCCGAACTGCAAAATGAAGAATCAAAGGTAAGGGCTGTATAATGGCTGTCAATGGGGTTTCAACCTATGATGATATCGCAGCCATTTTTAGAAATTTTGACCCCAAATTTTCAACATGGGTTTCTTAGGACCCCATCTCATGAACACTGTCAATATCATTTCATTCCTCAGTCCCAAAAGGTGATTTTGAAGTCGCTGCACTGACTTACCTTTCTGGACCAATTAATGAAACAACTGTGTTACTGTTTGTGAGGAGGGGACCCAAAAAGCCCATGTTGCACATCTGGTGAAAAAAATGTAAAAAAATGACTGTGTTATGAGCGTGCATTGAGCAGTTGCTATGCATGTTCATAACTTTGCCAGTTTTTAATATTTTCACCCCAGAGTTTCAACATTGACATTTTTTCACATCTCCTCATGAACAGTACACCTGCCATCTTGTATATTCTGCCCAAAATGTGTTTTCACACCTGTGGCACAGAATGGTGCGGTCGCAGTGTGAAATCAACTTTCGGGGTGGATTAACAAAATCACAGTGCAATTGTTTATGAGAGGAGGTCTCAAAAAACCTATGTTGACAATATGATGATAACATTCCAAAAAAATGACTGAGTTATGTGTGTACATTGCGTAGTTTCTATGCACGCTTGTCACTTCACCAATGTTTAATTTTTTCACTCCAGATTTTCGACATTACCTTTTTCCACACCACCTCATGAATAGTACAGCAGTCATTTTTCAAATCATTGCACAGAATTATATTTCCACAGGGATTTGAAGGTTTTCTATACTGAGTACATGAGGTGAGGGATAAGATGGTTATGCTGTACATCTGGGGTGAAAATTATTTAAGATGGCACAGTTATGACTATTTGTTGCAATTTCGCTATGCCTGCTCGTTACTTTATGTGTGGAAGCGCAGGGGCCAGATACCCCTGTGTTTCCACAGCTAGATACATATGTGCATCTGTGGAGGGATGAGTGCGCAGGGTCTGAAGGACCCTGCGCTCCCATAGCAAAATAAGGATACAATTATACTATCTGAAAAAGAAGGGAAATTAATTGCAAAAAACCCATTAATGCATCAGTTTAGTGTGACTACTATAGCAACAAAAGCAGGGAAATGAGGAGTTAGAGTTTACAACCCTAATGCCCCACCCCTAGTGTTCCCTACCCTACTACTCCACCCCCACCCCTCCACCCTCCACACACCTACAGATGTCTGGGTGTGCACTGGGGTCGTCGGCCTAACTTTCACCCCATTCTCCTGTACTGCACCACCTCAACTTGTTTACACATGGAATGGGGTGAGAGTTAGGACATCAACCCCAGTACACACTCAGATGCCTATTGGTGAATGGAGGATGGAGGGGTTGGGGTGGGAACCCTGGGGGTGGATGCTTCATTTCCATTTCTGTTGCTATATTATTCGCCCTAACTGACACATTAATGGGATTTTTGATATATATATATATATATATATATATATATATATATATATACACACACACAAACACATAGGTATAGTAATCCTAGATTGAAATAAATATATATATATATATATATATATATATATATATATATATAGAGGCAAAAACTCCATTTAATGCATTAGTTAGGGTCATTCCACGCGACAAAAGTGAGGAAATTCAGTGTGGGGTGAAAACCTCCTTGGACCCCCCCCACCCAGCAGCATTGGGGTGTGCATGGGTCATCAGCCTAACTCTCACCCCATACATGTGCAAAACCAGAAGTATGGGAGAATGGGGTGAGAGTTAGGACTGATGACCCAATGTACACCCCAATGCCGGTTGGGGTGGGGTCTAAGGGGTTTTCAACCCTAAAATCGAATTTCCTCACTTTTTGTCGCTGTGGAACAACCCTAACTAATGCATTAAATGGATTTTTTTGCCTCTAATTTCCCTTCCTTTTGAGAATGATAATGAGAAATAGTGAAAGTAATGCAGCGGTGGGAGCGCGGGGCCCGGGAACAGCAACACAAACAGAAGCGCTAACAGTGGCGCACATGGTAACGCAAGCGTGAATGAGATCAGAAAGGGTAATGCACATGGTGGCGTAGATGGGAACGGTCTGCCACATGATGTGTTGTCACATAGTAACATGGTGCCTGCAAATGGAAATTTCAATGGGCATGGAGACGCAAAGTGAAACAGAAAGAGAAACAGTACTGTAGACACAAATGGCAAAAAATAACAGAAACGCAAGCGCAAATGAAAATGCAAAGGATAATGCACATGGCAGCGTAGATGTCAACGGTAAGTGAAACGTGTACGGAACCGCAAGCCGAAAGGGCAACGGTAACAGTAATGTAAGTGCACAGGCTGGTTTTCCCCAAAACCTGCATAGAGAAAGACAGTGAGTACAAAGAATGTATGCATAATAATGGGTATCGGAGCAGAAAATGAGTACTTGGAATACTAAATAGGTTATATCTCAGGAACTGTACGACGTAGGAAAAAAATTTATAAGCCATATGATTTATGACTGTCCTGGCTAGTTTTGTACTTAGCCCCCATGGGGGCTAAGTATTTATCCAACGAAAAGTCTGTATCTTGCACCGTTTCCGAGATACGGGCCCTGAAAGGCGCGGCGAATGCCATAATGTTATCCTATGGGAAAAAAGAGAAGTTTGGAGTGCCATAACTTTGCCTCCCTGTAATATTTTTTCGCCAAACCTCTGAAAGGCACATCTGTGGGCTATTGGCTGTCTTCCCTCTAAATTTCAGGAAAACAGACCAAACTGTTATTTTGCAGCAGGGTGCCAAAGGATTCCTGTAATGCATCGGGCACCGTAATGTTATCCTATGGGAAAAATTGTCAACTTTGGAGTGCCATAACTTTGCCGCAGTGTAATATTTTTTCAACACAATACTGAAAGGCACATCTGTGAGATGTCGGCTGCATTCCCTCCAAATTGCAGCCCAAAACTCCCAAACGTTCTTTTGCAGCACAGTGCCAAAGAATTGCTGTCATTTTCCCACAGACTAGAAAACTACTGTCGAATTTCATGTAAAGCTGCAAAATTTGCAACACTCTTTGTGAGCATGAAAGTAGTTTGTGAAAGTACTTTTTCCAGACATTTGAAAAACATATTTCTGGGGTGTTTTACCCCAAAATAAAGACATGGCTAGCATCCTCAGGGTCCGAATAGGTGAATACAAAAATAATTAGGTTGCTGGAGGGTCCCAAATTTAAATGGCAAGCATTTTTCTGATCACTAACTGAAAACAAAATGGTGGATTTGTGAAAGTAACAGGGCCATTTGAGAAAGTAAAAATGCATTTGCGACACTGTCAAACTTTTTGTTAACTTTTCCATTGACTTATAATGGAAATTGTTTTTGAATGACTTTGAACCGCTTAATATTTTTCACCAAATCTTCAAAGGCACATTGGGGACCCTGGCCACACGTTTCCTGAAGATTTTGGGCAGGTCACACAAACCGTGCGACCTGTAGGCGCGACTGTAGAATTCCAGAAAAAGTGTAAACGCATGCGCAGATCATGCTTAATAACTCCGCAGTCGTATATCCGACCGGTACGAAACTTGGCAGATCCCAAGGCCTATGGTTCTTGATCGTGTATTACAAATGCCAGGTAAATCTATCAAACAGTTGCAAAGTTATTAAGGTACAAAATTTTGGGTTTAACATAGAAATGGCTCCTCAACCCTAACTATGGTAGCACTGCCGTGCTACCATAATATATATATGTGTATAGATAGATACATACATACACACAGTTATACAGTCCTCTACAGTGTCCCTCAGTACAGGGGACATCCCTCTGTGTTCCTCTCACTATAGCCCTGACCTGCATGGCTCAGGTGTGATTTGTTCCCGTAATGCTGTTCTTGGGGTAACACTGCCCCTGGGGAAGCACCCTTCAGCACCTCCTCCAGCTTATTCCTATTGATGGATTTCACCCACTAGCAGTGCTGCCATGGGGCACCACTCTTGCATTCTACTGCCCACCTATCCCTATTGGTGGATTCTGTCCCCTGCCCCCAGGGCAGCAAACTGTGGCTGTTATTTCCCACAAATCTGATTAGTGCAAGTCTGAGGAATTGAGGGTTTTAAGTCTAGATGAGAATGTTATGGAAATGCTCCCCTCAGCAATGTATACTGCTTGTCTTTGAATATATTGCCCCCCCCCACCATATTTCCAAAGGCTGAGGCATTGGTGGGCTTCACCTCCTGCCAAGCCAGCAACCCCAGTTTGGGAATGCAGTGGGGCCAGTTGGGGGTTGGCTGGGGGAGGGAAGACTGAGCACTCCAAGGATAGCTCTTCTCCCTCGGGGAGGGACTGAAAGTGTCCAGCTGCTTGTCTACTACCTGGAGGATTCTGGGTGGCAGTGCAGTGAGACATCACACAGTGGAAGGGACCCCACACACAGGATGCACATCACATCTATTGCACACATGGTGGGCTCAGGTGGAAAACATCCCCAACTGGGGAACAAAGCCCAATCTGCCACAAGCCCTGCACTGGCGACCAAGCACCTCCGAGGTTCTGTGACAGAGGAAAACAGAGAAAATTAAGCCCCAGAGAAGCCAGGTAGAGAGGCCGGGGGGGGGGGGTCAGATAGTAGTGGTTGGGGCAGACAAGGCAGCAAAGGTTACTGATTGAAAAAAAGAAATAACTTAGTGCTCAGTGGTTGTGTGATCCCATGTTTTTAAACATGTGATTATGTTTTTGAAAATTACCGTCCGACTCTCCTCTTCTGATGATCAGCAGTTCCCCCATCAGGAGATTGCATGCTTAGAGATCAAATATGAGACTGTCTCGAGGGGGCATCATTATTCCAAGCATATGGCGTGCCAGTGCTCTGTCATCATGAAGCGGCTAGAATGAGTGGGTGGAGCTTACACTACGTACTTCTGGTAGCTAAAGAAGTGGTTGCCTAAGTATTGCTGCAATATGTTGTCAGGAAAATATAACAAAAAATGTTACATTTAAAATGTAATCTACAAAAGATTGTGGGTTGTTGCGGGATTTACCTACGCCTGGTATGGTGTGTCACGATGCCACAGGCCAAGTGATGCAAACCACAGCAGAAGTGGGTAAATCCTACAACAACACACACCCTGGAGTGGATTATTATGATTATACTTGAGAAATTTATTAAAATAAATATAAAATTAAAAAAATTGTAGTTTACTTTTTTTTTATTTTTCTTTTATAGAAATATTCTTCCACACTACATTAAATAGTGCCTTGATGCTAGGTAGAGTATGGCTGAATCTGCTAACACCCTTCATTGCTATGATATTTTTATGTATCTTTTTGTTTTGTCATCCCTGCCTTCTACCCCTCATTTTGTTATTCATTTACTTTTGTGTAGCAGAGAGAGCAGTGGTTCTAACAGAGAGACTGTGCTGGGAGAGGGAGGCATGAGAGAATGCTTGCTTTGAATGAGCAGTCAGCAGTAGTAGACTAACTGTACTACCCTGCAGGGAGAGAAACAGCAGTAGTCTGATTGCCAGTGTGGTTGTAAGGGTCGGCCAGGGATTGGGAATGCAGGTCATTGGCTAGCAAATTATAGAAATACTGATAAAGACACTTCAGTGGCAGGCATTTCATCCCCATTAAGCAGCTGTCTTTTTATTCAGAGACGGCATTGTCTGTTGTTTGTTTTTATCTCCCAGTGCACTGCAGGTAATGAAACTGACAGTCGAACTGCCCCAAAAGTCGTTTTCTGCAGGCAGAGTGCAGTACTGCAGAGGTAATTGCCCTTTGAGTAAGCTTGTCAGCTGTAGTGCTCAAACAGAAACTAGACATTAGACGTGGGTTGCCCCCTTTGAATTTACTGGTTACTAGAAAAAACTACTGCTGCACACAACATGGGACTCAGGCACTCACAGAAGACTGCTGAAGGCTGTGAAGTGCAGTTGTGGCACATTCGGTTGGAGGTCAAAGGAATATGTGCACCGAGGTGATATGTGGTTTGTATTGTGCTGTTTTTTGCAATCAGTCAGTGACAGCCAGGAGTGAGCAGTTGATCACTCAGAGGCAGTAGCAAGATGAAGAGCTAGAAGGTGGGTATTATGGTTTCCTAAATTATACTGTGTTGCCGTTCTGTGTAATTGTGGTCATTTTGAGCAGATAGGGAATTAAAAGTCTGCTGAAGATCTTTATTATCTGTCTACTTGAACTTTTAGTTAAAGCCCAGCATGTTCATGCTTTTGAGCCGTCGGGTTTAGCGAGGGGGGAAAAATGGTGACATGTTTGCTTTAAAAGTTTTTGGGGGGGCAGGCTGGTGTACTGACTTAATTTATTGTGCTGCTGCCACCTTGCCTGACTGGCACTTTTTGCATGGGTTGTCATAAGATTTACTCATGCTTGCTGAGAGTCACATGATGCGCCATTGGGAGTAGCAACTTCGTGAGTTAGCTCCGTCAGGTCCACTGTTTAAAAATTTAAAAAACTATTTCTTATTTGGGTTTCATCTCCTTTGACCCTCTTTCCTCTGGGGATTGTCTTTTGGGGCGTTAAAATGTTGGAAGTAGTGGAAATGCAGCCTGAGGAAACTCCTCTGCCAGCAGACTCAGAGCCGACTTCATTGGCAGCGCCCTTAGCATTGGAACCGAAGCACCCTAGATGCAGTGATTTTCCTTTACCTCCTCCAGTTATTATGCCTTCAGATTTGACTACTGAGAAGTTTTTTCTGTAGCTAAATTTGGTCAAACAGGCTGTTTTTTTCCCTAATAGCAGGTTTTGGTGCTTGTAAGCCAGAACTGCAAGATCTGTCTACAAGAGTGTCTGACAAAGAAGTGCGGCTCAGCTCTTTTGAAGACCAGCAAGCACGTATGGTGCCTGAAGTGACTTCTTTGCAGTGAACGGTGACCCGCCTGGAGTTCAATATTCAAATTATCTCCTGGAATTGGCTGAACATTCTCTTGCTATCATTAAAGCTACTTATGGGGACACTGATGAGCAGCTAAGGTGATAAGAAGTGTTTGAACCTCGCTCCTCTGCGCCGGGAATAATAAATAGAAATAACTGTTTAATTGTCTAAAACTTTGATTGCATTTCGGTTGTAGAACATAGCTAAGACCGAGCAGTGAAGGAAAATGGACAAATATCTAACACCAAGTGCCAGGAAAAGTCAAAGAACAGCTGGCAAAGCAGCAAAGAAAAACTCGGCCTATGTGAGGCCTGACAGCCAGAATGTGGTTTCCCTTTCTGCCGCAGAGGTGAGCACCTTTGACAGAGAACTCATGGGCCAGGTCCTAGCAGCTTTGGAACTGCATCTACGTAAACAGGAGTCAAAAACTGATGATAAATTGCAGGAAGTACTCACTCAGCAGACCTTATAGGCCACCCACATCCCAGAGGCAGAGGAGACGATCTTGCGGCTGGAGAACGAGACCCAGGGGGTGCCCAGGCAGATTCTGGCATTGCAAAAGGAGTTGGAGGAGATGAAGGAGGTGGTGGACTATCAAGAAAACTACCACCGGAGGTTAAACTTGTGCCTCAGAGGTCTGCCTGAAGGAGCAGAATGGGGTAGTGCCTTAGAATATTGTGTGATCTCGTTGCCCAAGCTACTGGCTCTGAATGTTAAAAATGGAAGGCTGAAGATGGAGCGGGTGCACCGCGCAGTTATGTCCATGCCACCGGGGGGGCAACCCCTGCATCAAGTTATAATGAGATTTCACCATTTTCAAGATAGGGAAGCAGTCTTGTGAGCATATCGGGAGAAAGGCCGGTTGGAGTGGGAGGTTCACAAGACTCCTAAAGAAAAGAAAAATGTTCAACGAGGAATGGCTACCTTACGTGCGGCAGAAGTGGAGAACTTTATGATCTACCCTGCGACCCTAAAGATCAGACATGAGGGAGTGGTTTCCTCTTTTTGGGATGTTGAAAAAGCTGAAAAGTTCATAGAGGAGTTACAGAAGAAGGTAGGTTGAATACTGGGCTGCTGCTGCCAAAGAGACAATGTTGTGTTCTGCTTTGGAGCCTGAGAAATTTTCAGGCTCTATGGTTTCGTTTTTGGTGCTGTGCTCCACTTTTGATGCGATGTGTGCCCATGCCCTGAATGAGACAGGAGAGAGGGGATCTTTTGATTGAACTGGTGCCCGTATTCCCCCCCTATTCTTTTTTGTTTGCTTTGACTGCTGGTTTGTGAGTGGGAAAAACAGCAGATTATCATTTGAGATGTGGGGATGTTCATGGGACCACAAGGAGAAGCTGTGGCCTACTGTAGCTGAGAGAGATATTCCTGTGTTTAAGACTGGGCCACTAAACATTAAGTTGCACTCCACATGGAGGTAAGATTTTTTAGGGGATGCTTGTTGCCGTCTTGGGAGGACTTGCTGATATGGACTGTCTCTCCTTTCCTGCTCTCCATTCTTGGAGGTGCAGGGGGTGTCTGATACCACAACTGACCTACCCACGCTCCAGGAGTAGGAGGTGCGGGGGGGGGAGATGGGATTTGCAGTGGAACAATCATTCTGGAGGCATGGAGAGGAACACTTTACCTGCTGAGGCGCCTGCAGGGGGAAGAGAGGGAGGATGGCATGGAGGTTGAAGGAGAGTTGAGGGATAGTTTTGAACCTCTCGCTGGTGGATCAAATGCAGTAGGTGGCGCCTCGGCTCATTTGATGGGCCTCACAAGCTGGACTGACAACTGTTTTCCCATGCTCTGATCTTGGAGGTACAGGGGGATTCTTTATGGAACCTTGGTGGCTGGCAGGCGGGAAGGGAGTATCGCATCGAGGGGTGGGTGGCGGACTATGTGGGGATGGATAATGAGCACCTTACATATACTGAGCCTGCGGTATGGATTTCTGGGCATCACCATTGATGTTGTTCATTTATTATGGTGCACTGTTCAGTGTCTCAGTCAAAACAAGATAATCGATAGAGATGCCATATTTAGACAAGGTTATAGGAATACCGGGTGGGGGTGGGGTAAGGCATGGACTTTAAGAAGGTATTTATTTGACACTTTTAGTGAGTTTTGGTTAGTGTCTGAACGTGGGGACGAGGGAAGTGGGCAAAGTAGGTCATAATATAGAGTGGTGTTCTGGTAAACAGGGAAGATGGATGGTACTAATTTTTTTTTTTTTTATATTTAGTTGTTTAACCAGGTATAGCACACTAAGCTGAAAGCTTTTTTACAGGAGCAACCTGGGAGCACAAGGAGGTTAACTGACTTGCTCAGGGTCACACAGTATGCAAGTGGAAGCTGTGAGATTCAAACCCAGGTCTGGTCTGCTGGATGTAACCAGATTTGCAGCTCAGAGCCTTAGACCACTGCGCTATAAGAAAACAAAAGAGAAACAGGGACTGAAGAGTACAGAAAAGAAAGTTGGTACACATTTCTGTGGGGAAGGGGGAGGCAATACGAATTGATTCTAGAAACAGAGGGTGGGGATTAGTTTGATGTTCAGGTTGTTATAACGCTCTTGTTGCTCAACTTTTCACATATTTGTTTACATGTATTCACATCCAGAAGCTTTACATGTTACAGGATCAATGGAAGGTTGTGGAAAATATGGAAAAGGAATCTGCCAGGGTACACTTGTGGGGGAGTGCCTGCCTAAGGGGGAAGAGGGAGAATCAGGAGGGTTTTTATTGTTTCCAGTGGCTAGAAGACAGGATTTGACCACATGCTCTTGGAATGTAAGGAGGATAGTGACCCCAGTAAAACGTATAACCCTACTGACTGCACTTAGGAGGCAGGGCGTACAAGTGGCCATGTTACAGGAAACGCACTTCACAGCAATAGAACATAGTAAATTGGTACGGGGTTGGGTGGGGAAATGCTTTGTTGCATTCTGTAAGGCTCATAAGTGTGGGGTCACTGTCCTCCTACACAGACACATACCATTTCAGGGTTTTAAATAATTGATTAGCAGTTTTTTCCTTGGGACAATGCTAACTGTACAGAAAGTATTTATATAGGTTTTCTAGAAGTGTTACGTTTGTTAAACACAGTGAGGCAAGTGCTATGCATTTTCACAATGTTTTAGAACTTTTATGAGCAAAACGCTAATCAATTTTTAGAGTTAAATAAATCCCTGCATTTCAAGAGAAGTGGGTGGTTAAAGACCAAGTGGATGGAAGGTATGTTTTTGTGGTGGGAGAGCTCTTGGGGGAGAAAATCACATTTGGAAGTCTCTATGCACCGGCAGTGTTTGTTTCAGCGTCCTATGGATCCGTTCTCTCACTTTTGGTTAGGGAACAATTCCTGGGGTTGGTTTTTGGGGGGTTATGAATTGTACCCTGGACCCGCTGCTTGACCACTCCCAAGACTGAGGTCAGAAGAGTGAGGCAATATCCCAATGGAGATTGGGAATGGTGGACTTGGGGTTAATAGAAGGACAGAGGGAGGCAAACCCAGGGGTTAAGGAATTTACATTCTGTTCCAACCCACATGGTACATGGTCATGTACAGATTACTTGTTTATATTGCAGGATTGGCATGGGAGGGCCCAGGGGGGAACAACACGGTCCTATTCATGTCTCCAACCATGCTATGGTGATTCTATCACTGAGTATGAACAAGCAGAGGATGGATCACCCCCTTTGGAAATTCACGACATGTCTCTTAGGGGACAAGGGATTTAAGGAATATTTGCAAGAGCAATGGAAGGTCCATATGGTAGCAAATGTGGATTTCCCTACATCTAAAGCTGTAATCTGGGATGCAGGGAAAGCATTTATGAGTAGGATGATAATTAGATATGTGGCGGGGTAAAGAAGTGGAAACAAGAAAAATGACTGGAATTAGAGGCCAAGGTGAGGGAATTAGAGAGGCGGGTGGCAGGTGGGGAAGAGGAAGAGGTACGGGATTGCTTGAAGGTGGTATGGGAGACATTGAATGCTCTGCTTAGTGGAGAAGCTAGGAAAACATGGACATTTTGTAAGAAACAGTTGTATGAGTGGGGCAACAAGGCGGGACCGATGTTGGTTAGATTAATGAAGGGAGGTAAGTGCCCCATGCATATTACTGCAATTAAAGACTGGGAGAGAAAGGTGCATAAGCAACCACAGAGGATAATGGAATGTTTTAAAGAGTTTTTTAAATGCCTATATCAGACTGGGGGGGGGGGTCAGAGAGAGATAATGACAGACTTCCTGGAAAGGATTAACATGCCTGAGGTGTCTAGAGAGAAAAAAGAAATGTTAAATAGCCCCATCACAAAAGCAGGGGTGCTGCAAGCAATCCAGAGACTGAAGAGTGGGAAGGCGAGTGGCCCAGATGGCTACCCGGTGGAATACTATAAATGTATGGCGGCTCACTTGGTTGGCCTGCTCTCTGAGACCTTTCAGCAGAATGAAAGGTAGTCTTTGGAGCTTCCAGGCACCTTCTCGGATGCTGTAATTTGCTTGATCCCGAAGGCTGGGAAAGATTTGATGAACTGTGCAACATACAGACCAATATTGCTTCTGAATTGTGATATGAAAATCTTGGCTAAGGTTTTGGCAGGAAGATTAGAAATGGTGCTGCCTAATATTGTTCACCCAAGCCAGACTGGGTTCATCAAAGGGTGTCTGTCATATCATAATGTCAGATGACTGCTGAATGTGCTTTGGAGGGTGAATAGGGATAAGGAGGATACCCGTATCCTTTCTATGGATGCAGACAAAGCATTTGATTGGGTGGAGTGAGGCTATCAATTTGAAGTACTGACTCGGTCTGGTCTGAGGGACACTTTTGTGGGGTGGGTAAGGGCAATGTACCACTCTCCTCAGGCAAAGATCCTAATAAATGGTACCCTCTCTGATGGATTCAGGTTAGGCAGGGGTGTCTGCTCTTCCTGTTGCTGTTTGCCTTGGTGGTGGAACCACTCGCAATTGCAATCAGGCAGAGTGTGAATATTAGAGGGGTGCGGGGGGGTCTCGGGGGAGCAGCATAAGATAGCAATGTATGCTGATGATATGCTGCTTTTTATTACAGATCTTACTTCCTCGGTGCCTGCGCTGTTGGAGGTGGTGGAATTTTTTACTCAGTTCTCAGGGTATAAGCTTAACCTTGACAAGTTGGAAATAATGTGGTTGCCGAGGGACTTAGGTGCCGGGTACACATGGGGTCTTAAGTGGGTTGGAAATAGTTTTACTTATTTGGGTATAAAAATGGGGTTGACCCTGGGAACATTGTATGACTTGAATTATGTACCCCTGCTTAAAACTATAGAAGCAGATCTTAAAAGATGGGCAACCCTCCCAATCTCTTGGTTAGGTAGGATAACCAAGAGAAAGGAAGGGACTGCACTAGGGATCGAGCAGTGCTAGGTTCAAAAAGAGACTATAGAATGAAAAAACAGAGAACCTGCACCTGCTCTAAAGTATAAACAATGTTTATGCTCCAAAATGACACCAGCCAAGAAAGCTCATATATTGTTAACCAAGCTGTATTCCTTGTGCAAAATGTCTAAAAAAGGACTCACATATTCAATTGTGACCCAGAATCCAGATACAGAATCCAACAGAGTCCATAAAGTCCATCAAGTCCATAGAGTGCAAGACAAAAACAAACGGCTGGTCAGTGTTCTAGCAGCAAGAGCAAAGGCTGAGGGTCGCTCCCTCGTGACATCATCTGATGCGCTTCGCACGTAGCTTTTTCCAAGGCTCTTGAAAAAGCTACATGCGAAACGTGCCAGGTGATGTCTCTTTTAGACATTTTTCACAAGGAATAAAGCTTGGTTAACAATATATGAGCTTTCTTGGCTGGTGTCATTTTGGAGTGTAAACATTGTTTGTACTTTAGAGCAGGTGCAGGTTCTCTGTTTTTTTTATTCTTTAGGTAGGATAAACCTGATTATGATGAATAGCCTCCCTAGGTTGGTGTACATTATGCAGATGGTACATGTTGGGTTAATGAAGCAAAATATTTAAAAAATAGAAGGAATGTTCACTGTTTATATGGAAGGGGAAGTGGCCTTGGGTGATTCTACAAAGCCTTAAAGCTGATACGGGGAGGGGTGGATTGAATTTTCCTGATTTAGGAAATTATCATCTGGCAGCCCAAGAGAAGTATATTAGTGATTGGGTGCATATGCCTAGTTGGGTGGACCTTGAGCAATGGGGATTCTGAGCTAGATTGTCAGCCTGTCCAGATGGACCGAGTATTAGAGCATTTAGATTGCAGAATGGGAGGAACCCACTGGTTGTTGCAGTGCTGGATAGCTGGAGTAAACTCCTGAAGCAGCAGAATATAAAGAATATTGATACTCATCTGGTACCTGTGGTGGGGAACCCTTTTTTCTGCCAGGTTGGGAAGATCCTGGGTTTAAGCTGTAGGAGAAGAACGTGATAAGAACCATAGGGGACTTATACAATAGGAGAGGGCTAGGCCTCTTCACAGACCTACATCAGAGGCTAAACCTGGGGATGAGGCATCTGTTTCGATTTTTTCAAGTCAGAGCCTATGTTACAGGATTGACTAGAGAGGGACCGGGTTTGCATGAAATGAAAAAAATAGAATCACTTATTCAAATAGTGAAACAGGATCCCAAGGGCTTCGTAGGTAGGGCAGTGAAGGAGAATAGACAGTGCTTCCCGGACCTCTCACTCAGAGTGAGGAGACTGTGGGAGAGAGATCTGAATATTCAGATACAGGATCAGAACTGGACACTGCTGCTGTCTATGCATATGGGCCCCTTGGTCTGTAACAAGTATAAGGACGCTTTTTATAAATTCATCCATAGAGTTTACAACCCACCTGCTATAGTGCATAAGTATCACCCCACAATATCCCCCCAGTGTGGATGATGTGGGCTTGAGGAGGGAAATTACTTTCACTGCTTTTGGGGGTGCTCTGTCCTCCAGGGATTTTGGGGAAGGGTGATACAAGAAGCGGGGTGTATGTGGGGGAGGGTACTGCAACCAGACCCCAGCCTGTGTTTGTTTGGAGTAGAGGCGGATGAGGAGGGGGAATGGGAGAGCCTTCCAAGATAGGTTCAAATTCTTTTTAGCTTGGCTAGGCACTGCACCCAAAATAGGTGGGTGTCAAGTGTAACACCCACAGTACAGTGTTGGTGAACCAAGGCATTGCAGACACTGGTCTTAGAAAGGTTGACCCTTCTAGTGAAGGATAAAGTAGAGAGCTTTGCCAGAGAATGGGTGCCTTTTCTGGCAGACGTTACTCAGCATGAAAATATACTTCTTTGGGAAGGGATGGATAACTGAGAAATTTATGGCCTGTGATGATCCTGAACAAAATATGTACTATGGAAAAATTGATCAAAATATGGAAAAACATGTCTTATGTGTTGGATTTATCGTGCTTTTCATGTATGGATGTGAACTACTATGTATTTGCTTACGATAAACTTAGTTATACAAAAAAAAAAGCTACTTATGTGGGCCAAGGGGAGAAGGCCAGTAAATTACTGGCCTTACGTCTCAAGCAGCAATCTGTTGCCCGTTGGATTAAGGCATTACATGACCCATTATCTGATTCTCTCTCTCTCTCTCTCTCTCTCTCTCTCTCTCTCAGCTAACCCCAGGTCTATAGCTAGGATATTTTGATATTATTTTGTTTCATTGTATACTGAGGACATACATGCTAATGAGACTCTTCATGCAATGTCTCATTTTTTGGATGATGTTTCCTTTCCTCAGCTGTCCCCCAGACCAACAACAGGGGTTGGAGGCCTCTATTCGAAAGGAGGAGGAGAAGGTCAGAGAGGCTGTCACTTCTATTTCATCAGATTCAGGTCCAGATGGTTTCACGTCTAATTTATATCAATTATTTATACACGAGACCATTCCTTTATCGATGCACCTTTGTAATTATTTGCATGCTCATCAGTTGCTGGAGACTCCCCTTTTTTGAGACTTGCATAGTTTTATTACCCAAGCCAGGCAAGGCTGAATCTTGACCGAACAGTTATAGGTCGATTTCTCTTATAAATGTTGATATGAAGATTCTTGGTAAGGTCTTGGCTGCTTGGTTCAGTAAGGTCTGGTCAGGACTAGTAGGTCCTGAACAGGTAGGCTTCATGAGGGGGAGATAATCCAGTGACCACTTCTGAAAAATTCACCATCTGATTTCCACATCCTGGGAGACTGGTCAGGATACGGTGCTGGTCTCCTTGGACGCAGAAAAAGCTTTTGATAGGATTTCATGGCCTTATATATTTTTTATACTGAGTCGATATGGAATCCCTGATTCTTTTATTCAGTGGTTACATGTTTTATATTCTTTGCCTACTGCTTGTATTCAATACAATGGTGTCCTCTCTGACCTCTTCCCACTCTTCCGGGGCACGAGATAAGGTTATCCACTTTCCCCTTTGCTTTTTAATTTATATCTCAAGCCATTGACCCGTAAGAGTAACTTATGTCCCCATATTAGGAGTGTTACTTTGGGTACCCAAGGTTGGAAAATATCCACCTATGCAGATGACGTTCTGCTGCATCTTTCAGACCCATTGATTTCACTACACAAAGTTCTCCAAGTGATTAATCAGTTTGGCACCTTTTTGGGGCACAAATTGAACTTTGCTAAAACTATAGTTTATCCCCTTTCCCCTCATGTACATAAACAGGATTTTTTGATCTCGGTCCACAGTGGGAATCCCATTATATTACTTACTTGGGGTTAAAGTGATTTGAGAGATCTCATCTCTGAAAACTCTTAATTTGGACCCTTTACTGAAACAAATAAGTCTAAATATGCATAGGTGGAAAATGTTGCCTTTGACTTTATGGGTAGAACAAATAGTAGAGTTGAGGCAATTCTTGATCTGGTGCTCACAAATGGGGAGCATGTACAGGAAATAATGGTCAGAGAGCCACAGGGTGGAAGTGATCACTGCACAGTGTGGTTCCAGTTGGATATGGGCAGGGAAAGCATTCTGACTAAGACCAAAATCTTGGATTTCAGGAGAGTGGACTTCGGTAAAATGGGTAAAGTGCTAAGGAACCTTCTGGTGGGCATCAGAGTAGATATGGGGGTGGACCAAAGGTGGTTCATCATTAAGGAAGGAATAATGATTGCCACAGATGAGTGCATTTGGCTAAGGGGGAAGAACACAAGGGCCAAAGCACCCAGCTGGTTCAGTTCTAGGGGTTGCCAAGGCAGTAAGGGAAAAGAGGTTGGCCTATAGAAAATTCAGGAAGACCAAGAGAGAGGTGGATAGGGAAAATTACCTAAGGCTGGCTAGTGAGGCAAGTAAAGAAGTCAGGTGAGCAAAGGCACAGAAGGAGCTGCAGATAGCTGAAGGAATTAAGAAGGGGAGAAGGCTTTCTTTGCTTTCTTTTACTATATAAGTGAAAAAGGGACAAGAAGGAAGGGATTGTTAGGCTTAAGAAAGGGGTGGAGTGGGTGGAGGATAATGGGGGAAAGCAGAGATACTAAATGAATACTTCTCTTCTGTCTTCACCAGGAAGAAGGATGGACCAGTGCCTTCATAAGGGAAAAGTGGAGTGGGGGGAGGGAAACACAAATGTAGTGATAGAGAAGGATAGAGTGAGGGAGGGGCAGCTGGCATTGAAGGTTGACAAATCAGGCCCAGACAGAGTACATCCAAGGGTACTAACAAAACTGGTTGAGAAGCTGGCAGGACCCACTGGCAGACCTATTTAATAATTCACTAGAGTCAGGCATGGTACTGCAGGACTGGAGAACAGCACATGTAGTGCCCCTTCACAAAAGCAGCCCCAAGGACCACCCAGGGAATTACAGACCATTGTGGGCAAGCTCATGGAGACCATACTAAAGAAAAGATTGGTGGAATATCTAGAGGAGCATGGTCTCCAGAATGCGAGGCAGCATGGGTTCATGGGGAGGAGATCGTGTCAAACAAATCTGACTGACTTGTTTGACTGTGTCACTAAAATAGTAAACAGGGATCAAGTGGTAGATGCCCTCTATCTTGATTTCAGCAAGGCCTTTGACTCCTGTGCCCTACAAAAAGTTGATCAGGACGTTGGTGGATTTCGGGGTTGGGGAAAAGATGGCCAGATGGGTGGAAAACTGGCTGAGGGATAGAATCCAGAGGGTGGTTGTGGGGATAGAGTTATCTGGCACCAGAGAGGTAACCAGTGGGGTTCCACAGGGCTTGGTGCAGGGGACGGTGTTGTTCAATAGAAACATAGAAACATAGAATTTGACAACAGATAAGGACCGCTTGGCCCACCTAGTCTGCCCATTTTCCTACCTAACAGATAAGCTGCAGATCTTAGTTAACCAACAGCTTACTTCCTCCTATCCCTCACTAGGACTGCCTTATGCCTGTCCCATGCATTCTTGAAGTCTCTCACTGTTCTTGACTCCACGACCTCCTCAGGGAGGCTGTTCCATGCATCCACAACCCTCTCAGTGAAAAAATACTTCCTCACATTACCTCTGAGTCATCCCCCCTCTATCTTCAAATTATGCCCACTTGTTCTTGCACATCTCTTTTTCTGGAAGATGCTACCCACTTGGACTTTGTTAATTCCCTTGAGGTACTTGAAAGTTTCTATCATGTCCCCTCTTTCCCTTCTTTCCTCAAGGGTACACATATTAAGCTCCTTTAGTCTTTCTTCGTATATCTTCTGGTGCAGACCCTGCACCATTTTATTGCCCTCCTCTGACAGCCTCCACTCTGTCTATGTCTTTCGGAGATGGGGTCTCCAGAACTGCACACAGTACTCCAGATGGGGTCTCACCAACTGTCTGTACAGAGGGATAACAACTTCCTGTTTTCTACTATTGATGCCTCTTCCTAGGCATCCCAGTATCCCTCCAGCCTTCCTTACTGCCTTCTCACATTGCTTGCCCACCTTTAGATCATCTGATATAATTACCCCCAGGTCCCTTTCTATTTTTACTGTTGTCAGTATCTCACCCCCCATTGTGTACGCTTCCCCTGGGTTTTTGTTTCCCAGGTGCATTACCTTGCACTTCTTTGCATTGAATCTGAGCTGCCATACATTTGACCATTCCTCCAACCCTGCCAAGTCCCTTCTCATCCTTTCCACCCTATCTTGTGTATCAACCCTGTTGCAGATCTTTGTGTCATCTGCAAAAAGACATACTTTTCCTTCCAGTTCCTCTGCAATGTCACTTATAAAGAAGTTAAAAAGAACCAGTCCCAGTACTGAACCCTGCGGTACCCTGCTAGTAACCCTCCTTTCTTCACTGTGTACTCCATTTACTACTACCCTTTGCATCCTGTTGTCATTGGAGATGGCATTAAGGGCAAAATGTGCTTATTCATGGATGACACTAAGCTCTGTGGGAGAGTGGACACAGGTGAAAGGATACAGGGCCTACAGGAAGATCTGAAAAAGCTAGGGAGGTGGTCCAGTATTTGGCAGCTCGGCTTCAATGCCAAGAAATGCAACGTTATGCATACTGGAGCCAGGAATCCCAGGACAGAGTACTACCTGGGTAGAGTCTGAGTATCTGCATCAGAGGAGGAGAATGACCTGGGGGTGATGATCATTAGTGACCTGAAGCACTCCACACAGTGCAAGAAAATAGCAGCAATGGCAAACAAGATGCTTGGAAGCATATCTAGGGGGATCAGAAGTAGGAGAGAGATTATACTGCCATTTCACAGGTCACTGGTAAGGCTACATCTAGAGTATGGAGTTCAGTACTGGCACCCACATCTCAAAAAGGCCATTAACCTACTGGAGAAGGTCCAGAGGAGGACTACAAAGATGACAGCTGGTCAGCAGAGTAAGGCATATGAGGAGAGGTTGAGGGCACTGAACATGTACTCCCTGGAAGACAGGAGAGAGAGAGGGGACATGATTGGGATGTTCAAGTACTTGAAAAGGATAAATAAGGTTGATAAGGAGAGTCTCTTTAAGTTGAGTGGCAACCATAATACAAGGGGGCACAGTCTTAAGCTGGAGGGTGGGAGGTTTAGGAGGGAGGTCAGGAAGCACTTCTTCACAGAGTGTGTGGTGGAAACCTGGAATGCGCTGCCGGAAGAGGTCATCTCATTAAAGACAGTGGCCAGCTTTAAGAGAGGATGGGATAGACATGGGGAAAGGCAAGGATCATGGGTACGGAGGATGGGAGTAGTGGGGAGGGAGGATAGGGGCATTAGCTCAAGCTGTGTACCCTGTAATACGAGCAGACTCGATAAACCAAATGGCCTTCTTCTGCTGGCTTCTTCATATGTTTGTATGTAAATATTATAAAAATGAATGTTTTGCACAGAATATTGTATCCTATGGGATGCTAAATATAGTCCTTCTGTTTCTTTGGTTGAAACATCTTTACCAGATAGTTTTCAACTTTTTGTGGCTAGATAAACCTCCCCAGGGGCTTACAAGAAATTAATTCACCCTTGGAGACATGGCAGTCTGCAGCTCCCTCACTTTCTGCAATATTATTTTCTTTACATGCGGCAAAATATTTGTAATGGGGCCGTCCACATGAGACTGGGGAGCACAATGGCTGTATACCATCCTAGCTGGTGATTGAGAGAGATCTGTGCACACAGCATCAGATTTGCCTTTCATCACTATTTTATCTGTCTTATGCAAAACTTCCAGCAGGTCTTTGACACACCTCAATTGCATGGTCTCTTCAAGTGCATTCCCAACTATGTAGACATTTTAAATTGTCATATATTTCTGATAGTTGCCACCCCTTACTTAATAATCTTAATTTATGTGTTGCTAACAAAGTTACACAATATCCACAGATGGGTGTCAGCAAGTTAACAGATTTTTAATAAGATGATGCTATTATTTCTTTCGGTTCTTTTCAGGAACAATTTTGGGTTCATGCTAATGCATTTTTTTCAGTTCTGTCAGCTTAGGCATTGTATTTCTCACTTTTAAGACTGCCCTCCATGGTCAAATAAATTGGGTCTGCTTTTTGACAGATTGTCTAATCTGGCCCAGCAGTTTCATCCAATTTCTAATTTGTACAAAGCTATAGGTCCGTTTGTGGGGGATTAAATCTCTCCAATCACTTTTTATTGAGCTAATACTTCGGGCATGGTACAATTGATGGACTATTGGTTTAGAATCTGGACTGATATCTAGAAATATGTTAAGCAGGAAAGATTGAGACTCCAACAATTTAACATCCTCCATAATTTATACTTCTCTCCTATGAAGCTTTTTAAATTGGGGAGGAAAATATTTTCACTTTGTCCTAGGTGCAATACCAAGGAGGGTACTTTATTACACATACTTTGGTATTGCCCACGTATTTGTCCTTTCTGGGATTCAGTTCAGAATAATTTGGATCCCCTTCTGGGTCTCCAGGATACTTTCATGCCAGAGATTTGTATTATTGGAAATTATGGACCTTCTCTCTGGGGACCCAGAAGGATTTATATGGCCTTAATATCGACTGTGTCTCAACTGCTGATATTGTGCCATTGGTTGGACCCATCTCCCCCTTCACGGTTGGAGTGGGTTCTGGAAATGTTGCATGCCCTTAATGTAGAGAAATCTGTTGTTTGCTTTTTTAGAGCCTATTATGTTTTTTTTTTATTTAATATGCTTTATTAAAGTTTTCAAAAAGATTACAATGAAACAGCAATAACCACACAGAACAAAGAACAAGAACATGATAAACCAACAAACAATAGAACAACCTCAGCTTTAGGAAAAATTGGTGTGTGCTCACAGAGCCTCTGTGTGGGAAACTTGAATTTCTTGGGTGCTGATAGCAGAGTAAATAATTAAGTACAAGGTTCCCTAGGGAACCGTCCCATCAGCACTCACAAAAAAAGCTACAACTCATCAGCCATTTAGCCCTTAAATTGGTTTATTTCTTAGCAGTAATGAACTGTATTTCCACATTAATTTATTTGGCACAAAGCTCTATTCTGTATAACATCTTTAAGTAGTGAAAAGGAGAAAAAAAATGTCACTCTACCAGACCCTGTATGTCAGTGTTCATAATGGCTTTTTTTCTTTCCACAGTTCTTTCATGGCTCAATTGCCTAATCCAGTTAGTTCAAAAATTCCTTTTGAGTGGTTTCCCTCCCTTAGGCTCCAAGTCAAGAAACTTTTCTCCGTGTGTTCACCTTTGTGGTACTCAGTGGATTTTACTTTTTATTTTAGTCGTAACCCGCAAAACGCAAATAGCAAGTACACAAGCCGACCTTGGTTCAGTTGTAAGATGCAAAATGCATGTTGCAAAATGCATGTGCTGAATACAGCCCTGAGACCTTCATATACGCTCCATCATCAGAGCTCTGATGATGGAGCGTTAAGACTCTGAAACGTAAGCACGTCATGTGGAAAATGGAGATCATTTTGAAACAGAGTACGCAGCAACACACAGCAAACAACAAGCGGCAAAAAGGGCGTAGAACCGATTAAAGTTGTATGAAAGTAAAAGGATTTCATCCAGCAAATGCGTTTTGAGGTATGCGTATATGAAGGTCTCAGGACTGTATTCAGCATATGCATTTTGCAACATGCGTTTTGAGTCTTACGACCGAACCGAGGTGTCTTGTGTCTTACTGATAAGAAATAAACCCATTTAAGGGCTAAATGGCTAATGAGTTGTAGCTTTTTTTTGTGAGTCCTGATGGGATGGTTCTCTAGGAAACCTTGTACTGAAACAATAAAACAACTAGGAACAAACAAACAATAAATCCCAACCCCCCTACCCCCCTGTGGGTCCAGGGGATAAACTTCCAGGGGTCAAAGAACCCCCCCAAAAGAAAGAGGAGTCCCGAGGGAAAATACTATGTATATAACCATAATCAGGTACAAATACAGGGGCAGATCCAGTCCTCAGCCCGCTACCACTGGGAGACTCTTGTTCCACCAGAGGCTCGGAGAAGGGCCAAAAGAGGTAACCAATGCAATAAAAACTTGTTGTACCTGCCCTTCCGTCTGGCAATGTGCCTCTTAACCTCCAAGGTCATCAAGATTTTGGCATTCCCAAAAATGAGGTGGAGAGTCATCCAACCAGTGTCGGGCTATAACTAATTTGGCTGTTAACAGCAATAAGGGACACGTAGGCTTTTCGGGGGCCAAACAACGTGGAAGGATGATAACCCACTAGACAGATTTGTGGAGTAAAAAAAGATTCTAAGCTCAATAAAGGGTCCATGGAGTCACAAACAGAATGCCAGAATGGCTGGATTTTGGAACAGTCCCACAGCAGGTGTTTGAGGCTACCCTCCTCAAGCCCACAGTTGAGAAAGAGTGGAGAGCAGGATCTCCCCATCCTGAACAAGCGAAGTGGGGTAAAGTACATATCATGTGAAATACAAAATTGCAGAAAAACAATACCTGTCCTGCTTAACATACACATGTAACCCTTTCCAAGTCCCTTGCCAGGCAAGATCATCCAGTCCTAGATCCATGCCTGTTGCCAACAAAAACAGACACCCCTTAGCCCCGTAAAGCAATGTCCTGGAGTTGGGAATAAAAGCATGAGATCACATGAGGGGAAACTGCCATAGCCAACAAGTCCCCTAGTGACTTACTAGATGACCTAGACCAAGGTGCCGGACCAAAAAAGGTGTTCAGTGCTCCAGAGAGCTGCAGATATTTAAAAGGATGGAACACAATAAGGTTCCAATATTCCTGAAGGACCGCAACAGAGAGGAGGTGGCCATCAACAACCAAATCTGCTACAACCCGGGTGTTAAGGGGAGGACAGAAATTTAAGGGAATGGAACGAGACCAAATAAAAAAATTAGGGTTACCAACCAGTGGCTGGGATGGGGCATTACTCCAATCAAGACCCAGATGGAGACACATTTGTCAGAGGGCCTTGAGGGACCAGCCCAAAGGGGTCATAAACAATGATTTAGGGAGGGAGAGCAGTTTGATATATAGAAGACTATGCAGTGCTATGCCTTGTTGCCTATAAAGGGATGACTCCAGGATCTGCCATAGAGGGCGATAAGTGGAATCTGGCTGATCCACAGGAGCATGACCCCAAAGAAAATGTTTACTACAATGCATAGCACAATAATAAAGAAAAAAGTTAGGCAATTGCAGTCCACTATATATTTTAGCAGGGGTAAGTTTTGTTTAGGCCCAGTGAACTGCCCTAACCATCCAAAGAAAATTGGAAAGCTCGCTTTGAAGATGTTTAAACCAAGATTTGAGAAGATATGGTCCTATCATACTCAAAGGATACAGGAGCCACAGCAGGACATTCATCTTAACAATGCTCACTCTCCCCCACAGGGAGAGAGGGAAGGCCGTACAATGCTTAAGATCCTGCCTTAGCACCCTAACCAAGGGGGTCACATTTTTGGCAGTTAACTCCGAGGGGTAAAGGGTGATCTTTATGCCCAAGTAAATTAGTTTCTTAGGCTCCCACAAAGGACCCAGAGCATCCACCCAACCTTTTTGAACCAGAGGATTAAGGGGCATGACCTTAGATTTATCGACATTAAGCTGGACACCCAGGAAAAGGGCCCAATCTCCTCCAAGGCAGCTGGGATAGAGAGTTGCAGGTTGTCAGGATGTAGTACTAGATCATCTGCATATGCAGAGATCTTGTAAGACAAGCCACCAACTCGGATCCCTTGTATCTTAGGGTTAGTCTGGATACAGCAAAGGAGAGGCTCCAAATACAAATGAAAGAGAAATGGGGAGAGAGGGCAGCCCTGTTGCGTACGTGCTGCAAGAGAGAAAGAGGCAGAGAGTACACCATTACACCAAATCTTAGAAGAAGAGGAGGAGGTGTATAAAACCTTTATCCAATCACAGAAGACAGAAGGGAAGGCAAAATGCTTGAGGGTAGCAAAAAGAAAAGGTCACGAAGCTTGAGCAAAGGCTTTCTCCACATCAAGAAAGACCAAGGACACAGGGGCTCTGCTCTCCCTCAACACAGAGATGAGATGGACCATCTTACGTAGATGGTCTCCAGATTGACAGCCATCCACAAAGCCCACCTGATTAGGGCTGAAAAGACCCTGCCATACAAGCAAAAGGTGGTTAGCTAGCACTTTGGCCAGGATCTTAATATCACTATTCAATAATGAGATAGGACGGTAACTCCCAGGCAGCTGTGGAGGCTTGCCAGGCTTAGACAGCAAAGTGATCCAGGCCTGTGTCCAAGAGCAATCAGAAAGCCCCTCTGAGAGTAAGAAATTGAAAATTCGGGTCAAGAATGGAGGCAAGACTATCAATAAACATAAAGTAAAAATGATTATTAAACCCATCTGGTCCCAGGGCTTTATCCTTCGGCAGTTGCTCTATGACACGACAAACCTCAGCAACTGAGATAGGGGCTTTAAGGAGATCTTGCTGAGAAGATGACAGCTGAGGAAGAGGAACCTGGGCCAAATATGCCTCAATTTCCTCCTCTGCCACCTGCTCAACTGAAGTGAGAGTGTAAAGAGAGTTAAAGAAAGAGTGGAAGGCCTGAGCAATATCTTGGGGACGAGTAAGATTGTCCCCATTCGCCTGCGGTTGCAAGCTAGGGATAACACATAAGGCATCCCTCTGCCTCAGTCTCAATGCAAGAAGGCCCTCTCCCCAACTCAAAATAGCGTGACTTGATGCGCAAAAGAGTGAGATTGGCTCTTTCAGCGAGCAAGCCATAATATCATGCCCAAAGGGCATTTAGAGCCTCCCAAGTATCCAGTTTTGATTGAGAGGAAATTTGGCACTCCAACGACCGAATTTGAGTAAGAAGGGAAGTGGTTTGCTTCTCTTGCCTTTTTTTTGCAGTAGACACCAGGCATACACATTTGCCCTACACTGCATACATTACGGAGCACCAAAGAACATCCACAGTGGCAACCAAGCCCTCATTATGGAGAAAAAAGTCAGAGAGATAAGAGGATATTCACTCCCTGATACTGGGATCCTACAACAGAGAGGTGTTGAGATGCCAGCTCCTGCCTTGGTCCTCAAAACCCTTAACAATATGCACTAAAGAAACCATGGCATGGTCTGAATTGACCACAGCTTGGAGCTCACAAGAAATAAGCCCCAGGAGACAGTCAGTGCAAAGTAAAAAATAATCCAAAAGAGAGAATGATGCAGGGGGGAGCCAAGAAAAAGGTGTACTGCCTATCAGTAGGGTGTAATAAGTGCCAGGGGTCAGCCTGCCCTAAGGTGTCCATAACATCCCATAGATGTCTTTAACCTGGGGAGAGCTCTTTCTGGATACCACCCCACCTATCTAAATCCAACCAGAAAATCAAGTTCCAGTCACCGCCCAAAAATATTGGTAAGTGAGGAAAAGGCTCCAGCTGAGAGAGCAGCTCTCTAAAAAAGCCAGGGGAATCTGCATTGGCCTCTTAGCCAGAGCCCAACAAGAGTTCTGTAAGACTCATCCGGCCATGGACAAAATAAACCTGCCCTCAGGATCCCAACACTCTTGCAACAACTGAAATTCTGTCCCTTTATGTAGGACAGTGGCCACCCCCCCTCCGCTTGGTGCTGCATCCCACCCCATAGACCTGACCCACCCATTCTCTGCAGAAATAGTGGATGTCCTTCCTCCGTAGGTGGGTCTCCTGTTGGAAGACCAGCACTTGATGAAACCATTTCAGATGCCAGAGGACCATTTACCACTTCCACTTAGCACTGGCCCCCTTGATATTCCAAGTAATATAATTAAACAGGGTACCCATGATACCCAATTACACCCACAGGAAATTTATATAGACTGGCAACACCCCTGGACCAGAATGGAACCAATATAAATAACCCTCGGGACCCAACAACCTCCCCAAATACCCAGAACAAAGAAAAAACACCCAGTAAACACCTGAACAAACAACCAACTGCCATACACTACCCTCCACCCACACCCCTCCCTCCTCCCCTCCTAAAACCTCCAAACCTGTTCCCAGGTCCTTGTGACTGCACTCCAAGTATATACAGTCCCTGACATGTTCCAGGGTCTCTCCCAGCATGACCACAGCCCCATTGTGGTCCCCTATCCACGGAAGGCACGCCACCATCATAAAGGTGAGATCCTGCCAACTGGGTGGAGATCCCCCATCACAGGGGCTACACAACTGAGACAGGAACATTCTGCAAAGAGGGGAGAGGACAATAACTTACTTAAAACTGAGGAAACCCCAACAGACCCAGCATCAACTATAAACACAACCACACCCCAAGAATTAGCCCCACAGTAGAAAATAAGCAATGGAGATGCAAACAAAAGTACAAAAATCAAATCCCATCTGGTCCCCCCTTCCCCCAAACACTCCTCCCCAACCACCTGATCAGCATCAACATAAAAAAAAATGGCAGTCCCACAATACAGACCCCTGCAACAAAATCAAATTATGAGCTACAAAAGACTGAGAAGTCCAATACAAATTCCCATAGATTGGCTGAATACCCCCTTCCTTGCCCCCAACAATAAAGCCCTGGATCAAACCAAAGATGATAAACAATAAATAGAAAAAAGTCCAAGAACATCCAAGTCCATATCAAAGAATTTGAATAAGTCCCAAAAGCTTCCTGGAGGAATCCATGCAAACTATTAATTAGGACTGTCTAATAACACTGCCACGAGCAAGTCTGGGAAAAAAAGAAAAACTTTTCCATCTGTAGGAAGGGACCAAACCTCACATGCTGATGTGGAAGGGGAGAAGGACAAGACAACAGCCCATGACACCATCTGCAGGTTGGGAAGCAGGCAGAATGTGGTCAAGTTGAGAATCCAGATGGTAGTCCTCCCAAGAACTAGATGACATCGCAGTAGAGAATCAGCTCTCCACCAAATAAAAAAAAACCAAAAACGTCCAGACGTCCAACCAGAAAAGATCAAAAGGACAGGGAATGAAGGCTAAGGAGGTGGCTCACATACTGCAGGCAAACTCCACCACTGCACCACAGTCAGGAAACAAAAGGGGGAGAATGAAAGTCAGTACCCCACCACTGGTGCAACCCCCAAATAGTCCAGAGCCATCCAGCCACATTTAAAGGCACAGGCACTGGAGGAAAATCAAGCACACCTCCAGTAGCATGAAATAATGACCCCAAAAGGGGGTGAGCTCTCCCCCAGCCAACAAAAGGAAACTGGGTAACAAAGCATCACCAATGTTTCAGCAGGATGCAGATGCAATTCAAACCAACCAGGATTGTGCTCCACAAATCATTGCACCAGACAGAACAACCCAAACAGCTACAATAATTCAGGGTCCTTTGAAGAGGTCTGGCAGAGACACTGCAAGCTCTCTCAGCCAACTCCACAGTCTCAAAGCTTTTCTGCTGATCATCCATTGTGACCACCAATTTTGCCAGGTGCAACATCGAAACCATATATTGGCCACAATGAGCTTGGATACTATGGGATTGAACACCGCCCACCTCTGCCATACAGCTGCAGGTAAGTCCTGTACAACATGAATTCTAGCCTCTTCCCAGGTAACAGATTGTAGATCCTGCACTTTACTGAGCAAATGTTGCTTGTCTAAATAATTAAGGCACCAGAACATAAAAGGCTGTGGCAGATCTGAAGGAGGAGGCATAACTCTGAGTGCCCTGTGGGCCTGCTCAATGACATATGTGGACCCATTAGGGGAGGGCCCCCCAATTTCTCACAGAGCTTTTGAGCAAATAAGACTGCGTGGGAGCCCACCACCTTCTCTGGTAGCCCTAAGACAACAATGTTATTACACCTGGAGTGCACTCCCAGGTCCTCCAACTTGCTCTCCATGTGCTACAGTTTTTGGCATACAGTAGGCCAGAGACCTCTGGGTCCAGTTTACCTCACCAGACATTGAGAGAGGTGATGTAAGCTTCTGCATCACCGATGCAGTGATTCATGGCCTCAGAAGTGGCTCATAGTGCTTGGAGTTCTTCCGTTATATTTTGAAGCACGTCCTTCACCAGCACCAGCTCCTCGAGAAAATGGTCTTCAGAAAGGAGATTCGATGAGGTAGAGGGCTTCCCCGCCTGACCCAATTGCAGATTGGACCACTTGGCATGCTTGTCTTTGTCCGGGATGGGAGGCGGGGTATGCTGTGGGAGAGGTGTTTGCATCTGTGAGTTCATAACATTTTACAGTCAGCTGGAGCTAGGGATATAAAAAAATCAAGTAGAAAGCAAAAGTCCACTGAAATAGTAAGTAAAAAAGCAGAAAATTGGTCAATTAGAGGGAGCAAGGGCCGGGGCTCAATTGGGAAGCTACTGCCTTCTAGAAGCACATCATGTGACCGAAGAGGCTATCATGTTTATATGTTGCAGTCATATTGTGAAACCAGTCATTTCGTGAAATGACTAAAATTTTCAGCCATTTTGTGAAATGAGTGTTTCACTCAGTCATTTCGTGAAATGCCCAAAAGTTTCAGGCATTTCATGAAATAACTGGCGTTATGGGCATTCTGTTTCACTATTTGACTGTGCCTGTTTCACTCGGTCATTACATGAAATGCCTAAAAGTTTCAGGCATTTCATGAAATGACTGCCATTATTGTTACAGTCATAGTGTGAAACCTGGCGTTATGGGCATTCTGTTACACTATTTGACTGTGCCTGTTTCACTCGGTCATTACATGAAATGCCTAAAAGTTTCAGCATTTCATATAATGACTGGCATTATTGTTACAGTCATATTGTGAAACCTAGTGTTATGGGCATTCTATTGCACTATTTGACTAATCACTTTAACAATATTTCATAATATAAGATAATTGTTAGGAAATGCAGATAGGATTTTGTTTTTTTTTTTTAATGAGATTCGTTAAGGTAAATGGAGGTAGATGTCCACAAACTGCTTCTGACCTGTAGTTGCCATAAAACTGTTCAACAGCTTACTAGAAAAATCACTCGTAAAATTCACCCCACTAGGACACAGGTACTTTCGGATTCGAAGATCCGCCCCCGCGCCACCCCACTCTCAGCCAACTTTATGACATGATGACAGGAAAGCACAGAGACACACTACATTATGGTCTATGGGTAACTTAGAACAATTTATATATTACATTGATTATGTGGTGATTAAACAAGGGCACCGGGTGACTAACAAGGCCCCTGTTAGTTGCCCGGTGCCCTCGTTTAATTACCACATGATCAATGTAATATATAAAATTGTTCTTAAAGTTACACCCATGGATTATAATGTAGCATGCCCCCATGCTCTCTTTGTCATCACATCATAAAGTTGGCTGAGTGTGGGGTGGCACAGGGGTTGATCTTCATACCAGGAAGTACATCTAGCCCAGTGAGGAGAATTTTATGAGCAGTTTTTCTAGTAAGCAGTTGAATATTCTTATGGCAACTATGGATCAGAAGCAGTTCATGGAGGTAAGACACCGAACTGTGAGATGTACAGGGCTAATTTGGTAAGTCACTTTAAAAATACCAGTCAGATTGTGACTGACTCAGACACATCTCTTTATCAGAAGATATAGGTTAATTAAATGAGCAAGGAGAATCTGCCATTTTTGTGTTAGCAAGCCATACAGATATCAGACAGACCCTGATTGAACTGATGCATTCAGCACTTATTCCACTATTGTTTTCACAATGCCTTATTAAAGGTTAATTAAAAGATCAAGGAGAATCTGCCATTTTTGTGGTAGCAAGTCATACAGAGATCAGACGTACCCTGATTGAACTTGAGCATTCAGAACTTACTTCACTATTGTTTTTATAATTTTAATTACAATTGACTGCAATAAATTGGTGCGAGAGGGGTTCCATATAAAAGGAGGTTATTGGATACGGTTTCTTCACTTGCTAAGTAATCACTTCTGAAGATGGCTCAGGATTTTGAAATTAAGTTCAGAGAGGAACTTTATGAAAAGTATGAGAAGTGCCCAAAAGTATATGATACCACAGGAGGAATACTATGCAACTACTGCCAAGATCAAAAAGGCAAGCCAAGATCCCGAATCAAAGTCAAGACAAGAATACTATTTGCTTACAAGGTAAGCATTGAAGACCATTCTATTTTTTTACCTTTTGCCTACATTATCAATTCTTTCTCTTTAGATATGGATGTCCAGAACAAACACATTTTAGCGGATTAACAGTTAATATTGTCTTTTGTTTCTTGGGCTGAAAATTTTATGTGATATTACCTATTACTTTATTTGCTGTATCAAAATATGCAGCGAGATTACCAATTAAATACTTTATATTTCCCTCATTGCAGGTATGAAGTTCTACAGTGTGGTGACATTGAGAAACTGATCAAGAAGTGACAGACTAAAGAGGAATCTCCCGTGTACTATGTGAACATTGAGGACAGATACGATGTCATCAAGAGAGCACACATCGCTTCAGGCCATGGCAGTCATGACCATATCATAAAACACTTATCATTTAAGTATGCAAACATCACAAGAGAGGTTGTTGAGCTCTTCAAATCCTTCAATCTAGAGTACCAGAAAAAGAGAAAGTTCCCCATGACCAAAGGTGTTATCATCAGATGCATCCTAAGCAGTGAGTACTCATTGCGAGGGCAAACTGACCTCATCGATATGCAGTCCATGTCTCAAGGCAGCTTCAAGTGGGCAATGGTGTACCAGGACCACCTCACCAAATTTTGCATTCTCCAACCCCTTAAGTCAAAGACAGCAGCAGAAGAGGTATTTCAGCTTGTTGGCATCTTCCTCCTTTTCAGCGCACCCATTGTGTTGCAGAGTAACAATGGAACTGAGTAATCCGAGAACTAAAGCTTTTCTGGCCTCAGCTCAGCCTGGTACATGGAAAACCAGGCTGAGCTCAAAGCCAGGGGTCAGTGGAATGCACCAATGGGGATATTAAGGATATGCTCATAGCATTGATGTCATACAATAATTTATGGGACTGAATCATGGGAATTTGCTTTGTCCAATTCACCAAGAACACTGCCTATCACTCTGGAATAACTCATATGTCATGCACAGCTCTGTTTGGCACTGATCCCAAATGTGGATTTACCTCAACCTCTCTTCTGTCAGAGATCATCAACTGTCTACAGAGTGAGGATAACCTGCTTTTGAGGTCACTGCTCCTTCTACTGACTCTGCCAACTCTACTGCATCAACAGATCTAGAACACACTCCTTTCCCTGTGCATGATACAGCTCCAGATAACCACACTGCTACTACTATTCAAGTTGAGGTTACAACTGCTCCTACATTTGAGCCTCTGTCTGTACAGATTTATCCATAACCCCAGAATTCCCCACCCACACTGACCTCACAGCCAAGCAGCCCTTCACCACAAGAGTCCCGAACCAGTCAGCCACCACCAGTTGGCCCTGCCCTAGAAGCTGCCCTCCATCTTCACCAGCAGAACATCTCTGAGCAGTGTGAAGGAGCCCACATAGTCCAGGATTTGCAGGCAGAATGCATGGTAATGTGCAGTCAGCTGGAACTTCAGGCAGGCAAACCTGGAGACAATGTGAACATCCCCATCCCCATGGTTGACTGAGGCAGAGGAGATCCATGCAAGATACTGGGCATCAACATAGACAGAGATGAAAATGATCAGTACACTATTGCTGTGAAAAGTGAAATCCTCCGTGGTAAATACTCTAGGAATCAGTTTGACCTGTATCCCCAGCAACTCCTTACTGATCAGGATATTAATAGGGATAAGCCTGTGTCACTGCATGAGGCTGTTATCCAGAGTTCTAATCGTGGAGGTCAGGGTTTTGTAAAATGTAGTTGTAGTGGACCAAAGAAATGTAAAACATAAAGATGCAAATGTTACAAAGCAAAACTGAAGTGTAATAGTCGATGTCACAATAGTCAACTGTGAAAATAAAGTGTTAGTTCTGTGAAGTGATGTGTGTGGTTCTAGAAATACACAAAATACTGGACATCATCATAGACAGAAATGAGAATGATCATCTGGCCCATCAGCATAGCAGTTGGAGTTCTACTTGCGACTCTGGCGGCCCGGGTTCAGGAATGAACTCGGGTCGCTGGACGGCCTGCCTGGGGAAGAAGAATGGAGCATCCCAAGGACTGGTCTCCTTCTCTGGGGGGAGTGTGGGGAGTGTGACCTATGCTCAACGGACCCAGGTGGAGGCCGAGAGTTGTGCAAGCAACCGGCGCCTAGAACATTCAGGAGATGGGGTGGATGCAGAACAACATTGCACATCCCCACATCCCAGGAAAACCAGGAAAAAGAGCAGCTGCCAGCCACCCTAGATGAAGCCTGCCGTGGCTTCAATTAGACTCCAAGCTGGCTCTCCGACCTATCCCATTGTCTGTGGTGCTGGAGACTCTGGTGCTGCAACCCCGCCTTGGGGGTAATCCAGGGGGCATTGGAGGGTTGTGGCCATTGTGGAGGTGGAAGCCTATCACCTGTGACCAGGCTGAGGTACCGGGTGGCTAGCAGCAGGAGAGTAAAATAGAGAATTAAAAAAAAAGAAAAGAAATTAGAATGATCAGTATACTATTGCTGTGAAAAGTGAAATCCTCTGTGGGAAATACTCTAGGAATCAGTTTGACTTGTGTCCCCAGCAACTCCTTACTGATCAAGATATTAATAGAGATAAGCTTGTGTCACTGCATGAGGCTGTTATCCAGTGTTCTATTGGTGGAGGTCAGGGTTTTGTAAAATGTAGTTGTAGTGGACCAAAAAAATGTAAAACTAATAGATGCAGATGTTACAAAGCAAAACTGAAGTGTCAAAGCTGATGTCACAATAGTCTCAACAGTGAAAATAAGTGTTAGTTCTATGTAGTGATGTGTATTATAGTATGGTTTTAGAAATAAATGTAAAAGAAAAATAGTTTCACATGCTGTCTTTTTGAGTTAATAATCCTAAATGACCAGGGATTAGGCATTTCACTAATGCATGTGACGCTCTGCCACCTGCTTATTGTTATATGTATCATATTTGTATTTTTAAATAAATGTGTATGCGATCGGAATGTTTGCTTGGCACACAAGTAAGCCAGTGTGTAAGAGGATTGACCTTTGACCTCAAAGGTGTCAGTGTCACTAAAGCAGCTGGCTGTCATAAAAGCTGGCTGGGGGAGAACTAATCAAAGGTTTCCTGTCCTGCTTTAACAGAGAGCTTCCTGCCATATGCCAAGAGATGAGACTTCGTAAAATTTTATGATCCTGCAGGAAGAGACAATTTGGTTAGAGATTCTTGTTAACGTCATAAACCTAAAATCATTCTTACAAAACAGGAAACCTGCAGAGAGATCAAAGGAGAGACTTTGATGAAAGAGGCTCATATTTAAAAAATTGCCAACTGTTGATTTCCACAGTAGAAATTAAGTCTATGGGAGGATCTAACTGTGACCTCACCAAAGGGGTGGGGAGATGGATTTTGAAATGGTCAGGCATCTAGGGAAACATTGCTTTTTATCTCTGGACTTAAGAGGGGTGAGACTTTTGTCTCTAGACTTAAAACAAGCACTTCCGGTAATATCTAGCTAAGCAATAACTTTTAAGTATTTTTGCAGGCATCTCTTTTTTTTGTTCTGCAATTTCCCAATTATTTTATTGACCTTTAGTTACTGATGTATATGTTCTGTGTTTGATATTTCACCTATTTTACAATTTTTAGTAGACAGCATTTTCCTTGAAATTCTGCCTGTGTTTTCTCAGTTTTCTTTTGCATGTGAATGCTGAACCAGTGTTTAATTCTGACACCTGTTAAGAGCTCAACCAGATGTGTCACTATCTGGCAAAAAGGTAAGAATATACCTAGGTCTCATATTGAGTCATAAGGGTACATTTTGGGAACCTGGCTGGGTGCCACTGGACAAAAGATTATATTGCATTTCCCCTGAAGGGAATATGTATCTGAGCCTGTTAACTGGGTATACTAGCATGAGGTTCGCATTTGACCCCCAGGACTTGAGGCTGGTAGGCGAGTCGGACCCAAAACAGACAGGAGGGTTACCCTGTTTGTCTTCTGTTCACACTATTGCACTTTGAGGTTGGCACTGTGGAAGCAGAGAGCCTGACCTGCGGAGCCCATTTGTGACAATGCCTACCTACAATTTTCAGTCATTTCATGAAATGCCTGAAACTTTTAGTCATTTCTCAAAATGGCTAAGTGAAAAAGTTACATCGAGAAATTACGGAACATTTTAGTCATTTCGTGAAATGACTGGTTTCACAATATGACTGCAACATATACATCTCATTGGGATGTTCTACACACACTATTGTTGGTACACGTACTGTTGGGTTGAGTTTGAGATAGGCTGTTTTTTTATATTTGTATATTTGCCTGTAAGTTTTTACTGTTCAGACAGTAGGTAAAAGGACTTCAATGGTTAGGTCTTTTTGCTAGTTGACTGTCCAGTATGGCCATGCAGGAACTTGGGGGGGGATTGTATGTTATTTGTATGTTTTGTTGCTGTTTATATTGTTTGTCTTATGTGTCATTTTGTTATTTGTTGGTATTGTTATTTAATATTTTTAATAAAGTTTACTTAATTGTAAAAAAAAAAAAGGATTTCGTGTTCAAAAGGGCCAGTCAGCTAGTGGGAATGTTGGATTCTAGTATCCCATTGTATAATGAAAGATAAGCTATAGTTTAATTCACAAGGTTTTTGATGCATTGATAGGTATTTAAGCAATAAGGCAAGGCATGACAGGACAAGGGTTATTTGAGGAATTTGATCGCACCTCGTATGATGTTGTCATGAGGTCACAGGCCTAATGACTTTAGCCACATGAGAAGTGTGGAACCCTTCAATTACTCACACACTGAAGTGATTATGTAATTGGTCATTCAAAAGAATACAATTTTTTGTGGAAACAAATATTATTTTTAAGTGTTTTTATTTAAATTATTTGAACTGTCCTTCCTCCTTATAGAAAACAGTTCCCTCTTGTCAGTCAACACTGGAAGTGTAAGTAAATCTTATCCCCCCACTACTCTTTTTAGCTGATGTAGTCCATTTTAATTTTATTTTTTAAAGGTTGAATAGCTGTAGTAGTTTGTATAATGGTAAAAATGTGAGTTTTCAGTGCCAGCACAGACTGTAATGAGTCTGGAAAAAGAGAGAGCAGTGTGAGAGACTAAGAAAGGGACTGGAAGAGCTAGCACAGAAGTGTATCAGAGATGGGAGCTCAGAGTCATGTTTTTTACCTTGATGTAGGCAGCAGTGATGCTACAAGCCTGGTCAGAGAGTAAAAGATCAGATTGGAATTGTCCCAGTGGTGTGGTGGAAGCACTATTGCCTCCCATGCAGGCTACCCGGTATCAGGAACATTCTCAGGTTGCTGAGAGCTGGCCAGAGGGGGAAGAGGACTGAGCATCTGATGACTGCTTTCCTCTCCCAGGGAGGGAGGGTTGCTGTTTCCACCAAATGATTACTGCCATGTGGAGGCCAGGTGGCACAGTGGAATTGAAGTAGCACGGATGTGAGGGAGCTGTGGGACTCTGCAGTGCACATGTGCCTCCACTCAGGTGCACTGACGTGTGCACTCCCGCACTGGGGAGGGAGTAAATGGAGGAAACGGTTGGTGAGGCAGGCCTATGTGATGCCCTGCATGCGAACCTCACTTGCTTCACTGCCAGGACCCTTCCAGCCCAATTGTTGGATGTGTCTCTATGGTGGGAGGATGGTCCTTCTCCTCTTGACCCCTCCAGAGGGGGGATCAGGGAGGAGTTCCCGAACTGTGCAGGTAAGCCCGGAGAGGTGGTAGATGGTGGGGACAGGGTTGAAGGGAGCTTAGCCTGCCTCAGCCAGGGGAACATAAATAGTTGGGTAAAAAAAAGACTGGAGTGTCATCTTAGACATTAGTGCGATAGTGACAGCAATGTGACAAGCATATGGGGCTGAGTGTCTGGGGAGGATGGGGGCTGGAAGGGAGGGGGGGTGAAGGGGGAAAAAAAGCCAGACTAGATGAGCCGGTATGGTCCTTTTCTGCTATCAAGCTTCCATGATTCTATGAGTCTATGATGTGCAAGGGATTGTGCGATATGTGCCATAACTTGGAATTGTGCAGTGTGGACAGGACTTGAGAGAGATGGAAGTGAGGGGAGAGATACGAGACTTGAGATTTCTAAAGCTGGGCAACAGGAGTTGGTGTGACTGGTTCTGGTGTTTTTCTTGATAAATTTTGGGTATGGTGTCATTGAGCAGTGTTACAACATTGTCTTGCTCTATGATTGGGATAATAGGTTTTGCGAGGTTAAAGTTAGCAGTTATATGGAAGTTTATGGTGAAAGGAATTATTTTTCCAGGTAGATTTTAAAGGTGAACTGAAAAGTCAGAATTTCCATTTTTCAGTGGTATGATGCAATGATCTGTGGTCCAATTAGCTGAATTACAATGGATTTTTTTTTTATTTACTCAGAGTTTATTTTTTAAATTCATTTTTGTGGACGTCTGATCCTGCTGTATGTTCTGCCCCTTTCTCAGTGGCTGATCCACTGTACTGCACATGTCAGGGTAATTTTGTGTTGTATCGTCAGTAACTGGAGCTCCCTGTCAGCTACAAGTGACGTTTTATGTTGTGCACAGAATAGCACAGTACATTGCTGCAGTATGTGAAAAGTTCCCGCTTTCAGAAGGAATGTCCAATGAATGTGAACACGTGACGTGGCCATACATTTATGTTTTAGCTGGTGCCCTTTTTAATAAAATGATGAAGACTATTGGCTAAATCACTTAGTTTGCAACACCAGAAATTCTAAATAAACATAATTTTCCGCCTGTAGTTGGTATAATTCTTCAGTGATTGTGGTATGTGTTACAGGTGCTTACAGTGGCATTATCTTGCTTCATGGAGTCTGCTGTGGCTTAATTGGGTGGTAAAAAATGCTGTATTGTGTGGCTTCACTTTGTGAAAATTCTTCCAAAAGTGGGAAATCCTTTTTTCACTTCCCCAAGTCCAAGAAGCTTGGAGCTACACGGATCTGAGCCTGCAGATGTGAGCTGCGCTGGGACCTTGGTCAACATGGGGTGCTGTGTGAGGATCATTTTGATCCTATTGCTTTTACCATGCTACCAGATATTGGCAGGGCCCCTGGTGTTCTGCGGCAGAATTTTCTGATTTCTGCGGCAGGGCTCCTTGACTTCTGCAGCAGCATTTTCTGATTTCTGTGGCATAATTTATTCATTTCTCTGGCAGAATGCAGTCCTGTCATTGGCTAAATATGATGTGATGTCATCGATGACATCATATGCTGAGCATAAAGGAGGGGCTTCAGGATAAACGAGGTGGGAAAGAAAGCCTGACACTATGGAAAAACAGTATATTTATATGAAAATTCACCAAAAACAATGAATTCTGCGGCACTATATATATTCTGTGGCATGATGCAAATTCTGCGGCAAATTCTGCAACCGCAGAACCGCAGAATTCCAGGGGCCTTGGATATTGGTTACAAAAGACTGAATTTGAAGAAGGGAGTTATACTTCGATGGAATGAAGGTCCCTCATGCCACACCCTTATGAACAAGCGGAGAATGAAGTTTTCCTCCATACAGTGAATTAATGAAATATGTTGTTATATTTTTACTGTGAAACTATCATCATTTTTATACATGATTATTGTTGTTGTTGTTGTTGTCATACTGTTCCAAAACAATATATACATATGTCATGAACGTATTAGGTGAACAACATCACTGTCCCACGTGCCTCTTCTCCATACGCATTATGACCAATTTTGTATGCATTTTTTTCTGTTGTTCTCCCCTATTGCATAATTTTGGTTCACAAATGGCAGTATAGTGCAGTGGTTTAAAGCTCTGAGCTGCAAACCTGGGGACCTGGGTTTGAATCCCACAGCCCCCACTTGCATACAGTGTGACCCTGAACAAGTCACTTAACTTCCTTGTGCTCCTAGGTTGTACCTGTAAACAAGCTTTCAGCTTAGTGTGTCTCTCCTGGTTAAAAAAAAAATGCATAACTGATGTATTGCATCAGTGGTGGTGCATGGAATATAAGCATTATGCCTCTTTCACACCACCACCACCATAACTTTCATTGTGGTGCATGTTGAAGCTTCCACATCTGCATAAGCAGATGACAGGGTTATACATTTTGCAGTATGGGATAGCAGACCCCACAGTGTGTGAAAGGGCAAGACCAACAGCATGCCACAACTCTACCTACTCACCAGTGACTCTGGCTCCCGTAGGGATCACCTCTCTCTTTGCATGCGGAGGGTTCCCCCCACCCAAGCGCACACAGCCTTTTTTGGCATGTGTAAAGAAACTGAGTTGGTGCAGTTTGTACAACAGTAATCCTCTCAAACACTTAGCCCATAACAATAAAACTCTCAGACACTTAGTTAACAGCCCATACGTTTCTTTATCAACAGCATAGCAGATGTAACATACAAAACATGGTTCACTTTCCATAGATGGAGTGTGCCTAGCAACTAACTTACAGAGATATGACAATGATCAGTTACCAGTTTTCCTGGGAGAGCAGCAGTGGGGTTCTGTCTTCTTAGGTGGACATCAGGTCTGCATGTCAAATGCCTACCCCAGTCCACTCATACTTATAGTGCTGAATAAACAACCTCATACACACCCAGAGTGCCAAGCTATACCTTACAAGGCAAGGTATGCTGAGGTGTATGACCACACCACGTAAGGAGTGCATCCAGATATTGTATGCTGAGGTGGTGTATGACTGCACCACATAAGGAGTGCATGCAGGTATTATATGCTGAGGTGGTGTATGACTGCACCACATAAGGAGTGCATGCAGGTATTGCATGCTGAGGTGGTGTATGACTGCTCCATATAAGGAGTACATGCATATACTGTATGCAGAGGTGGTGTATGACTGCACCATATAAGGAGTGCATGCAGGTATTGTATGCTGAGGTAGTGTATGACTGTACCACATAAGGAATGCATGCAGGTATTGCATGCTGAGGTGGTGTATGACTGCACCACATAAGGAGTGCATGCAGGTATTGTATGATGTGGTGGTGTATGACTGCTCCATATAAGGAGTGCATGCAGGTATTGTACATTGAGGTGGTGTATGACTGCTCCATATAAGGAGTGCATGCAGATATTGTATGCCGAGGTGGTGTATGACCACACCACATATGGAATGCATGCAGGTATCGTATGCTGAGGTGGTGTATGACTGCTCCACATAAGGAGTGCATGCAGGTATTGTATGCCGAGGTGGTGTATGACCACACCATATAAGGAGTGCATGCAGGTATTGTATGCCGAGGTGGTGTATGACCACACCACATATGGAATGCATGCAGGTATCGTATGCTGAGGTGGTGTATGACTGCTCCACATAAGGAGTGCATGCAGGTATTGTATGCCGAGGTGGTGTATGACCACACCACATAGGGAGTGCATGCAGGTATTGTATGCTGAGGTGGTGTATGACTGCTCCATATAAGGAGTGCATGCAGGTATCGTATGCTGAGGTGGTGTATAACCACACCACATGAGTGCATGCAGATATTGTATGCTGATGTGGTGTATGACCACACCACATAAGGAGTGCATGCAGGTATATATGCTGAGGTAGTGTATGACTGCTCCATATAAGGAGTGCATGCAGGTATTGTATGCCGAGGTGGTGTATGACCACACCACATAGGGAGTGCATGCAGGTATTGTATGCTGAGGTTGTGTATGACTGCTCCATATAAGGAGTGCATGCAGATATTGTATGCTGAGGTGGTGTATGACTGCTCCATATAAGGAGTGCATGCAGGTATCGTATGCTGAGGTGGTGTATAACCACACTACATAAGGAGTGCATGCAGATATTGTATGCTGAGGTGGTGTATGACTGCACCACATAAGGAGTGCATACAGGTATTGCATGCTGAGGTGGTGTATGACTGCACTACATAAGGAGTGCATGCAGGTATTGTATATTGAGGTGGTGTATGACTGCTCCATATAAGGAGTGCATGCAGATATTGTATGCTGAGGTGGTGTATACCACACCACATAGAGTGCATGCAGATATTGTATGCTGAGGTGGTGTATGCCACAGCACATAAGGAGTGCATGCAGGTATTGTATGATGTGGTGGTGTATGACTGCTCCATATAAGGAGTGCATGCAAGTATTGTATGCTGAGGTGGTGTATGACCACACCACATAAGGAGTGCATGCAGATATTGTATGTTGAGGTGCTGTATGACTGCACCACATAAGGAGTGCATGCAGGTATTGTACATTGAGGTGGTGTATGACTGCTCCATATAAGGAGTGCATGCAGATATTGTATGCCGAGGTGGTGTATGACCACACCACATATGGAATGCATGCAGGTATCGTATGCTGAGGTGGTGTATGACTGCTCCATATAAGGAGTGCATACAGGTATTGTATGCCGAGGTGGTGTAGGACCACACCATATAAGGAGTGCATGCAGGTATTGTATGCCGAGGTGGTGTATGACCACACCACATATGGAATGCATGCAGGTATCGTATGCTGAGGTGGTGTATGACCACACCACATAAGGAGTGCATGCAGGTATATATGCTGAGGTAGTGTATGACTGCTCCATATAAGGAGTGCATGCAGGTATTGTATGCTGAGGTGGTGTATGACTGCTCCATATAAGGAGTGCATGCAGATACTGTATGCTGAGGTGGTGTATGACTGCTCCATATAAGGAGTGCATGCAGGTATCGTATGCTGAGGTGGTGTATAACCACACTACATAAGGAGTGCATGCAGATATTGTATGCTGATGTGGTGTATGACCACACCACATAAGGAGTACATGCAGGTATATATGCTGAGGTTGTGTATGACTGCTCCATATAAGGAGTGCATGCAGATATTGTATGCTGAGGTAGTGTATGACTGCTCCATATGAGGAGTGCATGCAGGTATTGTATGCTAAGGTGGTGTATGACTGCTCCTTATAAGGAGTGCATGGAGGTACTGTGTTTGTGCATGTCATAAACAATAGGCCAGCTAGCCAACTCACTATGTAATAAATTCCTCTTTGTAGTAAACAGTTGCTGAATGAGTTGGTGGCCTGGTTCATCCAGGTTCATACTATCCACCCCTCAGTGGTCCATGACAGATATTACAAAAACAGGCTTTTGGCTTTATTTCCTTATTCTTGCTATGTGAGAATGCTTACTTATCATTGCGTGCCCAAAATAAGGCTTGGCTCATTTGTATGGCACAATACCAAATGACACAATTAAGGTTATTCCTTATAGTAAGCAGGCTGGCCAACTCCCTACACATGCAGGGGTGTGGTGGTGTGCTGATTATGGATTTGCACGTCAGTGACAGTCAGTCATGTGCTGCAATCATTTGGCTAGTCATATAGTGTCCCTTCCCCATACCGTGTTGCTGTTATAGTCATGTGCATTTTCACTCATGCTGAGCCACCAGGTCCCCGAGTCCTGCCTTTTTCTTGTCTTTTCAACCAGCAGTGACACATAGTGTACAGTGGGTGGCAGTCATTGGGTGAAGCATCCAGGTCAACCCCCTAACCCATAGATAAATGATCTGTCTTTTGCTCAGTTGTTTGTTAACCTGTGTTACCACTACAAACACATGCTCATTGATGCCCATATTTTCCCATCATAGCAGGAGTTAATGCGCTTACACTGCCGCATTTCTTCATGTCACTTGGTTGTATATTTTTACAGTATTTTGGTTCTTTTTTCACTGCATTTACTGATGTTCTCATTATAGTGACATGGAGTTGCTTTGCATTTTGTTTTCAGATACTGGGTTCAGCTTCTAGCACTGTTGCAGAATCATTATGTGATGACGAGCTGGCTTCCACTTCCATGTTGTCTGAATCCATGCAATGTGAGATTGAAGACTCCGCTGATGTTGACCTGACTGCTGCTGACACTATGGAAGGCTGCTCAGTGTCCATGGAGTGTGAGGTGGAGACCAGCACCACGAGCATCAATGAAACTGGGCGTATGTTGTCTGTCTCCTGTGACTCCTTCAATGATGTTCATGTCACATGTGTTACATGCACAACCTCCACACAAGTTCATGTTGAAGTAAGTGGTTTGGATGTTGATGACAGATGTGCAAGCAATTTTTTGACTTTAGGGGTGCGGATCTCAGGGGGATGGGAAGAATCCTTAAGGGTTATTTGGATGAGATAAGGTCAGACATGGATGCTGACAGTAGGCGGGAGATCATTAGGAGAAGGGTGCAGGAGGCTACCAAGTCCTGTACAAGAGTGAGGAGCAAATTCGGTAAGGCCAGAAATCCATGTTGATGAACCTGGGAGGTTTAGGAGGTGGTGAGGTAAAAGAAGGCTGCCTGTAGGTACTTCAAGCGCTCAAGGAGTGAAAGGGATCTGGAGGAGTATGAACTGATGGCCAAGAGGGTAACGAGGGTGGTGAGATTGGCTAAGGTGAGGAAAGAACAGAACTTGGCTGTGAAATCAGGAGGGGGAACAAGGGGTTCTTTAGATACATTGGGGATACATTGGGGAAAAAAGCTAAGGAAGGGGGCAGATTAGCACGATTAGGACTGGGGAGGGATGGGCACAGGATGCGGGGGAGCAGGCTGAGGTACTGAACAAGTACTTTCCCTCAGTTTCTACCAGGGAGGATGGGGGGGGCTGTGTCATTCAAGGGAAGGGATGGTGTACCTGCGAGAGGGGAGCATTACCCTTACAGACTGGAAGCCCTGACTGGTCTAGGGCTCAGGAGTTAGGAGGGGGGAAGGCAGATCAGGGGGCCAAGGGGGAGGATGTGGAGGGGGAAATTCCAGTAGAGAGAGTGAGGGAAGCCATCAGGATCCTTAGGATGGAGAAAGCACCAGGGCCAGATGAAATACATCCCTGAGTGCTGAGGGAACTGACGGATGTCCTGGCAACTCCTCTGGTGTAGCTTTTCAACATCTCTCTGAAGATGGGGTGGGTACAGCAAGACTGGAGGGTCCCTATCCACAAGGGAGGATCAAGAGAGGAGGTGGGGAACTATAGGCCTGTTAGCCTGACGTTGGTGGTAGGAAAGGTGATGGAGGGTATTATCAAGGAAAGGCTAGGGGGTTACTGGAGAAATTGGGGTAACAAGATGATAGACAGTATAGCTTCATCCCCCAGAAGACCGTGTCAAACAAACCTTGTGGAGTTCTATGAGTGGGTGATGGGTGCCCTGGACCAGAGTAGGCCGGTGGACGTCCTCTTTCTCGACTTCAGCAAGGCATTTGATTTAGTACCTCATGGTGGCCTGCTGGCTAAACTGGGGGAAATGGGGGTGGGGAAGCGGATGGATAGGAAATTGGCTTTCAGAGTAAACTCAGAGGGTGATGGTTGGGGAAGCTTGTCTCATCTCCAAGGAGGGTCATTAGTGGGGTCTCCCAGGGATCTGTCCTAGGGCCCCTCCTGTTTAGCACATATGCCTCTGACATAAGGAAAGGTATCAGGAGTGAACTGAGTCTTTTTGAGGAAGACTTGAAGCTGGGGGCAGTGGTGGATGGGGAGGAGGTGAGGGTGGCCCTGCAGGAGGGCCTGGATGCTCTGGCAAGGTGGTCAAACAAATGGAAACTGAAGTTTGATGCAGGGAAATGCAGGGTTCTGCACCTTGGGGCCAGAAACCCTGACCAAGCGTGTACCCTGGGGGAGAAACGCTACAAGTCTCGATGGGCAAGAGGGACCTGGGGGTGGTGGAGAATGTCAAAATGAACAACTCTGAGACTTGTAGGAGGGCAGCAACCAAAGCCAATAGGATGCTGGGATTACCTCCAGAAGGAGGGAAGTGATCCTCCCTCTGTATAACTATTTGGTTAGGCTGCATCTCAAGTACTAGGTGCAGTTTTGGAGACTGTACATAAAAAAGGACATTGCACTCCTGGAGAGGGTCCAGAGGAGGGCAGCCAACATGATCTGGGACTCGGGGAAAAGGACCTATGGTGAAAGACTTGTGGAGCTCAATATGTACACTCTGGAGGAGAGGAGGGTCAGGAGGGACATGATAGAGGTTTTCAAGTACATGAAGGGGGTAAACAGGGGAGGCTCAGTTGGGTATTCCAAAGGAAAGGGGGGGTAACTAGAGGGCATGGGTGGAAGCTAGATTGGGGGAGACTCAGGGGGAAGAGGAGGAGGAGGTGTTACCTCACTGAGTGGGTAGTGGAACCATGGAATGTGCTGCCCAGGGGACTGGTGGAGGCAGAGACTGTAGATGGGGTTCAAGCAGGGCTGGGACAGGCATAGGGGGAGGGTAACCCAAGAGGGAGGGGAGGACAGCAAAGTTGGCACCCAGAATGGGGGCTGACTAATGAGCAGACATGAAAGACCATTAGGCCTACTCTGTTAGCATATTAGTATGTTAGTATGTTATGTGAAAATACCGTATGTACCTTTCTAATTCTAGTGGATCACTGTGTGATGTTACAATTTTTTTTTTAGAAGAGGCTGCTCATTAATTTGTTAGTAAGCAGTCCTGGTGACACGGAGGGTGGTGGTGCAGGGGGTGGTTAAGTAGAACAGAGTGGCTTAGTGGCACCATGCGGTGGGGGTGTCAATAGGAAATGTAACAGCTAAAAACTGGAGTGAGTATTTCAACCAAAAAGGTTTCTTCCTACTGTTAGTATTCAATTTCAAAATAATTTATTCTTTTATTGTATAATCTAATAAAAATTTACACAAATGACCATTTTCTAAGCACATTAATACCCTGCAGGTGGGCAATATGGGCGATAAAGGACATTCCATGGCCCATAAGGCCCTCTGTCTGCAGCTTCCTGTATTATTACACCCTTGGGCGGTACAGTATTGCCCAGTTCATACAAAGGTATTTGGAAAACAAGAGAGCCTATTGGCCCATAAATGCTTACATACTAGTCAGAGTCAATAATATGCCAATGATTTAACAGATAATAAGTATTCATCCAATCTTGCTTTGAATTGTTCTTTTTCCTTACTACTAATAATAATATGCAATGGCAAATTATTCCAAGGTTTAATCACCCTTAAGGCAAAACAAATTTCCTCCTAATATAATTGAAGGATTTACCTATCAATTGGAGAGGGTGATCTCTAGTGTTATAGGATGAATCCTTGAAATGTAATCCTAGGTCAATCATTTATACCGGGTCCAGGGCTATATCATAAAGGAATAATAAATCTCCACGTAACCTGCGAGTTTCTAGGGATAACAGATTAAGATTAAATAATCTAGTTTCATAAGGAAGTTGGTACATACCTCTCAAATGTTTAGTCAATTTGTGCTGAACTCTTTCTAATCGATTTATATTATTTATCTTATAAGGACACCAAAGCTGAGACACATATTCGAGGTGAGGCCTAATGTATATTCTAAATAATGGCATTAAGACCTTTGGCTCTCTTGTAGAGATAGTTCGTCTAATAGACCAGATGACTTTATTTGCTTTATTTGCCGATTCATTTATGTGATGAGAGAAGTCCATATTATTTGAAATTGTTATGCCCAGGTCTGTCTCATCAGTAGTATCACTGAGTGGGTATTGTCCCAACATATATGTTTTAGAGGGATTTGTGTGAACAAGGTGCATAACCTTGCATTTGGAGTTGTTTAATTTCATACCCCATACAGTAACCCATTCAAAGATTTTATCTAGATCCTGCTGAATTATATCAAAATTATTGTCACTCGCACATGGCTTACCGATTTTTATATCATCTGCGTACTTGATAGCTATCGATAGGCAATTTGATGTTAAATCAGATATAAAGGCCTGAAACAAACATGGACCAGGCACCGAGCCCTGCGGGACTCCATTAGTGACATAGCCAATGTCAGACCAACATCCATTTATACTAACTCATTGTGTACGATTTGATAACCAGTTTTAATCCATATAATGATATATTTGTTTTTACATTTTGTAACTTTATTTCTAAGGCCTAATGTGGCATAGCATCAAATGCCTTGCTAAAATCCAAAAAGATGACATCACAAGGTATTTTGCTACCTACTAATGAAGTAATGTTTTCATAAAAAGTCATCAGATTTGACTGGCAGCCTCTACCTTTCTAAAACTGTGCTGTTTTTATTTATCAAGTCTAGGATTACAAATACCTTTGAGCCATGGCTCTTTTACAAAGGTTCCACATCAGAGAAATACAAATTATGGGGAACATCAAGACAGGCATTACAACAATGTGGACATTGCAAACAGAGTACAGATTAATACAGTTCAAGGGTAGCATTGTAACAAGGCAGCCAACGGCATTTGTCAGAGAAGATAGACAACAGATAAGAAGTGCCAGAGTCATAGGAGAGGAAAGAGGGGTGGGAGGAATGTAGGAAGGGTGGCAAGAGGTGAAAAGTGTAGCATTGGGTATACCAAGATGTGAGGGTAGAATCCAGTGGGGGGTGGAACAACTAGAGCAGAAAGGAGTGGAGAACAAGGTTAGGATTGGGCAGTCACAGGGCTGTCGGCAGTGAGATAGTCCAGACCTAGTTTAAACCTATACCAATAGTTGGGGCAGAGGAGATGGTTGGGCTGAGGCCATTGAACCAGAGTGGTGCTCAATAAGCAAAAGAGCGCTGTCCCTGTGAAGTGTGACAGTGGGGGACTTTCAGTAGCTGTAGCGTGGATCTCCTAAGGTGCCATTTGTTAATTCGGTGTTGTAACAGAGTTGAGACCCCAGAAGGTTCAAGGCCAAGATAGATTTTTTTCACCATGGAGCAGGTGAGAAACTTTATGCGGTTTGATAGTTGGAGCCAGCCGGTCTGAGTGTACAGGTCACATGTGTGGGTGAGACGGCGTGAGCACCAGTGATGAGCGACATGGTTTATTTAAAGGTAGTTGGAGAGGCATCTAAGGGTTGTGGTTGTGGCTGAACCATAAATAATGAGACCATAGTCTATTACAGAGATCACAGAGCTCAGGACTGCAACCTTCTAAAGTTTCTGGCGTAGGTGTGGTCTGTGTTTGTAGAGGAGACCAAGCTGTGTATTAGCAGTTCTAGCTACATTATCTACATGAAGTCCATAGGAGAGATTAGGGTCAAGCTGTATCCCTAAGTATTTGAAGGACCCCACCTGATCTAGAGTGTTCCCCTGGGTGGTGGAGATCGCCAAGTGGTGTAGCTTTTGTGGGTTATGAGAGCTGCAGAAGAGCATAGATTTGGTTTTCTTGTCATTGAGGACCAGTTTATGATTAAGAAACCATGTCTCTACAGAACTGAAACCAAGTTGAAGGTTGTGTTGAAGAGTTGCAGGATCTTTGTGAGTGGAGAATACGACAGCATCATCGGCATATAGTATGATCTGCTCAGAGCAGTGGTAAGGGAAGGAGTTTAAGAAAAGGCTAAAAAGGAGGGGTCCCAGTATGGATCCCTGTGGGACACCCGAGCGAACAGGCAGGATGTTAGAAAGAGCGTCTGCAATTTTTACTCTCTGTGACCGGTTTTCTAGGTAGCTTTTAAACCAGAGGGAAGAGTCAGGTGATAGCCCGGCATTCAGTAGTTGGTGTATTAATAATCCATGGTGTACTGTATCGAAGGCCTTGGAGAGGTAGATGAAAACAGCCCCTGTGAGAAGGCCGTTGTCAAGGGATTTGTGCAAAGCTCCAGTGAACTCAAGAAGGGCTGTGATGGTGCTGTGACCTTTCCGGAAGCCGTGTTGTTGTGGGCAAGGTATATTGTATTTATCCAAGTAAGTTGATCAGCCACGATGCGCTCAAGTGCCTTAGAGAGTGGGAGCAGTATGGAATGAGGGCGATAATTTGAGTGAATCGTCTTGTCCCCACTTTTATGGATTGGTGTCACAGTGGCTGTTTTCCATAGGTCCGGGAATTTTCCACAACTGAGAGAGAGGTTTAGGATTTTTGTTAATGGATGAATTACCTCATCGAGGGTGAGCAAAAGAAGCTTAAGGTCCAGGGTGTCGCTACTAGATCTAGATTTAGAGATAGCTGCAGTAATATAGCAGTGAGCTTCATTCAGCCTTACCTTCCTGAAGTAGAAGAGGGGATGGTTAGACTGAGGGGCTGAGGTATTTGGGGAGTAGGCCCTGTTTTCGAAAAAGTCATGGGGTAGAACAGCACTAAGGTCTGAAAAAGCCGATTTAAAGATGTTTGCGATCACCTTGGGGTCAAGGGTTGAGGATCCATCAACCATTAACATGGCCGAAGAGGTTTTTGGCTGCTTCCCTGTGACATCCTTGATATTGTCCCAGAAAGCATGACCATTTCCCCATGTACTGGTGAGAGCATCTTTGTAATAGCTGGATTTCATTAGCTGTATGGCTTTTGTGCAGGCATTTCATGCTTGTTTGTAATTTTGGATGTCCAGTTGTTTGCCAGTGGTCCTGGCAACTGCCCAGAGGTGATCCCTTAGTTTCAGCTGTGAGAGAAGAGCTGCGGTGACCCATGGGTTAGAGAGAGATTTTGTTTTGCGCCTTTTAGCAGGGGCAAAGAGGTCGCAGGCTTTGTTGAAAATTGAGATGAAGTGATCAAGAGCCAAGTTAACGTATCTGTTCCATATCTGAATTGTTCAGTACAGGAGTTAATACATCTCTAATTAAACTTTCAAAGATCTTACAAATTGGTGACGTGAGGCTAATTGGTCTATAATTTGAACAGTTTGATTTTAGACTCTTTTGATATATGGGGACAATATTTGCAGTCTTCCATTGCATTGGAACAAAACTCTTACGCAAGCATGACTCAAAAAGTAGTTTTAGGGGAGTCAATAACTAATGAGTGAGTAAAAACAACAATTGTCCTGAAATATGATCTGGACCCATACAGGTTTTCCCTTTTTGTAATTTTAATTTTTTTTGCAATGTCTATAGTCTGGAAACCAATAGGATCTAAACTAGTATCTGCTTGATAAGACACAGGGATATCTGAAATTGTATAATTCCTACAAAATTTGTTATTAAATATGTCAGCCATTTCCTTTGAATTTTTTAATTATTAGATTTTCCACTTGAATGGGACCCACCTTACATTTAGCTTTTTTTTAAGAATTTATGTAAGAAACAAATTGCTTACTATTTAATTTTTTTTTTCGTTTTTAGCCAAATCTAATTCCTATTTTTTCTTAGTCTTCTTAACAGTTTTTACAGAGTTTTTGTGTCTTTATATATCTTGTCCAATTGTGAATGGTTTTTGATTTAAGATATATGGCACATTTTTTGTTTTTTTGCTTTATAAGTTTCTTTATAGATTTAGTCAGCCATTTAGGCTGTATTTTCCCTTTTGCATATTTAGTTTTACATGGTATAAACTCTTCTTTAACATATATTAAAGTATCATACAGAGGCTCCCAATGTTCTTGTAATGTAAGTTCAGCATGTTCTTTTTCCCAATCTATTTGACCAAAGACTTGTTTCATCTCAAGGACATTTGCTTTTTCATACATATAAATTGAAACTGACTCTGAATCACTTTCCCAAGAACATTTTAACGTAAAGGAAATAACATTATGGTCGCTATTACCAAGAGGTGTTTCTACTGAAACATCACAAACATCAAGACGATCACCATGCAAAACTATATCCAACAGATTACTACCTCTAGTTGGATGAGAAACACTCTGCTTTAAGTGAAGCTGGGCGCATGTAGCTAGAAGTTTTTACTGTTTAAAGCATTTGCTATATTTTCACACCAGTTTATATCTGCCAAATTAAAGTCCCCCATTAACATGATATTTTCAGTTTCACATGCTGTTTATATTTCATATAGTATGGCCTCCATATAGGCTGCAGAGGGGTTTGGGGGCCAGTAACAAGTCCCTAGAGCTGTTGGTGACATATTTTCAAATGTTAATTTAACCCAGATGGTTTCAGTTATGAGGTCATGCATTTTGATTTGGTCTGATATGTCCAGACTATCTACAGTAGATGTTTGTTGTGAAAAAGAGCTACACTACATCCTTTTTTCCATCTCATTTGAGGGAATATATGACAAAGACCTGAACGACAGGGTCCCATTCAGTCTTTGTGTCCCACCATGTTTCTGTAATTGAAACTATATTTGCATCTACTAGTGCCATTCTGGTTATGAGTTCATTCATTTTATTACTTAAACTTCTAGCATTCAAACTCAACATGTTTAAGAGGGTTAATGTTTTTTGACAATATTTTAGGGGTTTGCAGGTGGAAAACTTAACAGCTGTAGACCCCCCAAATAACTTAGTTTGAATTTTGGTCTATAATATCAGATATGTTTTCCCCATAAGGGAATTTCCTCTTTTACTCAAATGCAGCCATCAGCACAAAATAGCTCAATCCTTCCTATAAATTCTTCCCAGTAAGTGATACATCTAATATCTTGTGCTCACCCTGGAGGGTATTATTGCTTGGTTATAAAATGGGCACCAGAAATCCAGTACTGTGATTGGTGGAATACAGTCACATGACAGTGCAATTATTCTGCATAAGCACATAGATCAGGTAAAGTGATTTTTCTTTGCAGTGTTTCAGGTCTTTCTGTCATCATTTTAAAGTACAGTAACACACTTTAAGTTGTGTGGTCATGCTGTAGTTACTGCAGTTCATGGGTGGTTGATGGAACTCCATTGCACCTTGTCACTCACAGCCCACTCAGTGCATGTGGTAATTCCAGCTTAAGCACACACCCAGTCATGTATTATTGCTTGCATAACCTTCCACTACACCTTCTGACACAGTGTTCATGATGAAAAGTGGTTCCAGTAGTGGCATGCTCAATTACTGAAGAGGTCACCATGTTGGTATTGAGGTGGTAACCTGGGTTACTAAGTTTTTATTGGTTATGTCAGAGAGGTTAGTGGTAAAGGGAGTTATGTCACTGAAAGGGCTGTTGCCCACATGACTGGCTGAGGGATCACTTCTGCGAGTGGTGGAGAAGTTGGGGGGAAAATCTGCATGCAGAATATCAGCGACACTCAGAATTACACTTTTGTGAAACTTCAGAAATTCAGTTAACAAGCTTCACAGAAATTCTGCTGGCACCATAGATAAATAATGCATTTAATCCCTGGTGTCTAGAGACCACCCCGGGTCAATGATCACTGCCTGATGTACAATATTGTCCAGCCCCCCCCCGCATGAAATAGAAATACAGTTCCCTGGTGAATAGCGGTCCCTACCCCACCTGATCACCCAACCTATAATAAACCAATAATTGACAGGTGGCTAGCAGTCCCACCCCAACCCAATCACCAGTCCCATATATCACTGATAATTCCCTGTTGGCTACGGTCCCTCCCCAACCCGATCACCGCCTCATATATAACCAATAATTCTCTCATAGCTAGCGGTCCCTCCCTCCCAAAATCCTGCCCCATATATAACACCTAATTCCCTGGTTGATATTGGTTCCCCCCAACCCGATCACTCACCCCATATATAACAAATAATTCCTCGATGGCTAGCGGTCACCCTCCACCCAATCATCCACCTCACATATAAAAAATAATTCCCTGGTGACTAGCAGCCATATCTCCCACCCCATCAGTGGCCATATATATATATATATATTATGGTAGTACGGTAGTGCTACCATAGTTTGGGTTGAAGAGCCATTTCTATGTTAAACCCCCAAATTTTGCACCTTAATAACTTTGCAACCATTTGACGGATTTGCCTGAAATTTGGAATACACAATCAAGAACCATAGGCCTTGGCATCTGCCAAGTTTTGTACCAGTCGGATACACAGCTGCGGAGTTATTAAGCGTGATTTGCATGCGCGTTTACGCTTTTTCTGGAATTCTATGGTCGCACGGTTTGTGCGACCAGCACAAAATCTTCAGGGAACGTGCACCAGGATCCCTGATGTGCCTTTTAAAGATTTGGTGAAAAATATTAAACGGTTCAAAAGTTATTCAAAAAACAATTTCCCATCATAAGTCAATGAGAAAAGTTAACAAAAAGTTCAACACTTTCGCAAATGCATTTTTACTTTCACAAATGGGCCTGTTACTTTCACAAATCTGCCATTTTGTTTTCAGTTGGTGATCATAAAAATGGTTGGCATTTAAATTTGGGACCCTGTAGCAACCTAATTCTTTTTGTATTCACCTAGTCGGACCCTGAGGATGCTAGCCATGTCTTTATTTTGGGGTAAAACACCCCAGAAATATGTTTTTCAAATTTCTGGAAAAAGTACTTTCGCAAAGTACTTTCATGCTCATGAAAGTGTCGCAAATTTTTGCGAAAGCTTTAACAAATTGTGACAGTAGTTTTCTAGTCTATGGGAAAATGACAGCAATTCTTTGGCACTGCACTGCAAAAGAACGGTTGGGAGTTTTGGGCTGAAATTTGGAGGGAACATAGCCAACATCTCATAGATGTGCCTTTCAGTGTTGTATTGAAAAAATATTACATGGCAGCAAAGTTATGGCACTCCAAAGTTGACAGTTTTTCCCATAGGATAACATTACAGCACCTGATGCATTATAGGAATCCTTTGGCACCCTGCTGCAAAATAACGGTTTAGTCTTTTTTCCTGAAATTTGAAGGGAAGACAGCCAACAGCCCACAGATGTATCTTTCAGTGGTTTGGTGAAAAAATATTACAGGGAGGCAAAGTTATGGTGCTCCGAACCTCTCTTTTTTCCCCATAGGATAACATTACGGCGTTCGCCGTGCCTTTCAGGGCCCGTATCTCGGAAACGGTACGAGATACGGACTTTTCGTCAGAAAAATGCTTAGCCCCCTAAACTAGCCAGGACAGTCATAAATCATATGACTTTTAAATTTTTTTTCTACGTCATACGGTTCCTAAGGTATAATCTATTTAGTATTCCAAGTCCTCATTTTCTGCTCCGATACCCATTATTATGCATACATTCTTTGTACTCACTGTCTTTCTCTATGCAGGTTTTGGGGAAAACCAGTCTGTGCGCCTACATTACTGTTACCATTGCCCTTTCTGCTTGTGGTTCCATGCCCGTTTCACTTACCGTTGACGTCTACGCCACCATGTACGTTATCCTTTGCATTTTCATTTGCACTCGTGTTTCTGTTATTTTTTGCCATTTGTGTCTACAGTACTGTTTCCCTTTCTGTTTCACTTTGCGTCACCATGCCCACTGACATTTCCATTTGCAGGCACCATGTTACTATGTGACAACACATCACGTGGCAGACCGTTCCCGTCTGCGCCACCATGTGCGTTACCCTTTCTGTTCTCATTTGTGCTTGCATTACCATGTGCGCCACTGTTAGCGCTTCTGTTTGCATTGCTGTTCCTGTTGCTATGCTGCAAGACATCATGTGGCGGGAGCACAGGGCCCGAAGGGCCCCTTGTTCCCGCCGCTGCATTATGTGGCGGGAGCCTCCGGGCCCTGCGCTCCTGCCATTGCATTACATTCACTATTTCTCGTTATCATTCTCAAAAAGGAGGGAAATTAGAGGCAAAAAAACTCCATTTAATGCATTAGTTAGGGTTGTTCCACAGCAACAAAAGTGAGGAGATTCGCTGTTAGGGTTGAAAACCCCAACTCCGAATTCACCTCCCCTCAGCACCACACACACACACACACACACACACACACACACACACACACACATATGCAAGTATGGGGGAGGACCAAGTCAACACAACCAATGACAGACATCCAGCAGCAGGTGACAGAAATAACAAACAATTGTCTAAATGTACTACGAGACATCCCCACCCACCTGACCAGGTACTGCATGCTCAGTGGAGATCAACAGCAAAACTGAGGCCATGTACACCAAACGCACACATCCCTGATTGCAGCTGCACAACGCATTACACTGCAGTTGCATGGCCTACCTACCGATGCCCCACACCAGACCACACCACATGTGGTGGGCCACCTGAGCAATAGAGTTGAGCAAAACCAAGGCATTGTACAGGTATAATATCTCTGATTATAACAAGGGTTTGAGAAATGCAGCTTTCTAATTGACTGTAAACATTGTAAGAGCCTTATGTTTAGTTTTTATTAAGATACATGTAGAGCCTAACCATATGATGAACATGGTTTAAAGTTGTTTAGAAAAACAGTTTTATTATGACAGCAATAAGCCACTCCCAGGTATTATGTTAATGGTCAGTTTATCACTGTCTAGCGACATGTGGCACTCGGCTATGCCTCATTCAACATTAAACCCCTACAGGGTGATTAACAGACCATTTAACATAATTGTTGGTCATGCCTTATTGCTTAATTGTCTTTATGAGTAGATACTCTCCCTCTCCTAGGCACTGCAGCAGCTTTGCAACACAGTGTCCCACCCAGTTACACCATACACTGTCTAGTCACTGGAGAATGGCTGTGAATATGAACTCATGAAGATGAACAGTGTAACTTGATCATTGCAGTCATCGAAACCTTAGTGTGATTATAACTGACAGAGTCAGTGATGAGAGAATACCCCTGCTGTCCTAGTACACTTTCCCATTGCTAGAGTTAAATCAATACTAAAAGACATTCTGTTTTATATCTACACTATACCTACTTGATTCCTGTTGTACCACAATTAACATAGTTATCACTTTGATAGCATCAGTGACAGAAGTGTGGCAAATCCAAACACTAGGCATACAGCCTGAGTATGAAACAACTGTTAAAAAAATTACACCGTGTCCATAAGTGGCATAGATCACTCATTGCAGCAATAGTAAATGTATCACTATTTGAATAAGTTAGTCATCACAGATGCAATGGGATTGTCTTTCTCAGGTACAACATACTCAGTAAGTGACTACAGGAAAATCTATCCTATAGACATCTCCGATACAGGTACATCATTGTTGGCTCAGTAGTGCTATGATATTTAGAAGTTGCTTGGCCTGATCCATGCAATTACACTGTTTCTTACAAATAATACTTACTGCATCTTTAGTACTGAAACACACTGAAGGTCTATGTATGTACATCAGCAGTACACCTTCATCAGTAAGAATGCATGTGATACCAGCAGTACGAATTTCACAGCGTTGAACAGGCAATGCTTTTTCCATGCGTTTACATCAGCCTCTCTATCTTGAGTAAACAGTTGCAGTAAATGTACTACTATGTAAATCACATACTAAATGTAACACTACTTTTATCTTGAGCATGCTAGTGTCTTGTAGTTAATTTATGTGCTTCTCTTAATTAATGCATACTCACTAGTGTTAAAACCTTTCTACAACTGTCATCATGCACCTTCAGCATTTATATTGACTAACGGCACAGTACCAGTTGTGGTGTGGTGTGGGGCATCGGTAGGTAAGGCCATGCAACTACTAAGTGTGGTACATTGTGTGCAGCTGCAATCAGGGATGTGTACGTTTGGTGTACATGGCCTCAGTTTTGCTGTTGATCTCCACTGAGCATGCAGTACCTGGTCAGGTGGGTGGGGATGTCTCATAGTACATTTAGACAATTGTTTGTTATTTCTGTCACCTGCTGCTGGATGTCTGTCATTGGTTGTGTTGACTTGGTCCTCCCCCATACTTGCATATGTGTGTGTGTGTGTGTGTGTGTGTGTGTGTGTGTGTGTGTGGTGCTGGGGGCGGGGGATGAATTTGGAGTTAGGGTTTTCAACCCTAACAGCGAATTTCCTCACTTTTGTTGCTGTGGAACAACCGTAACTAATGCATTAAACGGAGTTTTTGCCTCTAATATATATATATATATATATATATATATATATATATATATATATATATATATATAAAAAACAACTAACTAGCAGTCCCTCTCTGAACCTGATCACTCACCCCATATATAACAACTAATTCCCTGGTGGCTAGTGACCCCTCCTCCTACCTGATCACTAGCCCCATATAGAACACCTAATTTCCTGTTGGCAAGCAGTCCCCTCCCCACACCCGATCACCCACCCATATATAGCAAAAAATTACCTGGTTGCTAGTGGTCCCCCCCTTTTGATCACCCACCCCAGATATATATAAAATAATTCTGGGTTGGCTAGTGTTCCCTCCACCCCTCCTGATCACCAGCCCAATATGTAAGAAATAATTCACTGGTGGCTAGCGGTCCTTTCCTCAACCTGATCACCAGCCCCATATATAACACCTAATTTTCTGTTGGCAGGCGTTCCCCTTCACACCCAATCACCCATCCCATATATAGCAAATAATTCCGTGATGGCTAGTGGCCCCTACTCTCACCAGATCACTTGCCCCATACAGAACAACTAATTTCCTGGTGGCTAGCAGTCCCTCCCCAACACCCAAGCACCCACCCTATATATAACAAATAATTCCCTGCTGGCTAGTGCTCCTCCCCCCCACCCGATCACTTGCCCCATATATAACAACTAATTCCTGGGTGCTAGTGGTCCCCTCCCCACCAATCACCCACCCCATATATATAAAATAATTCCCGGGTGGCTAGTGGTCCCTCCCCCTACCAGATTATTCACCCCATATATAACAACTTATTTCCTGGTGGCTAGGGGTCCCTCCCACCACCCGATCATTCACCCCCATATACAGTATAAGAACTAATTCCCTGATTGTTACCCATTCCCCCCACCCGATCACCCACTCCATATATATAAAATAATCCCCGGGAGACTAGTGGTCCCTCCCACAACCTGATCACTCATCCCATACAGTATAACAAGTAATTCCCTTGGTGCTAGCAGTCCCCCTACCTAATTTCCCACCCAATATATATAAAAAATAATTCCCGGATGGCTAGCGGTCCTCCCCCCACCAAATTACTTGCTCTCTCTATATATATATATAACAACTAATTCCCTGGTGGTTAGCAGTCCCTCCCCACACCAGATTGCTTGCCCTATATATAACAACTAATTTCCTGCTGGCTAGCAGCCCCCCCACGCCTGATTCTCCACCTGTATATGGCAAATAATTCCCTACTGGCTAGCGGCCCCTCTTCCCACCCGACCACCTGCCCAATATATAACAACTAAGTTCCTGGTGGCTAGTGATTTCCCCTCTCCCACTGTTCACCCACCCCATACAAAAAACAAATATTTCCCAGATGGCGAGCCGCCCTTCCCCCAACCGATCACCCACACCATATATAACAACTAATTTCCTGGTGGCTAGCAGTACCCCCTACACCTGAGCACCCACCCCATATAGAACAAATAATTACCTGATGGCTAGTGGCCCCTCCGTCCACCCAGTCACTTGCTCCATATGTAACAGCTAATTCCCTGGGTGCTAGCAGTCCCCCCACCTGATCACCCACCTCATATATATATATATATATATATATATATATATATATATTATATACACACACATATATATATATATATATATACACACATATATATATATATATATATATATATTCAGGGTTAGTGGTTCCTCCTCCCACCAGATTACTTTTCCCATATATATAATAACTAATTCCCTGGTGGCTAGTGGTCCCTCCCACCACCGATCACTCACCCTATGTATAAAAACTAATTTCCTGGTGGCTAGCACCCCCCCACACCCGATTACCCACCATGTATATGGCAAATAATTCCCTAGTGGCTAGTGGCCCCTTCTCCCACCTGATCACCCCCTCATATATAACAACTAAGTTCCTGGTGGCTAGCAATCCCCCCTTCCCCACTGTTCACCCACTCATATATAACAACTATTTCCTGGGTGGCTAGCGGCCCCTCCCCCATCTGATCACCCACACCATGTATAACTATTAATTTCCTTGTGTCTAGCAGTCCCCCCTACATCAAACACCCACCCATTATATAACAAATAATTCCCTGATGGCTAATAGCCTCCCCCACCCAATCACTCACCCCATATGTAACAACTAATTCCTGAGTGCTAGTGGTCCCCATCACCTGATCACTCACCCCACATATATGAAATAATTCTCAGGTGGCTAGTAGTCCCTCTCCCCAACGGATCACTCACCCCATATATAACAACTAATTTCCTGGTGACAAGTGGCCCTTCCTCTACCCCATCAATGGCCCCCTATATATAAAATAATTCCTTGGTGGCCAGCGGTCCCTCACCAAATCCGATCACTTGCCCCATATATAACAACTAATTGCCTGGTTGCTACCGGTTCCCCCCTACCCAATCACCCACTCCATATATCCAGATCACATGCAAGAATGTCAACAGCAAAATGGGTATGGCCTACAGAGCCAAAAACAACCTTACCCTAGTGACATGAGTTGTCCTAGCCTGAGGGGTGCTGCTCCTGTCGCTCTGTTATGGGCTACTGTTGTTTGGCCGCTCCACCAAAGCCCATCTCGCTAGGTGGACCACTGCATACAACAATGTCTGCCACTTTGCTCTGGCTGCCCCCATCTCACCCACCATTGTGACCTATTCAGCAAACTTAACTGGCTCTCCCCTCTTAACCATATTGACTATGTTCTAGGGTGTTTCATGGGCAAGGTCCTTGATACTGGCACCCCCCCAGAGTTGGCAAAAGCACTAGCCCTGGCTGCCTCATTATCCTATCCTCTCAGGTTGCAGGGGACTGCCCTGCTTAAGGTGCCCACCACCCAGACCAAAATGGGTGATAGGGACTTTGCTGCCTGTGCCCCCAGACTTTGGAATGCCTTACCAGCCCAGATCCGTGCAGCTCCCTCACAGGGCTGCCTGTGCTCCTCCCTATGGAGTCACCTCAAACTCACCTCAGCCTGTGGGTGCCCAAAACCCCTGTGATCTAACATTGTGCTTCCCTACCCTGAATATTTCCCCTGGAAAAGGGGTGTATGCTGTAGACAGTGTGTTGCTGCTGAAACTGCAACTGTGCCTTTCTGAACTGTGCTTGTGGTTGCGGTGGTCTTATTTCGAAATTGACTGTTGGCTGTAGTCTACCTTACCCCAAATTAAGTTATAGTACCCATGAACTGTAAAACGTTTAATTCCTGTAATTTTGTATTTTGTTGTGCGCTTATGTCCTACTTGCTGTTCTTAATCTGAACCATGTCGTCCTATGTACTGCATTCTGTAATTCCTGTACTGTCCCGGGTCGTACCTGAAAATAGGCAAATGTCTTGTCTAGTGTACTTACCTGGTTAACAAAAGCTAACTAAATATATATAAAATAATTCCTGGGTGGCTGGTGGTCCCTTCCCCAGCCCAATCACATGCCTTGTATATAACATCAAATTCTCTGGTGACTAGTGGCCCCTCCCCCCACCTGATCACTCACCATATACTGTATATAATAACTAATTCCCTCATGGTTTGTGGTTTGCCTCGACACCCGAGCACCCACCCCATATAGAACAACTAATTTCTTAGTTGCTAACAGTTCCACCCCACTGATCACCCACCCTGTATATATAAAATAATTCCCAGGTGGCTACTGGTCCTTCTCCCAACAAGATCACTCACCCCATATATAACAACTAATTCCCTGGTGGGTAACGGCCCCTTCCACCACCTCATCAATGGTCATATATATATATATATATATATATATATATATATATATATATAAAACATATAGAATAATGCATGGGATGATGTGTTTAACAAGATTTTACACACCCTGGGTGTTGGATGCCATCATAAACCCTGAGCGGAACTTGAGGTGTCGGACATAAGCATCAACACTGAGGGTGCAAAAAACCCGAGTTAAACACACCACCCCATTTTATTTTATATAATTGCTGGAGATCGTTTTTTTGCCATAGCAACTATATATAAAAAGATAAAAACATCCTCCCTGTGCTGTCTGGTCAGGTTTCATCATTAATGCGGTTGGGAAGCGACTGATGAAGGGAAAGGTTTCCCTTACTTTTTTTTTATTTATTTTTGTTAAAATTGTAACTTTTACTGACTGAAGTGCCCCTTTATTACTTCTTTTTTTTTATTAACTTATCTCCGAGTGTCAGCGTCCATCGCGAAGGACTGGCAGCTGGCACTGAACGAAGGAAGAGCTGCTGCTGGGGCATGCGCACAAGGGAAACCTGGTGCATGTTCACTGTTATAATTTGTGGGTTATAACAGTGAATTATAATCTGGTTTCCCTTAGCAAAAAAATGATCCCCAGTTATTATAACTAATTTATTGGAATAATTTATCACACATGTTTCGATTGTTTAACATGAAGCCCATTTCATTAAATGTGGTAAAGCAATGGTTTTTAGATAATATCACGGGTAAGACCAAATGTTGCTGTGGTCAATTGTATGACTGTGTTGAATGGTTGTATGTTAATGACTGCTGTATCTTATAATGTTTTCTAAAATGTGTTGTAACAAGTTTTATTGTTTGTCTGCAAAGTGTTCATCATGGGTCACCATTTCAAATGAGCTCACTCAATGGTTTAACGTAAATAAAAATGAAATGAATGAAAAATTCCCTGGTGGCTAGCGGTCCCTTCCCTAATCTGATCACTTGTCCCATATATAATGACTAATTTCCTGGTTGCACCCATAATATATAACAACTAATTCCCTGGTGGCTAGCTGCCCCTCACCCCATCTCATCAACAGCCCCATATATATATATATAAAACAACTAATTCCCTGATGGCTAGCGGACCCTCCCCAAACCTCATCACTCACCCCATATATATATATATAACAACTAATTTTCTTGTGGTTAGCAGTCCCCCCCACACACCTGATCACCCACCCCATAAATAGCAAATAATTCCCTAGTAGCTAGTGGCCCCCCTCCCACCCGATCACCTGCCCAATATATAATAACTAAGTTCCTGGTGGCTAGCAGTCCCCCCTCCCCCACCAGATCACTCACCCAATATATGACACATAATTCCCTGCTGGCTATCAACCCCTCCCCACACCAGATCACCCGCCCCATAAATGACAACTAATTTCCTGGTGGCTAGCAGTCTCCCTCACACCCGATCACCCATCCCATATATAACAAATAGTTTCTCTGGTGGCTAGTGGCCCCTCCCCCCATCTGATCACTCACCACATGTTTAATAACTAATTCTCTGGGTGCTAGCGGGCCCCCCCACCTGATCACCCACTCCATATAAATATATATAAAATAATTCCTGGGTGGCTAGCAGTCCCTCCACCCACCTGATCGCTCGCCCCATATATAACAACTAATTCCCTGGTGGCTTGTGTCCCCCCCCCGACACCCGAGCACCCACCCCATATATACCAAATTATTTCTTAGTGGCTAGCGGTCCCTCCCACTGCCTGATACTGACCCCATCTATAACAACTGAATCCCTACATGCTAGGGGCCCCCACCCAACCAACCACCCATATATATATATATATATATATATAAAATAGTTCCCAGGTGGCTAGCAGTTCCTCCCCCACCTGATCACTCACTATATATATAACAACTAATTTCCTGGTTGCTACTGGCCCCCAATCAATCACCCACCCTCACCAACACCATCCAAACTTCAGGGGACAACAGGCACAGCCCTCCTCTCTCTACCACAGCTGGCTTATGAGAGTGTGCATTCCCCCAACCTGATCCTTTCAGTAATGGAGGAAACATTTGTTTAGGGGTGTACAGGGGTCCCTCAGTCAACCTGTGGCACTGGTGTCATGTACATGTGATTTTCATTGAACTGTAATATGTTACCACCACCAGACCACAATAACAAGTGTCAGTGGCTCAGAAGGTTGCACACTCACCTCTAAGGCTGGAAGATCAGAAGGCTGTGGGTTCTATGCCCACACAGCTGGCACTTGGGTTAAATCCCAATACTGACTCTGTAGTGCAGCATGAGGGGGATGCTGCACTCCTGAGGTGCCATCTTTTGGATGAGATGTTAAACCAAGGTCCCATCTCCCTGTTCAGGTGGATGTTAAAGATCCCAAGGCACTTCTCAAAAAGAATAGTGGAATTTCCCCATCGTCCGGACCAAATTTTTCCCATCCACTAAAAATATCACCAACAGCTTAATCTGGTTCAATGTCAGTTGGCATCCATCTGTATCCCCCTTCCCCGGGACAAGGCTGAAAATAGGCAGAATTGTCTAGTCTTCCTTTTCCAGTCAACAAAAACTAAATAAAAATGAAATAAAAGACTGCACAGCAGGATAGATTACTAAAATAACATTCTTCACACTCAGTAGATGGTGCTTTCCCCATACTGTTACTGACCCATTTGCTGTTGGTGCTGGGATTTCCTTATGGAGCACATTTTCACCCTTTATGAGCAGGTCCTTAACTCATTTTTCCCTCACGTAGGTGTGTGGCAGATCTACACAAACATGCATGAAGACCGTGTCCAAGGGAACACAAGTGAAAACTAAAATGTGCTCAGCTGGAGTGCAGTGCCTTCCTGTTGTCATGATTGGGTTCAGCTATGCAGTATGAAACCCAGTTGTCTCTGGGAGCATGTCCACCTGCTGATGAGGACATGTCTAACGTGGAGTCCAGCAATAGCGAGGATATAGAAACACAGAAACCTAGACAATGATGGCAGAAAAAGACCAGAGGTCCATCCAGTCTGCCCAAGTTCCCTGGGGAAGTATTACCTCTTTTCTTCTGCAATACCCCGCCCGATACACCCCAGCATCCTGTTAGACTTGCTATAGGCCTTGTTGTACTGACTCAATTGTTTAAGTGATATGAACTAAAATGATGAACCAGTTTGGACGCTATCACAGTCAGAGGTTGATGATGACTCTGTGGTGGATCCCTACGTTCAGTCAGACAGGTAATGTAACTTCAGCCTGTCTTTATTCTACCGTGTATTACAAATGGAGTTGTATCACGTCATTGTTTATTGGTTTCTTTTTTCAGCTGTGACACTCTAGAAAATAATAAATCAGAATGCCATTAGAGAAAGTTCATCATTTTTGAATCTTGTTTGGCAACCTTACTAGCATTTTGTTCTGTGTGCCTCGCGGAGTGTACTGTCAAAATAATAAAAAAACAAAACAAGGGATCATTCATTGCTGTGGAGCATGTCTGCAGCATGGGTCACAAAGCTACCTGGAAAAGCCAATCAAAACATGGAATGCTGCCATTCTGTAATCTAGAGGTGGCAGCAGGAATATTTTTCCGTGGTCTGCTACCATAGCAGGCGTTATCCCTATTCAGAGCAATAAACATTCCAGTGATTTGTCATTGTACTTTTATAAACATACAATGATCATATCTGATCACAGCATTGCACTGTGTCTGGCAAGGCAGGCAAAATGCATCCCCTGCAAGCTTGAAACATCCAGTAACCCTTGGTGATGATGCATGCTGCTGCAGCCCTGGGCACAGTGCTAAGTATGGCAATTACAGTGTCATGGACCATTTCCAATAACAAGGTCTTACATGTTGAGCTGGTGCAGGTATGCAATGCATGCTTTTGACTTATGTATTGCATTCACATGTTGTCATGTTGTTCATTACTATTTGTACTGTGTTGTCCAATAGAGCAATGAAATCATTAACTCCAACACAATGGAATTAGACGGCCTAAAGCATTGCCTGTCTTTCTTTGAAGATAAGTCAGTGACCATTGCAACCTTGATTCTGGGCTGACACCTCTTCGAGAGCGACAGTCTCAGTACCAACACCTGTTTGATGTTTGGCATGTTGCCAAAGGTAATATGATGCTGTCAATCATTACATCAACACTGTAACTGTGCAGCTGTTGTGTACTTTAGTGTTCTCTGGTAAAGATGACATTCATGGTCCTACATTGTGTACTTATGTTATCAAGTCATCTTGACCATTATATTCGAACATTTGGCTTGCCCGATGGCTGTGTCATTCCACGCAAACATGGCTATCAGATGAAGTGCAATATGTAGAATGTCACTTGGTGCACACATACATGGTTTGCTGATGGGCAAACTGTGGATGACAGGGAATTGTCAGATTTGGACGTGGACCTGCATGTATGGTCAGTCCTACATTGATGGTCTTAGTTGTGCCAAATGATGTGTTACATATTCCCATTTTGGAGTGCAAGTTTCACTGTATGTCATATGAAGTTAATTCCATGTAACCCTGTCTGTGTCCCCTGTATGTACAGCCAGGGAGTGCATATCTTAGTTATTTGGTATGTTGGCTTTCCATGTTACAAGTTAAGAGTTGCTGTCCATGGCAGTAGTATGCCACTGAGTGTGACAAGATGTGCAGAGGGATTTGATGATCATTGTATGTGATAACTCATCAATGAGGTGGCTACTGCCTAGTTGAATGTGTGGGTGGTGGTTGCTCCAGTGTGGACATGGGTTGCCAGTGAATGGCGCTGAAGAGTTTGATTATATACGTAGGTTGTTCATGTTGATGCCTGGTTTTTGACAATACCACCAGGAATGTACATGTTTACATCTGTGCTAGGGTCAATGGTGGCAATTACAGGCACAACTGACGTTCACCTGAAACTATGTGAATATTAATCGGAGGGTTGGAGGGAGCCAGTACCACCAGGGACCTGTTTTGAATGTTAGTAGATTGTAGTGGGATTGTGGAAGGGTGGTAGTAGGAACAGTGATTTCTGTCACTGTACAGGTTGACCTGGGAGAGTGGGTGAAGCAAGTATCAACAGGTCACGTCTGCTAAAGAACAGCTTTGGTGATTGGGCTGGGGGTGGTGGGTCACTGGAGATCCACTGTGCACCCTTGATCATGTCTAGTTGAAAAGTAAGAAATTGCTATGTGAAATTGTGAGTTCAAATTGACTTTCAATGTTTTCTGTCTGTGCATGCAATGATGTCACCTGTTTTCTTAACATTAACAGGTATTGTTAAGAAGTTAGAGGAAAGGGGAAGTTATGCAACTGTAAAGAGCTGACTCCATGGATCCATTCCTTTAGTAATCACCTGCACTGGTGTACTGTATCTAGTTGTGGTGACGGCCCACTTACGGTAGAGAACTTGTTCTGAACCATATTGCCAATGAACATGTAAAAGTATGATAAACAACAATGTACAAATTGGATCTGAAGCATTTGGGCTCTGTGTTGGGGATGCCAGGGTGTGCAACAAAATGGTATTGGGCATACAAGATGCCACGGATATGTGTGTATATGTATTATGGCCTGCTTTGCATGACTTGCCAAAAGAAAAAAAAAGAGCTGCACCAACCCCCACATGGTAGTTGACACCGACCTAACCCTGATACTATCCCAGTCCCTAATGTACATCCACAAGTCACATAGTTAAGATTCCCTAGTGATAAGGTTTACAACTCAATGCCTGTCATTGTCACAAAGTCAATTGATAAACACTTCATGGATGTGGTGTTCCCACCACACCACCAATCACCTGCCTGTCCAGTGGTTATCCTATAGAGGTTGTGGATTGCATTAAATACCTGGGCATATGTATTGATCAAGACTGTTCCTTCAAGGTTCATGTTGATCAACTAACCAAGATGCTAAACCAGAAGCTTGGTCTCCTGTACCATCATCTGAGCCCTTTTCTCACTCAGACATCTAAGTTAAGGGTAGCCACCGGCATGCTCCTGGCCACCCTATTCTATGGGGCCCCAGTGCTGCACTCACTACAAAACACGGAGATGCAAAAACTAGGAAGATTGTATCATAGAGTCGGGCGCTTTGCCCTGAGTTCCCTGCCTCTAGAACACCACTGTAAAGTATCGCACTCACTAAATTGGCCCTCATTTGAGGGCAGGCTGGTATACTCTTCCCTATGTCTTGCCTACAAGCTTCTACAAACAAATGCACCCCCTAGTCTGAGTTGCACCTTAATGCTTAAACAGCCTGGAAGAACCTTAAGGTCCTCTAATCGGCAACTCCTCCACATCTCTAGAATCTGGACATGTCAAGGTCTTTGGTCTTTCGTGACCTACATTCCATCCCCTGGAATAGCCTTCCTAGTAATCTTCAAGACTGCAGCTCCCTTGGGGGCTTTAAAAAAGGCCTCAAGACCTACCTATTGGGGCTCAGCCTCTGTGCTTGTTACCACTAAGGACCAGTACTGTGGTCTACCTTTGTAGCTACTGTTACCCACTCGGCATGCCTTTACTCCTATTTTTGGACCTTTGTCGCTGATGAGACACTTGTAACTGTAATTTTTGTAGAACTGTCCCATTCAATGAATCATTATGTAACTGTCATTCTTGTGAAACATTTTTACCTCTCATGTTAATCCTCTATTGTACCTAACTTGTCTGTGATCGTACAATATGTCCTGATTGTAATGTCTGTATTGCTTAATTTCCCTTGAAGTGTTCCTACTTTTATTATACTGTTGCCTGTAATTAATCCCGGGTCGCCCCTGAAAAACGGACCATTATGGTCTCAGTGGGCCTACGCGGTTACCAAAATTTAAATAAATAAATAATCACATTGAGCATGTGATTTATCGCATTCCCACCACATCACCGATCACATGCTCAGTGTGGAAAATAATGCTTTCACTACTGCAGTACACATTCATTCACTGGTCAGTGACAGTCCAGATGTGTTGGACGGCATGGGGCTGTTTGGGTCGCAGGCTCAGTTGTGAGAATGGGAGGTGGTATCAGGCTGGGGGGCTACTTTCTCAAGAGGTGGGGAGGTTGCTAGCCACCAGTAAAAAAAATGATCAAAATTCAGGTATGGGTGTAGGTGGTGAGAGGTACTGCCAGCCAACATAGAATATATGATTACAGTTTGGACATGTGTGCAGATGGCAGGATGGTTCGATACAGAACAGTGAATATTTCAACACAGTTTGGGAATGTTTGAGAGTGTGGGGGAAGGACTGCTCACAGCAGGTAGTCCTTTAATTTCTAGAGGGAGCTATCAAGGAGCATCTGAAGGGAGCAGCAACAGCACGGACTCTTGACTAGAAGTACCAGTCAGCCATTGGCGGTGGTGGGGAGAGATTAGTAGCAGGGAATCTGAATTATAGGACTTTGTGCCAGTGCTTGTGTGTGTGTGTGTGTGAAGGGGGAAGGGGAACATTAGGCTCCATGGAGCACTGTATGTGTACACAGTTCAACTGGTCAGTGCAGAACTGCAATGTATGGTGCACATACATTGAACATTTCACAGCGTAAATAGTCAGGTCCAAGCCCTTTCACATATATTGTGCAACCGTCAGAATACTGGCCATTTGCACGTGCTGATAGTTGTTTCCAGTTGTCCACATCCACACAGCAACCAGTTAATGCAGAGAAACATGGCTGTACGCAGTGACACTGCTTTCAATATCATGCCCTAACAGAAGATGAATATCAGCATTCAACACCATTTCAGTGAATGTCATGCAGTGCTGTTAATTGTGTCATTTCTGGATGGCAGACTGTGAGAAGACAGAACAGAACATGATCAAGACATAGTGAATGTGAGTAGTTAAGTTAAGATTACTGAGTATTGAGCAGAGTAGCTGTCAATAGTGTTCAGCAACATGCTCACCCCTGGTGCAAGTCACGACCTGCCTGATGGATGTGGCATGTATATCAGCAAGGATGTAGAAGGTATCAGCTTGCCACCTTGTATATAGCAAAGTATAATCAGTTCCAGATTCATGTAGGCAGGTAAAAAAAATGGGACAAATTGCAGCAAAAGGAATATTGTGAACCTGCGGTAAGAAAATTGGTAATTCCTACAATTCCCTGGCACTTCTCACTTTTTAAATGGGCAATTTCGGCTTTCAATTCAGCTTCAGATATTGGCTTTATTAACTGCTGCCCTGATAAAATGGGTATCTTAGGCAATGCAATACTCTCCAGGTAGTGCTCCATATCTGGTTTGGGGGGGGGGAGCTTCATATAGTTTTTTATAATAATCCCTAAAAGCTTCCACTATGTCCTGCATTTTTTGTTGTTTTTCTTTAGTGTCTGGATGGTTCAGTGCTACTATATACGGTAGGCTCTAGCTCTCTGCATTCATAGCCTTACAGCTAGTAAATGTGAGGCTCTAGGACCACCCTCATAGTACTTTTGTTTGAGGAAAAGTATTTTCTGTTCTATATAATATTCTAGGGTCTCATTCAGTTTCTTCTTAAGATGGGTTAGTGTTTTAGTCCCTCGTCTATCATATTTCTTCTTCAGCTCAGTTTCCAACTTAGCTATCTCTAACTGTAGCCCCTCTATTTTTCTATCCCTCTGTTTTTTTTTTTTTTATATGCAGATGTTGAGATCAATTTCCCACGGAGTATTGCCTTAATAGTGTCCCACAGTAAAGCTGCTGAAACCTCTTGGGAAGTATTATCTATAAGAGCTTGCTTAATAGTATCTGTCCGCTGTTCTTTGACTTCCTTGTCCTGGAGAAGGGAAACATTTAACCTCCAGAATGTTCTTTTTCGGAAATCCCCCAGAGCTAGTTTAAGACATATAGGGGCATGATCTGATAGGGTCAAATCCCCTATCCAATTGTCACAGACTTTCTCCCGCAGTTCTTTAGGCAGGAAAAAATAATCGAGCCTAAAATAAGTTTTGTGAGGTGGTGAATAGCAGGTGTAATTCTTGTGCTTTCCATGCATTAGTCGCCATACATCTATGTATCCTATCTCCTCCAAGAGCTTAACTACCTTCTTCCTAATTGTTTTATCCTTATGCACTCATTGAGAAGTGCTGTCTAGTTGTGAGTTCAACACTATGTTGAAGTCCCCTCGCATCACCACCGTTCCCTCTGCCCAGTCTTGCAACTTTAAAAATATAGAGCTATATACCAGAAATGGTGAGCCGGGGGGGGATATATACTGATGCCAGCGTTAATTTCTGACCTAGAAAAAGCCCTTTGAGAAACACATATCTCCCCTCTTTATCCACTATTTTATCTATGGGTTCAAATACTGTTTTCTTAGGTATTAAAATGGAGACACCTCTTCGCCTACCCTTACACTAGGAGGGGCTACATTCAAAATTAAACCCCAATTTCCCCAACTTAATGTGTTCCTGGGGGAAGAGATGCACTTCCTGTAGAAGGACAAAATCAGGGGAGATCCTTCTTAAGGAAGCAAGTATTTTGCTCCGTTTAATTGGGTTGGTCAATCCATTCATATTATATGAGCATATCAATGTTGCTCTATCCATTAGGCAATGCTATTACCACTCTTAGTTCTTTCTTCTCCTTTTTCCCCTCCAGGATACATTCAGCAGGTATTGTTATAGTCATCTCCCTTCTCAGATGCTGTCTACATATTAAAATTTTAACCTTTATAAACAACATTATAACATTCTTCTTAAACATTAACCAACTTAAACTTCGCAGGATAACTTCCTGCCTTGATACACTATTTTTTTTAAACTTTGCTTCCAAGGTGGGGGTACCCAACACTGTGGGTCCCTAGAGCTGTCCACTTGATTTTGTGGAGCAGACAGCAGAGAGTAGACGTTTCTCCGCTTCTATGGAGTCTCCTCCCTTAGAGCCCTAGACTAATAGGTACTCTATAATTTCATGCCACCCAGAACCAACTTGGCAGCCCTTTGCAACCTTCTTGATTAACTTTAACCACCCCCCCTCGCTCTATTAACTTCCAAGAAGCAAGAAAATCAGAGGAATCTGCAAATAAAGAAATAACAAAAGTAAACAGATTCTCCCCTTCCAACTTAACAAACTTAACATTATTTCAGTTAAAATTATCTTCCTTTTAAAGAGTTTCATGTTTTCCTGATCACCTCCTCTAACACTAGAACAGGGAGGCATTTTCAGGCCAGTCTTTCAATGCCCCTCCCAAAGGGAGCTAGGAACCTTCAGATAATTTGTTCAGGTCCGGGTTCATTCATCCATTTTTTAGTCCCTCTGGCCCATACGCACCATCAGGCCTGCTATTTTACAGATCGCATTAATATGTTATGATTTTATTTTTAATCATTTGCTTTGTCTCTAAGGAAACTACCCCCTGCTGATCACCCATATGGACAGGTTAGATTCTGGTATTAAATTATGACCAAATCTTACTTGAGCCTGCCCTTTTTTTCAGCCCTCCATTGCTAAGCTTGATGTAATCATTGTTTCTTACAGATGCTGCATTATATTCTTCAGTTTCGTACAGGCCTCTCATACCGTCTTTAGGGGGGACGCACCGCGACGTTGTGGTGCGATCTGAAACCATTCCGTGGGGAATCCCCTGGCTTTGTCCAACCGTTCCATATCCTCTGCTTTTAAATGAATTCCCTTCATTTTCAAGGCTTCAGCCACTTTTTGTGGCATGTTGTAAAGCTGACTACCTTCTGCCCAAAAAATATGCAGCTTGGCTAGGAAAGTAGTTTGGAAGCGTATTCCCCTCTCTTTCAGTCCAAGCAAAATTGGGGCATATTGTTGTCGGGCTTGCACTATTTCCATTGGGTAATCATGGTCCAGTGTAAGTCTTGAGTCTAGATATATTAGTTCTTTTTTAGTCCAAGCTCTTCTCAACAGATCCTCCTTTATTTTATAGCTCGCTACCATGAAGACCACCGATCCTGGTCTCACATCGGGGTCTTGTAGTTTTTGGATCAGTGCCCGGTGTGCACACTCTATTGTAGGATTGTAATTTGGGGGCAGTTCCAGCACTTCTCTTAGTAGGTTCTCAAGGAAAGCTGTCACTGGGGCTATTTCGGATCCTTCTTTTAAACTGTACAGACGCAGATTATTTCATCTTGATCTACTCTCAAGATCTATGGTTTTCACCTGCAGTACCATGGATTGTTGCATTAGTGCCCCGACCGCTTGGTTTAGATGGGTCGTCACATCCTCCACTGTCATTGTTCTTGTTTCTGCCTCCTCTAGTCTGCTGTCTATTTTACTTATTTGCTGTGAAAGGTTCTATAGATCCTTTTCCATTTTACGCTCTGGAGCAGCATATCTCTCGGAGTATCGTTTCAAACCGAGATCATGCAAGTCTATCTGTTTCTTCCTCTGTATCATATTCAGAGCCTCAGGTGCTGCTCGGAGAGCGACTGTGGCCTGGTCTCCTGTGGTCCGTGAAGGATCGGTCTGCATCCTGTGGATTAGAGGAAGATTTCCCCCTTGTAGATCCTCCTCTATCTTTCTTGTGCATTTCTTTCATTGACTTTTCCATTTTTATGCCTGAGGAGGAGCCGATTCTATATATTTTTTAAAAAGCGAGGGAGGGAGCTGCCTTGCTGAGCTGCCTAGCCTTCCGTGGCAGAACCGGAAGTCAAGAAACAACATTTAATATTCTTACACCTTAGCTTTAACCCTAGAGAATGTTATAGCCTGTATTAAAAAAAAACCTCCATAGAGATTCCTGGATTTCCCCTCAAGGGACAAAGTCAGGTCTCATTTCTGCCATATACAGGACCCAACGTCTCCATAAAATCTCAGATTGAGGCATTTTTTTTATTAATGGTTGCTGTTAAGGCTTCCATTCTGCATATGATGATCATAAGATCCTGCCACATATGTAAGGTAACAGTCTGTTGAGACAATCATTTTTTTGTTATTACCTATTGGGCTGTGAGAAATGAGATTTTTAGAAACTTACTTGTGAAGGGGTTTCTATATTCTTTTGGCAAGTCCAGGAGAAAGTAGCAGGTGGAAGTTATCTGCAGATCTGGGTTTGTGATTGATTGTAATGCTTGTTGCAGATCCTGGAAGAAGGGGGTTAGTACGGGGCATCCCCACATTATATGAGCTAGTGCTGCAGGAGAGTGCCCACAATTTCTCCAACAGGCTGTGATGCCATTGTTTTGATATTTCATCTGAATTGCTGGAGTCCGGAAATATCTGATAAAGACCTTCCATGAGAATTCCAGCCAGCCAACTGATGAAAGACCCCAATGTATCTTTGTTTGGGTCCAAGCCCATAACTCCTGTGGGATCTGAGTCTCCAGGTCATGTTCCCACATCTTTTTTGTGTGGTGGGTGGTGTCCCCCTTCCAGAATAATAGAGCCTGATAAAGAGTAGTGATAATATGGGTTGTAGGGGGTCGACCCTCTATCGCCGAATTAAGAAGACTTGCCACCTGTGGGGGAGGTGATTCCTCAATATTTAGGCGTGGTTGAAGATTCCTGATATAATGTCTTATTTGGAAGTACCTAAACCTGTCCTGCCAAGGTAGTCCATGTTTATTAACTAATACTTGAAATGCCTGAATTTCATTTCCTTCCATGAAATGCCAAATGAGGGGAAGTTCTTTTTCTTCCTATTTTTAAATCCTACATCCCACTTAGCTGGAAGGAAGGTGTCCAAGTATGGAAGAGAAAGGAGAAGATTCCTCCACTCTTTTGCATTTTTATCCAACAAAACCCAATACCAAGCGTTCAGGGTAGGGGTTGTGTATGGGTTATTGTTCTGGGCCCTAGTTGGTTTCTCCTTCTGTCTAAGAAGGATACTATTCAGATTTGTAAGTTCTCCTTCCCATAATTCCAGTGTTTTCCACTTAGCTAAGTATGTGTGGTCCAGCCAGTACAAGGCTATCCACAGCTGAGCAGCTCGGTAATATAATTTTAAATTTTGCAAAGATAATCCTCCCCCACCTTGGAGATCTGGAGGACCGAGAGAAGTACCCTAGGCCTCTGGGAGTCCCATATGAAATGAGAAATTCCTCTGTTAAGTAAATTGAAATATGAGTGTGGGATAAAGATGGGAATTGTTTGTACTAGGTATAGGAATTTTGGGAGAATTACCACTCTTATTCTTTCCACCCTCTGTAACAGAGGAATGGGGATGGGAGCCCATCTGTCTAATTCCAATTTAATGTTTTCTAGGATTGGCTTAACGTTAAGGGAAAACATCTGGTCGGTCTGAAGACCAAATTGGATCCCCAAATATTTAAGGTGCATTAGGTTTCATCTCAAGGGGAAGTTCCTTTGCGTCTCCTCCGAGGGCTCATAATGAATTTTAAAACCTCTGTCTTGGTTGTATTAATTTTATATCCAGCTAGTGAACTGATTTCTGCTGAACTAGTCCACAGGGGTTCCAATGCCTGCTCTGGACTTTGAAGGTAGATTAGCAGATCATCTGCATATAAAGCTAATTTGTGTATTTCTCCACCCAGTTCCCACCCCTGTATAACCCTTTCCTGTCGTAACGCCTGAGCTAATGGCTCAAGGTATAGAACAAAAAAAAGGGGAGAAAGGGGGCAACCCTGCTTAGTACCTCTATGATGGGATATTGGATGAGAGACTCTACTGTTAATTTTAATGTAGGCCTTAGGGGTAGTATAAATGTTGCTTATTATTTTAAGAAAGTTTCCAAGAAACCAAACCTATGCAAGGACGAGTCCAGGAACCTCCATGCTACCTGGTCAAAGGCCTTCTCAGCATCCAAACTCAAGAGCATAAAAGGGGCCCTTGACCGGATAGCATAGTGTAAAATATGTAATGACCTTTTAATATTATCCTGGGTCTGCCTGTCTGGAACAAAGACAGTCTGATCATAATTAATCAATCTAGGGAGCACCCCCTCCAGGCGTTTCGCTAATATTGAGGCATACAATTTATAATCAATGTTAAGGACAGATATAGGGTGGAAGGATTTGCAATATGTGACATCTCTTCCTGGTTTGGGAATGCTTGAGATGACTGTGTAGTTCCAGGTGTCTGGAAATGCTTCCCCTGATTGTGCCATTCTGCATGCCTTCAGTAAGGGGTCCTTAAGCTCTGTTGTGAACAATTAAAATAATTCTGATGTATACCCATCAGATCCAGCAGATTTTTCAGTTTTTAACCTTTTAATTGCAGAATCCAATTCTAAAGGGGTGATGGGAGTATCAAGGGAGTCCCTAATTTCCTGAGTCAATTTTGGTAATTTAAATTTAGCTAGATATGTCTTTATTCGTGCTTTGTCTGGGGTGTGTTCTGGGGTATAGAGGTCCAAATAAAAATACCTAAAACAATTTAAAGTCTTTTCAGGTGATCTTACTAAATGACTGGACTGAGAATCTCGAATCTGTGTAACCATGGATCGAGATGTCTGCTGTCTCAGGCGGTGAGCCAGGAGCCAAGAGGCTCGAGGGCCAGTCTCATAGTACCTCTGGCATAGTAGTTGTAATGCTTTTTCCATTCTTATATCTATTAGTTTTTGGATCTGCTGCCCAGTTGTTGATAAGGCTTGTAATACCAAAACATTCCCACTTGCATGCTGCTTCTGTAAATCTTCCAACTGCTGATTTTGCTGCCATCTAAAGTGTACAGCATATTTAATACAATACCCCCAAATACTGTCTTTACTGTGTCCCATACTACAGTACTAGAAACTTCAGGAGAGTAAATCTCCTGGTGAATCTGCCTTATCCATGATTTAGCCATATCTATAAATTCCTTTAAGTTCTACAAGAAATTGTTAAATTTCCAGAGGGACTATCCTCTTTTAACATTCCAATTCAACTCCAGAAGCAGTTGCAAATGGTCAGAGAGCACTGAAGGGATATGTTTACATTCCAACACCTGGCTCTGATGTTCCCCAGGTATCAAGAAATAATCTATTCGAGCATAAGAGCCATGGGGGTAAGAATAATGTGTGTATTCTCTTTTATTTATGTTGTGCATCCTCCATGCAGCCACCCAGAAAGCCTCCTTTAAATGGTTTTTAATTAGTTTACCAATAGGATTTTGATGGAATGTCGCCTTTCTGGATGTATCTATTGGTTCCCATATTTGATTTAAGTCCCCTCCTAAAATTAGCACTCCCCTCTGCTGTTCTATAATTTAATGCAATAGGGAGCAGAGGACTTCCCTCTTAGAGCCTGGTGGAGCATACAGACAAGCCAATGTGATTGGAGATCCTTCCAAGTTACCAGATAATATAGCTAGACGGACCCCTGGGTTAGTATAACTGGTTGTTTTTTTAAATTGAACCCTTCTAGAAACCAATATAGCGGAACCCCTTCTTTTTTCCTTCCCATAAGAGGCTGCCACCACCTGATCATATCCAAATTTCCCTAATTTCTGGTGTTCACTTTTACTAAGGTGAGTTTCCTGAAGTAAAACAAAAGAAGGGTTCTGCCTTTTAATGGTAGACATGATCTTCGGTCTTTTTATTGGATTGTTTAGCCCATTAACATTATGAGAGGCAATTTTTATAACAGTTTTATCCCCCATCAGAAAACAAAACATCAAAAGATCCCTGTATGCAGTGGTCTGAGTCTTCCCATCTTCAAGCAAACCTTCAGAATTCTTCCCTGTCCAATTCCAATGCTTCCCCTTAATATTCTATTTTTCCCTGTAATATTGCAGAACCCTGTATTCACTCCTTTGGTACTTAAATCATTGTTGCCAATAGAATCCTCTATCTGATATAATAATACATACAGTAGTACAATATAAACATGAAAACCGTATAACACATACTGTAAGTATAAACCCCCCTAGTAAAGGCGCCAACAGGACACTCCTCATCCAGGGGAATGAACTATTTACAGAACGACCCCCAAGGTAGGGGAACAAAAAGTAATGTTCCCTGAATGCCCGAGCAATCAAGGCTTGGGGAGGAGGAGAAGGGGCCAAGTTATTGGCTCGTTCCTCCTGGACCCTAAATTTAAAGAGTCCTTGCCATGTACAATGGCATGTCATCAGCAATGATACTCCTGGTAGAGGGCAGGATGTAGTACAGCTCCCTGCTAAGGTAATAAGGAGCATCAAAAAGCGACATGGCTGGGCCATTGGTATATTAATTTGGAGAGCAGAAACAGCTCTCCCCCACTCCATGTGTACCTTACCAGCACATCCATTATGGTCCCAAAACTGTGGGCCCTACAAGCCATTCCATGTTATTATTCTTTATGTGGGATTTTTCTCTCCAGATTAGCAAGATATTGATGTAGATATATAGGGAACATGGTTTATCTCTCTGTTTAACTTTGATGAAAACCAACTAAAAAAAAAAACAACCAATTCCTCTCTTTCTTTATATATTTTTTTGTCTTTCATTTAGGCTACGCTTCTGTAAATTACTCCTTCAAGAACTAGGGGGCACCAAATGGTTTTTAAAGTCATGAATGAGTCAACAAAATGCTAACAAATCTGCGTTGCGCCCTCTAAGCAATATATACAATGACCCTGAGTCCCTTAAGTCACCAATCAGTCACAGTTACTCTTGTCCTTTCTAGAATTAGGACATGAATAATGAATGCGCCCAACTCAAAATGTAGATGTGTCCCCTCCCCCGATTCCCGACACATAACGATCAGGGTGTCGAGGCACACACAGTCATCCCAAGAACCTCCATTCTCCCTCGAGGGCAGGAGACCAAAAAGAAAGCTCAGCAACTCACTTTGCTTGCCTTTCTCCTCAGGTATCACCTTCTTCCTCCACCAGCAGTTCTTCATGCGTTTGAGTGTGGATGAGTTTATGCAGCATACTCTTAATGTCCTGCAGGGTTGTGACCACTGATCTTTTCCCTGCTCGACTAGTGTTCTGCTGAGACGTCAGGTGCCGTGGGCTCTGCAAGTTAATGGGTTGTCCCACGTGGTGTGTTGCTTCGGGAATCTCATGTCCTTTATTTTTCAGTGCTTGGAGTGCTTCTTCATATGTGTGGTACAACTTGATACCTGAATCCCAATGAATCCGCAAATGGGATGGGTAGGGCATTTGGAATTTGATCTCCAACAATTTTCATTTCCGGAGCTGTGGTGCATAAGCCAAATGCTGTTGTTGTATTATAGGGGATAGTCTTGATCAAAAAATAGCCTAGATCCATTGTAGTTTACTTGTCTCTGTTTCCATGCTGTACGTAGGATCAGCTCTTTCTCCCGGAAGCTAGAGAATTTGGCCACAATGGAATGGGGCCTGGCTGATTTTGAGATGGGTTTAGGTACTAGGTCCTGATGTGCCCTCTCGATCTTGAATGTAAAGGCCTGTGGCAGATCCAGAACATGCCTCAGAAGATCCTCTACGAATTCTGCTGTATTCCCGACTTCAGCTGATTCAGGTAGATCATAGATTCGTAGGTTGTCTCATCGTGAACGAGTTTCTAGGTCAAGACACTTGGCAGAGGTAGTTTCTTGTTGCTGGGTTAGGAACTCAACAGCTTTTGAAAGTTGTATCAGGTCATCTTCTGCAGTCGAAATACATTCCTCTGTAGTAACCACCCTAGCTTCAAATTTATTCAAATCAGTATGCAGCTTGTTGAATTCAAGTTTCTTTTCCATTCTGAATTGTTTAATTTCAGAAAGTAGGGTCTCAAACCTGGATCGAGATAGGGATTCCATTTTTGTTTCAGTATCCCCTCCCACCATGCTTGCTGGTGAATCTCTCCCACTGGTGGCTGAGCTCGCAGTGCTCAATCCAGACTGATCCTTCTCTGATTTTGGATTTTTTTATCTGGATCTTTTCAGAACTGTAACTCCGCCTTGTAGTTTATGCATATTCTGCCGATTTTAGAAAACCAAAGCTGTGTGGAGTTGATTCTTTTGTGGGGAAGGAGAGAGAGCTCTGCGTTTAGGCAGTCATGTCACTGGTGACGTCACTGGAAGTCCCAGGACTAGCAATCTGATGACATGAGTAAGCGACTGAGATGTGCATGAATGTTGGTTGACAGTACATCAGTTAGGATTGTTGTCTTGCGAATGATCGCATGATCATGCTAACTGTACCATTACCATTGATGGTACACTTACCGCAACCAGTAGAGGTACAATGAGAGTGATCATGCACTTGTTCATAGTAAAACAATGCTAAATGACTTGCCGGTAAGTATGGATCAGTCATGTGTCAGTAGGACACTCATGTCATCCAATGGCAGGACGCATGGTACAGCCTGAGATGTAGTGAGGCAACATGGTGCACACATATTCATGTGCAAAAACAAAAAAAGCATAGCTGTTTGGACTACTAACTTGGTGTACACCAGTGGTATAACTTGGTCTGCGCTATTTGGGAACTAAATGTTCATCAGCGATCATGAAGCTAATTATTAGATTCCCCATTCTGTAACAGCATAGTTCCTGAACATTTAGTGAGCATACCACACAGAATAGGAGTTAATTGTGATAAGATTACATGTATAATGAAACCTCTGTAATTGTAACTGTGATATAATAACTGGGGAACATTTTCTTCCATATGGATACCTGGTTATAATTCGCTATTATAACTCACGGGTCATAATGTCGAACACGTGCTGTTTCTAATGCTTCTCGTATGTGCCTGTCTCCGCTCTCTCCCAGCGCCGGACACTTCACAAGTTGAATGGACACTTCCAGGATTACTCGGCGATAAGTAAAAAAGGAAAAAACAACCTTGCCTCTCAGATATTTGACTCCTCGGTCCTCGCTCCTGAACTGTAAAAAAAAAAAAAAAAAAGTTTCAGCAGCTACTCGATCACAGACAGTGCTTCTTCCTCCATTTCCTTCACACCGGACTACAGCTCAGCTGTTTTAGTTTTATATAATTGCTGTGGTGAGAAAACACTCCCTAGCAATAATATAAAATAAAACATGTGGTGGTGTATTTTTAATGAGATTTTAAACACACCTCTCGGTATTGGATGCTTAAATAAACCCCTTGAGCTTCACTCTTGGGGTTTATGTAGCATCCAACACTTCAGGGTATGTGTAAAATCTCGTAAAACACACCACCCCATGCATTATTATATATGTAATGGACATAGAACACAGTCAGTAAAATAATTTTACAATGAACAATGAAATTACAAAGACTGTCCATTTCAATGAGGTATGATCATCATAGGATGCTACAGTTGATCATCCACTGTTAATTCAGGATAGTTGAAGCCACTGTACTGTTCCAATGGATTACTGCACATTTTATTCACAATGCATTAGGGAAGCACTTTTCTTGTGCATCTCCCATCCTGTGAAAGATCCGTTGAACTGGGTTAACACGCTGGGGGGCAGGAGGGCAGGTAAATAAAATGAAAAGGACCTAAAAAGACTAGTGGAATGGTAAATGGCATGGCAGCTGGGATTCAGTACCAAAAGTGGAAAAATATGCATATGGGGTTCAAGAACCCAAGGGCAATATATCAATTGGGAGGAGAGGAGGTTGCAACATCTAATCAGGAAAGGGATCTGGGGGTCATCATAAGTGATAACCTTAACGTGGCAAGTCAATGTGGAAGGGCAGTAGGAAAAGCACATAGGATGTGGGGTTGCATAGGGAGGGGCATTTCAAGTTTTATTTATTTAAAAGTTGGTAACCGGGAAAAGCACACTGAGCCAAGGCTTGTTTCCAGGTGTGATCCGGGGATACAAACAGGGAAAACATACAAGGGTACATTGTTGGATACAGAAACTGTGGATTGCAACATAACATAAAAGATCATTTGAACAATTACAAATCACAGATTGTAATTTACAACAAGAGGCAATGCAATAATGAGACAACACAGGTAATTGTTGCAGTAAGTGCTTTGGAGACCAAATACTAGGGGGTCAGAGTCAAACAAGACGTTTTCCAGGCTGAGAGAGCATGGGGTGAAAAACTAGTGTAGGGTGAAGAACTAGGGAGCTGGGAAATGTCTGGGGGGGGGGTGACATGAGCAGATTAAGCCAGGGAGTAGATGAAGAAGGTATTACAAGTAGATACAAGCAGAAAGAGAGCGATGATATTACCCCTGTAGAGATCACTGGTGAGGCCTCACCTCGAGTACTGTGTCCTGTTTTGGAGGCCCCATCTCAGGAAGGGCGTTGAACAGATGAAAAGAATGCAGAGGAGGGCTACCAAGATGGTCCAGGGCATGCAACAGAAAAACTATGAAGAGAGGCTGAGGAAGTCAAGTATGTACTCACTGGAGGTTGGAAGGGAGAGGGCGACATAACAGAGGTGTTCACATATGTCAAGGAAATAAACAGAGTACAGGAGGGTACCTGTCTATAGAAAAGGAAAAGCACAAGGACAAGAGGACATGATATGAGACTGGAAGGTGGAAGACAGAGGTAATGTGAGGAAATATTTCTTCATGGAGAGTGGTAGAACTCTGGAACAAGCTACCAGAGGAAGTAGTAAGTGTAAACACCATTGAAGCATTCAAACATGCATGGGATAGGCACAGGGGACTTGTGGTGTCAAGAACAGATGGAAGTAAGAACGCGGATCTAACAAGATCTGTAGCAAGAAAATAAATACAAAGTAACAAGGGCAGACTGGATGGACCAAGGGGTCTTTTTCTGGTGACACTGTCTATGTATCTATATAAATCTTCGATATGCTACTTGCCAGCACTGCCTGTGAATAACAGAAAAACAGTTGTTTAATTATCCAGTGTATACTGTACCACATTTGCTATATCAATAAGGCACAGGAGGGTAACATTTTACATAGAAAGCTATACTGAATGACAAGGATGCATGCTATGAAACTGTAAGGTGGGAAGCTCTGAGGGGATGTGAGGAAGTAATTCTTCACACAAAGGGTGGATGACGTGAGGAACAGGATCACAGCAGAGGTGGTGGGTAGCAAAATGGTTGCAGTATTCAAGCATGCATGGGAGAGTCGCAAGGAGGCCTTTGCAAGGGTGGGGGGAAGTGTTAGGCCTCAGACCGAGTGGGGTCTGCAGTAACACAGTTGGTAGGAAAATTTAGAGCAGACAAGATTGGGCAAAGGGTGTTTTTCTGCTGATAACTTCCATGTTTCTAGGTTTCTATGTTATACGGTCATCTCCTCATTGTGATTGCTAATCCAAAGTCCTGAAGCACATAATGTCAGTATGGCATGGGTTGCATAAACTGAAACACCTCAAAGATGGACACTGACATGGCAGCAACATAGTTATACAAACCATTGCTACCTGGCATGTGGCCCGCCACACACAGTCTCTCTCTCTCTCTCTCTCACACACACACACACACGCAGCGCGCGCACACTCTCATATAGAAACACACAGGGACACACACACTCACAATGTAGCACACAGAGACAGACAGACAGACACACAGTGTCGCACACAGAGACAGACAGACAGATAGACACACACACACTCTGTCATATAGAAACACACAGGGACACACACACACACTCACAATGTCGCACACAGAGACAGACAGACACAGTGTCGCACACAGAGACAGACAGACACACACACACACACACACACACACACACACAGTGACCAACACACACACAGGAGTTGGCAACACTCATTACTGTTCTTCACCCAACAGGTTTGGAAACTGTCATACTTGATGCATTGAAGTACCAAAGACGGTATTGTTATATGGAACAGGTAACACACAACAGAAATACCAGAGGCTTCCATTAATGAACTGCTATACATTGACACACAGCCACCCCGTAGAGAGACACACAACACACACACACACACACACACACACACACACACACACACACACACACACACGTAGTAGTACTCAGCAACCTTTACTGTGGTATAAGTAATGTAATTCGAACCAGATACAACCTGATTACTACAAGTACCAAAACCAATTGTTTTTTGTAGGACACTAGGGTTGAAGCAGACATACATAGGAATTACAAAAGCAACATACAACAGCACCAGAAACACACACACAAAACTCTATTGCGCGCATACACAGTCACATGCACACACATGTAAAATTATGCTGCTACCCCTAGTGTGGTTTCAAAAACAGCTGCATGAATGGTGCAAGTGCCTACTCGTGAACAGTGATGTCATCACTTTGTGGTCCATCCTCATAGATAAACTCGCAATAAGATCTTTCCAAGGAATCTATGTCTACTCAGTTGTAATTAAAACCTATCACCAGGGTTATGCAGTTGTGTTCTGTGACATCAATTTGTTACATCATTTTGGGACAATAATGGCAACATATGTTCTCAACACTGGTTGGCATTAGCTCACAATGTGAGCTGGAACACCTGTGTTATTTGGAAAACAAAAGCAGAGGTTACAATCAAGGGATACTGTGAGTAAATGAAAGTGATAAAGTGCACACAACCCAGGGTGAGCAATGGCACTAAAATGAAAGATGGACTGCGGAAACAGACAAGTATGGAGGAGAGGAGGTGTGGGGGGGGGGGAATATGATAAAAACCTGTAAATGCCTAATATAGATTAATAAGGTGCAGGGGGGTATGTTTCAAACAAAAAGCTGGTGTAGAACAAGGGGGCATGCAAATTAAGCTAGAGGGAGATGAATTCAGCAGGGATGTGAAGAGGTACTTCATCACAGAAAGGGTGATGGATGCCTGGAACAGCCTTCCAGCAGAGGCAGTGGAGTGAAAAACACTGGCGGGGTTCAAGACTGCCTTGGACAGGCACAAGGCAATCACAGGGTTAGGGAAGGGAGGGAAAGAGATGGAGCCATAGATTGAGTTGGGTCTGCAGTAAAACGAAGATTAAAATAAGGGTCAGATTGGATGGGCACAGTGACCCTTATCTGCTGTCATATTCTATGTTTCTATGTTATTTAAACATATAACAGCCACTAAATACATTTCACAGTCACACTACAGTAGACATGTGACTGGAGGAAAACCATTTATTTTTCCTTTTTTTTATCCTGTTTCACTGGAGCTGCCTACTTTCGCTCAGTCCCCTCATAACCCTGTCATTGCCTTCTCTGCTTCTTGTTCTTCTTCCAGGGATCCACAGGGTGCTCACACCTAGGAGTTGGAATCCTTTGGGGGGGGTGGACAGGGTATCTCTCCACATAGGTCCATCATATGTGGTAAGACAGCAGGCAATTTGCTTGGTAGGGCCTGAGAGCACCAGCATCATGCTGCATGACACCACTGTGTAACTTCCTCTTTTTGCCAAACCTCTGGGAAAGCACTGACACTGTCACAAGGTATGCATTCCCACAGAGTGTGGCATCACTACCGGGCCAGATGGCATCCCCTTCGCCTTCAGGTTGCTCCAGCTTCCTCACCATTTTTGGACACAACGGTGGCATTACTTCAGTGGTGCTCACTGCCCTCCCTGAAGGAGCAGAGGATCCTTTAGGATGTTTTATCCTCCTGCCCCTGGTGCTCCAGGTTTATTCACAAACGTGAGTGGCTGATGTTGTGGGTGATAAATTCATTTTTTCTTTTTAGCAAATCATCACATTTTCTAGCCAGTTTGTAATGCACCCTCTGTCAGACTGCTAGCCACTTAGATTAGTCACAGAGAAACATCACACTGAGGTAATGGGGGGGGAATGACACAATGCCCTTCGCAGCTATGTGAAGTCATGCACCACCAGTCAAATTACAGGAACACCCTTGGTGGCCTGGAGAAACTCTGCAGTGGGTAGCTGATTGGACATGCCATTCAAGGCTCTGAAGTCATACCAACATAGGCAAGTGGAGAAAACATCCTCCATTGCTATGTAGAGTAATGCTAAATAGGCCAAATAAAGTGCTGAGTTATCTGTTACTGTGTCCCTATTTTTATTTATTTATTTGATTTAGTTTTTGTTGACTGGGTAAGTGCACTAGACAAATCCTATCTATTTTCAGGCATGACCTGGGGGAGGGGAATACAGATGATAATATTGATTCTCAGGGGGAGGAAATGGACAAGATAATGATAGAAAGAATACTTAGAATGTCAGAAAAAGGGGAGATATTGCTGATGGGTGATCTGAATATGCCAGATGTTAACTGGAGTGCAGTTGCAGCAGCCACTTCAAAGAGTGGGGTTATTCTAGATGCCCTACAGGGGGCATGCCTTAGACAACTTGTATTAGAGCCCACTCGAGAGGGAGCAATCTTAGACCTGGTTCTCTCAAATGGAGATGAAGAGAGGATCACAGATGTAAGAAGTGGGTAGCCATTTGGGAACTAGCGACCATCGAACAGTATGGTTCACAATAAACACAGCAATAGAGTCAAGCATACAAAGGCAAAAGTACTGGACTTTAGGAGGGCTGACTTTGCCAAAATGGGTGAGTGCCTAAGGAATGCACTAGCAATTGGGCAGGAAGGAGGGGTAGAAGAACAATGGGGAATAACAAAAACTACCATCACAGAGGTAACAAGCCTTTGTGTGAAGCAAATTAACAAAATGAAACAATGTAAGAAACCACTATGGTTCTCAAAGGAAGTGGCAGTGAAGGTTCAAGAGACACAGAAAGCATTCAGGAAGTACAAGGAATCACAGAAGGAGCAGGACAGAGAACTGTATCAGTTAAAGCAAAAGGAAGCTGGGAAGACAGTCAGAACAGCAAAGGCCCAAACCAAGGAAAAGATAGCCAACTTAGTTAAGAAGGGGGATAAAACCTTTTATAGGTACATCAGGGATCAAAGGAAGACCAAGGGAGGGTTAGTGAGGCTTAATAATGAGAAGGGAGGGTTGGCAGAGGGTGACCGTGAAAAGGCAGAGATACTAAACAAATATTTTTGCTCAGTATTTACAAAGGAAGTGGAGGAGGTACCTAAAACAAACAGTAGAAACACTCTGGATGCAGAAGTCGATACCAGCCCATTTACAGAAGAAAGGGTTCTGAAAGGACTCTTAAAACTGAAGGTGGACAAAGCAATGGGGCCTGATGGGATTCATCCCAGAATTCTAAAAGAACTAAGGGTAGAACTAGTGACACCACTGACTACCCTCTTTAACAAATCATGGGAGGATGGGGTGGTACCCGAGGACTGGAGGAGGGCAGATGTGATTCCCCTTCACAAAAGTGGGAGCAAGGCAGAAGCAGAAAACTATAGACCTGTTAGTTTAACCTCAGTGGTAGGAAAATGATGGAATCACTTCTGAAGGAAAGAATTGTTGAGTATCTTGAGGCCAGAGGGCTCAGGACCCAAGGCAGCATGGATTCACAGTGGGAAGGTCATGCCAGACAAATCTGATAGATTTCTTTGACTGGGTGACCAAAGTAGTAGATCAGGGAGGGGCTGGACATGGCCTACCTAGACTTTAACAAAGCATTTGACACAGTCTCACACAAAGATTAATATACAAGTTAGCCAGCCTGGGAGTGGGTCTCAAGGCGACAGCCTGGGTAAAGAATTGGCTGGAGAATAGGACACAGAGGTAATAGTAAATGGAGTCCACTCTGAAGAAGGGGGTTACTAGTGGGGTACCAGGAGTTCAGTATGAGACGTTCCTCTTCAATGTCTTTATAAGTGACATTGCAGAGGACTGGAAGAAAAGTATGTCTCTTTGCAGATGACACAAAGATCTGCAGCAGAGTTGATGCACAAGGTGGGGTGGAGGAAAGAGATGAGAAGGGTCTTGGCAAGGTTAGAGGAATGGTCAAATGTATGGCAGCTTAGATTCAATGCTAAGAAGTGCAAGGTAATGCACCTGGGAAACAAAAACCCAGGGGAAGAGTACACAATGGGGGGTGAGATACTAACAACAACAAAAATGGAAAGGGACCTGGGGATAGTCATATCAGATGACCTAAAGGTGAGCAAGCAATGTGAGAGGGCAGCAAGGAGGGCTGGGGGAATACTGGGATGCACAGGGAGAGGCATCACCAGTAGGAAACAGGAAGTTATTATCCCTCTGTACAGACAGTTGGTGAGACCCCATCTGGAGTACTGCGTGCAGTTCTGGAGACCCAATCTCTGCAAAGACAGACAGGATGGAGGCTGTCTAGAGGTGAGCAACTAAAATGGTGCAGGGTCTGCACCGGAAGACATACGAAGAGAGACTTAAGGAGCTGAATATGCGTAGCCTCGAGGAAAGGAGGGAGAGGGGGGGAGATGATAGAAACTTACAAGTATCTCAAGGGAATCAACAAAGTCCAAGAGGGTAGCATCTTTCAAAAAAAGAGGTGTGCAAGAACAAGGGGCACAATTTGAAGATAGAAGAGGCGGTTCAGAGGTAATTTAAGTATTTTTCACAGAAGGTTGTGGATGCATGGGCAGCCTTCGGAGGAAGTTGTGGAGTCAAAAACAGTGGTGGAATTCAAGCATGCCTGGGACAGTCATAAGGCAATTCTAGGGGGTGGGGGTAGGAAGAAGTAGGCTGCTGGTTAACTAGGATCTGCAGCTTATCCATTAGGTATGGAAATGAGCAGACTGGGTGGGCCAAGCGGTCCTTATCTGCCATCAAAATCTATGTTTCTATGATTGTACTGTGGGAACAGACTATAATTGCATTTGCATCATTATAGCAGTGAGCCGGGTAGCTCATGAAACAATTTCATCAGAGCAAGGACCCAATGTAACCACACACATACCATGTGCATAAATTGATTAGTAACCATAACAGTATGAATACACAGATTACAATAAAATGAAAATGACAGTCCTTTGTGGCACTAGAGACTTGGCACAGTCATCTACTTACAGGGACAAATCTTGGGAAATGAGTACAGATCACCAGTACTGGGGGACAGCCAGTCATAAAATGATGTTGGGCCTCCTGAGAGCCAGCATTGTGGAATAATGTAAAAAACCCAGCTTACAACAGTGCAAATCACCTTCATTGTGCATTTGACAATGACAGCCCTTCACGGGTGTGGACTCACACAGCAAAACTGTGACAGTTCTACACTCAGTGCTGGTGCAGTCAGGTGATTGCAGTTCAACACAGAAACAATACAGCCATGACAGGATAATGCCACACTGATGCCTGTCCCTTTCAGCTCACTGGCATCCAGTGGCTGCACTCTAACTGTCCAATACACTGATGGGTACAGTAAGCTGCTATCAACCTGAATGGCACATGGGTCATATGCATAGAGACCCAACTCCATTCCTGCACAATCACAGCATCACTTGTCACATGCAGGAAGGGTTGTGACACCCAGTGTGCAGAGCTAAATTGCATCCAGAATTCTTTTGTGCTGCTAAATGGTCACAGCAAGCACTGTGTGTCACCGATAGTGACTAGAAATGAGACCATTAGGACTGAATGAGGAGATAAAAGACATCCAGACAATAGTGCAGCCGCTATGGATACATTTCTGTGTTTAGTAGAATAATATTGAAATACAGTATAACAAGGTGACTGCAGCACTGTCACCCTGGGGGGAGACTGGCTAAAAGGAGGGAGCGAGGGGCAAAGACAGATGCGCAGGATGAAAACGTTGGCACACAGATGGGGAACGTACCACAACTCTACTGGAAACACTCCCTGCATGCAAAGTCCGACTCCTCCGATGTGCTACTCTCACTCTCAGCTCTTATGGCTGCAGCTCCACGGAGAGGATAGAAGCTATAGGGAAGGATGTGCCCCCTAAAATATTCATTGTCTGACTCACTATAACTTGATTCAATAAACCCAGCCATTGCCATACACACAGACACCCACTGTATGCAACAGGAAAGGAACTTCCAGTTTGCAACGTTATCATGCCAGACGCACACTTGCTTTTTGATGGGGAAAAAAACGAGAGATGCAGTGTGCCATGTGCAACAAAGAAATGATTAAAAGCTATAAATTTTGGAAAAATACTGAACAAATTCACAATTTCTGCCTTCCTGCACACACAGGACTCAGAATGGAACCTGACTAATGAAGAAAGAGACCACACCATGAGCACGTTTTTCCATTCACCTTTAAATACCAAGATGGCAGCAAAAATGGTCTTTCAAAAAGTAAAAAAACAAAATGTAATGATTGATAGAACTGTAATTTGGTCAGCTGGCACTTTACCCATTTGTTGTGGTGGGATTTATCCTCGGATAAAGATGATATCTAACTAATCAAGTTACAGTTTTTTGTTTCCACTGTATAACTTGAACTGAGACATATGAGTCAGTTTATATCCCCATAGTTTTTGTTCATACTGTATAATTTGAACTAAGATACATGAGTCAGTTTGTGTCCCATTGGACTCTTAGTTGAACTACTTTTTAATCCATGCTGAGTAGAGTGAGAATATCAATTTGATTTGACACACCATTATAATTTACCCTTTGACACCTTTCCATATTAGAGTCATGTATCATCAAAATATCCTGAAATACAGCACAGGCGGTGGAGGTGGCTATATATCCAGAGGAGAGTCATGCAGAACCGATGGGAGCAGAGCCAGTGGTACAGATTGCCTGTGGTGTTTTTGAATGGGTACCTGGGAGGAGGGGACCTGGCAAAGTGCAATTTCCACTAACTCGGCCTTGTTGATGGCTAGCATGTCTACCTCTGACAACAGGCTGATGAAAGGATCCTCACCCACATCCCCTAGAAGCAGTGGGATAAAGGGACTTGACATACCTTAGGCTCGCTTTAGATGTCTAAGGGCCCCCGAGTGCCTCTTCAACATCATAATCAAAGACATTTGTCCCTCCAAAGGTGGCATTTAAAAACTGCTTGCTGTACATTTTTAGCAAACCCAGCGACTCTGAGACAAGAACAGCATCTCATACATATGTCAGATGCAACAGCACTAGAGGCATCATAGGTTGAATGTAACAAATGTTTGAAAACCACAGCCCTAGAAGTTAAAGTTCTACTAAACTTATTCTTGGTAGAGTCCTCAGGCAAAGCCTGGCCCACAGCCTTTGCAGCTTTCCACAGGTTGTTCTACTATTTTATCATAATGAGCCTGATCATTTGCAATTCTAAGGCTCAGTGAGGCAGAGGCATATGTACACCTGTCCATCACATCTAGCATCCTAGATTCCTTGTCAGGAGGCAAAGTATTTGTGTTTAGGTGCTATAGGCCTATCATGAACAGCCATGACTACTGAGTCAGTTTATGCATTATAAGCATTTCAACCATGGAGTACTGTGAGTGCACTTAAAACTAAGCATGACAGCCTGCATGTATGTAAGATGACAGCCTGCATGCATTTAAGAATACAAGTGACTGTGTTGATAACAGTAATACATAACCTCAAAACACAAAACCATAATCTTACTTTTTTTTTGTCAGTTCTTTTTACTCCCACCACGGCAGGTCACCCCTATGTCAGCCAGTCTACCGGACTCCGGGGTTTTTCGTGGACTTCTGACACTATGCTCACCCCACCGGAACCCCTGGAGCTGGCCCCTTGATGACCCTTGATTTTCCTCCATTATTTTCCCCTCATTACCTGAAGCCCCGGAAGTAGTGAACGCATGTGCGTGGAGACACGCACATGCACCACAGCTCCAGAAAATGGCTTCTTCTGCCCTACCCTGGCCTAGTGCACTGGTGTTCCTCAGATGTGGTGCTGCCTTCCAGCCTCCACCAGGGGGCAGCCAAGCTCCAAGAAGACCATCTCTCCCTCCCAAGGAGGAAAGCTGCCAGCCGGCAGTTGATTGATGGCCTCTCCCTTCCCTGCCAACCTCCAATGACCCGTGATTGTTCCTGAACCCTGGTCGCCGGCGTGGCACAAGGTGTGGCAGCCAGCATCTCAACCCTCAGCATCACTGGGCTGGCCAATAATCTTACATTTATATTATTTGTTTCCATATCTGAAGCTGAATAAGCATTTGTGGTTTTCAGAGTGTGTGAGAGGCCGTTTGACTCTATACACTCTTGCTTGAAGTGGAACTAGTATATTTATTTATTTATTTATTTTGGCTCGGATATTTTCCAGGCACCTTTCATTATCTGTTGTTTATCAGATTATATGGTCCAGCTATATCATCACTGCCACAAGGTTCAGTCATATTTCTAACCTATTTTTTATTCTCATTATATTTGCTTAAAGTTTAGTTTATTGCACTACCTTATCTAGTATATACTATAATATTCCTTGTTGTACTATGTCTTGGAAAGGGGCCAACATTCTTTCAAATGCTTCCATTTTATTTAATATTATGTAATATATTTTTTCCAAGTCCATAGAGTCAATCATGAATTTTACCCACGTTTCAACTACCGGTGGTGCAGTGTCTTTCTACTTGGACAAAATGCATTTTCATGCTATAATCATAGAAATGTTGAGAAATTTTAGTTGTTCCTCCTTTAGTTTTATGGGTGGTAATATCAGTAAGGTTAAACCAGGTGATATCTTGATCTCCATTTTTATTACCTTTTCTATTATATTTATTATTTTTGACCAATAGTTTGACAGATATGGGCAGGAGCGTAACATATGTATTAGTGTGCCAGATGTTCTAGCACATCTTTGACATTTTTCTAACACTGTATTGTTAAAGTTGTGTAATCTTGAGGGGGTGTAGTATGTTCTATATACAGTATCAGTTTGAATTTGTTGCATTTTACTGGCCAATATAATAATATTAAATGTATTGATAATTTCTTGCCAGATTTCTTTTGTAATATTAATATCCAATTCACTTTCCCTTTTTTTTATATTTTTTGTTGTTCTTTGGTTTGAGATGTCTCTAATAGTTTATATATATTTGAAATCAATTTGATTTTATCTGTTTTTTCCAACAATATTTTAAGCATGGTAGATTTTATATATATATATTTTTTTGCTCTTCTAAGAATTTACTTATATTTCTACTCATCAGTATATATTGAAATTTATGTGTACTCGGTAAATTATATTCATTTCGTAATTGCATGAAAGTTTTGAGTTTTTGCCCATTCATTATGTCTTTAATCTCTTGAATTTCTTTAATATTCCAATCTTGATATGTTTTATCAGTGATAGATATTTTAAAGTTATAATTCATGTGTATGGGTGAAAAGGGTGATAGACTGATGTTTTTCTTCACTACCTGATGTGCCTTGTGCCATGCGTTGATTATAGAAATTGTAGTTATACTTAATTTAGAATATTTATTTGTTTTATGACTACTGGAATACAATAATTGCATCATATTTGTGTATGGATTTACCCTTTGTTCAATTTGATTTGAATTGGATATTTCTTTTGTTGTATTTAACCACTCCCATATTGTAGCAATTTGGACTGCAAGATAGTACTTATGCACATCAGGAAGTGCCAACCTTCTTCTTTTTTTGAGTTTATTAAAGTGGAGTATGCCATTCTCGATTATTTATTTACCCTTATGAATTTATTAACTATTTTCTTTATATTATTAAAGTAAATTTGTGGTATCTGTATAGGTAATAATTGATAGAGGAATATTAATTTTGGTAAGAGTTTAATTTTTATTATGTTTATTCACCCAATAAGCGTTAAGGGTAGATGTTTCCATTGTTCCAATTCAATTTGTATATTTGCATATAGTGTATCATAATTAACAGTAATTATTTTTGTGAGGTCCGCAGATATTTGTACCCCTAAATATTGAATTTGTGTGGATATCTGTTGACAATTATATCCATCTGGCATTTCTATATTTTGTTGGTTATCAAGTTTTAATATGATTGTTTTACTCCAATTAATTTTATATCCTGATAGTTTACCATATTGTGTGGTAACTGTAATTAGCTCTTTGATTGGTATGGCGGGCTTAGTTAGAAAAAACAGCATATCATCCACATAAAGACTTACTTTATTTATGATGTTTTTAATATTAATACAATGAATATTTGGTTGTTTTCTAATTCTAACAACTAAAACTTCTATGACCACTGTAAATATTAAGGGTGATAGGGTGCCCCCCTGCAGCTGTATAGGATGTGACAGGTTTTGGTATGTTTTAATTACTTCTGTTGGTTTATTGTATATAAGTTGTAACCATCCATTGAATTGCACACCAAACCCCATCTCCCTAAATATTTTATCATAAATTGCCATTCAACATGATTTTTCAACATCAATAGCTATTAATATTGCATCTTCTATCTCTATTAAAGCTATTATATTTAGTGTATGTCTTATATTTTCTTTTAAGGATCTTCCTTTAATTAAACCATTTTGACCATTATTTATTATTGTTGGTAGTATATTTTCAAGTCTTTTGGATATAATTTGGAGAATATTTTATCATCAACATTAAATAGGGAGATGGGTCGATAAGATGCGCAGCTCAATGGATCCTTATCAGTTTTAAGAAAAACATTTATTACTGCTTCATGAATTGAACTTGGAAGTTATTTTGTTGTTTTAAATTAGTTAAAGAGTTTTTCCATTATAGGTAGAAGTAGTTGTTTATGTAGTTTATAAAATTCTATTACTATGCCATTATGTTCTGGTGATATATTTCCTGGTAAATCATCAATTGCATTTTCTATTTCAAGTACAGTAATACCAAACTCTAATTTTTTTTGGGGGTGATTCTGTGGGAATTTTATTTATTTCACTTTGTTGTATAAAGGTATATAATTCTGTATTCATGATTAATGCTGTATCTGTTTTATATAAATTTGTATAATATGTTTCAAAACAAGCATTTATTTCTGTAGAGTTTTCTGTTACAGTCCCATCAGATTTTTAATAGCAAGTATACTGTTTTTTTGTTGATCTTTCCTAGTTTGCCACACTAATAGTTTTAGTGGTTTGTCTGAGAAATATAAGTAATTTGATCTTGTTTGTGTAACTGGAAGAGGAAATACAAATACTTCAAAATATTCACAATAGAACACTCGACACACAAACTTTAAACAAACTTATAGCAAAAAAAAGAGCAGTATAATACAATACAAACAAATAGGGTAGAAAATCAAATTACACAAAGAAGCGGAACTAGTTTAACTTCTTTAATGGTGATTTGTATATGCTTCCCACAATTCTTTGCATTATGGGGATATGTGTCATTGTACATTTTCTTGAAACATGGCTTTGTTGCCAGTGCCCTTTCTGTGTAACTCTTGCCTTACTGCTTGTGTGCCGAGGTTCTTTGACTTTTAGATTACTTTCCTATTTTGGGCTCTACCATGATCCAAACCAGTAAGACCAAACTATGATTGGTTCATCCTTTCATGGTGGGTTACACATAAGCCACACTGATGAGTCCTGTGTAGAACAAAACACATGTTTCTGTCTTTTGTTTTTAGCCTTCACACAGTGTGTGAGACATTTGGCACCACACACCCTTTCAATTCAATTCAATTCAATTCATTTCATTTCATTTCAATTCAATTCAATTCAAGCTTTATTTTTATAGCGTCTTTCCAAACCAAGGCGCTGTAGATAAAACCAAGTGCAACAATATACATAAGATTAAAAGAACAATAAAACAAATGATCAATATTTTGGGAAAGCTAAATCAAACAAATAAGTTTTTAACTCAGTTTTAAACCAATCAATGGTCAGGCATTTACTCAACCGACGAGGTAGAGAATTCCACAGGGTTGGAGCTGAGAAAGAAAAATCTTGAGAACCAGAGGTCTTCAGTCATACTCTGGAAATCTCCAGCAATCCCTCATTGGTGGAACAGAGAGGGCAGAGGGGACAGTAGGGTACAAGGAGATCTTGCAGGTACAGTAGCTGGGTCCCTGATCATGTAGGGCTTAAACTCTTGTTTTAAGCAGAACATGGTGACTTGGATGTACTTCCCATGATAATTTGCATCAAGAGGATATGTGTAGTTTTATATTTCCTTAAAACCTAGCTATATTGCCAGTGCCTTCTGGGTAATGCTTGCTTCAGTGCTTTTGATCTGAGTTTCTTTGACCATTGGATTACTTTCCTATTTTAGGCTTCACCATGACCCAAACTTGTAAGACCAAACTGTGACTGGTTTATCATTCTGCTGGGCTGTTACAGGCGCATGGATGAGTCCTGTGTAGGATGAAATACTTGTCTGTGTCTTCTGATTTTAACCTTTGCAGAGTGTATGAGTGGCCATTTGGCACCATACGCTCTTGCTTAAAGTGGAACCAGTTTAAACTCTTTCAGGGTGATTTTCATATAATTCTCACATTTCTTTGCATTATGGGGATATGTGCAATTTTACTTTTGTGGTAATCAAACACATTCTCCACAGCATTGCAGTGAAAATCCAAAAAGACTACTTTCTAAGTCCAATTATTAATAAAAGTATTAGCATACAGCAAGAAACCTTTTGTAGCTTTTGACCCTAATCTCTTGACAATTGTATAGCAAATAAAACTGGATGATGTCTGAGATCTGTTATAGGTAAAAAAGTTAGGGTCAGTCTTTTATCAGGGGCCATATTATTGGTTACTTGGCATATTTAAACAAAATAAAAATGGAAGCAGGAGGTGGCAGACTAATCAAGGGAGCTATGGAAATCAAAGAAAAAATATTAGTCTGGGGCATGCCACTTGCCAGATTAGTTGAGAAATATTATACTATTGAAGTATAAATTTAACTCCGTTCTACTCCAGCACATAGAAAGAGCTCTGCTCTACAAAAACAGAGCTACTGGGAAAAGGTACCAGGTCAATACCATGCATAGAAGACAGCACGGCATGAACTGCACTGTATAGAGCCCAACTGAATTTACAGTGACAGGGGTATAACAGCGGTAGGGAATTACCGCTACCCCTGTTGCCGCATGCTATTTACATGGAATGATCAAGTTGCCATGTACTGGGTGCCTGGTTGAGCCAGTTCTCTGGTGGAGTGGCTAAGAAACCAGGACATGGTGGAACTGGGAGACCTGGGACTGTGGTTTGGTTCCCCCCAGGTCTGCCCATGCTACTAGTTTTGCAGTTTTTTTAGATAAATAAATTCCCCCCTCCTGAGTTTTTCTCCATCCCCTAAGTCCACACCCTTCCCCCAGAGTTTGTTATATGAATTCCAGGGGATGTGGGGGGGGGTGAAGCCACCGAGAAAAAAAAACAAGAAATCGCATTGTTTTTAAGGGCATGTACTGTTTGTGTCGTGTTTGTGTTTTACCCAACGTTATTGCAGTGCATGCCTTTTTGCTTGCTGCATTCACTGCTGTGCAGTTTTTGATTTTGGCAACATGACCCTGTGCCTTGGGAAAATGGGGAGAAAGCAGATAAATTGCTGTCAAGTCGACTTAAGAAGTGTATGAATGAGATCCCCATTCCCCACATCAAGCTTCAGGATGCCAATACTTCCTCAGACCCAGAGGAGATTAACACCAACTCCAGAGAATTCGATACTTCTCTGTACATGTCCCAGGTCAACCCCCTCCAGGACCACAATTGCAGTTTTTTGCAAAGCCTAATTTACCCAGGTTACTGACTCCCATCATAGTGGCTATGGAGGCAGAACTCTCAATACAGGGTACCAGAGATGCAAAACATGCCATGCTCTAGTTAAAGACAAAGCCTTTGGTCCTGATAGGCTAAGTGCTAGTTTTTATCAAACATTTTTCACACTAAAGTCCTTTCATATTTTTCAGGTATACAAATGGGCTCATTCCACAGGGGAACTCCTGGTGTCCATGCAAGAAGTGACTATCACGGTCCTTCCTCAGTCCCACAATGATTGGGCACTATGCTCTAGCTACAGGTCTATCTCACTCCTTAATGTAGAGATGAAGAGTCTGGCAAAAGGCATGGCCTCTAGACTACTGAGAACATTATTATTCATGCCTCAAAGATAGGATTCATAAAAGGAAAGCAAGGCACTGTTAACTTTGCATGGTGGCAAATTTCCTTGATTATGCCCGGCATGTGCCCTGTTCAACTGTCTTTGATGCAATTAATGCTGAGAAAGTCTTTGACTCGGTGGAGTGGGAGTTTTTTCACAAAGCCTGGGGTGCAGTATGGGTAGGACCTAACTTCCTGGTTGGGGTTAAAGTACTATATGCATTTCCAAAACTCACAGTCTTTGCCAATGGCCAAATATCTGCCCTTTCCCAACTCCAGCAAAGTACTAGACAAGGCTACACCCTTCTTTCCCCTTCTTATCTTGTTGCAGTAGAGCTATTAGTGGTCAAGCTCAGGCCGGACCATTCTGCAAAAATGGATTAGTACAGGACTATACACATACAAGACTGTACTTTACACAGATAATCTACTGCTAACCCTGTCTGATGTGCAGGACTCCCTCCCAGCAGCCCTCTCAATTACAATCCTGTATTGGTCCTTGTAGGGGTTGAAGATTAATTGATCAAAAACAGAATTGCTTCCAGAAACCCACTGTACCCCGCAGGTAGCATGGGTAGGAGTGCAACAACTGTCCTGGGTACCACACGGCTTATAATATCTATGGATGCGGATCTCACTGAAACTAAAAGATCCAGTCCCCCAAAACCTCTCACCCATACTAACTGGGCTTACTTCAGAGTTTGAGCATTTATAAAAATGCTATTCAACACTACTTGGAAAAACTGCCACCTTCAGACTGATGCCATTACCAAAATTACTATTTTGTTTGAACAACCTCCCACTTCAGATTCCTCAGAAGTTCTGGCAGCAAATAGATCACCTGATCTCAACCTTTATATGGCAGCCCCCCCCCCCCCCAGTATAGCAAGAATGTGTGGAAAGCTCTATATAACAGGGGGATTGAATCTATCCTGACTATAGGCTTATCAGACAAGCACATTGGCCAAGCAAGCCCTGCAGTGGCTACATACCTCTCAGCTGTCCCTGATTTTCAGGGACTTCCTTGATTGTGTCTCAAAAGTTTCCACTGTCCCTCGTAAAATTAGTGTTTTTGTGACAGAACAGTGGAGATTAAGAGCACAAAATAATGTCAAACATTAAAGTTACAGACTTGTTCTTCTTCAGAAAATGCATCTTAATACAAATCCCCTTATTCTATCAGCTTTCTAAGTGAATAGTACCAGTTGTTAAGATGTGTCCCTGATCTGTGGTCCTTGTCCCTGATTATTTTAAGCCTTGTCCCTGATTCATAGGCAAGAGGTTGAGAGGTATGAGTGGATAGAAGGTGTCCATACTTTTGCCCCTGCCTGGGCACAGGTGGAGCAAGCCTGGTTGGACAGATAAGAAGCAAAAGGGCTACTCTGTGGCCAGAATGGTGCACACAATGAGAAAACATACTCAAAGCAGAAAATGGGCACTCTATTCCACTCTAAAAAAAAGTCTTAAGCTGACTTTAAGTTTATTCAGAATAAGTTTATTAATATGCTCTTGCAGTACAAAATCTGTAGATCAAAAAAAGACCTGCAGTGTCATGCCAAACAATGTACGCTTTATCAAGGACATCTGGCTACCAATCACTGCTGCTTGTGTAGTATGTGAATTATAGTGACACTGGAGATTACAACCAATTAAAAACACTTGATACATTTCTCTGGACTTATTAGGTTACTGCAAGGATGCTTCTACATTAAAAATAATTCACCCAGCAGTAGGTCATTTCAAGTACTACTCAAACTGGGGAGCTACAGTACTCTTCACATTTTCAAAAAGGCAGCTCAGAGTTGGAGCTGCACCAGAGTCACTGGCAGAATGAACTCTCTGAAAGGCTATGACCAAAAGTAAGGGATCCAATATTATTTAGTTATTTTTTCCAAGTCCCACAGGAGCTGCCTGTGGGGTACAAGAAATACATATGAACCAGTATTTAATTTCTTATTCAAACGATCTTACATCTTTCATCAGCGTGTAAGGGACATGGTAAGAAGCTAACACATAATGAATTTTATAAAATGGGTAAGTTAAATCTAGAATCTTCATTGGACAAAATTAGTAAGGTGACCATGCATTAATCCCCAGTAAATGTACTGTCATCCTTGCACCTGGACCCATCACAAATCGCTTTGCCAGTGGCCAGTGAACATTCTTTTGAAAAACTTTTGGCAGCCATTTTTTTTCTCAGTAAAAGCCGCTGTTAACTCAAAAAGTGTCTCCTTCTGAAGCAGCTGCTGCAGAAGTGATCACTTGCTATATCTCTCAGCTGACTCCAGAGTTTACTTGTCTGTACATGTGATCACTCACTCTTTGTCTCAGTAGCCTCCATACGTTCAACCTGATGGATCGCCCACTCTCCATCTCAGGAGCCTCTGTATTTTCAGTGTCTCTCTCGCTCTTGATCTTCCTTTCCATCTCTCTCCCCTCCCCCCAATCCTCCATTCTCCATCTAGTTATCATGTCATCTCCCTCAGAGGACACGTCTATTGGGCATGAGCTGTAAGTTTACATTACTAAATGCATTTAAAAGGAATCCATTTAAAGAAACATTTACTTTCAGCTGGAATCGCTGCCAAAGTAAATCTCCCTCACTCTCTGTCTCATGATCGCTCCCTGGAACAAATGAACAAAAACAGCAATCATGATTAAATATCTGCCACTATCTAAAATTTTATGTATAAAAAAGATCATTGTTTGGGGGGGGGGGGGCAGCCAGACTGGGGAACTACAAAACTACCAGACTAACACAAAACTACAACTATGGAATCCACTACAAGTCAAAAGACCTAAATCAAATCAGTAAATGAAATCTAGTCCCAGTAGGTGGAAGGATTACTTTAGCAAAAAAGCAAAATGTAATTTTTAATTTTCTCATGATTCTGTGTATTTTTTTAAGTTCAAAGCGAGTACCCACTTTATAAGTGGAATAACCCACTCCAGGGCATGGGTTTATTGAGAATGAATGCACTTCCTGGGTGGTTGAAGGCATTCAGCCTCACAACGCACCCAAGGTGTGCAGTAATTCTTAATAATCCCTTGCCCTGTCATTGGTTATTCCTTACTAACTGTAGACAAGCATCATTATACAATGGCAAGAAAATTTCCTGGTGTCTGATTGGTCAATCTTGGGCTGGACCCGTGATGTTATCCCAGTACAACATCACAGATCTAGTCTCAGCCTCACTGTAAACCTATATATGAGCTATATGATGAGCTAGATGACCTCTTTTTTTGCATCTCCTCTTAAGAAACAAAAATATTTTTCCACACTAAAAAAAATTCTTTAAAATTATTTTTTTATTTTATATATAACAATGAGCCATTGTATAATAGCAGTAATGCCCTCCAGGGTGTTTGTTGTTTAGGATAATGTCACACCTCAGGTGTTGGACGCACTCGGCCTGTGGCCTTGTGCCCAACCACCTGAGGCGTGATGTTATCCCGGCATGACACACATCCTGGAGGGCTTTATTGCTTAATTATACCATATGATGGATGTAGATCAAAGAGTTACAATTATATGAACAATCTTGTTCAAACTTATTTATAACAATTTTCTTTTTATGGAGGTTTTTGCACTCCTTCAGCCAAGGTTGGCAGGGCTCCCTTCAGCCTCCCACCATATGTTACCTCTCCAGGCTTACCTGTGGTCCAGGTTACTCCCACAGATTTCCCTTCATGGTGGGGTCAGGATAGGGAGGTCCACCCCAAAAGACACATCCAGTTCTTCCCGTAGGGTCCCAGTAGTGGAGCGGGAGGAGGGCAATGTGCAGGGCTTCACACATGCCTGCCTCACTGCCATTTTCACCTTTTTTTTTCTGCTTCCTGAAGCTGCGGCATAGACATCATTGCATTCATGGGGAGACATATGCGTGCTGCAGAGTCCCGCAGCTCCTTTCCATCTTTGTTGCTCCTGACTCTCACTGCCACCAAGCCTCCACCTGCTGGCTGTCATTCGGCAGAGAAAGCAACTGACCCTCACCTGGAAAGGAGAGCAGTCCTTTGGATGCTCGATCCTCTTCTCCCTCCCTCCCTAGCCCCCAGCAACTTGAGATCGCTCCTGATCTCTGGTCACCAGGATGATAGACAGTAGTGCTAACGCCATGCCAATGGGCAGGCTGATTTCCAACAATTTGTAACATATTTTTTGAAAGATTTTTAACAAGTCCATGTCCCACTAGTGACAGGCAGCCAAAGACAGAAGAACTAAATTTCTTATTATTTTTAAGCAACTTATCGCAGTTCTTTTTAGTTCATATCACAGATGCCCACCTCAAGTGGGAATCATCTGTGCATGTCTGTAGGGGAGTAAAAAGATTTAAATTTCCTTAACAATATTTAAGACATAGTGTAGGTTCAATGAGATCATTTAAGCCTGGGGCTCTTAGTGCCCCCACTGTATACTTCCCATAACTTTCTCTTTTATGAAACAATTGAATCACACTCCTGGGATCCTGGTATTACTTTTTCTAATTCCTGTAAATATGAACTGGTATTCTGGAGTTTCCTGTTTATATAGACTGTGAAAGCACTGTCTAGAAAATATTTCTCCATAGCTCTAATGTGTTCTCATAAATGCTGTTTTAATTTCCTGAATGTTTTTCCAGCACGAAAGGCCCATCATCTACATTGGGACAGATAAATGACCGCAACAGTATTGCAATTTATGAGTTTCCTTATGCAATACTTCTTTTGGAAGATGTTAACAGAAGTATTCTTTTTTTTTTTTATTGGGACAGTTTACAGTTCTCATATCTATTACTACCAGGTGGTAAGTGGGCAGAAAGCCAGTTGTCATCTCGCACTTTTCCCTCCGGTCCCTGATAGCTTTGGACTAATCTGTCTTCTATACCGTGGGCCTTTTGATGCACTGTCCTAGAGTGACTGCTAGTGTCTTTACTAAGTATGGGATCAGAACATATGATATGCTAGTATTTTTTAACATTACTAATTTGACCAGCTTGGTAGTTGTAAGTGGTCACAAAGTTCATGGCGAGGGGGAGGGAGGCCTCATTCAAATTATGTCTGTGCTTGGACTGTAACAGCTCAGAGCTCACTATACCGTGGTTGCAGTTTTTTCCTGAAAGTTTTAAAAATATATGATCTAGGTATCCTCTTTGTACAAAATGATTGTCTAGTTCTGCTCTCCTTGTTCAAAATTGCTATCTTCACTACAGTTTCTTTTTATCATAGCCTGTTGACTTAGGGGAATGTTTTTTATTAGTTTCGAAGTTTATTGTAGAAAAAGAGCATATAGCCTGAAAAAGGCTGGGTACTCATAAACACAAGCAGAGGCAGACAAAGTTTAAAATACAGTATATTTCAATAAATTGTTTTCTACTGAGAAATGCATCAAATGTTATTATATGTTTTATTGTGCACTGTCATTTAGTTATGTACTATATACATAGCAATGATTGTTCGCTAGACATCCTTGATAAAGCACACATTGTTTTGTGCAAAATATTGGGTCTTTGTTGGTCTACCCCCCCCCCACACAGACTAAAGCAGTTGGAAGGGAGGACCCATGGGGAGGCATATTTGCTGGGGAACAGGAAAACGGGAATAGCAGAGAGGTAGAGGACAGGGAGATGGGAACAAAGGTTATAATAAGTGTGGGGAAAAGGAGGTGGCACACAGGGAGAGGAATGGGTTTGCAGGTAGAATGGCAGCAGGGTGTCGAGGGCCACGTGTGGAAATGCAAGGAGTCTCGGAAATAAAATTCCAGAAATGGAGGCCATCATGACCCAAGCAGACCTGTATATTGTGGCCATTACTGAGTGATAGTGCACAGGCAACCATGACTGGAACTTGGCCATATCAGGCTACATCCAGTTCAGGAGGAATAGGTTGAGGAGGAATGGAGGAGGGGTTCTGCTGTATGTAAAGGAGGGTATCAAAGCAATGGAAATGCAAGGAAGCCAGGGGGAGAAGGAGGAATTAGAGGTACTGTGTGTCACCCTAGAGACAGAAACTGAAGCCACTAGTCATACTGCGGTGATTTACAAACTCCCAACACAGGGGGCAGAACTGGATGGGGTATTGGGGAACCATCAGCACAATGGTTGAAAAAGGGTGGTGCTGCTGGTGGGGAACTTCAGTCTGCCGGATGTAGATTGGAGCCTCTCAGCTGTGGCCTCAGGTAGAATCAGGGATATCCTAGACTCCCTGCACAATATACAACAGCGGACTTAATGGGTAGCCCTGACGGACCCCTGTATGGACCGTCACCTCAGGCCCTACTACTCCCCGAACATACAGACTCCAACAGGCTCCTTGGTGCAGCATTTTCATTTTAGCGACAAATGAGGGGGGATGTCCATTAGATTCTAGAGTTCGAAACAGAAATGAGTGGTTTACTGCATCGAGTGCCTTTTTCTGAACTAGGGAGATGATCCAACCCTCCTTTCCCAGTTTCGAATACCATTCCCATAGTTCTTTTAAAATTATCGAAGGTTGGTGAATGGATCAGTCAGGTAAACTGCAAAACTGAAAAAGGTGTATAATACATTTAGCGAGTGACCGCAAGGAGAGGAGTAAAATACTGGTCAGAATCTTAAAATCACTATTCAGTAGGCTCATAGGTCTCCAATTATGAAATAAGGACCTGTTCCCCGATTTAAATAAATAAATAATAAGACTTTTAGAAAAATGGGTAGGCACCAGGTTTGTGGAAAAAAAATAGGCAAATGTGTGTACGAGGTACAAAGCCAATTCCGGGGTGATGGCTTATAAAAGTCGAAGGGGAGACCAGCCAGGCCAGGGACAGTACCAGAGTTTCTGGAACAAATGGATTCAGGTATTTCTTGACAGGTAATGTCCTGTGTGAGTAAAGTCAATTCATGTTCTGAAAAAGGATATTTCTCAAGAGACTAAATGTATGGGCACTGCTCCTGTGTCTGAACCCCCCCCCCCGGGCCACAGGGGAAGAGACTAATGTACCAGTACTATCTTGTAAATTAGAGATGGATGAGGCCAATCTCCTAGATTTACATGCCACACTAGGATCAAAAAAAGGGGTTTTATGTATCCCATACGTTAATCCAGCTCTAATCGTACTTGCCCTATCATATTGGAGTGTTTTCATCTGATCCTTAATGGCATCTATTGTATGGGAAAGATCAGCCCCTTTTGTTGCTGGAAGAGAAAACAGATGTTGAAGTTTCCTTTGCAGAGTCAGATATTTAAAATACTGGGTTCTAGAGGTGTACTTTCCATATTGATGAAACAGTACTGCAATGTCCTCTTTTGTTTGCTGCCACCAGTTACCAATGTCCTTGTACAGTTCAAACACTGAGGCCTGGGTGGCAAAAAGTTGCCTGACCTGTGTTTGGGACTGTGGAGTTGCCAATGTCTGGACATTCAACTTCCATCTAGATTTTATTTTATTTTTTTTACAGTTATCTATTCCCTCCCCCCCAAAGTCCTCTGCATCCATCTGATATTCCCCCCTCCGCACAGACACTGAGTATGAGACCCCCACCGCTTGACCCCACAACTTATCCTTTGTGGCAGGGGGTGGGGAGCGACTCGACCCACCGGACCGGATTTAGTGTTCAGGGAGGTGCCTTTCTGTGCTGTTGTGGAGGGGGACCATCGTCATCCTCAAAGAGGACTCTCATTTTCGTCTTTTTCCTTGCTTTTTCCCCAAGATCGCGGTGTGCAATGGCACCAGTGGTGGCAGGCATGCACACAACCGTGCACACCCCACCAAGCGCCTGCCGTGGACTCTTGCCTACAGTCTCAGTGCTGATGTGCCACCTCTTAGCCTCTGCTATGTGGCAGGCAATCACCGAGCACTGCAATCCCTCCTCCCCAGAGAAGGAGAATAGACCTAGGGATGCTCGATCTTTCTCCTCCCTGCCAACCCCCGGCATCCCATGTCTATTACCGAACATGAGTCATCAGCGCAATGTGAGGAAAAGCATCCAGCGCCTCAGCCCTCAGCGCCACCGGGCTGGCTTTCCATCTAGATTTTAGAACTTGGAAGGATGTATCTAGGGATAATGTTGAGATCATCTGATGATCTGAAAACTCGATGGGGCAGAGGGTAGTAGAGGTCACTGTCAGATGTTTGGAAACAAACAAGTAATCTATTACTGAATTATATTGTGCCCTTCTATACGCAAACTAATGAGGAATTGTGATGTGTGAACTGCAATTAACCAAACCAGCAGTAGTAATACACTGTTTAAAACCCAGGGAGTCACAATAGATCTTGGTGTAACCCCCGTACAAATGGGGGTTCCTAAAAGCCTTCCCGGAGCTTGCCTGAGTGCTCCCTACCTAACTGGCGTTTGACATAATGCTGCTTAAATGTGGGCGCTGTGAGTGCTTTTAGAGCCTCTGTTACTGTCACTTTAAGAGTTGCCTGCTAGCAGGCTTAATTGGCTTATATGGGGGGGACTGTGTGTTTAATGCTCGAGTCCCGCCCGAGCTGCTGTCTAATTGCTCCGTTTCTGCAGTTGCTAAGAGCGCAGAGGGAGCCCAATTGAAGAATATAACTGTTTGCTGGGGAACATCTAGAGTAATAGTGAACATGCAGTTTGTTTAACCTGCCTTAATTGCAGCTGTAACTCTGTGTGTCTAGCCCCTTCATTTTGGACCTGAACTGCTGAGATGGGCCAATTAGGGAAGGGGAGCCCTAAAATGGAGACTGCTTGAGCAAATCACATAGACTTTGATGGCAGATAAGGACCTCTAGGCCCATCTAGTCTGCCCATTAAATCAGAACTTGGACTCCCACCTGGAGCCTGTCTAAAGGGGAATATATGGCAGGTGCTCCTGGGAAGTGTAGTTTAGACCCTGGTGCCTTTTTTGTACCAATAGAGGGAGCCTGCTGTGACTGACAGAAAGAATCAGCCAATCGGAACCTGTTGGAGCCCTGAACTGTGCTGGAGATTCAGAATTGTTGTGGCTGTGAGTGAGGGTGGAGCTCCGGGCTCCTGCACTGTGAGTTTTCACACGGGAAGCGCATGTGGAAGGCCAACAGTCAGCCAGCTCGATTGCCGAAGTAGTCGGACTGAATCTGCTGGTGTTGTGGTCAGAAGAGGCTGTGCATGTTGCAGCTACCTACCAGGCTCACCCTGTAGAGGACTGGAGAATCTGCTTCATCGCGCTCGGTCTGTCAGGAAAAGTGAAGCTGCACTGTGACTCCCTGGTTTAGCAGTGAGTGCGGTCGAGATATAAAGCAGCTGCCTGGTGTGGTACCCTTCTGTTTTTACATATAAATGTGTGTAGAGTGCTCTGCTCACAGGCCTGTGTCCTGAGGTGGTGTGAGAGGGATCCTACTACCAGAGTCGTGAGTAAGAATCAGGGTAGCTCCCTGTCAACTGATTTACTGAGTACAAGTTTGGTTTGTTTCCTTTGCTGGCTACATGAACTGAGCCTGCTGGCTCTGGATTACAAACTTGGGTATTGTACAGTTGTTTCCGTCTTCAGGGCCCCAACCAGCTGCACTGAACTTGGCTATCCCCTTATTGCCTGGGTACCCAGTGACAGTGACTCATAGGGAATTTAGCCTGTGCACAGTGCTCTGAAATAGTAGAGTTTAAGCTACTCAACTAGATTTCCGACTTTTATTATTTCCCTAAATAAATCAGATTTGGTTGTTTGCAAAGTATACTGTCTAAACTGTGTGTTTGTGCCAAAATACTGTACAGTGGCTATTGCATTACTGTGTCTTGCTTTACAAGGGGTCCCCAGAGTCAAGCTGATCAACCAAATCCTGCGGGTAAGTGCATAATGTAAAGGTACTGTTGGTAACATGTGTGGGCCACTAGTGGGAAGAAAGGGGGGTTGCAGTGACCCAGAGGACTGTGACCAAGTCATTCCAGACTGTTTTAACCCTGACCTCTGGGTGAAGGCACCCGCCATTGGATCCAGGCCCCTCAACCTGTTAGTGGCAAAGCAGGCAGGGGTAGTAGCCCTTGGGATAGTGCCACCTGAGGGTTACATCTTGGAGGCACCACTGGGATTAGCGTCCCCTAGTGGCCGAGTAGACAAAATACCCCAACATGGCCAAACTTAAGGAAAAACTGGAAGGGGATATCATGACTAAAATTAAGTTAGACCCTGTTAAGATGATGGTGCATAAACTGATGGGGTGGGGTGAAGCTGAAGAGTTGGATTCCCAGAAAATTGTGTTACTACTGGATGTACCTCTGGGGATAAAGAACGCTGACCTTGTTTCTCCAGTTGAGCGTGTTAAATGTTTAGGCAAGGTATAGGTGAAGGGGTGAATGGCCGACCTACTCAACCAGACCTTGCAGGTGCTGCTTTTATACATCATAATTATAGACCCAAAGAGGGTGCCCCCAGTGATTTACTCGGAAGGTGCTCAAAAGCGGTGGAGGGTCATTCATGTCCGGAGAGGTTCAGTCACCCCAGGGGGGGGGTCTCCCAAGACTAATAGCTTTAAAGATAAACTGCTTAAACTGCTAGCTGCAGAAGGGAGGACTACTCAGGAATTACTACAGGTGTTAGACCTTCCTAGTGATCCCACCCCTCAAACCTCTCCCGGGTCCTCGAAGAGTTCCATTCTGGCTTAACCCCCTATAGTTGTTCCCCCATACAGCTAGACTCCTATCTGAGATTGAAACTTTTTTCTGGTACTGTGCCTGTGCCCTCAGGAGATGATGATTTGGAGACATGGATGGACTATGCTACCCCTTTATTCCAAGAGTGGCAGTGCTCTGAGGGGGAGAAACGAAAGAGACTGATGGAGAGCCTGAGGGGCCCAGCTTTGGAAGACATTAATTTCTTGCGGGCTACTAGCCCCGAAGCCACTGCAGTAGAGTACCTTTCTGCCTTAGAGGGGGTGTTTGGGAGCACAGAAACTGTGGAAGACTTGTTGTGGAAGTTCAAGTCAGCTAAACAGTGGAGAAATGAGAAATTGTCAGCCTTTGTCACCAGAGTGGAAAGGGCATTGCAAAAAGCTTATCGAAAGGTGGGGGGTAACTGCCTCAGCATTGAATCAGGTCTGGCTGGATCATATCTTGAAATCTGCTAGGTTTTCCAGTATGATATTGTTAAAACTCAAGTTACATGACCGACGGGCTGCCCCTCCTGAATACTGCCAATTGATGAAAGAGATTCGAGAAGTTGAGACTGATGAAGATGGGTGGGAACCCTATGTGGGGGTCATGAATCTATGCCAGACCCCTGAGCCCAGTGAACCAGATGAGACCCACCCCAATGAGGGGATTGAACAAGGGGCCTGCTGCATTTCCTGTGCCCCTAGAGACCCAGGGTGGAGTGGGGGTGCATGCTGTTTCCTCGAATCCCCAGGTGGAGAGTGATTTGAAGGCCGAGATTAGAGATTTACGGGAAATGATGAGAGAATTGAAACAAACTGCTGCCAACCCCCTCCAAATTTGGGGAACCTGAGTTATCTAGAAACAAACAACCTAGTCAAAAGGAGCCCTCCAGAACCCCCGACACCTCCTGGCAGGTGAGATATCTCCCTCCCACCAAAGACCCCCGAGATACTAAGTTCTGTTACCACTGTGGGAAGGATGGATACTTTCAGACTGAGTGCCAGTTGCCAGAGAACCTAAGGAGGGTCACCAGCAAGCTAGTAGCCTGGCATTGCAAGGCTTATGTCAGGCCCCAAGGAGGGCCTCCTCGGAAGAGTTTTGTCACCCGGGCCAATGCCCAAGCAACCTCCAAAACCATGCCCCCTGAATGGTCTGATGTGGTGGGTCCCTCGATGGAAACCACTGTGAGAATGAATGGAGTACCCACCTGGGCTGTGTTGGACAGTGGTTCCCAAGTGACCATTATGTTTCAGGACTGGTATCAGAAGCACTTGCCTGAAGTGCCCCTGCAGCCTTTGGATGGACTACATGTATGGGGACTGAGTGATAAGGCCTACCCTTATTCTGGGTATATCCAGATCTGGTTGTCTTTTCCTGCTTCTGTGGCTGGGGTGGCTGAACAGGTGGAAACCTTGGCATTAGTGTGTCTCCCCACTGGACAGTATGATGGGGTGCCCTTGTTAATCGGAACAAATGCTCACATGTTTGGTCGCTTAGCACAGCTGTGCTTTGAAAAACAGAGGTCCAGGACTGGGCGAGCTCTCAGAAAACCCATCTTGATTCATAAGGCCTACGAGACCCAGAGAAAGGCCAGCCAGGCGGAACCCAAAGGCTCGGTGGGTGTTGTCTGGAAGAAGGATCCAGAATCCTTGCTGCTAGCCCCAAATGCCCAGTGTGTTCTACAGGGAGAAGTCTGGATTAAAAAGGATGTTAAGAATAAAATATTGATGCTGGATGCACCAGGAGAGGGAAAGTTGCCAGAGGGGTTGTTGGTTAAACCCAGTATCTTACCTGCATGAGCCCATGCTTTTGCCAGGAGAGTAATGGTTCAAGTGCACAATGTATCTGATCGAGAGATTCGAGTGAAGCGAGGTTGCACTCTGGCCACGGTGCACTGTGCAGATGCTGCTGCTCTGCCCAACAGCAAGACTCCCGGGAGGAGTGACCGAGTGACCCCTGATCTGTTTGATTTTGGTGATTCTCCACTGCCAGCAGAATGGAAGAAAAGGATCAGTGAAAGGCTCACCCAGAGGGAGCAGGTGTTTTACTTGAAGGAGTGGGATGTAGGATGTGTGCAAGGAGCTGAGCACTACATTCGGCTACAGTATGAGCGACCTTTCCATGAGCGATCTCGACGCTTGTCCCCTGCTGGTATAGATGATGTGAGATGACACCTGCAATAGATGCTCGCAGCTGGGGTGATACAGGAATCTAGAAGCCCCTATGCTTCACCTATTGTAGTAGTGAGGAAAAAGAATGGAACTGTTCGGATGTGTGTGGATTACCGTACTTTAAACAGGCGAACCATACCAGACCAGTATACCATGCCATGCATTCAGGATACCTTGGACTGTCTAAATGGTAGTAAATGGTTCTCAGTATTAGACCTTCGCAGTGGGTACTACCAGATCCCAATGGCTCTGGATGATCGAGAGAAAACTGCCTTCATTTGCCCACTAGGCTTCTACGAGTTTATGCGGATGCCCCAAGGGATTTCAGGTGCCCCTGCTACTTTCCAGCACTTGATGGAGCGTGCGGTGGGGGATATGAACTTACTCGAGTGTTTAGTCTACCTGGATGATGTCATAGTGTTTGGCAGCTCCTTGGAGGAACATGAAAGCAGGCTGTTCAAAGTCCTGAATCGACAGGAAGATTTTGGTCTCAAATTGTCTACAGATAAGTGTCAATTCTTTCAAATATCCGTGAAATATGTGGGGCACATAGTATCCACTGAAGGCATAGAGACTGACCCCAGTAAAGTGGAAGCTTTGACTACCTGGCCACAGACAAAGAATTTGAAAGAACTGCAAAGGTTCCTGGGGTTTTGTGGTTATTATAGATGATTTATCAAAGGCTATTCTCGAGTGATCCGCCCTCTACTCAACCTTACTCAAGGGTATTCTCCAACCCACAAAAAGTATAAGGAAGCTGTGCCCTCTGAGACTGAGAAAAAATATTTCCGTCCAAATGATGTGTTTGGAACCCGCTGGACTGCTGATTGTGAGGTAGCTTTCCATGATATTATATATCAACTTACCCGTGCCCTAGTGCTGGACTATGCTGACCCTGCCAGGCCGTACATTCTTCATATTGATGCCAGTCTACAAGGATTGGGGGTTGTGTTATATCAAGAGCACACAAATGGTCTAAGACCCGTAGCATTTGCCAGCAGGAGCCTAACTCCTTCAGAAAAGAACTATCCAGTGCACAAGCTAGAGTTCCTGGCCTTGAAGTGGGCCATTGTCTTATCAATTTCATGACTACTTGTACGGTGCTAAGATACTGGTGAAGACTGATAACAATCCTCTAACCTATGTGCAGACCTCAGCTAAGCTGGATGCCACTGGCCATAGGTGGCTTTCTGTGTTGTCTACCTACAACTATGCTGTTGAATACAGAGCAGGCCTGAACCACATACTGTAGATGCTGATGCTCTCTCCCGGAGGCCTGTGTCCCAAGACAACAGGGTCAGGTTGTCAGAACCTGACATTAGAGCACTTTGCCAAAAATTTGACAAGGAGGAACAGGTGTCTCCTGATGCTGTGGATTGCATGATGGATTGTTTGGGGCCATCTGAGAACTGTATACCTGCTGCTTACTGTCATTTTTCTGCATTAGACACTAGTGCGTTGCCCCAGTTCAATAATGATAGCCTCCGGCTGGCTCAGTCCCGAGACCCCATGATAAAAACTGCTCTGGAGGCTCTGCATGAGGGGAGAGATGTGTCAAAACTGCATTCCACTGACTTGAGAACTGCCCTGTTACACAAAGAAGGTCCCAAGTTGAAACTGATTAATAGACTATTATACAGAGAGACAGTAGATAAAGAGGGGGAAGTAGACAAACAACAACTGGTGCTGCCCACTGCTTTTAGAGAACTGGTGTTGAGGTCCCTACACAATCACATGGGACACCTCGGCATAGACAGAACCCTTCACTTGGTGAGGTCCCGGTTTTATTGGCCCAAAATGGGTGCTGATGTGGAACAGCATATCAGGACTTGTAGCCGATGTTTACAAAGAAAGACCCTGCTCCAGAGGGTTGCCCCCCCTGGTTAACATCACTACTAGTGCCCCCATGGAATTGGTCTGCATTGATTTCTGAGTCTAGAACCAGATCAGAGAAACATCAGCAATATATTGGTAGTTACTGATCACTTTACCTGGTATGCACAAGCTTTCCCCACTAAAGACCAGAAAGCAACCAAGGTGGCTAAGGTACTTGTTAAGAATTTCTTTGTCCACTATGGGGCCCCTCAAAAAATCCATTCCAATCAGGGGAGAGATTTTGAGAGCTGCTTGATTAAAGAGATGCTATCCTTGTGGGGGTACGAAAGTCAAGAACTACTCCTTATCATCCCCAGGGAGATCCTCAGCCTGAAAGGTTTAACCGCATGTTGCTTGACATGTTGGGCACCTTGCAACCTAAAGATAAGCCTAGATGGAGCCAGCAGATTAGCACTCTAGTACACGCTTAAAAATGCACCAAAAGTGATGCCACTGGATTTTCCCCATATCGACTGATGTTTGAGAGAGAAGCTAGATTGCCAGTAGATATCTGTTTTGGAGTTTCTCCTGATGGGGTTCAAGCAACAAATCATCTACAGTATGTGCAGAAGCTGAAAGCCCAACTAAACCATGCCTACCAACTAGCCCAGACCATGGCTGTAAAACGAAATTTAGCCAATAAATAAAGGTACGACCAAAAAGTGAAAGCAATGGAGCTTAGAGAAGGGGACAGAGTGCTATTGAGGAATCTGGGACTGCATGGCAAGCATAAGATTGCTGACAGATGGCATCGCCTCCCTCATATTGTTGTAGGAAAGTTGGAAGATTTACCTGTATACAAAGTGCGGCCTAAGAACAACTCGAAAGATGTGAAAACTATACACAGAAATCATCTGCTGCCAATTGGACAGATCCTGATAGAGGCTGAACCACCAAATGCTCCCCCCCCCGGGCCTGTGAGTAGAGTCACTGCCAAGAAAAAACTAAGACCGATTGATTCCCCAGAAATCAAACTAAAGAGTCCTTCCCCACCCACCTCCATTGAAGCTGATTGCCAGTCTGTGTCCGAGGACAGTTAGTGTAATCCTGAATATTACCCCTCTTATGAACTGAGTCAGTTGTTTAGGGGCAATCCTCTAATCAACCCTGGGGATGAAGCTGGGCTTCTTGGACTGAAGTGAGTGGGATTAAATCTGAAGATATGAGCTCATTGGGACTGGCTGAACTGTCTGATTTCTCAGACAAAGGAAGTGACATGGGGAGGCAACTGGGGATATGCCAGAGCAAAAAGAATATTTTGAGTGCCCTGATAATTCCCCGCCAGTACCAGAAATGTCCCCAGCTGAGCCAGGTGGTGTGCGTTCAGAAATAGAGGGCCTTGTCCCTGAAGGTACCATGGACTCTGGGTCCCCTGCTCCTATAGAGGTTTCCCCGGCCATCCCAAGTAGGGCTAGACATACAGAGTCCCAGCTGCAATAAAGGCAGGTTAACAATAGTGGGAGCCTGCTGTGACTGACAGAAAGAATCAGCCAACTGGAACCTATTAGAGCCGAAGGGAAATGCTCTGAACTGTGCTGGAGATTCAGAATCGTTGTGGCTGTGAGTGAGGACAGAGCTCCGGGCTCCTGCACTGTGAGTTGTCGCGCGGGAGGCGCATGTGGAAGGCCAACAGTCGGGCGGCTCGATCGCTGAGGTAGTTGGACTGAATCCGTTGGTGTTGTGGTCAGAAGAGGCTTTGCATGTCGCAGCTACCTACCAGGCTTACCCTGTAGAGGACTGGAGAATCTGCTTCATCGCGTTTGGTCTGTCAGGAAAAGTGAAGCTGCGTTGTGACTCCCCGGTTTAGCAGTGAGTGCAGTCAGGATATAAAAGCAGCTGCCTGGTATGGTACCCTTCTGTTTTTTATATAAATGTGTGTAGAGTGTTCTGCTCACAGGCCTGTGCCCTGAGGTGGTGTGAGAGGATCCTACTACCAGAGTCGGTGAGTAAGAATCAGGGTAGCTCCCTGTCAACTGATTTACTGAGTGGTTTGGTTTGTTTTCCCTGCTGGCTACAGACTGAGCCTGCTGGCTCTGGATTACAAACTTGGGTATTGTACAGTTGTTTCCGTCTTCAGGGCCCCAACCAGCTGCACTGAACTTGGCTATCCCGTTATTGCCTGGGTACCCAGTGACAGTGACTCAAAGGGAATTTAGCTTGTGCACAGTGCTCTGAAATAGTAGAGTTTAAGGTAATCAACTAGATTTCCCCCTGCCCTTGTTATTTCCCCCTAAATAAATCAGATTTGGTTGTTTGCAAAGTATACTGTCTAAACTGCATGTTTGTGCCAAAATACTGTACAGTGGCTATTGCATTACTGTGTCTTACTTTATAGGGGCTCCCCAGAGTCAAGCTGATTGACCAAAGCCTGGGGGTAAGTGCATATTGTAAAGGTACTGTTGGTAACATGTGTGGGCCACTAGTGGGAAGAGGGGGGGTTGCAGTGACCCAGAGGGCTGTGACCAAGTCATTCCATACCGTTTTAACCCCGATCTCTGGGTGGAGGCACCCGCCATTGGATCCAAGCCCCTCAACCTGTTAGTGGCAAAGCAGGCAGGAGTAGTAGCCCTTGGGATAGCGCCACCTGGGGGGTTACATTTGCCCCTGACTGTGATCCCCTTGGGACCTCCAGGGAACAGTTAAAGTCCCCCCAAATACTACCATGCTTGAAGTAGAAAGGTAGGGCTGAACCTGGGAGAAAAAAAATAATACTTTCCACCTAGAGCTGGGGAGCATAGATGTTAAAAAATCTACATGGGTCCCCATCCTAGTACAGATCCAAAATCAAAACCCTCCCTGGAATTAAGTCAATCAGCTGAAAAAGAGAAAAATGGGAACCCTTAAACAAAAAACCTATCCCATCAGCTCGATCTGTCCCAAATGACCAAAACGATGGTCCCCAGGTTTGCTAGCTTGAACCTGAAACCTTCAGGATAACCAAGTCTCTTGCATCAACAGACAGTCAATATCGGAATTGGCAATCAGCTGAAAAATAGCCTGTCACTGTTTCCAGTTACACAAGCTGTGGCAATTCAAAGATGCCACTACCGTTTTTGATGTGTCCATATGAAAAAAGAGAGATCTCAGGTCTTTTTCCTCTTTTTCTTCTTTTTATCTATGTACAGTTTGTCTGGAAGAGAAGAGGAGACTTCTTCCACGTCCATTAAGTCCTTCGAGTCCTCCTCTCGCTCTGAATCTCCCCACTCTGATGAGCCCAAGATCTCAAATGGGTTTTTTGATTCCACTGGGGAGGGGCTCCTCTTTTGTCATTCTCCTAGTAGATCTCCTCTGAGCCAGTGGGACACAAACTGGAGAGGCTGATGGTGCCTGTGGGGTCTCAGGGGGTTGACTAGATTCCAGGGGATCTGTGTAACAAACTGGCTGAAGACACACCGCTGTCCCCCACATCCGGTAGTTGGGAAGAAAGTAATTCTGGGATAGGAGGTTGTACCACTTTCATATGGTCCCCTAATTCAGATCCCATAGGAAGTACCTTGGGCTCAGAAGTGGGATGCTGAACTGGGGGGAGCAGGTTTGTAATTCTCAGAGCTCTGGGCCTGATTAATCAGATCTTCTGGGTCTAGCCAAGAATGGGTGTTTGCCGCAGCCCATGGGCAGTTTCTATATACGTGGCCCGATTTTTCCCAGAGATTGCATCTGGAAAGGTTGATACATTGAGAGTTAATATGGCCCACTTCATTGCAAAAACTACAACGCAATTTTTCACACACACTTGAGAGATGGGTGCATGCTCCACAGTGGTAACAAGCTCGTGGCTGTCCTGGGTAGTAACAGACCCCCCGGTCTCGGCCCAGAAAGAAACAGCTCAGAATATGAATGATTCCTTACTCCATTTGGTGTAATTTTATCTGGAATTTCCAGCCCCCAGTCCAAAGCTGCTCATCATCCAGTACTACTGTAGGTTTTCCCAGAACCTGCACTTCTGTTGAAGCCAGTGGTATATCCCCAACCAGAACACATTTGTTACAGAACATGACTGTCACAGATTTGGTCAGAGGTTTGATCAATGGGGTAGCCGAGAATGGTACCCATAATGGGGAAGTTTTTTTTGAAATAACACTTTTTTATTATGTCTTATCATAGAAAAAATACAGATAGTACAGAATCATTTTCATTTTACAGAAAAAATTATTGTGTATCTGAACCATATACATTTGATAGTTAGTCAATCTATCTGACGTATCATAACTGGACAGCTATGCCTTTCTTTTATACTTTTGCAAACACAAACAAATATCCAGAACACTATACACCAACTACTTATAGAGACAGACGAGGACTCCTCCACTTACAGAAATCAAGAGAGTGGAGATCCGTATAGAAGAAAGAGAAAAAAAGAAGAGAGAAAGAAAGGGAAGAGAAATTGAGAAAGAAAGACAGACTATTATCATCTTTACTTTAAACCTCTTAAATTGAGGAGACAAAAACAAAAGAGATAAGAAACACCACAGAGTTCCAGATTGTATCATTTGGGGAAACTCCTTGACCTTCATGTTATCTTGAGGAGGACAGCAGTAATAGATTACCTCTAAGGAGTGTTCTCTTGCAACGCGGAATCAAGAAGAATCAGAATATGCCTTTTATCTTATTCCTAACAGGCATACTTAGCCAAGATTTCTAATGTGCTAATTTGCTCTCTTTGAGCCTGGAAATTAAAAATGGCATCCATCTTGACTTGAATTTATCTTTTGCAATCTCACTTTAGCCGTGAGGTATTCCATTTCTAGGATAGACAAACAATTTTTATACCACGCACTTGATGTTGGACAGATTTTAGACAACCAACATTGAGTAATTGCCTTAAGAGCCGAGGCCACCATTATATTAAACAAGTAACGCAGAGATTTTAATTTAACCTGATTAGGATACTGTCCTAGAACCCAGTGTATTGGATCGTTAGGTATAGATACCCCAAGAACAGCACATACTTGGTCACTCACTTGTACCCAGAAATTATTAATGTGAGGGCATTCCCAAAATATATGGAGATGCGTTCCTTTTTTACCACATTCCCTCCAACAAAGATCCGTGAGATATTGACCAAAATGTTTAGTAATTACCGCAGTTCGAAAATATCTGGAAACCACTTTCCACTGAAATTCACGCCAGCTATTAGAAGTGGTGGTCGAGTGTATGGCCTCCCATATCATGTCCCATACTGAATCAATGATATCTTTCCCAAGCTCCAAGGTCCAACTTATTTTAATAGAAACCGTGGAGTCTGGTTCCAAATCGGAAAATAGGCCCACCATCCTTGAAATAAAACCTTTTAATTCTATTTTGTTGGCCTCTGCTCTCAGGACATCCACCAACGGGTTATTACCCAAATCTCTGGAACCCCCCCCAAAAAATCTTTACCTTGTAAAAAATGTCTAAATTGTATATATCTAAAAAAATCAGAGGCAGGGAGGGAGAATTCTTGTGAGAGCCGTTGAAAAGTTTTGACCCCTTCCCCTGAGTATAATTGACCAATTTTAAATAATCCTCTCCGATTCCAATGCGTAAATTCCAAGTCCCATGATAGGGGTTGAAAATCCAGGCATGCTTTAATCAGAGATTCCATCCCCAAGGATAACTCTATACCCAGTGTTTTATTAATCTCCTGCCAGGAAGACACTACTAGCCCAGACCAGGGATTGTTGTAGTACAACCTTTGTATTCCCCCATAATCCATGTATATTAGATTTCTAATATCCCCCTAGAAGACTCTGGTCTCTCCAATTCCACCCATAATGGAGGGTCGTTATCCCCCATAAGGAGGACTAGTGGCTGAATTTGTGCGGCCCAGTAATACTTTCTAAGGTCTGGCAAACCCAATCCCCCTTTCTTTTTATTTTTAAGAAGAATGTTCCAGCTTACTCTAGGTGGCCTTCCAGACCAAATGAACCTAGATAAAGAGGATTTAAGTGCTTTCCAAAAAGGAGCTGGAGGTTTAAGTGGCAAGGACTGAAACAAAAATAAAAAACGTGGACGTATATTCATTTTCACACTATCTACTCTATCCAATAAAGTAAGGGGCAATTCCGCCCATCTATGCAGATCTTCTTGGACTGCCTGCAACAATCTGTTATGATTAAAGGCATATAATTTGGAAATATCTCTGGTTATTCTAACCCCAAGGTATTTAATATCTTCCTTCGCCCATTTATATTTACCAATTACTGGAAGTGTACCATCTCTTGACCGCCCTATGGGTAAGAGTTCTGATTTGGAATCATTAATTTTAAACCCTGATACTACACTAAATGATTGTATCAAGGAATTAATCAAGGGCATTTGCCTCTCCGGATCCGTGATATATAACATGGTGTCATCTGCATAAAGCGATACTCTGACCTCAACTCCCTGTACTTGTATACCTCTATAATCTTTCGACTGTCTTATGAGGGCTGCTAGAGGCTCAATACACAATGCAAATAATAAAGGTGAGAGTGGGCATCCCTGTCTGGTCCCTCTATTAATCATTATTTTATCTGAGATTACCCCGTTCACCTTCACTCTCGCCCAAGGGTTTCTATATAAGTTTGCTATCCATTTTCGAAAGCCTTCCCCCAAGCCAAATTTCTCCAAGACCCGATCTAAAAAAAAAATCTAACCGATCAAAAGCTTTCTCCACGTCCAATGCCATTACCACCCTAAGAGTATCAGGGGGGAATGCCCCGGAGGCGGACAAAACATTAAGCAGCAATCTTATATTATCTTGAATATGCGACCTGGAATAAACCCGTCTGATCTTTATGTACCAACTCTGGCATAAATTCCTGTAATCGAGAACTCAAAATTTTAGCAAATATTTTGGCGTCTGATTAATCAATAGTGAAATGGGTGTTAGCTTCCACATTCTGACAAGTCTTTACCGATTTTGGCAATAAGGTAATCACAGCCTCGTCCCAAGAGGCCGCAGATTTCCCCTGCTCTTGTGCTGCATTACAGACTCTAGCAAATAAAGGGGCCAGCTCATCAGCAAAAGCCCGATAGAACTCTCCCACAAACCCATCCGGACCCGGGGCTTTTCCTCCCTTAAGGTCTTTAATAATTTTCTTTACTTCTTGATCAGAAATTGACCTATCCAACTTATTTCTTTGAGATTCTTTGAGCCCTGGTAATGTAACATTATGTAGGAAGTTTTTGACCTGCACTGGATGATCTGGTCCCCTCTCTTGAGAGTAAAGTTCCTGGTAGTATTGACAAAAACTACCTGCGATTTGTGTTGGGTCAGAGGAAATGATCTGGGTGCCATGCTTTTTCAACCGGGGAATGTATCTTTCTGCCTCCTGTTTTTCTAAGTCTAAGGGCCAGTAAGCAGGTTGCTCTTCCCCTGATTAGTATCTTGTCTAGTATATCTCAAAGAATTTTCGGTTCTACTAATCATTTCTTTATTATACTGTTCCCTTGCCTCTTGTAATTGTTCTAACACCCGATCATCTTTATTCTTTTTATGTTCCTTCTCCAGAGATCGTACAACTCCCAGTAGGCTCTGCACCTTAGCTTGAGTGCATTTGTGTTTATATGAGGAATAGCTAATAATTTTCCCCCGCAAGACAGCTTCTAAACCATCCCATATGAAACGTATATGCGTATCCTCTTCCTTATTCTCTGCTATATACAGCCTGATGGAGTCTTTTATTTGATTAACAAACCCTGTGTCATTTAAAAGGCCAGGATCAAACCTCCAACTCCCCTTAGCTTTCACCCCTGGCCATTCTACCCTAGCACTGATCATGGCATGGTCCGAGAAGGTCACCGGGAGTATTGTTAAATCTGTTAAGTCATTAGCATAATGGGGAAGTTTTAAGTTGGTTTTACTTTCCCCAGAAAGCTTTCAGCAGGGCAATTGATCTGAAGCTGATATCTAAGATGTCCTCCCCAGAAATGTGGAAAAACATGAAAACATCCACTGCATAGAATCTAAGAGACTCCTTGATCAGGGTCTTCTCCACATACTGACCATCTAGATGAGTATCTAATCCCCCTTTATATTTCAGATGAACTGCATGTTTTCTAGGGAGAGGTTCAGTTGCATTATTTTTGAATAAATCTGAAAGCAGTGGTCTGTTTGGTAGAACCTGGGGGCCAACAGAGTCAGGTGGGACTACCTCTGGGGTAGGTCCAATAGTTTCCAACTTTTGAGCCTCCTGTGTAGGATGTCTATGCTGTGGTCTATTATCTGGTGATGGGGGGGTTCCTGTCATCAGAACCCCCAGACAAAGTCAGATTTGTGGCTTTGCCTGATGGGTTCACTCTGACCTGCGGGCGGTTGTGCCCTTCAGTAGAATTTGGAGTGTCAGGGTGGGGAATTACTGTATTATATCTTTCGTGGGAGATCTCCATTCCGGAGAGGTCAAGGATTGGGGAAAAAAATGTAGAATCCCAAGATGGGTCAGGGACCCAGTTACCTTTTACATTTTGGATCCATCCTGCGCCCTGCAGGGCTGAATCTGTCCATGGAATTTCCCCAATGGCAGGGGAGGCTAACCCAAATGCCTGTTTGAGAGCCATGGTTGGGGGGGGCAGAAATTGAAAGGAGTATGCATAGGGGCCTTGGTGGCTATCTCTGTATCCAGGATATTCCGATTGTGGAGAACTACTGTCTCAATCCTTTTTTTTGAGTCATCTGTCTTTCATTTGGAACCTGTTTCCTCTCCCTTGTACACATAATATGAACATACGAACATATGAAATTTGCCAGCAGATAAAGGCCTAGAGGTCTATCAAGTCTGCTCAAATGTGCAGCTAGCACCCCTTATTCTGCAGCTGCCCCTCCCTTCCACCCTTCCCCTTCATTGACCCTCCCCCTTGTCCTGTCCCATCCCCTTTTGAAGCAGTCCACTGTTCTGCTGGACACCACTTCTGCAGATAACGCATTCCACCCAGCCACCACCCTCTCTGTAAAAAGTATCTCTCATCTCCCTCCTGAACCTTCCTCCCTCCAGTCTCATATCATGGCCCCTGGTGTCCCTCCTCTCCCTTACTTTGAACAGCCCTTCTGTACCTATCTTGTTTATTCCTTTCATGTACTTAAAGGTTTAAATCATGTCCCCCTGCCCCTCCTCTCCTCTCCTCTCCTCCAGCGATTACATGTTCAACTCCCTCAGCCCCCCTCTCGTATGATAAGTCCCCCAACCCCTTGATCATCTTTGTTGCCCTGTGCTGCACCTCCTCCAGTAGCTTAATGTCCCTCTTCAGATACGGGCACCAGTACTGCACGCAGTACTCCAGGTGCGGTCTAACTAATGACCTATACAGTGGCAGAACTCACCTCCCTCCTTGAAGATATACTCTTGCAATGCAACCCAGCATTTTGTTGGCCTTTGCAGCTGCCTTCCTACATTGTGCTGAGTTGTTCATTGACCTGTAATGATCACCCCAGATCCTTCTCCTCCTTTGTCTGGGCTAGCTGCACTCCCCAACTGGTAACCTCCTTGGGTTCTTTATCCCAAAATGCAGCACCTTGCACTTTTTGGCATTAAACCCCAGTTGCCAGGTGTCTGACCAGGTTTCAAGCTTTGCCAGATCATCCTGCAACCCTGCCACCCCCTAGGTCATCCACCACTGCTCCTACCTTGGTATCATCAGCAAACAGACTGATCTTGCTCTTGATGTCCAATGATATGTCTGCAATGAATATCCCAAACAACACTGGCCCTAACACTGAGCCCTGTGGGACACCGCTTGTCACTACCCTTGGGTGTGAGAGCTCCCCACCCACCACCACTCTCTGTTGCCTTCCCTGAAACCAGTTCCCTACCCATCTCACCAACTTTGCACCCACCCCTGTGCCTACTAACTTACTTCCCAGCCTTCCATGTGGCATAGAGTCGAATGCCTTACTGAAGTCCAGATACAGAACATCCACTGCATGGCCCCTGTCCAGTTGCCTAGTTACCCAGTCATAGAACTCCACCAGGTTGGTTTAGCAGGATCTGCCCCGTATGAAGCCATGCTTCAATTGTCCTGTAGTCCTTTGGCCTTTAGGAGGGCCACCAGCCTCTCCTTCAGGATAGTCTCCATTAGCTTACCCACGGTGGATGTGAGGCTCACTGGTCTGTAGTTTCCCGGTTCACCCTTGGGGCCACTCTTGTGGAGGGGCACCACATGAGCCATCCTCCAGTCCTGAAGTACACACCCTAAATGTAGTGAGGCATTAAATAGGTCTGCCAAAGGCCCTGCAAGGACCTCTGCCAGCTCCTTCAGTACCCTGGGGTGGATGCCATCTGGGCCTGGTGCCTTGTACACCCTCATTGCCTTCAAACCCTCCTGAACTCTGCCCTCTATGATTTTCCCATCTGTCACACCCTCCCCCCTGTTTCTGCCATTTCTCCCCCCTTGGGTGTCACCCCCCTCTTCTCTTTAATAAATACTGAGCAGAAGTACTCGTGTAGTGCTTCTGCCTTATCGCACCCTGCTTCCACCCAACCCCCCCTCCTTCCTAATCCTTACTATGTGGTCCTTACAGCTCCTTTTCTCCCTGATGTACCTAAAGGAGTCCTTCTCCCCCTTCTTAATGCCTTGTGCCAGCCTGAGTTCTGTAGATGTAGAATGTATCTCTGCCTCCAAGCTCCTGTTCGGGAGCTGGCACATCTTTTTCAGAACCCATCGACCCCGACCTCTCGGTTGTAATCGCCCCTGCCAGGCTGAAAACATTGCATGTCTGATTTAGGCCCTGGGAAGAAAACCCTGTAGTGGCCGTTCCAGACTGTAACTCAGGCATTTTGGTATCAGAGGTCTGCATTTTGGGGCTAAACCCATCCCAGTATCCAGATTCTGGGTTCCCCCAGTCACCCTGGTGATAGCATCCGTTGCCTGGCTTACTGGCTCACTCCTACTGGCATCCACTGATGCACAATCTGCTCCACATAATTGCCCACCAATTCCTCGACCTGCTGCCCAAGATGTCGTCACAAAGGATACTCCCAGGAGTGAAATAAAAGAGTGCTCCTTCCCTGCTGCTTTCACACGGTTAAACTACGCACTGGAAAAGCTAAATACATTAGCGGCATCTTGATTGTTAATGTTAGACTGATAACAAATAGAAGATCATTCTTGCCCTTGTGATGAAACTTTGACCTGTGGTGCAGCACCACCAGCTGCAGGGATCATCCGTGAGCCATCCATATCCAAACGTTGTACAGGACTAGCCTGCTTGGGAATCCCATACTCCTGTTGCAAATGTAAACTGCGCTCCCGATATAAAACAACTTCTTCCTGCAGTTTCTTCATTAATTCCTCCAGTAGGCCACTGCAACTTCCAGCAGCCTGAACTTTGATATTTCCCCCCACCTCTGGCGCCACCTCATGCATATATAAATCCTCCTCTGTTGGGTCCGTCGCATCATAGAACATTTCCTCTACAATCACTGCTGTCTCTGGTATCACTGTGGTTAAGGGCAAAACCAAGGCCTCAGCCACTGACACATCCATCTCAGGGGTGTAGCCAGGAATTTCTGAACTGCATACCAAGTGTGAAGTCACTGCTACCACCCCTTAGGGTGAGCTACCCCTTCACCCATCCATACCCCCCCTTAGGGTGAGCTACCCCTCCACCCAATGAGTTATTTGCTGTATTATATGCCAGCACACCACTAGCCACACCACCAATAGGTTTCACACAGACTGACTTTTGGTATCAATATTACATTGTGACATGCCTCTGTACCACATCAAGGTAGCCAGTCCCACAGAGGTCCATTCCCAACCGACATGCCACACCAACAGGTTTCACACAGACTGGCTTTTGGTTATAATATTACATTGTGACAAGCCTCTGTACCACATCAAGGTAGCCAGTCCCACAGAGGTCCATTCCCAACCGACATGCCACACCAACAGGTTTCACACAGACTGGCTTTTGGTTACAATATTACATTGTGACAAGCCTCTGTACCACATCAAGGTAACCAGTCCCACAGAGGTCCATTCCCAACCGACATGCCACACCAACAGGTTTCACACAGACTGGCTTTTGGTTACAATATTACATTGTGACAAGCCTCTGTACCATATCAAGGTAGCCAGTCCCACAGAGGTCCATTCCCAACCGACATGCCACACCAACAGGTTTCACACAGACTGGCTTTTGGTTATAATATTACATTGTGACAAACCTCTGTACCACATCAAGGTAGCCAGTCCCACAGAGGTCCATTCCCAACCGACATGCCACACCAACAGGTTTCACACAGACTGGCTTTTGGTTACAATATTGCATTGTGACAAGCCTCTGTACCACATCAAGGTAGCCAGTCCCACAGATGTCCATTCCCAACCGACATGCACACCAACAGGTTTCATACAGACTGGCTTTTGGTTGCAATATTACATTGTGACAAGCCTCTGTACCACATCAAGGTAGCCAGTCCCACAGAGGTCCATTCACACCACACCAGACATACCACACCAACAGGTTTCACACAGACTGGCAGCCCAGGAATAGCCACAGCCAAGTCAGTACCACAAAAGCATGCCATGTTCACTACTCCGCTGAAAAAACACACAAGCAGGCACACACACACACACACACCCCCACCCAGAGAGCCAAGCTCCCAATCCAATCAGAATGTAATCTTGTACTGCTGCAGCCCAGAAATAGCCACAGCCGAGTCAGCAACTCAAACATACCAGGCACTAGATTACAGTCAAAGAGGGATAGGGTAACCTCAGTGGTGCTCGGGTTTTGCTTCCGGCACTGTAGCCATCACCTAAACCATTCCTACAACAGAGCCCATACCTCTGGGATTGGTTCTGGACCAATTTTAAACTGCTACAAGCCAAAGAGCCCCGTACCACAAAAGCATGCCATGTTCACTACTCCACTGAAAACCACACAAGCAGGCACACACACACACACACACACACACACACACACACACAGAGCCAAGCTCCCAATCCAATCAGAATGTAGTCTTGTACTGCTGCAGCCCAGGAATAGCCACAGCCGAGTCAGCAACTCAAACATACCAGGCACTAGATTACAGTCAAAGAGGGATAGTGTAACCTCAGTGGTGCTCGGGTTTTGCTTCCGGCACTGTAACCATCACCTAAACTGTTCATACCACAGAGCCCATACCTCTGGGGTTGGGACCAATTTTAAACCGCTACACCCCAAAGAGCCCCGTACCACAAATGCATGCCATGTTCACTACTCCGCTGAAAACCACACAAGCAGGCACACACACACACACCCAGAGAGCCAAGCTCCCAATCCAATCAGAATGTAGTCTTGTACTGCTGCAGCCCAGGAATAGCCACAGCCGAGTCAGCAACTCAAACATACCAGGCACTAGATTACAGTCAAAGAGGGATAGGGTAACCTCAGTGGTGCTCGGGTTTTGCTTCCGGTCACATACATAGAATGCTGTCTCTTGAGATGTAAATTAACAATGCTTTTATGTGACATTTCTTCCCACTCTTTCCCTTCAGCCTTCTAGACACCACACCAGATGCTGAGTTCTTGATCCACACCACTCCAGATATTACCCTAGGTTTTGATCCCCGTGCAAGATTGGCAGTTGTTACTGTGGCACAGCTCAATTGCTGAATTCCATTGTGTTTGAAAATCTTCTGTCTTTGCACGGATCAAAGTCTTTGAGCACACGCTCTGCATCAATGTCAATATCCTGATGTATATGCAGAAGAGCAAGTCCTGTAAGGAATTCTTCACTCATGCTGCTTCTGAGCCAGGTCTTGATCCTCCACAAGGCACTAAATGATCATTCTGCACTCACCACACTGACTGGCATGGTGGCCAAGACCGATAAGGCGGCATTTATGTTGGGATAAATATCTGGATTTAGTTGTTGCAAGGTCATCAGGATTGAATCTGGTCTTTCTGCCAAAGGTACACCACACCACTTTGTGTTCCATAGTTCCAACTCCACTTCAAGGTCCTCCAAGCTGCTTAGGTCTGTTTAGTAGGCAGCAAACAAGTCTGCCAGCTGTGCCTCCTGCAGAAATCCAAGTTTTTTTTGGCACAAGGTACTGGGCAAGGAAACGAGGGCGACAGTCAATTAGCTGCTCCTGCAATTCAGAAATCACATGGTCTAAAAACGGAATAAATATATTACGCCTGTAGTATTCTTCAGCAGTGGCAGCATTGATATTATTGCGTTGCGTTTGCCTTCCGCATGTCCGGGGCACTGACTCTTCAATACATGTAGCATCTGCTAAAGCCATGATCTTGCGATACAGCTCCCCAAATGTCTTCTCCGAACTCTCCCTCATGTCCTTCATTCTTTCAATAACTGTGGAGGTTTCTTCAGAGGCCTGAATTTGATCAATGCTGTCCCATTGCAGGTAAAGGTGGAGTGGTTTTGTTCTGGTCAAAACAAAATCCACACTACACAGTGTGACAAGGAAATCAAATCTCAGTATTGCAGCCAACAGTCTGTCCCCTTCACTGTCATATTCAGCTATCTTTTCTAGAGTACTAGCTACCACCAAAAACTTGTCTTTGAATCTTGACAGAGAATCAGTTTGGCTCATCCATCTGGTGTTTCCAGCTGCAGGAATTGATGATATACGGTCTGCTGGCTCATCATCGTAGTCAGATAGGAGATTGCGGAATTCTCTTAGCTCTGACAGAAAGGCATTGTGTCGCTTATATGATGATTTCAGTGTCGAGATTATTTTCTTTGTAGTATCAAACATATTTGCTATTTGCCTTGTGGAACATGAGTGGACAATTGCAGTGTTCAGGCTGTGAGCCTTGCAAACAGTATACATTGCTTCGGGGGCCACTGCCTTGATCTTTGCTTGCACGCCATTGAATCTACCACTCATATTGCTGCCTTTGTCATAGCTGTGTCCTCTCATCAGTGTTGGATCCATGCCCCAAGCTGTTAACCACCATAGAAACAGTTCTGCGAGACCCTGACCGGTGCTGTCAAATCCTTCTGTGAATTCCACAAAATCTTCACAGATTTCGACATTCCCAGAAGCGTCACAGAGCACATAGTGCACAGACAAAGATATCTGTTCCTTTGTGGAAATGTCTGTAGTACCATCTGCTATGAAGCTGTACCACTTTGCTTCCTTTGCATTGTGCAAAATTTGTCTCTGCACCTGTTGTCCCATTACCCTTATCAGTTCATTCTGAATTTGCGATGACATGTACGTGGCATTCCTTGGCGCTGCTGTGATGTGTTCTTGTAGCTCTAGATCCATCGCTGCAGTGTACTGTACCATGGCATTAAAGTTGCCAAGCACACTAGATTTTCCTCTGAGGGCAATGTTTTGCCTTCCACAAAAGAGAATAATCACACTTATGTGACTTAGGACATGCAAGGTCCTCTCTGTCGTTTTGTTGGCACACTCCAGAAAAGATTGGCTTGCTGTTCTTAACTTCCCAGCACAAACTGAAAGAAATGCATCTGCTCAAGCAACAGCATTCCCATGGTCCTTTGCTTTGCTGTGCCTTTCCAGAGTCTTCTTCACATTGAACCAATCCCTCATTGGTGTAGATACCAGAATGATGCTACTGGAACTGAATACAAAGCATGGAGCGCAGAATACACCATCCAACATCTTTGAATACCTTGCAAATCTGTAATCATTCAACAGCTGTGCATTAAAATGCCTGAAACGCTGGCTTGGGCCTTCAGGACCCATCAGACACCCTGGAAAGGTAAAGTCTGGTGTTGGTAGCCACTGTGTTTCCAGAATTTGCTTCTTTTCAGCATCTGTAAGATGTGCCCGATTAAAACAGCCAAGGTCTTCAGCGCTGCAGGGATTCTGATTCAGTTCCTGGGGGATGTTGTTAGTTGGGCCATCCACAGTGACTACTACTTCCAGTGGACAGCTGGTTGTCTGGAAAGCTTCAATGGTGTGTTCTTCCTGGGAACTGCTCTGATTCTGGACAGCTTCCATCAAGGTAGGTTCATCCAGGGAACAGCTGTCAAGGGCAAGTTCTTCAGAGGTGTCCAATAAATGACAGGTGACATTAGCTTCCTCGATAATGGCATGTAAGGTTGAATCTTTAACTTCACTGTCATCTCTCATGATCGGTGCACAGTTATCCAGTGCATTCTCTGTGACACTCCGGGGCTGTGGCTCTGTGTTTCCAACCCTGAAACACACAAATGCTCCAACTTTAAATGTATTGCGCCAAACTGCCAGTGCTCTTTACAATACAATGCATTGTCAAGTATGCATGTCTTACATAGATGTTGATGAACCTCGAGTAAGGAAGGACTGCATCACCCTACACATCTTTGCAGTTTCCTTCATTCTGGCACGTTTTGCCTTTCAGACATGTCTCCAGATGGTTGCTTGCGTTTTCCAGCCTCCATCTTGTCAATGAAGAGATTAGCCTTAGAAATGCAAGAATAGGACTATTGGAAAGACATACAAATACAGCAGATGCTTGAAAGGGAGATTGAAGGACTGTACTGTACCTTTATATAGTGGACAAACTGTTCATTGACGTGTAGCTTTTGACCAATGTGTATTCAACGCTGCTCCTGTGTAATGACACCTGACCCCTGCCTTTAATAAGGTGAAAAAACTTATTAATAGCCTGACTAGTACAAAGCAAGACTGACAAGAGATGCGAAAAGGCGAACCAGATGTACTGGGATCAAGCCGTCAGCTCCCTGCTGTGAGTGATGGTAGCTAGCCAATTCCAATTTTAGCTAACCACTGTAATGTACATTAATCCAAAGGGGTACGTGCCCAATTAAGCAGCATGTTTTTGTGAAATGATGGTGGCAATACAATTACCAATTGTGAGTTTATAATATACAGCTGGTACAGGGATCCCATTACCAACTGCATTCCAAAGTTGTACAATGTTATACAATATGATGACGTTGCTTTTTAATGCTTCTTGAATGTCAATGGCATAACAAAATCAGTACAATCAGGATTCCTTTTTCAGAGGTGAAAATGCTGGTGAATTCTGAATTAGGCCAGTAAGTTTACGTTAGCCATGTGCACTTTGTACTACTGAACACATTTCAGTACATACACCAGCTTGGCTGATGAAAAGGTCTATGGGCCTATTGGGTTTTCCAGTCAGTAGCCCTGTTCGCTCATGGCTAAAAAACTATTGACCCATTTTTCTGAGAGAGCTTTTCACAAGTCCCTAGAGGCTCCTCCAATGAGTATACAAAATTAACAGTTCTGTATGACTGAAATTAGTTCTCTTACAGTGTCTACAATGGCTGCTATCTACTGGACATGTCTGTGCCAACTGAAATCCATGGATGCCTGTGCAGTGCTGTTGCCCATGAAACTACCAGTCAACCCATGAGCAGCCTGCACCAGACTGCATAATGTGTTGCATTTACAATTGTTATTGTCACAGAATGATGTTTGTGTGACTGTTGTAATGCTATGAAAATTCCCCATCGAATTAAAGACTGTATATTTCTTTATAGTATTAGCCGATGACAGAATGATGCACTCGTGTGTCAGTATTCAACTGCCTGGGCCCAGTGCAACTTATTTTAAAATAAAATGACCGAGGTTCCATAACAGCAAGTAATGGTTAGACAGCGAGTGTCAGCAGGGAAACAGCACGAGCAGTGCGCACCAAAGAACCGGCAGCGGTATGCAAATGAGATAGAGACCTGCAGGGTCAACGAGTGAAACAGCAATGCGGCAGTTACCCTAGCAGCAGTAGCACACTAGACGCTCAGAAATCTTGTAAAAGTACTGCAATTGTGAATTGGATAGTTGTACAAGCATATCTGAGACTGACATTTCATACATTGACCATTTATTCATAATACCAATATCATACAATTATAACCAGCTGGCAAAGCGTCACACCCCTTGCCTCAAAATAAAGGGCACGCATACAGTCCAGCTGTCCCATGTCACTTGTCAACAAGAGCATACAAGGTAGATGTTCTTCTCACCACCTGGACAACAGAGTCCCTTCCCCAGAATAATCTGGGGCAAATGCACATTTCTGCAACAGACTTGGGGATCTTTACACCGCTCCCCAGACCCCAATCACCTCAGTGGCACAACCACCATCAGCAGAGCTGGAGTTAATGCAGAGAAACACACATTACATGTCACCAAGCCAAGTACTGGGACTTCTCAGAATCTGCAGTGCATTACACCAATGACCTCAGAGGCCAAAATGAATCCTATTCTTTTGTACAGCACCGAGGTCTGGAACAACAATGTCCCTTCATGGTTGGAGAGCCCACTTTCTCTCTATTATAAATCTTTATTGCAGGTTCCACTTGCCACTTCTAATGTAATAGTTAGGGCTGAATTGGGTACAGTACTTATTGTTACAATAATTGATATACGTCTCATGAGTTACTGGGTCAAAATTATTAATCAACAGACTAATATTATGCCTCTACTATGCCTTAGAAAAATTATCTTGGCACAAACAGAATTTTAGGTCTCCTTGGGTCAAAATATTCAACATATTTTGGGCAGTGTTAATATGCTTCATCTTTGACAGATTGGGAGAAATCAATATCAATATCTTATGTGTTTAAGGAGTATGTTAAAAAGAAAATACCTAGGCTTGCCTATGATAAGCAAATGGAGCTCCTCAGAGTTCAACGTCAGGCCAGGTGGTTAGCTCAAAATAAAATTGATGTATTTATAGAGAAATATCTTACTCTTGGGCTGTCCCTGTTAGAAAGAAAAATGATTACTTGGGCAAGACTGGGAATCATCTGTTCTAAATATGCTTTTTTTATTAAGACGACTCCACTCAATTTAGGTTTGGAGTTTTGCAGATGTAACAAGGGTTTTCAAGAAGATCTTTATCATATGACGGTACAGTGCCCTTTATATAAAACCCCGCAGTTTAATCTGTTAAATGATTTCCTTATTAAATATGTGAATGCAAAATATGATACTTTATTCATACTTCTTCACCCTCAGACATTGGAGGAGGCTAAGATGGTTTCAAGTTTTTTTTATCAAGTGTTGAAACACAAAGAAAAACGTCTCTCTGCCTATGACAATTAATTTGTTCATGCATTTTTATGAGTCAAAATTTTAAATGTAATATTAGATTTAATTTTTTTTTCTTCTTTTTTGTACATAATTTTATGCTTTTAGTATGTTGTAAAGGCTTGATTGCTGAACAATAAAACATTGAACCTTGAACCACCAATGACCTGCCTTTATAAGTATTGTTAATTATACAATGGCAAGAAAGAATCCTGGTCTCCGATTGGTCAGTCTTGGGCTGGACCCGTGATGTAAACCAGCACAACATCACAGGTCTGATCTCAGCCTCACTGTGAACCTGTAGATGAGCTTGAGCTACTTGAGCATCTTGAGCTGGATCGTTTCATCTTCTTTTAAACAAAAATATTGTTTCCACACAAAAACATCTTTGAAATGACTTTTCTAATTCTGTATAACAACGAGCCACTGTATAATAGCAATAATGCCCTCCAAGATGTGTGTCGTTTGGGATAACGACACGTCTCAGTCGTCAGACGCACTGAGACTGTGGCCTCATACCCAACCACCTGAGGTGTGATGTTATCCCAGCATGACACACCCCGTCAGGCATTATTGCTTAAACATACTACCCTCGGGCATCAGCACTTAGTTTACATCCTGACCTGCAACCATAGAATCAAACTGCTGACCTGACCATTATTAAGCAACACTAACCTGCAGTGCATAACACTGCTGACCAGCTGTAATTACTGCCATCATTTTAAACAAATTTACCTAGAGGTTACTGCAGTCGTGCCATGATTACAGAATGCAGATATCCCACCCAGCAGTGTTCCAGGTGGTTTATAGAGAAAAAAAACAGACCAGCCATTTAACATAAACATTCCATGGACCGAGGTGTGCCATCTAGCACCTCAACCCTCAGTGCCACCAGCCCAGGCTACAAGCTTCTTTTCTTCTGGGAGAAACCATTCAAGTTGATCATTAGGGCCCTTATCCACCCCTGCCTGTCTTAGTCTTTAAGCTGCACATCCCATGTCTGTCACTCTCCCAGTTACTGTCAGAGACCTCTCAGCTCTGAAATCACAATGCAGCTTACAGTGCAGTACGTAGCCCTACAATACTGACAGCCAGTATTACATGACTGTATTTGAGGCCTTCCCCAAATTTTGACATCTTCTCCTCCCACTGGTCATAGCCATTCCAAGGCCACGTGGGCAGAGGCCACACTCAAACACAGGTCACCTACATGGTAGCCCAATGTACTACGACTGGGCTATCAGGCTACCCCCTGTCTGTGTCATTTCTGGAGAGGCTAAAACTGCTTTGGATAGCTCGGCTCACAAATGAGGTCAAGCTCATTGCAAAGCACCATGACCTAATGGCTAGATCTAGCTGTGGAGTAGCTCATCTCAGGTTTGAATCCCACCACTGCCACAGGTTTACTGTGGCACCCTGAGCAAATTGGTGACAGTGCAGTCAGGAGTGGCTCATAGGGAGGGAAGATGTCGGCACTCTTCTGGTGCCGCACTACACATGCTTGCGTGAGTGCGCTTGTGCACCCTTGCCACTGACATCCTAGGGAAAGGGACAGAAAAAGCAGAAAATGACCCATCCAACAGCATGGCAACCCTCCACGAAAAAACAGAAATATGTGGCATGCTGCTGATGGTCCCTTGTCGCCAAAATAGAGTAACAAAAACAGCGTTCTCAGACAGGAATATGAGACCCATAGAAGCCCTGTGGTATGGTGCATGAAACTACAATACAATGGTAATCAAAGAAGTAGCATTCTGCTGGTACAATGTTCACGAGTTGTAGTCCACCTTAAAGGTCCTGCAGAAGTGAAGGTAGGAATCTGGCCTCCCACCCCCCCCGGTTCCCAAACAAAGGCAACGAAGTCCAGAAGGAGTTCAAGAAAACATCCAGCCGTGTTTGCAAAACCAGAGTTGAAAAAAAAAAAACAACAAGCTGCACAGACAGTTAACTTTTTGGAGACCCCAACAGCCAGCCATGTTTATAGTGGTTTGTGTGCACACGTTTTGGGTCTTGTTTTTATCCTCCCTTAAACACACACTTTGATTTATTTTTCCACGATTTGTGCTCCTTCAAGGCAAAGTACTGTTTAACTGTGTTTTTTTTTCTTCTTCTTTCTGGTTCAAAAAGAGATGCAAGCAACTGAAGTAAGAACAGGTGGTTTTAATGCAGAGGAGTACTGGAGCTGCTTTTTAGAATTTTTTTTTTGCTAAGCTAATCAAACGTAAGTATTAATGGGCAAGTCAAGTAACCATCACACAGCCGCTTGCCCCCCTAACTCACCGTGCATTGAGCCTACCTAGTCACCAAATTTAAATAAATATTTTTCTGAACAAGAAAATAATAAAGTTAAAAAAGCAGCTAAACTGTGCCATACATCTGATGATTCTATTTCCATGTAAATAATAAAATATTGAAAAACAAAAGGAAATGGAAATACAAGAATTAATAAAATACAAGATGAATTGTGTCTAATAGTACATGTTTCTCAGTTTGTTCCCAAATGCAACAAACTTGCATCTATGTCTTCTGTTGGCACCCTTTGCAAACTGTGTGAGAGGCCTTTCGGCACCATGCATTTCTGCTTAAATTTGAACCAGCATAATATTCTGTGGTGATTTGCATATGCAGCCCATGATGCTTTGCATTGTGGGGGTATGTGTGATTTTGCATTTCTTTGAAACTTGCGTTAATTCATTCTTATCTTTCTTACCATCATTTAACTATGCTGACCTGTTCTAAAGGGCTTTCACCTAAATCCACCCTGGCCAGGCTGGACCCTCTCCTTTATTCATTCTGTTGCTCTGCCACTGACTCCTTGCCACTAACTCACCACTGTCTCCTGTACCAGAACCTCTCTATCCCCTCTCTTGAATCCTGCTGTATCTCTCTATGTGCTGCCTTCCTCTCAAAATATTGGCTTGCCTCTCTCCCCTCTTATCTCTCAGCTGCTGTCACCCAATATTTCCTCCTCATCCTACTCACTCTGCTTTTGAGACCTGCGCTCTTTCAGGAGCCCTCACTGTAACACCTTTGTTGTCCAATCTGCCTGTTTTTTTGGTACACTTAACCTCCTCTGGAACTCCTGTTCTCATTCCATCTGCCACTCCTCCTACCCCTCTCTCAAATGGCAACTCAGTGCTGTCCACTTCTCAGTGTGCTCGTGCCCCTCAACCTCTTACCTTAGCCGGCATATATTTACTTTAGGGGACACACCTTGGAAGCGAGTGCGCCGAGTGAGAAATACGGCCGCATGCGCATAGCAGTCACTGATATGTCATGCTCCCACAGAACAAACATAAGGCTATCGCAAACTACTAAAGCTGAAACTAGGAAATGTGTAATTATTAAAATATTTTACTATTGACAGCATTGTTTGCCGCACTCAAAACAATATATTGCTGGACCCGGGGTGTGTGGGGGGGCGGAGCACCCCCACAGAACAAACAAACATAAAGCTATGGCAAACTACTGAAGTTGAAACTAGGAAATGTGTAATTATTAAAATATTTATCAGAACAATATACTCCTGGACCCGAGGGTGTGTGGGGGGGTGGAGGCGGAGCACCCCCACAGAACAAACATAAGACTATCGCAAACTACTACAGCCGAATAGCTCATTTGGTACTGGAATACGTTGCTTCCCATCATAGAAAGGCATGTTTTGCCACACTGTGTGATTGTTGGAGAGAACATCAGAATGAGTGTGGCGCTGAAGATAGTAATAAAAAATATAACTCCATTAAACTGCATATTTTGGTTTTACGTATTTATTTGGGGGGGGTGGTACCAGTGCAGTTCAATAACGCATATGACCATATAAAATAAATAAATAAATATGATTTGGCTGATTGCAAGGTGTGTTTGGGGACAGGGAAAACTGATGTTTGAAAGGGGGCATGGCTAACAGCCACCGTTTGGAGGAAAAAGTATCGTAATCTGCAGAATTGCACAACCAGGGCACTATGTGTCCCCTAATATAAATAATTGCCCCTCAGCCTACCAATCAACAAGAGCAAATGTTCTGATGCTACAGACCTGGGTTAACTCAGGTGTATTTTAACTACAAGTTACTAGTTATTTAGTGGGTCAAATCCTTGATTCATCATCATTGCCTCTTCTGTCTGCTGCTACTAAGTAACAGTGACACGCTCCTCTTGTGTTTTAGGGAGGCTGTGCTTGCAGTTGTCACTATAAATGTATTTTATTTGCTCTTCACAGCCCCTAGGCTATCCCCCCAACCCCCACACACACAGAATCAAGCTTTGACTTAGTGCACTTATCCTGGTTACCAAGTTCTAAACAAAAAATTCTATGCAGATAAAATAGAAGTGTAACACAGTGGGTACTTCTAGACAGTTAATTAATCACTTCTAGACAATCCTCCCTACACAGTACTCATTCACTCTGCAAACATTTCTACAATGCTTCCACAAATGGTTCCAATCAGACGTATCTCAACAAACTAATGTTAATGGGGTATAAAACTAGTCTCATACCCGAAGCAAGCTGATCTAAATGAAGCCTAGGAGTGCAAATGTGTGCCATGCACCCAATCTGCAGTTACTGTATTTAGTAATTACCCATAAAGACCTTAAATTTTTGGATCACTTTAGCACCCAAAAGTGTCTAGGGCCAGTGCATGTATGAGGGGAAAGGGCTGTAAATACTAGATTTCTTTCCCAAACCACAATTCAAGTCCTTTCAATTACAGACTGGGTTAACACTTCGGCTTTTTAACATTTGTCCCAACATAAACATTTTAGGGTTTAAAATCTTGGGAGAGGAATAGACAACCCAGCAAAATAGGGAGAGAAGGAGAGATATCCTTGCCAGCAGAAATTTTGGGAGAAGGTAAGGGAATTTGAGGAGATGGAGCATGAAAGGGATTGACATACATAAGGGCAACCCCACCACCATGCTTGCCACAGTTCTGGTGCTGGAGGTGGAAATCAGGGAGCACTAAGCTGGTGTCAAGTACCCTGGAGGACAGCCAGGTTTCAGTGATGCATAAAAGGTCAGGGGAGTACTGGAAGACCCTCAACTTTAAGGTTGTCTAGTTTATGAAGGAGACTCCTGGCACTGAAGTGGAAATACCTGAGGCCTTTAGGCAGAGGGGGTGGGGTGGTGGAAGGAAGAGGAGGAACAGTGTTGAGCTGAACGTCTCCAGCTAGAAGAATAAGGAGGAGCATCAGAAGGAGAATGGAGTGAGAGTTGCACCCTTTGGACCAGTGGGATGTGGGGTGGAAGAAATGAGGGGAAAGGCCAGCACAAAGAAGTAACTCAGGATTAAAGGAGGGAGTACGCAGGCACCCAGGATGGATGTGGAGGGTAGGGGAAAGGGAGGAGGAGAGATGGTATAGAGGGTGGAGGGAGAATGGAGGAGTTGAACAGAGGATGGAGAGGAGAGTGAGGGGTAGGAAGGTAGGGAAGCAGGCCAGCAGGGGAAGGGGAGGACAGAAATAGGTGAGTGAGAAAGGCAATGGGGGAGGTGCTGAGCATGGTGAAAGAAGTAACTAGGTGAGTAAGCAGAAAAGTGGGGGAGAGGTACAAGAAGGATCTGCTAGCATGGCTGAGTATCATGGAGCAGAGCCTTAGAATTACAGAAGCACTTAGAACAAGCTAAGAGGGTGACACACTCAGGGCTACAACAAAGCAGTTGCCATGTGTAACTTGGGGTAGATGCAGCTGTAAATAACCCTACCTAAAAGCAGTACAGTTGAAAGCTTCACAGAGCAACTGGTATGTGTAGCACTGGCTGGTAGTCAGGATGGATAGGTGGGAATCAGGTGAGATACAACAGTGTGAGAAAATACATTATAAGCATCGGTTGTATACAAGACTTACTAAGTGGCTACAATATACATGGCTGACTCAGAGCCAAACTTTAACTAAGAGGCAGTGCAGTCACAAATATTAGCAGAGCTGAAGTTATGGGTAGAACCATCACAAAGATGTGTAGAGCTGCTGTGAGGTTCAAAACTGAGCAAAGGCAACACTAGGAGGGGCAGCACGGCTGGCTGATAGCCGACTCCCACAGATGACACCCGCAGTGTGATGTCCTTTGCATTGTGGCCCTTAGAGCTCTGGACCACTAACACAGAGGACCGCTAGGGGTGGACCCAGTTAAATAGTAGTAGAACACTGAGCTGTTGGTTCCCATGTGGTTGGGGAGCAGGGCTAATCGCCGGTGGAGTCGGTGGCTCTGCTGTCCAGGTGGCATGACTGGTTGGCAAGTGACGGGGGGACAGTCACCTAAGTTACAACAGTGACTCTCTCTGACCCCCTAGTAGTCTTGTGGGAGAATCCTGGAGGAGCTGGACACAAGTACAGAAAAGGGGCCAAGCTCAAAGATTTAAACTTTGCACACTGCTTTGAGCTGCACTGAGCTGTTGGTTCCCATGTGGTTGGAAGATGGGGATAACCACCTGTGGAGTTGGTGGCTCCACAGTACTGTCCAGGTGGTGTGGCTGGTTGGTGAGTGGCTGGGAGGGGAGTCACCTATGTTGCAAAAGTGACTCTCTCCGATCCCCTAGCAGAAATTGCCTGAAACATAATCTGACAAGTTATTTATCTCATCCAATGATGTTTTTCTGGCCATGGTAAAAAATACTGCACTGCAAATAAGGCCAGATACAACTAAGCACTACCTGAGAATCTGACTCTAACCTGCTTTGTCTGAGGCAGCCTCCAGCACTTTCTGACATAGCAACTGACCTTGTGTGCAATGTCTAGTTTGACCTCCAGCTTCACTTAACAGAAAGAGACCATGAAGGACAAAGGCAACTAACCAAAGACAGTTTAAGAATCAGTACTGAAGAGAACGGGCATAGATGCATTTTGTTAAGATTTAAAGAAATTTCTAAAAAACATAAGTACATAAATGAACAAAAAAAAAAGAAGTGGTTTTGTATCAGTGCACCCATCTGAACCTGTCTGCCCAGTGAAATGTTTTGTTAAATATACTGAGAAAATGCCCACAGATGCTTAGGCAGTCTTTTTTGCACCCCAAAGGCTTATCATAATCCTTCCTGGACAGTCCACCTGTGTGCTACAGTAGAAAGTTGATGGGAGTGAATTATTTGGTTACAATGCTCCCCTGACTGTCTGCTGATTGAAGGAGTGTTACTAAGTCTCCATTACATAACTCATTCCCTGAGGAGCACAGCTATGCATCAGTTTAGTGATGCTAGCCTGGAGTCTCAACAAATTATGTCTAAAACCAGTCATTAAAATTAAAGCAGCCTCCAGAGCTGTTGGAGTACCTCCATGGGAGACAGACATACTTGGAGCAACATACTGGGAGGGCATAGCATGGCATCAACTCCAGTGCAGCCATGAAATGCCCAAGGAAGAGACAGACATCAGAATCTTCCAGGACTGCACCAAGTGGATTACCCACAATCCGACTGGGCCACTGAATGAACCCTGCAATGTATGAATTGGAAATCCTGAAAATGCTGACAAAATTGGGACAAATAAACCATATTGCAACTCAGCCTTATATTCGTTTTTTATCACAATGGCTACGTTGTCACTCACCTTTAAGAAACAGGAGGCTAAGGCAGAACTTTTGGAGGATGTAGCAGTGCAGTCGCAGTCAGTCTGTCTCCCGACTCCTAGGTGTCTCCAGAGCCCCCTGCTTGCTTGCTCTTGATCGGACGTTCAGATTTAGTAGACCGCACCAGACACACACAGGATGATTCGGCGGTTGACCGCACTCACCCATTGCAGTCCGCAGTCTCAGATTAGGCAGACAGTACTAGTCCGACCCGCCGCTACTACCTCTATGCTCAGCTACTGCTACTGTGCTACACTTGCAGACCATCACCCGTCCCGACTGACTCTGCTGCTGGCTGGTGACCTCGGCTCATCACTCCTCTCTGTCGTCTGCAGTCTTCACTCGTCTACGCTCACGCTGCCAGGACTCTTCTCTCTCTCTCTCTCTCTTCTCTCAGACTCCGTCTGACCTGACCGACCTGAATTCAACCAAAGCACTGACTGAAGACAGCGTACTGTAACTTCATCGGGCATTTAAAGAGCCCGCTAGACCCCAACCCCGCCCCTTATTATGGATGGCATACCTCCTTTGTCGACGAGTGGACCTGATTGAGATATGAAACACATTTCCCAATCAGGTCCTCCTAGCAGCCGCGTCACAGTACGCACTCACATCTCAGTGACCCCCCACCCCTCCTCCCTCAAAATTTGGCAAGTTTTCACAAGTGCCCGGGGAAAGCCCGCAAAAAAAAACCCAAAAGAAACAAAGGAATGCAGCTGACCAGCTGGCTCCTGCTACCCCAGCTGATAGCTGCAGCACGCCGTGGTGTGTCAGGCATATTGGTAGCTATGCCCTTGATCCATCTCCCTCTGCTCCTGGGCCTGACTGGCCACTGCTCAGCAAGTCAGCACTCTCCCTGCTGGCAGAGTAGGGGAATGTTTTATTGCAAAATACATAACATCAGAGAAGAAACATTCAAAGCAAAAAGAGAACAGATGAAACACAGAAAAATACCATATACAGAATCATCCTAGTCACATAAAAAAGGAAAAATACAAAAAATCAAGTAATCACTACAGCCAAAAAACACGTTTCCAGAATAACTGAAACTTTCCTCTGTCAAATACCCAGGACTCCTTCATTTTAAGTTGCTTCAACGCTTCTGTAATTTGATTAATCAACACTACATTAGGAGTATTCACATGCTGTAAATAGAATTGACAATGTGCCTGCAAAAGATAATATTTGATATAAGCAAAAATAACATTTAAAGTACTGGGATGGTACCTAGAATAAAAACTTGAATAATCCCCTAGTATCAAACATTCATATTTAATATGCTGTAGCGGAGACAAATGCCAGCTAGTGGCTAAATCAATCCAAAACTGTTTAATATAAGGACATAGAATCAAAAAATGTTCCTGTGATTCTTCCATGCCAATACAGGAAAATCTCAAGCACAACCTGTCAGTCACGGGTTTATGCTTCCAATTACTTTTAACCCCCAATTTTCCATGACAGCATAGCCACTGAACATCCCAGATATGATCAGAGATCCTAACATCTTTAAGAATATTCAATGCGAACTGAAGTTTAGTAGGGAGGCAGTGAGGAAAATCAACCCACAGAGCATAATGTCTATCCATCACAAGACCATATATAGATTTTCTCTGCATGGAAGTAATCTCAAGTTTACTTAAGTTCCACTCTTTAACTCTTTTTAACATAGGAAGGGCAAAATCAGGAACCCGTAAAGACTCACTGAACCGGGGAAAAGTCACCTCCCATTTTAAAAAAAAGATGAAACAAACAAAAAGTCCACTCTGCCTAATGTGAAGTAAGTCCCACTGTCCTATGGAAGGAAAAAAAAATACAAAAAGACTGAAAAAACACTACAGAATTTAACATACCCAGTCCTCCCATAGAAACCTTAAGATATGTAAAATCTCTTTTCACCGGGTTCAACTTACTACCCCAGACCACCTGAAAAAACAGCTAAACAGTCTAGTCTCGAGGTCAGTGGGTAGAGGAAAAATGTGTGCAATATACAAAAAAAAATGGGATGAGAAATTGCTTAATAATACAAACCCGTTTCTTCTTCCACAACCCCCAGGACTTTCAGTGTGACACCTTTGCCTCTCCGACTTGCAGCCTATCCTCCCAATTTACCCGTGCCATATCCTGTTCTCCAAACTATACCCAGAACCTTAATAAAATGTTGAGATACCTGGACAGCACCTCTTGAACGTACAGGGTCCCTGTCCCCAAGTTGCAAGGCCATGCTTTTTTGGTGATTAAAGCCCACCCCAGCAATCCCCGAAAAAGTATCTAATACCCTTAAAGCATACACTCTAGCCTGAACAGAAGCAGTCAACAGACAAATATCATCTGCATACGCCATCATTTTTTGAGGAAAAACCTCAGAACTGGGAGACAACCCAACAATAAAAGGATCATTCAGGATTACTCTAATCATAGAGTCCAAACAAAACGTATACAAAAGGGGACTTAGGGGACACCCCCTGCCTGACCCCCCTTTTTATGGAAACTGGTGACCCCATCAGACCACCCACCATAGGAATGGCCACAGCATTTTGATATAAAATGTGAATCCACATAATCCTAGATGAAGGGATACCATAAACCTGTAAAACTTTAAAAAAAAAGGAATGAGACACATTATCAAAGGCTATTTTCTGATCTAAAGTGATCAGAAACCCTCCGCAACTTCCTCTGCTTCCCAATCTCACAGACATCCCTCAATAATTTGAGGTTCTGTTGAATGTTTCTTCCAGGAATGGAACATGTCTGAACAGGGTGAATCAAAACCGATGCAGCCTTCTGCAATCTATGACACAAAATCTGTGAAAAGATTTTATAATCAGAATTCAAGAGGCTAATCAGCCTCCAGTTCCCCAAATCCAATCTATCACCATTCTTGTAAAAGTAAACCACCATAGCTGAGGAAAAGCAACATGGAACAGCCACAACCGTCAAAAATTCATTAAAAACATCCATTAAAAGTGGAGCCACCAATTCCTCAAAGGTTTTGAAAAACTAATTTGTCAGCCCATCTTCTCCTGGGGACACCCCTGAGCGTAACTTAGAAATAACATCCAAAACCTCAGACAATGTAACAGGACCAGCAATATCAGCCATAACGACAGGAGACAATACAGGCAATGAGCAATTTATCAATGTATCCCAAGCAATATGAGGGACAAACTCCTGTCCCAGGGAAGTCTGAATATACCCAGCCATAACATCCAATATCTCGGCATGGGATGTACGCAAACAACCAGAGCTATCATACAGACCAGTCAGTTTTTTGTTTGCCAACTTCATTTTACATGCCTCAAATGGATCAGAAAAAGGAGATTTAGTAGTACCAAATTTAAAAGTAGGTGACAGCACCTCAGGAAACTCAGACAGCAATTCTTTGCCCTGCTCAGAGTCATTGCCTTTCTCCTTCTCATCTCAGGGAATGTCCATCCTAACCCAGGCCCTGACTTGCCCAGCCCTAGCTTCTCACAACATGGGCTTAGAATAGCAGCAATGAATACCTGCAGCCTTCCCAAGAAAACCACAGGCCTACACTGCTGGTTATTGCAACATCAACCAGATGTTCTGGCCCTTATAGAAACCCGGCTCTCCAAAAAAATACCCGACACAGCGGTTGCTTTTCCAGGCTTCACACTCCACCGAACCGATAGAGTAGATAAGCGTGGAGGCAGCTGTGTGGTGTACATCTGTGACTCCATCATTTGTCATGTGCTTCCTATACCCTCACTTGACCACAATGCCCAATCCCTATCCATAAAGCTCACTCCAGACCCCTTCAGGGCCCCTCTAACTTTGACAGTGGCATACATCTCCCTGAGAAACCAAGCTCAGGCAATTCAGTCTATTGCTAACTTCATCGCCAGTTTCCCACCCAATACAAAGCACGCTATAGTAGGTGATTTGAATGTGAACTGGCTTGCCCACACAACCTAGCTTATCAAAGACACTTTCACTGTTCTTTATCTTACCCAGCTGGTCAACCAACTCAAAAGGGTGAACTCCACTAATGGCTTTAGCACTCTACTCGACCTCCTACTCACAAACCATCCCAACAAAATTTCTAATCTTTTGGTCCTCCCTGACTCACTAAGTGATCATTCTCCCATTATAGTCCCATGATCATGCTTTTAGAAGAAACCCAAACCACACAAAATATCCTGGTGCTGCCTCAGACCTGGTGGTCTCACCAAACTTAGGAATTACCTAACCAGCTGGGACTGGTCCCCGATCTCTTGGGCACCAGCCATAGATGAAGTCCTTGACTACTTTACCAATTCATTTAATAAAGCTTGTGATATTTTCACCCTTTTCTCTAATGTACAGACCAAGAAGCTCAATGCTGCCTGGGTCTCTACTGAACTACTCCATCAGCTCAAATGCAGAGATGACCTCTGGAGGAAAGCAGTTTCTTCTGGTTCACAAACTGATATGCAGGCCTATAAGGCAGCCCTCAACAAATGCACCTGGGCTATAAAACAGGCAAAATCTGATGCTACAAAACAACCCTAGCTTCCTCCAGGGGGAACTTCAAATGCACCTGGGCTATAAAACAGGCAAAATCTGAATACTACAAAACAACCCTAGCCTCCTCCTGGGGGAACTCACGGCTGTTTTGGGACAACATCAAGGAACTGAATGGCAAAACCCAGCTTCCCCCCCATCCCTGCTTACCATAAACAATGTCCCTACCACCAACCCGCAGGCCATAGCTGACTGCCTTAATGTATCTTCCTCTGACCTCAGTGCTGTGCTCCCACTCAGCTTCTTCGATCCTATTCCAGAAACCCAGCCTCTGAACTTACAGTATCCCCCCTTCCACTTCAAAGTAGTGACCATGAACGAGGCAAGGCCATTTCTCACCAACACCCACAGGGGCTTTTGCTACTGTAAGGACTCTTTTGATATGAGGGTCCTTGGGTTTGTATTTGATACTGTTCTCTCCCCATTGACTGATCTTTTAAATCACTCCTTGTGTCTGGGGTGGTTCCCTTCAACCTGGAAGATGGCCACCATCACCACTATACTAAAGAGTGGTGACAGTACTCTCCCCAATAACTATCGTCCCATCCACATCCCCCCTCTCCAAAGCCCTTGAAAAGATTATAGCTACCCAACTTACTGATTATCTTCTCACTTACAATCTGCTATGCAGGGAACAGCATGGCTTCAGGACAGGTCACAGCACCACCACGGCCCTGACTGAGTTCTCCAATTATATCCATTCTGCCCTGGATAAGAAACACCTTGTGGGAGCCAACTTCATCGAACTGTCAAAGGCCTTTGACACTGTGTTCCACCTCTTCCTCATAAGCACACTACAATACCTTGGCCTATCTAGTGGACCTCTAGCCTGGTTTACTAGCTACCTCACAGCCTGGCTGCAATGCGTCAAAATACACACCACCCAGTCCTCCACCTTGCCAGTCTGCTCTGGGGTTCCTCAGGGCTCAATTATTGGACCATTGCTGTTCAGCGTCTACCTGAATGCCCTGCCCAAGTCTTGCACTGGTAATCTGTTGCTGTATGCAGATGACACAGTTCTCTTTGCCTCACACCAAGATACGTATTCTGTGCAACAATCCCTCCAATATGCATATAACCAAATTGAGAACTGGTTCACAGACCGAAGAGTCATAGTTAATATGAAAAAAACTAAAGCCATGCTCTTTGCCCACCATCAGAATAAGGCCAAGAATATGCAACTATCTATCCTCTCCCATTCTCTCTTTCCCCTAGAGCAGGTACACACATATAAATACCTAGGCATAACTTTTGACTCCCACCTCTCCTTCCATTCACACATAAACAACCTGTTGTCAGCCATCAATGCCCGCATAGGGCTTCTGTATAGGCACAAAACCTGCTTACCCTCTGAAGCCCTTAACATGGCTGTTACAGCATCAGTCCTCTCTCTTATGAGCTACAGGCTAACCATCTACTCAGCTGCTGATCATACAGCACTGAACAAAATCCATCTGGCCATAAATAAAGCGTACAGACTCCTGTCAGGGGGAGATAAGCGTACCAACACCTGCACCCTGTATTCCCTTACAAACCTCCTAGACCTGGATGAGAAAATACATTACCAAACCTGTCTCCTTACAAAGAAAATACACCTGGGGCTCTCCCTACTGGGGGTATCTACTGCATTCCAATGCTCCCACACCATGGTAAATACTCGTTCCACAAGCAATCAGGTATGGTCGATCCCGAGGGTCAGAACCTCACTAGCACAAAGGTCCTTCTCCTTCAGAGCACTATCTTGGTACAATGAACTCACCTCTGATATATCCTTGATCTCTAACCTAGGTCCCTTCAAAGTAGAACTCAAAGAACATATACTGACCTCTTGGTGGTGCCTATGTACCCTCTAGTTAGACTCTACCTTATGGCTACCTCACTGTCAATCCTTCAGACAATGCCTTTGTTGGGCTGCTTGCATTTGTTAGCTGCGCTAGTCTTCCATTCCACTAAGGTACAGTCAAAGCTAGCCAGTGCCTACCATATGATGATAACAGTTTGATATCTGCTAAGACAACTACCGAACTCTGCCTAACTATTCAAATTGTTTCTTTGAAACATGGCTGTATGTAACTATAATCATGTACTACTGCTGTTACTATAATTTCATGTGCTTAACCCTAGTGTAATTCCATCTTGCTGTTACTATGTATTCTGTAAGTTCTGTTTTCTTGTACTCTGATGAGGAGCCTTTGTAAATTATTCCCTGACTCAAAGGTTATAATCCTAAAGTATGTTAAATAAATAAATAAAATAAATAAAGATGACACGTGCCATGTTCAGGAGGTGGGTAACACAAGGGATATGTTGAACATTAGGGGCCAAAATCTACAAAACAAACTTATGAGTAAACATTGGAATAAGTCAATGTTTCTTCATAACTTAGTTCTTTTTTTCACATTTTAACCCCAAATTTTTAACAGTCTTTTTATGATCACTCCTTCTAAACATGACAGGTGTCATTCACAAAACAGTGACAGAAACATCGTTTCATGCCAGAAGTGTGGAAACATGTTTTGGCCAGTATCTGAAAAATAACAACTGTCACATTTATGAGGGTGTGTGAAAAAATGGCTATGTTGAAAATTTGGGGTCAAAATATTGAAAATTACCAAAGTTATGAGTGCGCATTGAGAAATTTCAATGTAGGCTCATAACTTTGTTTTTAATATTTTTACCCCAAATGTTCAACATAGTCTTATGTTACCTACCTCATGAACAAAGTGGATACATTTTTAAACCATGCCCAAAAGGTGATTTCGTGAAGGGACTGCGGAGAAATCACCTTTGGGACATGATTTGCATAATTTCACCACATTTGTTCATAAGGTGGGGTCCCAAAAAGTCCTTGTTGAAAATCTGAGGGAAAATATTAAAAAATGACCAAGGTGTAAGGGCAAGTTCAAAGCCCATTGAAGTACATTGACGTGCATACCTGATTTCCTCAGTTTTCACTCCAGCATTGAAGGAAGAAGATGTGTCTGCAGTTCAGGCAGGATTATGGTATTTGACTCCTGGTAGGTACGTAAGGGATGTTGAGTGCTGAGTGGTAGGGTCAGGTGAGGGGAGGATAATGGTGGTGGTGTGCCAGCAGCAACAACCTGACATCGATGGACAGTTTTCCTTTTCATAGGATATATCAAAATAAAACAAAATCTGCTCAGAGCCACAACAGCTGCTAATGCATTAATATGATAAAAGAGTTATTTATTTTAAAGGTTTTATGAAGAAATACATACTGAGCTAGTAACAGCTGTGTCCTGGGGAAAAGGGGAAAAGATAACATACAAAAATACAGAATATAAAGTTCATAGAAATTGAATAAATGTAACAAGATAAAGAGGACAATTATGTCTTAAGAATAAATCGACAAAAATGAGTTACTAAGCTAAACATTGTGGAACTGACCAAAGAACAAGAACAGTTAATAATAAATAATAATAATAATAAACTTTATTTATCTGCGCCTTTCTAAAACCAAGGTGCATTACAATAAATTACAAATAAAAACATTCTAAAACTATACAGTACTTTATATATCTAAAATTGACAATGGGCAATTAAACTACATCAACATTAACTGAGAATGCCTTGTTCCACAAAAAGGATTTTAAGCCCTTTTTGAAACTCTCCACCGTCATGCATTCTCGAATCCAAGGTGTTAGAGAATTCCAGAGGGTAGGTGCCGCAAACATAAAAGCACGGGCACCAGAAGATTTTAAACTAACCCTCGGGATCTCTAGCAAACCCTCATTGGTGGAGCGGAGTGGACGCATTGGTCGGTAAGGCACCAGGAGCTCTTTCAGGTAGTCAGGGCCCAGGTAGTCAGGGCCCAACCCGTGTAGGGCTTTATAAGTCAGAAGACCTACTTTAAAGGTGATCCACCACTGAATCGGCAGCCAATGCAGATCTCAGCGCATCGGTGTGATATGTGAGGAACGAGAAGTCCCCGTTAACAACCGGGCAGCCGAGTTCTGCACTAGCTGCAAGCGGTGGATATCTACCCCAGGCAGCCCAAAGTAAAGGGTTAGCAACATATCAAAATAAAAACTAAGGGAATGACTGAGGCAGAAGAAGAGATATAGAAATAATGTGTGACTTTGTTGTATTATTGTGATGTAAAATATTTTGCTGGTCAGGCTGCCTTCTCTTTCTGCTTTCCTAAGCTTTAGAACTCTCTCCCCCTAACCATTTGTTCTGCCTCTTCCAAATGTTGTCTCTCCTCTCTGCTTCATGACCACACTGCTACCTCCTGTGCCTGTCCTTGAGTCATTTTCCTTCCCCTCTCCTCCATTTACCGATTTCTTCTTTCACCATGACCACCCTGCTTCCTTCTGTGGCTGCCCTTTAGTCATAGCCCTTCCACACGCCTCAATTTACCATCTTCCCCTCTTTCTCCTGCTCCTTGCCCCTCCACCTACCTCACCAACCCTTCTAGCTCTCTTCTTCCTCCTTCACTTGTCTGTACTTCTTCTTCTTCTCCCCTTAGCTGCACTTCTTCCTTCAGCATCCTATCTCCTCTTGCCCCTTCCATTGAAAGTACTATTGCTCATGCCCATGGGACAGATTCCCTGCTGTGTCCTTGTAAACATTTGCATATAATTTGACCTGTCTGATGAGTCTTGTTCATGTTCATTTTGTACTGTTTATTTTATATCTTTGTATGATGTTTTATTGTAAAAATTATTGTTCTAGGTTGTTCTTGCACCTCTCATCCCCCTCCATGCTCCTCCCCCGGATACATCTGGAAATTAGCTATTTTTCAGCTCAATATGTCTTTCCTGGTGAAACTTTTGAAATAAACACATACATACATAATGTGCACAAATAAATAATGTAAAAGTCCCACATTTACACCACAATAGTAGAAAAAAACAAGACCATAAACATCAAGGTAATGCAGTGAAAAGTGTTTTTGGTTCTGGACATACACACCCCCTTGAAAATGTGCACAACAACACACACACACACATATACACAAACACACACACACACGCGCAAACACACACACGTAGCTGTTACAACAGCTGTGCACGCACTTAGGGTGTGTGTGTCATTAGTAGGACAGAGCAGCTACAATATTTCAGTTTCAGTGGGGTCCTACTTTCACACATTTTTCCAGTGTATTTAGTAAAGTCATCATAGGTAAAATGCAGAATGTAATTTTTACTGGGGTCCTGCTTTTATCCATTTTTACAATGTGGTTATCCAAGATAGGTCAGTTAACATGCAGGGTCTCATTTTCAGGGAGGTCCTAAATGTACCTATTGTAACACTAACAGTTCTGGGATGCCCTAAATAAGTTGACTGTATCACAGCCTGTATGTTTTCAGTGATCAGATCCTGTATCTACCTTTGGACAGGAGGGGGATGTGAATTGTGCTGAGAGTTTGTTTTAGTGCTTCATTTTTGCTTTGGGGGTTATATTCAAACATGCTTGGGGCAGTCACACTTTGTTCCAAACATAATTGAGTATAGCAGATTTAGTGGACTATGCTAATTTGCACTAAGGAAAGAGATTTAAGGGGCAGTCTGATACCTTCTAATATGGGACCATTACTCTGTGTAGTTCTGGTTTCCAGTTCTAGATTTGTCTACCTATTTCTGTTTCAAGCTTTTAGCCACTGACTGCCATGCCAGCAACCTGGGTTCAAGAATTGACCTGGGTCACTTGGGGACTGGCCTTGGAGGGAGAATGCCCATTTGTAGGACAGGGAGAGGAGTCTAGGTGGCATCACCATGGGACAGCATGGGAAGGTACCCCACACCTGGATGCCTAAGGTGTCTCCATGGGGGCCAAGAATAGACATGCCTGGGCCCATTACAGGAGAAAATGGGAGGAAAATCCCTTTTGACTATAGAACAGTGACAGCCTGCCCTGTAGCAGGCCCCACACTGATGACTATGCACCTCTGATCCAAGGTCCTGTGACAGGACCACCAGAAAAGGTAAGTCCCAGAGAAGGTGGGTTTGGGGCTGGGAAGATGGGCCCAGATGGGGGAAGTTAGGCTGCTGAAGGAGATAAACAGCTTTGTACCATGGACACAGTGGGGTGACATGCCATTCATTATGGTGATGCGCTGCGTGCTGGTGAATGGTAAGGGACTGCCTGCATGGAGGAGCGATGCTGAGAAGCAATGCATGAACACAGTGAGGCGATATGGTACCCATCAAGGTGGTATATTGTGTGGGGGTTAAATGTGAGGTACTGCCACTACTGTGGAGTGATGTTCAGAAGCACTGTATGAACAAAGAAAGGGACTGCTTGCATGGAGGAAGAATGTTCAGAAGCATTGCATGAATGCCGTGAAACAACATGGCACCAATTACAGTTGTGTTCTGTGTGCTGGTGAATGGTGAGGGATTGCCTGCACTATGCTATGATGCTCAAAAGCACTGAGAAAGAACTGGAAGGGGACAGGATCAGTTGTGTTCCAGGACAGTAGCTGCTGCTGCTGTTGTTTTCACAGGGTTCTTGTGGATTTTACTTGGTAGGTTAGTTCTTTTCTTTCTTACTTCTAAGGGGCTAGCAGGGTATTGTTTTTGGGGATGCTGGATGTTTGTAAACTGATTTGGTGGCTGTAAGTGGGGCTCTTTTTGTGGATGTTTCACTGTGTAACAGGCTGCGCTGGTAGAGGCCTATTTCTTCTGATTTCAAACCTATTTGGTGGGATTTGCTTGGGCCTGGTTCTTTAGCTGCAGGGCTTGGAGGGGAGACACAGGGCTGATCACTCTCTCTTGTCAGGTGTCTGCCCAAGACCCACCCTCCCCCACCCTCCCTCCCAGAAGTCTGCAAATTTATGGGGAACACCTGCCCTGCAATTGGAGGAAAAGCTGCTGGTGCAGCTCATGTAGTTCTAGCCACTGGGGTTGGATTTAAAGGCTGGGAGAGAGGAGCTTAGGGAGTTGTTCATTTCCTTATAAGTTTAATGTGTTGTACTGCACCTAGTAACAGAGTTACTGGTGTACAGTGGGACTGTCTCTAAGATTAGTGGGTGACCTGATTAGGCAGTAGGGGTATCTTGGACTAGGGGGGAACCTGGTGGCTCACCCAAGGAAACCTATTTGGAAGGGGATGGAACCACCATCATTAGGGCCGGCATCTTTGGGAGGGTGGTGGGGTGCACAGGGTGTGGAGCAGCCATGATACTGGACTGGGCTTGGAAGTTTGGTGGTTGCCCAGTATGCTACCAGCTAGCACAGCTTAGGGAGGAGGTTGCGGGGATGAGGAGAAAGCTGGGGAAGGGGGTGGTATGGTTGGGGAAGGGGGCTGGAAATCTCCCACAGGGTTGCACCAAGCACTGGGGGTGGGGGTATAGGGAAAGGAGTGCAGGAGAATACTCAGGGGTCACATAGGGACCCTGGCAGAGGGGATCCAAAAGGACACTACCAAGGAAGCAGGCAGGTAACTGGGGACCCTCACAAAGGGGGGACGGAGGGACAACATTCTCAGGGAAGTAGGCAGATGGCCAGGCCTGGACAGAAGGAAGCAAGGCGGGGAGGTGAATCAGACCTTATACTCAGTAACCGCTTCAATTCTCTTCTTCTGCTCAAGGATGAGGGGGGTGATGTAGCCACGACAGAGGTGGTTAGAGAAGGAAAGGGTGTGGGAGTGGGAGGCAGGAGGCAGGGGCCAGATAGCAGGAAGAACGGGGGGGGGACCTGAAATGCAGGAGAATGGGGGGAGCAGTGAATCGAGCAGGAGGGGCAGGGGGAAGAGGGAGGAAAGCGCAAGGAGAAGGACCAGTTGGGAGGAAAGGTAAAGGAGAAGGACCAGAAGTACAAGGAGGATTCAGTAAAGGGAGCTGAGGGTTTAGGCCAGGGGAGCACGACGAGCAAGGAGGAACTAAATGGAGACAGGAAGGAAGGGAGGATGAATCAGGCTAGTTTAGCAGATGGGGGAGAAGGACCAGTTGCGAGCAGTGAGGGGGGAATTAGCAAGGTACAGAAGGATATTCAGGAGGAGGAGAGGCATAGGATTGGAGGGGAGGGAGTGGCCATGGTAAATAAGGAGGGGGTGGCATGTGGCACCCAGATAGGGGGAGGAACAAGGAGCCAGCTGGGTGGAGGGGCTGGTAGAAAGGATGAGGGACATGGAAGGGGGGGAATGGAGGAAAAGGAGTGGTCAGAGTGCTCCTGCTGGGGGATTCTATGATCAGGGGTATCAAATGGGATAGGGAGGGAGAAGCCTGGCCAGTTAGAACAAGATGTTCCCTGGACTAGCAGTTGCACAGGGCTAAGCCACGAGTATATCCAGCTGGCAAAGGACTGTGGGGGTTCCCAGACATACTGGTCCACCTGGGTACAAATGACATTGAGGGAAATAGCGAGCTAGAGATAGCAGGCAAGATTCAGGAGCTCGCCAGGGTCTGTCATGACATAGGATATACAGTTTCCTTCTCAGAAATCCTGCCAGTGCCAAGGGCTAGTGGGGAACACAAAAGGAAAATTAGGAGATAAACCAGTGGCTCAGGGGTGGTGTGAGGCCAGAGGGTATGGGTTGATGGGGATTGGGGAGACCTGGCAGGATAAGAGCTGTATAGCTAGAGATAGACTACATCTCAATTTGGAGGGGAGGGGAATCCTTAAGTTGAAAATAGAGGGGTTCATTGGTGAAAAGTGGGGTTTAAACTTGTGAAGGGGGGTGGGATGGGAGAAAAGGCTGTCAAGGGGGTGCCGATAAAGGAGGGACTCTGTCTACACCCCCCTGGAGACCAGGAGGATTGCAGGAAAAGGCCAACTGGCAAAGTGCAGACCAGGAGAAAACAGAATCCCCATGGGAACACGAGCAGGGGAAATGGAACTATAGGGAAAGGGTGGAAGGTAGTCCTGCTAAATGCCAGGAGCTTGGGCAATAAAATGCCTGAGCTCCAGGCGATGTTAACTGAGGGAGCAGTGGATGTGGCAGTGGTCACTGAGACTTGGGCCACTGCAAGACATGACTGGGACATGAACCTGGAGGGTTACACTATGTTCAGGAAGGACAGGGGGGAGGGAAGGGGAGGAGGGGTAGCTATGATAGTCAAAAACTGCATTGGCATAGGGGGAGTAGAGGAGGCGGAGGGAACCGTGGAGGCGATTTGGGTCACCTTGATAACAAGGGGGGGCAAGAGAGTAAAAATAGGAGTGGTGTATAGACCCCCTGCCCTGGTGGAGAAGCTGGAGGACAGTCTGGTGGCAGATGTTAGGAGACACTGCAGACTGGGCAGAGGAAAGGTGGTGGTGTTAGGGGACTTAAACATGCCAGGAACAGACTGGGAGACTATGACATCCTCTGTGACCAGGAACAGAGGTTGTTGGATGTCTTTCAAGACGTTCCTAACTCAGCAGGTGAGAAACTGACCAGGGAGGCACGGGTACTGGATGTGGTCCTGGCAGACAGTGACCAGATTGGGGAGCCTGGAGGTAAGGGACCCATTGGGGGAGTGACCATGCCACGGTCTGGTTCTGCCTGGAACTAGGAGGGTAGAAGGCTGCACAAGAGACGAGAGTAACCGACTTCAGGGGGCAGATTTTAAGGAAATGGGAAGGATCCTAAGGAGCATTTAGATGGGATTGGTCAGACATGGACTGATAGTAGGTGGGAAATCATCAGGAGAGGGGTGCAGGATGCTACCAGCACCTGTGCAAGAGTAAGACGAAAATGCGGTAGGGCCCAAAACCCTGTTGGTGGACCAGGGAGGTCCAGGAGGTGGTGCAGGAAAGAAAGCAGCCTATAAGAAATTCAAGTGCTCAAGAGGTGAAAGGGATTGAGGGAGTGCGAGCTGATGGCTAGAAGGGCCACTAGAGTGGTGAGGTGGCTAAGGCAAGGAAGGAGCAGAACCTGGCCAGGGAAATTAGGAGAGGAAAAAGGGTTCTTTAGATACATTGGGGAAAGACGAAGGGTGAAGGGCAGATTAGCAGGATTAAATCAGGGAGATGGGCACAAGACCCAGGGAGCAGGCTGAGGTACTAAATGAGTACTTCACCTCCAGTTTCACCAGGAAAATGGGATTCTGCATCATATGTGGGAGGAGACAGAGATAATGAGGAGGGGGGGACCCTACCGATCGGGCAGGGTCTGGGGAGGGGGGCATCACTGGCAGGTGGGGAGGGCTAAGCAGGAGAAGAGGCACCAGAAGTGGAAATCACAGCAGAGAGAGTGAGGGAAGCCCTCAGCTCCTTAAAACGGAGAAAGCACGGGGCCAGATAAATTACATCCTAGAGTGCTGAAGGAACTTGCAGATGTCCTGGCGAAACCCTGGCAGAGCTTTTCACCATCTCTCTGAGGACAGGGTGGGTGCCCCAAGACTGGAAGGTGGCGCATGTAGTGCCTATCCACAAGGGGGATCTAAGGGAGCTGGCAGGGAACTACAGGCCTGTCAGCCTGACATCGGTGGTGGGCAAGGTGATGGAGGCATTGTCAAGGAGAGGCTAGAGGGGACCTGGATAAGTCAGGTGCCTGGACGATAGACAGCATGGATTCATCCCAGGAAATCATGTCAGACAAACCTGGTGGAGTTCTATGACTGGGTGACAAGTGCCTTGGACCTGGGTAGACCAGTGGATGTCCTCTTTCTAGACTTCAGCAAGGCATTTGACTCTGTTCCTCACGTGGGCCTGTTGGATAAGCTAGGAGAAATGGGGGTGGGAAACCAGATGATCAGATGGATAGGCAATTGGCTCCAAGACCGGACCCAGAGGGTCGTAGTTGGTGGGATAGTCTCATCCCCAAGGAGGGTCATTAGTGGGGTCCCACAGGGATCAGTCCTTGGGCCCCTTCTGTTCAACGCCTACGTATCTGACATAAGGACAGGAATGAGGAGTGAGATGAGTCTCTTTGCAGATGACTCGAAACTGGGGGCAGTGGTGGATGGGGAGGAGGGGAGGGTGGCCCTACAGGGGGACCTGGAGGCTCTGGAAAGATGGTCTAGAAAGTGGAAGCTGAGGTTCAATGCAGGGAAATGCAAGGTACTCCACCTGGGGGCCAGAAACCCGGGCCAAGTGTACACCCTGGGGGGGGAATACTACAAGTCTCAATGGCTGAGAGGGACCTGGGGGTGGTGGTGGATGTCAAATGAACAACTCTGAGACTTGTAGGAGAGCAGCAGCCAAGGCCAACAGGATGCTGGGATGCATCACTAGGGGATCACCTCAGAAGGAGGAAGTGATACCCCTCTGTATAACTGCTTGGTGAGGCCGCACCTGGAGTACTGCGTGCAGTTTGGAGGCCACACTTAAAGAGGGACATTAACCTCCTGGAGAGGGTCCAGAGGAGGGCAACCAAAATGATTTGGGGCTTGGGGGACAGGACCCATGAGGAGAGGCTCAAGAGCTAAATAGGTACACATTGGAAGAGAGAAGGGACTGGGGACATGATAGAGGTCTCAGTACATGAAGAGGGTAAATAGGGAGGAACAGTCAGGGTGCTTCGAAGGAAGGAGGAAGGAGCCACTAGAGGGCATGGCTGGAAGCTGGAGGGGGGAAGATTCAGGGGAGAAAGGAGGAGGTGCTACTTCACTGAGAGGGTGGTGGAGCCATGGAATGCACTACCTAGGGAGCTGGTGGAGGCAGAGACAGTGGAGGGGTTCAAGAGGGGGTGGGACAGGTACAGGGGAAGGGTTCAGAAAGCAAAATCCAATGCAGCAAGAATATCCGGAAGTGGGAAGAGAGAAGCCAGAGAAGGCGAGGGGGACAGCAAGGTCAGCACCCAGGGTGGGGGCTGACCAAACGAGCAGACACGAAAGACCATTAGGCCTATTCTGCTGGCATTTTAGTATGTTAGTATGTTAGTATGTAACACTCTGGTGTGACAAGACACACAACACAGTGGTGTAATGCTTGCTGGTGAAACATGAGGGAATGCCTGCATAAGGGAGTAATGTCAGAATCACTGCACTGTGACATGGCACCCATCAAGGTAGTGTACTGTGTGCTGGTGAAAGGTGAGGGATTGCCTGCACTGTGGGGTGATGCCCAGAAGCACAGCTTGAACACAGTGGGATGATATGGCACAAATCATGGTAGTGTACTGTGTGCTGGTGAAAGGTGATGGAGTGCCTGCGCTGTGGAATGATGCTGAAAAGCAGTGCATGAACACTGTGGAGTGACATGGCACCCATCATGGTGGCATAATGTGGACTGGTGAATGGGCATGAATCACCTGAACTGAGGAACAATGCTCAGAAGCACTGCATGAACACAGTGGGGTGTCATGGCATCCATCCCTGTTGCGTACTTTGTGTTGGTGAAAGGTGAGGGATTGCCTTCACTGTGGAGTGATGCTCAGAAGCACTGCTTGAACACAGTGGGATGACAAGGCAGAAATCATGGTACTATACTGTGTGCTGGTGAAAGGTGAGGGAGTGCCTGCTCTGTGCAGTGACGCTCAGAAGCACTGCATGCACACTATGGAGTGACACAGTTGTAAAGGAGAGTTCACTCTCAATCTTGCCTTCCAATAAATAAAAATGACATGGCACCCATCATGGTGGTGTAATGCAGACTAGTAAACAGGTAGGGATTGCCTGCATTGCTCAGAAGCAGTGCATTAACACAGTGGGGTGTCATGGCACCCATTCCTGTTGTGTACTGTGTGCTGGTGAAAGGTAAGGGACTGCCTGCACTGGGGAACGATGCTCAGAAGCAATGCATGAACACAGATGGGTGACATGGCACCCATAAGAACTGCATACTGCATGCTGCTGAAAAGTGAGAGACTGCTTGCACATGGGAGTGATGCTCAGAAGCACAGCTTAAACACAGTGGGGTGACATGGCACCAATCACGATGGTGTGCTTTGTGCTGGTTAAAGGCAAGGGAATGCCAACACAATGGAGTGAAATGGCACCCAATGGTGGCATACTGCGTGCTGGTAAAAGGTGAAGGACCGCCTGCACTGGGCAGTGGTGCTCAGAAACACTGTATGAATGCTGTGTTGAGACAAGGCATACATCACACTGGTGTTCTGTTTGCTAGTGAAAGATGAGGGGAGGCCTGCACAAGGGAGTAATGTCAAGAGCATTGCGTGAACACAGTGGGGTGACATGGTACCCATCAAGGTGGTGTACTGCATGCTGGTGAAAGGTGAGGGACTGCTTGCACAAGGGAGTGTTGTTTAGAACCACAGCATGAACACAACGGGGTGACATGAAACCTATCACAGTGGTGTACTACATGCTGGTAAAAGGTGAGGGACTGCCTGCACTGGGGACCAGTGCTCAGAAGCACTGAATTAACACTCTGGTGTGACAAGGCACACATCATGGTGGTGTTCTGCTTGCTAGTGAAAGATGCGGGAATGCCTGTACTGGGGAGCAATGCTCGGAAGCAATGCATGAACATAGAGGGGCAACATGGCACCCATAAGTGCTGCATACTGCATGCTGGTGAAAAATTAGGGAATGCCTGCACAAGGGAGTAATGTCAGAAGCACTGCATGAACACAGTGGGTTGATGTGGTATCCATCAAGCTGGTGTACTGTGTGCTGGAGAAAGGCGAGGGACTGCCTGCACTTAGGAGCAATGCCCAGAAGCACTCTATGAACACAGTGGGGCATCATGGCACCCATCCCTGTTGCATACTGTATGCTGGTGAAAGGTAAGGAACTGCCTACACTGGGGAACGATGCTCAGAAGCACGGCTTGAATGTAGTTGGGTGACATGGCACCTGGTCAAAGATTGATTGATAAGCCTGAGAAAAATGTAGTCCCACTGTTTTTTCAGTCTTCTTCATTTTAATATCATGTCTGTGATCCTGCTTGCTTCTTGTTTCAGGTACAACACATGGACATATATTGTTCTTACATACTTTTAATATGCTTATATAAAAGATGGGTCTATCTAATTTATTGAACTATGTGTGTTAAAGGTTTGATTTTAACTGGTGGGTGATGGGTTCATGGACTTTAGTTTCATACAGCAGAGCTGCTGTTTCTAGTATACACACACACACACACACACACACACGTAACTGTTACAACAGTTGTGCAGACACATAGGATGTGAGTATCATTAGTAGGACAGAGCAGCTAAAATATTTCATTTTTCAGTGGGGTCCTGCTTTTACACATTTTACAGTGTATTAAGTAGAGTTAGCACAGGTAAAATGCAAAATCTAATTTTTACTGGGGTCCTGCTTGGGTCAACAACAAATCCTCACAACTCGTTTATGACCTCCTTCAGTTGATATCTTCACTGGGCCTGACACAAGCAGTTGCTTCTGTGACCCATTGGCATGGCCACACACTCAATCTAGTATTCCATCTGGGCTCTTGGGGTTGATAACCTCAAGATTCAGCGAGTCTCTTAGTCTGATTATTGCGCCATGGGGTTCACGTTTGGGGCACCCCTGATGGTTCTTTTCCTGTGAAAATGGTCAGCTACCGCCCTTTAGGGGTTTGCACCCAGAAGAACCTCTGGTGCTGGCTGACCTCTCTAGAGTTGAGGCAGCTTGTGTGATTGGCACTGGTGAGGCAGAGGCCACCTATAATAAGGTGGTGGCCGAGGAACTGGATGCCATCGCACCGGTCTGTATATGACCCAGATCCTCTCACTTGAGATCCCCCTGGTTTGATGGGGACCTCAAGGTGATGAAGATCAAGGGTCAGAAGTTGGAGCATAATTGGCGGAAGACCCAGCTGGAGGCTGACAGACTGGTCCTGTGTGCTCACTATGGTGAGTGCTAGGAGGCAATCTCCTGTAAGAAGGCAGAATTCCTGTCCAGCAAGACTGTGACAGGGAGGAACAGACCTTCTCAGCTTTATTGGACTGTGGATAGGCTTCTCCATCCTGCCTGTCTTCGGCCAAAGAAGACTTTTTCATCCACCTTGTGTGAAGAGTTTGCTCTGTTCTTCTCTGACAGAGTGTCGTCTATCCGGTTGGGAATTCCATTGGGAAGGCATTTGCCTCGCAGAGGTCAGACTAGAAGGAGCAGAGGCACTCTGCCTGTCTGGGAGGAGTTTAGGCTGGTGGAGATGTCTGAGGTGACTGAGGTGATCTTGGAGCTGAAGCACACATTTTGTGAACTAGAACCCAGCCCCGGTGCATTTCTTAATGGGATGCACTGAGGCTGTTGGCCTGGTGTTTTCCAGGATTGCCAGGTGCTTGATGGTGGAGGGGGTATTCTCAGTGGCTTTGAAAGAAGCACTGGTGAGAACCTTTCTTAAGAAGTCTTCCCTTGACCCAGATGTCCTGGTAAATTACCGTCCAATCTCCAACCTGCCTTTTTTTGAGCAAGATTGTGGAGAAATTAGTGGCACAACAGCTCGAGGATCGCCTCGTGTCCTTTGACATCTATGAGCCATTTCAATTGGGTTTTCAGGCCAGACACAGTACAGAAACAGCTGTAGTTAGAGTGCATAATGATCTGCTCAGGGCTAGAGATAGAGGAGACAGGTTAATTCTTGTGCTCCTCAATCTCTCATCAGCATTTGACACTGTGGACCACCTCATGCTTCTTGATCGGCTCTGTGAGTTTTGTGGACTTGTTGGGGTTGTCAGATGGTTTGAGTCCTATCTCTCTGATAGGGTGCAGTGGGTGGTGATAGGGAATTTCTCCTCCTCCCCAATGCCCCTGTCATGTGGAGTTCCACAGGGCTCAATCTTGTTACTGATGCTATTCACAGTGTACATGCTGCCCCGGGTGAGATCATTCAACAATGCAGCGTGGCATTTCACTGCTATGCAGATGACACCCAGCTATATTTGTCATTTGTGCCAAGAACATCTGATGCTGTCGACATTCTTAACATCTGTCTGTCTAAAATCAATGACTGGATGGCTTTCAGCTGGCTGAGACTAAACCTGGATAAGACAGAGGTGCTAGTAACTGAGCCAGGTCATGGGCGTGATGAGTTGCAACCTGGAGCGGACACAGGTCTTCTCCTGGGGTCTTCTCCATTGGTTGCTTCCCCGAGAGTGCGGAATCTAGGTGTGATCCTGGATAGCAGGCTGACCTTTGTATAACAGGTGTCATCTGTGGTTAAGAGTGGCTTTTACCACCTGTGAAACATCACCAGGATCAAGCCCCTCATTCCACCCAATGATCTGCCGACTCTGGTACATGCCTTTGTTGCCTGTAGGCTTGACTACTGTAACGCTCTTTACTTTGGGATCATGGGAGGGATCCTCTGCAGGCTGCAGCTGGAGCAGAACACAGTGGCCCGGTTGCTGACGGGTCTGTCTAGGTCCTGTGATGTGACACTGGACCTGCGTGCTCTGCACTGGCTTCCAGTCAGGTGGAGGGTCCTTTTCAAGGTGGGCTTACTCATCTATAGGGCCCTATATAGGCTGGATCCTGGCTACCTGTCGGAGCTCCTGACAACTGCAACCTCTACTTGCTCCCTCTGCTCATCTTCAAGGGGCCTCCTTGATGTTCCCAGGGTTTGGCTCAAGACATCTGGTGATCGAGCTTTCAGTGTCTCTGGGCTGACCCTGTGGAACACATTCCCAGCTGTAGTCTGGGAGGCAGTTCAATCAGTGTTTTCAAGCAGAAGCTAAAGGTACACCTCTTCAGTCTGGCCTTCACAGAGTAATCAGTACTATTAGAGAATGTTATTATTTGAACTCTGATTTTATTTATCTGCTGTTTGTGGATTTTAATTAGTTGTTTTATCTGTAATACTTTGTTAGGTGCCCAGAACTTCCTGGATTGGGTGCCATAAAAATAAAATTTGCCTTCCCTTGCCCTTTATACATTTTTACAATGTAGTTACCCAGGTTAGGTCAGTTAACATGCAGTATCTCATTTGCAGTGAGGTCCTGATTGTATCTGTTGTGACACTAACAGGTCTGGGATGCCCTAAATGAGTTGGCTCCATCACAGCCTGTATGTTTTCAGTGACCAGATGCTGTAACTCTCTTTGGCCAGCAGTGGGCTCATTTGGTACTAATTGGCCAGCGATGGGATGTGAACTGTGCTGAGTGTACATTTTAGTGCCTCATTTTTGCTCTGGGAGGATACATTCAAACATGCCTGGGACACTCACACTTTGTTCCAAACGTGTTTGAGTATAACAAATTTAGTGAACTGTGCCAATTTGCACTAAGGAAAGGGACTTCACAAGGGGGCAGCCTGATACCTTTTAAAATGGGGCCATTACTCTGTGTAGTTTTGGTTTCCAGTTCTAGGTTTGTCTGCCCATTTCTGTTTCAAGCTTTTAGCCACTGACTGAATTGTGTTTAACTACTGACTGTCATGCCAGCAACCTGGGTTCAAGAACAGGCCTGGGTTGCCTGGGGACTGGCCTGGGAGGGAGAATGTACATCTGTAGGACAGGGAGAGGAATCTAGGTGGAAAAAGGCATCTAGCTTCACCTGAGATCTTTTCTTCTAGGTTGCTTGAAAGGACAGAGCAAAGAACCTTACCAGAGCAAGAATTAAGGCTTCTTTTGACTAGGCAGATTTACTGTGTGTTGTTATTTTTATTTTGTACTCACAGGGATTGTTACTGTTTATTGCTAACATTTTATTGCTTTATTTTTCTGTGATTCGAATTGTTGTTGTTGGGTATACATTCTGCTGCATTATTACAGGGTATGCCTACAGGTGTGTGCTTACAGATTACTGCTGTAATCTTCTGATTCATATTGTCTTTTTTAAGGTATACCTTCTGTTACTGCTTTATTTTTCTCTGTAGCAAAGTGTTTCTTACAGGGTTTATCTTCTGTGAAATTATTACAGGTGGTGCTTTACATGTTTTACAGTTTTATCTATCATTAGGATAAGCTTTCAGGGCTACTGCATTTGTTGCTGGTGGATTGTTTCTGCACTTACCTCCTTGTTTCTTTCATCTGTGGTTCTTCTTTTTTCAGCAGGGGAAGGAACCAGCCACCCACCACCCCCATCCCCAACCACCCCACACTACACTCCTTTTATAGGGTAGGACAGTTGTGACATTTTCTGTAGCAAAGCAGGAAGGGGCAGATCAGAGAGGTATCCACACAGTGACCTCATTTACAGGGGCACTAGTAATTTAACTTGTTATTACAAGTTGTACAAAAACAAACAAGCAAAATACAAAATCAAACCTTTGCTTTCATTCTCTTCCTTCTAATTATGCTGACCAGGTTATAAACCCAGCAACTTATCTGACATGGATATCATTAACTGCAGGTACTATGGAACACTTTTCAGAAGGGTAGTTTTGCAGGATTTAGGACACTGTCCTACCTGCTGGGCAATTGAAGATCTAAGGGCTCAGCTCCAGGCAGCATGGGCAGAGATTGCATGCCTCAAATTGCATATTCAAGAGGAAATATATTATAAGAACCGACCGCCATTTCCCCAACATCCAACAGAAGCACCTCGACTGCAGAGGGTAGTTGGTCCGGGAAGTTGGCAGGTGGTTAGGAGGGGCAAATCGGATGCCCCATTACACAGTGCTCTCCAACATATCATCTTCACAAACCATATAAAAACTACAAACAGGTATCTGCCTCTATCTCTGAAATCAAACAAAGGGGCAGAGGACACTGCAGAGCAGGACACTGCAGCACAGGAGCTAGCACAACAAAACTCACCCAAAACAGGAACCAAAACAAAAAAAGCAAAAAGGAAATCCAAAAAACTTCTGATCATAGGAGACTCCATGATTCGGGGAGTTGATACCTATCTCCAACCAGGGGTAATGGGCAGATGTCTACCAGGTACATCAGTGCGGAGAGACACTGACTGCATTGCTAAAATTGTTCGGGAAGCAAGAGAAAACATTGACATCCTGGTACACATAGGGACTAACAATCTCACCAGCCAGTCAGTTGTGGAGACTAAGGAACACCTGTACAGACTGGGTGACAAACTATCATCCATTTCATCTGGCATCTCATTCTCTGAGATCCTGTCAGTCTGGGAGAGGGGGGCAGATGGACAGAAGGTCAGAGAAGGGGAGATAGGAGAGCTAAACATGTAGCTCAAGGACTGGTGCCAGGAAAAAGGACACAAATTTGTAGGGAACTGGCAACAGTTTTGGGAGCGAAAGATCTTTAAATTTGATGGACTGCATCTGACTAAGGAGGGAGTCAGTGCATTGAGACAGATGTTTGATGTCTTTGCAGAATATTTAAACTAGCAAATGGGGAAGGGATGCAGCACCCCATACATCGAATGGGAAGAACACCCCTCCCCCCGTTAGCGGTCAAACAGGAGTTCAGCATGTTTGTAGTTCATTTGCATCACCAGGTAAGGAAAAAGGTCTGGCTCCCCATAAGACGCACAGCAGAAACACCAGACCTCACACAACAACTAACACACTGAAATCTGGCCAATGGAAAATCATGTATACAAATGCTCACAGTCTGGGAAACAAGATCCCAGACCTGCAGGCAATAATGACAGAGGCTAAACTGGACATAGTAGCCATTAGCAAGACATGGTTTACCAGTAACCACACTTGGGAGACTTCAGTACCTGGCTGTGTACTGTTCAGAAGAGGCCGAGGTGCAAAAAGGGGGGTGGAGTGGCCCTTTACAGTATGTCAATGAAAATATCAAAGCTACAGAAATTCAGAATACACATATGGAGCTAGAAGAACTGTGGGTCACCCTGGAAACAGGAAATGGGAAAGCCATATGAACTGGGGTTGTGTATAGACCTACAGACCAGGGGGAGGACATAGACACATTACTGTTAGAAGATATACAAAACATGACAGCTAAAGGGGAGGTTCTGATAATGGAAGACTTCAACATACCAGATAAAGACTGGTCAATACTAGCAGGAACATCTGCCAGAACTAGACACATGGTGGATTCCCTGCAGGGGGAGGGTCTCAAACAACTGGTACACCAGCCCAAAAGAGACAGGGCTATCCTAGATCTAGTACTGACTAACAGGGAAAGGATCACAGATCTCCAGGTAGAAGGTCACCTGGGGGCCAGTGACCATCACATAGTATGGTTCAGTTTGGCCACTAGAACTAAATCATCCCATTCCAAGGCAAACATATGGGACTTCAGAGGAGCTGACTTTGATAAGATGGCCAACAGAGTTAAGCTAGCCCTGGCAAAAAGAAATACAGGTGAGGGGGTACAGGCAAAGTGGGCAAGCATTAAGGATGCAATACTTGAAGCAACATCCCATTGTGTTAGAGAGAAAAGGAAGTGCAAAAGAAGAAGGAGACCACTTTGGTTCTCAAAAACAGTAGCAGAAAAGGTCAGAGCCAAAAGGCTAACCTTCAGAAAATAGAAGGGAACGCAGCAGAATGAAGATAGGGAGGCATACCAAACTTCCCTAAGGGAAGCAGGGAAGGGAGTAAGGCAGGCAAAGGCCCAAACCAAGGAAACACTAGCACAAACAGTAAAAGAAGGTGACAAGACTTTCTATATTTACATTACTGAAAGGAGAAAGTCCAGAGGGAGTATTGCTAAGATCAAAGGGGTTAAGGGAGGCATGTGAGGAAGAGGACCATGTAAAAGCATCTATCCTAAATAGATACTTCTGCTCAGTATTTACTGAAGAAATGGTAGGGCAGGCCCACAGCTCAGCATCATGGACTCTGGGGGGGAGGGAGGTGTGCACTAGTCCCTTCACAAAAGAAAAGGTCATACAAGAGCTTGATAAGCTCAGGGTGGACAAGGCAATGGGACCTGATAGCATACATCCCATGGTACTAAAGGAGCTAAGGGTGGAACTAGCAGAGCCATTATCAGAACTGTTTAATGAGTCTCTGAGCACAGGAGAGGTCCCAGAAGACTGGAGACGGGCTCATGTGATCCTGCTCCACAAGAGTGGTAGCAGGGAACTACAGACCAGTCACCTTACCAGTAGTGGGCAAGATTATGGAGACACTCCTTAAGGAAAGGATAGTGCAACACTTAGAACCCATAGAAGCACAGGATCCAAGACAGCATGGGTTTGCAAAGGAAGGTCCTGTCAAACTAATCTCATAGATTTCTTTGACTGGGTAACCAGAGTGGTGGACCAAGAGGTAGCAGTTGATGTCACCTACCTTGACTTCAGTTAATCTTTTGATACTGTTCCACATAGAAGATTGATTAATAAGCTGGGAAGGATCAGGGTGAGTCAGAAGTTGGTCAACTGGGTGGCAAACTGGTTGACGGGCAGAAAACAGAGAGTGGTGATAAATGGTATACAGTCAGAAGAGATGCAAGTCACAAGTGGGGTACCTCAGGGTTCAGTCCTGGGGCCAGTCCTCTTCAATATTTTCATCAGTGACATTGCAGATGGACTGGAGGGTAAGGTTTGTCTGTTTGCAGTTGACACCAAGATTTGCAACAGTGTAGATGATCCAGATGGGGTGGGCAGAATGAGAAGAGATCTGAATAAACTAGCAAAATGGTCAGAAGAGTGGCAACTGGGTTTTAACACAAAGAAGTGCAAGATTATGCTCATAGGGAAGAGAAACCCTGAAGCCACCTATAGGCTGGGAGGGGAGTTGCTGGCAGTCCAAGGCAAGAAAGAGACTTGGGCATCATCATCACTGATTACCTGAAATCATCCAAGCAGACCACTAAAGCAGTAGGTAAGGCTAGAGGGATGTTGGGGTGTATTAGTAGGGGTATCACAAGTCAGAAGAGGGCAGTAATAATACACTACCGGTCAAAAGTTTTAGAACACCCCCATTTTTCCAGTTTTTTATTGAAATATAAGCAATTCAAGTCCAGTGAATAACCTGAAATGGTACAAAGGTAAGCGGTAAACTGCTAGAGGTTAAAAAAAAAGTTTAGGTTAGCAAAAACTGCTGTAGAGAAATTGCAAAGAAAGCCAAGGTGTCAGTGAGTACAGTTTCCTACACCATCAAAAGGCACTTGGAAACTGGAGGAAACTCTGACAGGAAGAGGTCTGGCAGACCCAAAGCCACAACAGAATCAGAAGACAAGTTTCTGAGAGTCAACAGCTTGCATGATAGGCGGCTCACAGGACAACAGCACAGAGTGACTGGCACCCTGAACCAAAGGGCTACCACAGCATTTTGCAGCGCCATGCAATACCCTCTGGTCTACGCCTAGTTGGTCAGGGGTTCATCCTACGCAAGATAATGACCCAAAACATACCTCCAGGCTATGTCAGAACTACCTTCGAGAAAAGAACAAGACGGTAGGCTTCAAATCATGGAATGGCCAGCACAGTCTCCAGACTTGAACCCCATCGAGCTGGTTTGGGATGAACTGGACAGAAGGGTGAAAGCAAAGCAACCTACAAGTGCAACACATTTGTGGAACTTCTGCAACAGTGTTGGGAAGAACTCCAACAATATTTGATGTCCATTGTAGGAAGAATGCTACAGTGTGTTCGACGGTTACAGTATATCTGCAAAAGGTGGCTACTTTGATGAGTCAAAAATTTAGATTAAATTTTGTTAAACAAAATGATTCTATGATTTCTTTTTTATCTCCAATTGTTTATTTGTTCTATGCTTTAATTTCAGAGTACATTGAGACATTAACCTGCGTAAATTTCAATAAAAACTGGAAAATGGGGGTGTTCTAAAACTTTTGACCGGTAGTGTACCTCTTTACAAGATACTGGTTAGGCCCCATCTGGAGAACTGCGTGCTGTACTGAAGGCCACACCATCACAAGGACATTAACCAAATTGAGGCAGTCCAGAGAAGGGCAACCAAAATGGTGCAGGGACTGCATCAGAAAACATATTAGGACAGATAAACGGAGAGCAAAGGAGGGAGAGAGGTGATATGATCAAAACATTCAAACACCTTAAAGTCATTAAGGTGAAAGAGTCTAACATGTTTCAATATAAGAAAAATAGCAGGACAAGAGGACACAGCATGAGATTAGAGGGAAGCCAATTAAGGGGTAATGTGAGGAAGTTCTTTTTCGCAGAAAGGGTAGTGGATGCATGGAACGGCCTACCTCAGGAAGTGGTGGATATGAATACAGTGCAGGGCTACAAACAGGCATGGGGCAGGCATAAGGGAGCAATACAGATGAGTATGAATAGATAAGCCATTGACAGAGCAAAGGCCAATGGCACATTCATAAGGTAGAAAAAGAAATGGGCAGACTGGATGGGCCTTGCTGTCCTTATCTGCCATCAACTTCTATGTTTCTATGTAGCACAATGGGACAGCATAGGAAGTGATGCCACACCTGGATGCCACACAGGAGGCAACATGGCACCAATCATGGTAGTGTTCTGTGTGCTGGTTAAAGGTGAGGGATTGTCTGCTCTATGGAGTGATGCTCGGAAGCACTGCATGAACACTGTGGAGCGACATGGCGCCCATCACAATGGTGTAATGCAGACTAGTGAATAGATAGGGATTGCCTGCACTTAGAAGCGATGCCCAGAGGTACTCTATGAACACAGTGGGGCATCATGGCACCCATTCCTGTTGCATACTGCATGCTGGTGAAAGGTAAGGAACTGCCGGCACTGGGGAGCGATGCTCATAAGCTCTGCTTGAACACAGTTGGGTGACACGGAACCCAGTCAAAGATTATGTGATCAGCACTTAATGGATAGGGATTGCCTGTACTGCAGAGTGATGCTGGGAAGCACTGCATAAACACAGTGGGGCATCGTGGTACCCATCCCTGTTGCATACTGTGTGCTAGGGAAAGGAAGTGACTACCTATGCTGGGGAGCAATGCTCAGAAGCAATACATGAACACAGAGGGGCAACATGTCACCCATAAGAGCTGCATACTGCATGTTGGTGAAAGGTGAAGGATGGCCTGCACTGGGGAGCGATGCTCTGAAGCACTACATGGACACAATGGCATGCCTGGCACCCATTATAGTGGTGCACTATGTGCTGGTGAAAGGTGAGAGACTGCCTGCACAGAAGAATGATACTCAGAAGCACAGCTTGAACCCAGTGGGGCAACATGGCACCAATCATAGTGGTGTGCTGCATGCTGGTGAAAGGAGAGGGACTGCCTGCACTAGGGAGTGATGCTCAGAAGCACTGTATGGGCACAGTGGTGTAACATGGCACCCATTATGTTTGGGTACTGCATCCTGGTGAAAGGTAAGGGACTGCTTGCACTGGGGACTGATGCTCAGAAGCAGTGTATGGACAGTGGTGTAACATGGCACCCAGTATGTTTGTGTAATGCATGCTGGTGAAAGGTAAGGGACTGCTTGCACTGGGGACTGATGCTCAGAAGCACTGCTTGAGCATAGTTGGGTGACATGACACCCAGTCAAAGATGGAGTCATCAGCCTGAGAGAAATGTTACCCCACTGGCTTTTCAGTGTCCTTCATTTTTTTAGCTCATATATATGTTTATTGGTTCACTTGGATGACAATTCCACTGATGTATGGTACAATAATGTAAAGTTTGAAGGAACAGCTGTTGATAACTAATACAGTCATGTTACTAAAGTCATTTGCTCAGATGCAAAAAGACATAGGAGTCAGATTAAGGAGACTATAAATAATACTTCTGAGTAAGCTCAGTATAGAATGAAGTCTTCTTCATTTTAATATCATGTTTGTGCTCCTGCTTTCTTCTTGTTTCAGGTATAACACATGGACAGATATTACTCTTACATGCTTTCAATATGCTTATATATAGGATGGTTCTATCTAATTTATTGAAGTCTTTGAGGTTTTATTTTAACTGGTGGGTGATGAGTTCATAGACTTTAATTTCATTCATGACCTGCTGTTTCTAGAACACACACACACACACACACACACACACACACACAAACACACACTCCCCAACTTACTTTCAGAAAGACACTTAAAGAGCAGGCATTTATTTCTAAGAAATAGACAAATTAATATTTTATCTATTGTATTTTGATGTGTTAGTAATTACGTTCTGCTTTTGTACAAAACGTGTTAGCACAGTGAAACAAGTGTTTTTGCCTTTACTTTTCACACTATTAGTAAAAAAGAACTTAGTAGTACTGTTATGTCAGAAACTGCCAACTAGTCAGAAGCCCAATGTATTTCAATGAGAAACTAAACATATTTTTCTATCTTTTTCAAAATAAAGAGATGCTTCCTTCAGTAACAAACTTTGCCCTTTAAATGTTTGCACTATTGTGGTCCTTATAGGATTGTTGGTATGTGACCTTATTAAATCATCATTGTTGTCTGTATATGTGTGTGTTGAAAAAATGTTATGTGTTTTATTTCATACTCACATAATTTTGTTAGTTTGTTATACTGATGTACATTTTTGTACCCATATGTAACGATGTTAAGATTTGTACCTTGTAACCATTAACTATAAAGGACAACTTTGTAAACAGGGCTTAATAGTCCTAACGGTTAACTCCTGTCAAAAAAGAAACATTTTTTCTATCTATCTATCTGTCTCTGTCTGTCTATCAATCTATCTATCTATCAATCATCTGTATGACTTTACATTTTTTGAAACAATAATTAGCTTCTCTTTCTTCTTCCCAAGCAAAATCTCGCTATCAGGAAAATGTCACATGCTAAATTATAACAAAAGATCACAGGTCATTAAAATCCCATATTTCTATTAAATATACAATATTTTGGTGGTGGACAGTATTATTTCTCCATAAAAATCTGAAAACAGGTTTGCAGTTTCCCTTTGAAATACAGTGCCACCCTTGCCAGTAAACAGTTTCTGACTTCATAATACAAGGATTCCATTGTATTCTTTTATCACTAACAGCTGGCAAAATAAAAATGAAATGATGAAAAAGTAAGTAAAGAAACAAATAATAGCAAACTGAATAACTGTAGAGGCATCAAAACCTCCATTCTTTAAGTTATGCATCCTTACTAAGCACTTGCTGAAATAATTTACTGCAGGAACATTCATTTCTGTGACATTCGATCCATTCCCTCCTATGGATTTCAGGGATGTTTCCTTTTCTTTTTAGCTACATTTCTTAACTAATTGCTCTTCTAATCTGTCACACTGATGTGTAAAAGTTTTATTTTTTCTGTCTAATATAGCTCAAGGTTTTTAAAAGGCAGGTCTTGTAACAGATAAAGTGAGCATCGCCTGTTCATGAACCAGTTTAGCTCTACCTGCCAGGCTGCAGAGAGGCAGAGAGAGAGAGAGCAATGAAATAACAGTCTGGATGTTGTGCAGGCAGGCTGACAGAAAAAGAAAAAAGCAGACAGAAACAGATCACAGCTTTAAATGAGATAACCTGGACTGAAGTACTGATTTATGTCCTCTCCAAAGCATTCGAGGGAAGAACACAGCCATCTTATCCTGTCAGTCCACTCTCTCCTTCTCCTGGTAATCCCAAAACACCTGCAGGGCTCCGCCCATGCAGCCATAAAAAAAGACTATGAGGGATGGTTTTCATTTCAAGAACTGACATGGGATTGGGCTCTCCAGTGTCAGTGTTATGTTTGGCAGCATGAGGGGTGGGCTCACTGGTGTCTCACAGTGAAAACAGGTGAGGTGGGGAGTACTAGCCAGCACTGGGGATTAGGCACCCTGGTGTTAGAAAATTAAAAATAAAGGGTAGGGCGTCTGGGGTGGTGGGTGCTGAGTTGGAGGGTCAGGTGGTGGGAGGGTAATGGTGGTGGTATACCATTGGCGGCAGACATTGATGGACAGTTTTATTTTTTTACAGGGTCTATTTAAAAGAAAAAGACTACAATAGACCGTTTTCTTTATTTCAGGCACAAACACTGGGGATTTTGTACCCCAGTGTTTATGTTACATTTGGTGGCACCAGCAGTGGGTTCCCTGGTGTTGCACATGTCAGAAAATTAAGAGGGGGGAACCAATGTGAGGTGGGAGAGATGTTTGGCAGAGGGTGATAGGGATTTATTTTACATTGGGGGAGGACCACATCAGAGTGATTATGACACTGATCAACTCTGCTTGCTGGGCAGCTTATGCAGATCAGAGGAAAGCACCACCCTATGGTTCATGTGGCTCTTTTATTTTATCTACTTGACGTCTCTGCCCAGCAAGACCTGAACAGTGTCATGGTCAGCCTGGCTGATGATTGATCTGACACTATTGAGCCCCTTGCAGACTGTCCTACATTGGATTGATGGTGACATACCTCTCAAATCCAGTTTCATACCAACATGTTCGCCCTGCACAAACACAAGGGCAAACATAAAAAGAGACTACTATGGTTCTCAAAGAAACTGGCTGCAGAGGCTAAGGCTAAAAGGGTAGCATTCAGGAGGTGTACAGATGGAAGATGATAGGGAATTGTACTAAGAGAAGCAGAGGGAAGAAGGGAAAGTTGTGAGAGGTGCAAATGTCCAAACTGAGAAAAGGATAGCCAGAGGGGTAACAAAGGGGAAAATACCTTCTTTAGGTACAGTAGCAAAAAGAGGAAGACAAGGGAAAGGATTGTGAGGCTAAAAAAGCAAAGGGGGACTGTGAAGAGGAGGACCAGGAAAAAGCAGATATCTTGGACAGATACTTCTGTTCAGTCATCACAGTGGAAGGGGAGGAGGATGAACCATATAAAGCAGCAGGAACACTGGGGGGCAGGAGGTAGACACAAGACCATTCACAGAGGAGAACGTCTTGAAGGGACTTGTGAATCTGAACAAGGACAAAGCTATGGGGCCAGATTTGGTACACTGAAGGGCATTGAGAGAACTCAGGGAGGTACTGACTGTACCACAGACAACCCCATTCAACAACTCACTGAAAACAGGAGTGGTTCAAGGAGGACTGGGGGAGGGCAGGTGTCGTCCTGCTTCATGAAAGTGGCAGCAGGGAGGAGTCTGGCAACTATAGGCTGGCCAGTCTGATGTCAGTGGTGAGGAAGTTAATGGAAATGCTCTTAAAGGAAAGGCTTGGGGAGTAGCTTGAATCCAGTGGGTTGCAAGACTCCAGGCAGTATGGTTTCATGGGGGGTCTTTTTTGATGAACCTGATTGATTTATTTGTCTGGATGACCAGGGAAGTAGATCATGGTGCAGCAGTGGACATGGCATATTTAGAGTTCAGGCAAGGCCTTTGACACTATGCCACATAGAAGGTTCTTAAAGAGGACAGGAACTGATTTCTAGTTGGCAGCAGTTTATAATATTCCTATTTTCAGAAATTATTTAATACCCCTTAGAAAAGGACAGGAGTAAATTCTCAATCCTGATTGGCTGACACGGGCTCCAAGAAGGGTATTTATTTTTCAGTAGATGCCCAGCAAAAAATAAGTACAAGCCCAAGTGCCACCTCACCACATACCCTTGTACCGAGCTGCCCAGACTGCTTTGTCATTGGTTGAAAGCAGTCAATGAAATTTGAAATCCCCGCCATGTTTTTCTCTCATTTAGTGAGAGCTACTGGTCTATAACACCACCACCCCCCCAACACTCATTACTGCTGCACTTACCACAGCTTGTTCTGAATGAAAAATAAAAAATAAAACACTTTGGCGGTTGGGAAAACGGGCAAAATATTATTTTTTTCTCACACCCACACACTTCTGACCGCAGACTCACAGTACCGTGCTGAACAGAAAGTAACGCAAAGCCGTCGCTCTGAACAGCTTCTTACTAGGAAGCATACTTTTGAAATCACAGATGAACTCCCTCTCAGAACAATGCCCCTCCAGTTAATAAGTCCATTGATTTAAAATAAAGACATTATTTACCTCAGGGCTATTCTTCATGCCAGCTACACTATACACTTTCTTTGAGGTCAAGCAGGGTTGCGCACTTACTAGGTGCAACTTTTAACCACAACCAAATATAAACAAAAAAAAGATATTGCAAAAATGGGGTACAACTTAAAAAAGATGTCCAGAGTCTGCTGAGGGAGTTTGTCTACACAATAAACTTCCTGTTCACCTGAATGTGTTTATGTGTCTGTGTGTATGGGAGGAACTCAATCGATCAGAATGGCTTTGTAGGGAGGAGCAACAGGAGCTGGAACAGCCTTAAAAAATATGGACTACTTTTTCAATAAGGTTTTTTTTCTACTAATTCTATTAATTTTTTGTGCTAATTTCCTCTCTCCTTTTAGCACTTTTTTAAAACTTACTAAGATAGTCATTTTCTAAGCACAATAATACCCTCCAGGGTGGGCATTATTGGGAAATACTGGACCTTCCAGGGGCTATAAGGCCCTCCACCTGTGGCGTCGGACCTCATTATGCCCTTGGGCGGTCCGGTATTTCCCAATAATACCCACCCTGTTGGGTATTATTGCTTACTAAATGATCTATATGTAACTGTACCTGAGTAAAGATCAAGTCTAAAAACATTATTTTGCATTGTTTTCTTTTTGTGGGCAGCATTTTGTGTCAGTTCTCTTTATGGAACCAGTGTTTTGGAGTTATAACCATGTCATGGTTTGTATGCAGAACTCTTAGCATGGTTCTGATAGGTCAAAAGGTCATGTTTTGCATTCTGTACACAAATCATGTCACAGTTAAAACTTCAAATTACTGGTTCCATGAGAAGAACTGTAATGAATGCTGTCCATAACAAAGAAACATAAAATACACAGTTTTTGACATCAGTACTAATTCAGTTACAGATAAATAGGAATCATCTGAAGGTATGAATTTTCTGTAAATAGCAACATTACTGACTGCTGCCAATAAGCACAGATTTCCTGTCTCCTTTAAATAAACTGAACAGTTTGGGGGTGGGTCCTCAGGTGGTAAATTGGGGAAGAAATTGGTTGATTGATAGGCAACAGAAAGTAGTGGTAAATTGCACTTATTTGGGAGACGGGAGGGTGATCAGTGGGGCTCCTCAGGGCTCAGTGCTGGGACCAGTCCTCTTTGGTGTCTTATAAGTGACATTGTAGAAGAGCTGGAAGGTAAGGTATGCTTCTAGCAGCCAAAGTTATGAACGGTGTTATACCCTCCTCATCATTGTTCTGGATACTGGGGGATATAACGCAGCTTCAGGGAGTAACAAATATTGTCACAGACCTGCGATATTTATTTATTTTTATTTGTTTGATTTGTTAACCGGGTAAGAACCCTTGAGCATCAGATGCCCATTTTTGAGGGGGACCCATGAAATACAAAAGGTACAAAAGAAACAAATACAATACAAGTAAGAACATACAAAAGTTACAAATTCAAGATAAGTTATAGATACAAATTAAGAGACCACACTAAACAAAACAAAATCAACTTGAGAATCCTAAGAGAAGTCTTTTCAAGTGAGCTTTAAACCTAGAATAAGACATGGGTTGATGAAGTTCAGTGGGAAGGAATTCCAGTCAGCAATAGACTTAAATACAAAACTACGTTGCCCTATGGCAGTATGGCATAGAGGAGTTTTGAGTCTGCCACTAATAGTTGACCTGGTAACATAACTCAGCAACGGAGCACCCAAGATGAACTTAAAATGAAAAGGAATGGAATCTTTATGAAATGTCCAAAAGACAGGAAGCCTTACATACAAACATCTAGATGCAAAAGAAAACCAATTTAATTAATGATAACGTATGGAATGATGAGTAAATCATGAATCAGAAGTTACTGTACATATCTGCAGATCTGGTTATGAGTTCCTACCCATTTTAATATGGTTTTGTTAGCTGCAGTATGCATAGGCATACCATAGTCTAAAAGAGACAAAAGCATTGTTTGAGCTAGGATTTTTGGGGGAATCAATGGTCAAGCAGTTCTTCACTTTATATAATAAACGTAATCTTGAATGATTTTTTTTAAATTAGGGAATCAATATGGTTGGCATAAGACAAAGTACTGTCTAAAAGGAAACCAAAATATTTAAAGCAGTCCATTTTTTCAATTACAGCTCCCTTTAGATCCCTAATTACCAAATGTGAATCATTAACAGCTTGGGTTTGTGCAGAACCAAATATCATGAGTTTCATCTTGCTAACATTCAAAATTAGCCTTTTATCAGTCAACCACTCCTGTACCAGAGAAAAATCATGTTCCAACTGATTTATTAAGGAAGCCACACATGGGTTTTTCACATACAGAACAATATCATCTGTGTATATGAGTGATTGAGTGTTCAAAACCACTGTGGATAAATCATTAATAAATAAACTTAAAATAATTGGGCCAAAAATTGAGCCCTGAGGAACCCTTTGGTTCACACTTTGAAAACAGGAAATAGTTGAACCCAAGTCTACCCTTTGTTTTTGGCGAGATAAATAATCTGTGAACCAGGCACCCACCATGTCAGAAAACCCTAACGATTGCAGTTTAAAAATTAGAAGTCTATTATGTATGGTTTTGACAGCCTTGCAAAGATCTAAAAATAGTGCTGCAGCCAAATCCCCTTTGCACAAAGCGGAATGAATGTATGTACAGTGCACTCCACTTAATACGTACTCTGTTAATACAGGCAACTGGTTACCATGGATGAAAATTGCTGCCCCAACCCAAATGGTATCTTTCTGTTTATTTTTCCACTTGTTTAAATGGACCTTGGAGAGTGCTTTTGGCGGACAGAATCTGACAGAATATGATGGCTCATTACTGTTAAGTGCATTAAATCAGCACTTTTCGCACCTGTTTTTACACTCATTAATTGTGGCTGTTCTTAAGCTGCTGGGAGAATGCTAGGCTCAGTTCTGGCAGCATTGCTTGTAGCAGTTAGCAATGGCAATGAAACAAAATAATTTGTGTTTGGCTAAGAAGGTGGAGCTGATTTGAAAGACAGAATCGCTGTTGAAAATGAGTGTTAGAGATCTTCCTATCCCACCTTTCCCTACCTAAATCCACTGTCTCTGATCTTTTGCGCCAGAAGGAAGAACTGCTTTTGGAGTAGCATGGGAACTGAAATCCAAACAGAAAAAGAAAAAGGGAAAGGAAGGATGGTGAGGTTGAAGAGGCTCTTCCTTGTTATTTTTTTTGAAGATTAAATAAATAAAAGTTATGTTTTACTGGAAGTTACCTGTTGTGCAAGCATGCTTCACCTTGACCCGTCACCCAGACCCATAACACAAAACACAGCCCATCCCTCCTGTGATGTTCCTTTACTACAAACAACAAAGCAGCATAAAAGTACAGCATAAAACAATAAAAGAAGCATAAATATAATGCAAGTACGAGTGAAATCCTCAGCTGACTGTTTAAATACTGTAAACCATGCTTCCATAGAGTCCAGCTGTTGGGAGGGGCGGAAAACTACTCAAAGTACTATGCAGTCAATCATGTCCGTCTACTATGGACATCAGTTAGTAGGGACAATTTGCCTTGTCACAGATGAGTCTGCTATAAACGACTTGACTGTAATCAATAAATTCAGTCACGGCAGAAAGCGTACTGTTCCCAGATTGAAACCCATATAGAAAAGGAGAAAGTATATTTTGTTGGTCTAAATGCTCTTTCATTTTGTTCATTACAATTTTTTACAAAACCTTGAACAAGGGGATAATAAAGATATGGGTCAATAGTTACTAACCAATGATCTATCCCTGATTTAAAAATTGGATTAACTGTAGCTTGTTTCCACAAGATTGGAATTGCACCAGTTGTTAGGGAGAAATCAAATACAAAATTTAGAGGACAGAGCATAAGATCCTTCACTAAGATTAATAATCTTAAATCAATTAAATCATTACCATTACGGGTCTTCCAGTTCATAGAATTAAGGTACCGGGCATTATCTACAATGGAAATTGTATGAAATTTAAAGTATGAGTAAGTAGGGCCAGTATTATTATTATTTATAGGATAGTTGCTAACATCTACTTTTTTGATGAGCTAACTGCATTACAAAAGGCAAGACAGAACTCATTAGCCATTTCTCTTATTTATTTATGTATTTTTTATTTGGTCTAGGATTACAAGTGCCTCTGAGTCAATGCTCTTTTTTTTTTTAGTTGTTTAACCAGGAGTAGCACACTAAGCTGAAAGCTTGTTCACAGGTGCGACCTGGGAGAACAGGGAAGTTAAGTGACTTGCTCAGGGTCACATAGTATGCAAGTGGAAGCTGTGGGATTCAAACCCAGGTCTGGTCTGCTGGATGTCAACAGATTTGGCACTCAGAGCCTTAAACCACTGCGCTATACTGCCTTCCTCTTTTACAAAGGCTCTTTTACAAAGGTTCCACATCACAAGTTACAGTAGACAACATAAATTGCTAGAATAAACATTGAGGTTGGTTCAAAGACAATACACAATCAGCACTATGTTGAGAAGGCACCTAGCACTTGGAAGAAGAGGGGGGAAGGGGAAACAAGGGGGGTTAGCAGGAGGTCAAGGGAGGTAATGAGGGAGGAGGTAGAAAGGTGAGGGGGGGACAATGGGGAGAAGTGGCCAAAGTGGTGTTGTCAGGGGTTAAGTGCATAAGAAGGGGGCCCAGGTGAGGGCAAAGTGTAAAAGGACACCATGGTCCCTCACAGTAGGCACATATGGTGGGAGTACTGTTGGTTAGCCATGGCAGTCACAGGTGCTGGAGGCAATGAGTGTGGTGCGCAGCCTAGATTTGAAGGCACCGAGCAAGGTGGTAAAGGTAGTGTCACTAGCAAGACCATTTAACCAGGTGGGTGCCCTGTAGGCAAAAGATCTTTGGCCTTGTGTTGTGCAGCAGTGAGGAATTTGAAACAGCTGTGGCTTAGATCCCCTGGTGTTACGGCTGATGGTTTTTGGTTGTAGGAGGGTACAAACCCCAGGTGGAGCAAGACCCATCTGGATTTTCTTTGCAACCACACAAGTTTGGCATTTTATTCAATTGTCCAGTTGCAGCCAATTGGTTTGAGTGTAAAGGTCACAAGTGTGTGTGAGACATTTAACACCAGTGATGAGTAGACAGGCCTTGTTGAGGGTGGTAGTTACCCGTCTGAGTGCTGTGGCAGTGGCGGAGCTGTAGATGACAAGGCCATAGTCAATCGAGGAGATGATGGAGCTCTGAACAGCAGCTGCTAGGGCCTCAGGGGTTAGGTGTCACCTGTGGTGAAAAAGCAGGTCCAGTCTGGAGTTCACAGCTTTGGCAATGTTATTAATGTGGGCAGTGTAGGATAGGTGAGAGTCTAGGGTGATCCCAAGATATCTAAAGGTTTGGACCTGATCTAGTGGGCCACCTTGGCTGGTGTTTATGGAGAGGTGGAGTTGCTTATGTTTGTTATTGGAGTTGCTGAAAATCATGGTCTTGGTTTTTTTCTGGTTAAGGATCAGCTTATGTTTTATGAACCAGTTCTCAACCATGGTGAATCCATGGTGAAGGTTTAATTGCAGGTGATTTGGGTCCTGATGGGAGGCAAGGATGACCACGCCATCAGCGTACAGTATGATTTGCTTGAGCACAAGAGTCCAGGAGTGTGTTGAGGAACAAGCTGAAAAGTAGAGGGCCCAGGATAGAGCCCTGGGGGACACCAGAGCCTACAGCTTTAGTGTCAGAGAGTACATCCACAATTTTCACACATTGGGACTGGTTTCCAAGGTAGCTTTTGAACCAGGCAACAGATTCAGTGGAGAGCCCAGAGTTCCATTGTTGTCCAAGCAGGAGGTGATGGTGGACAGTATCAAAAGCCTTGGTCTGGTCTATAAAGATTGCACAAGTTAGAAGACCATTGTCCAGAGAGTTGTAGATGGCACCTGTGAACTCAAGTAGGGCAGTGGCAGTGCTGTGCCATTTTCTGAATCCATGTTGCTACCGGCAGAGAATGTTATATTTGCCCAGATAGTCTGTGAGTTGGTCTGCTACTATCCATTCCAGTGCCTTAGAGAGGGGTAGTAGGATAGAGATTGGGTGGTAGTTCCCATGTGCGGTCCTATCTCCACTTTTATGGATCAGAGTGACCGTGGTTGACTTCCATTTGTCCAGGAACTGGCTAAGAAAGAGGAAGAGATTAAAAATCCTGGTAAGAGGCCCCTAGACTTCTTCTAGAGTGAGAGACAGAAGCTTGAGGTCAAGTGTATCAGGGCTTGTTCTGGATTTGTTGATGACTTTGGAGACGTACTTGTGAACTTCATTCTTACTTACTGCTTTGAAGTAGAAGGGAGGTTGGTGGTTGGAGTGGGATAGGAGGGTAAAGGAGTGTCATCATCATTGAAAAAATCATTGGAGAGAACACTGCTAAGGTCGGTGAATGCATTGTTGAAAGTGTCAGCAATTATTTTATGGTCCAGTGTGGTAATCCCATTGACCTGGAGCATGGTCGGTGGTGCTTTGGACTGCTTCCCAGTGACATCTTTTATGTTATTCCAGAAAGTTCTCCCGTTTCCCCATGTGTCAGTGAGGGCTTTCTTGTAATAGTCCAATTTCTGTTGTCGTATGGATTTGATGAAATCATTCTGAGCGCTTTTATAATTTTGGATGTCAACTTGCTTACCGGTGGATTAAGCCAGTTCCCAAAGGTGGTCCTTTAGTTTTAGCTTCTTTAGGAGAGCACCTGATAGCCACGGGTTGCAGAGAGACTTAACTTTGTGCTTTTTGAGTGGGGTGTATATGTTACAGGCTTCATTAAAAATGTTGATGAATTGGTCAAGGGCGGAATTCGTGTCAGTGGCCCTGTGGGTGGGAGACCAGTCCTGACAGAGTAAATGTGATTTGAGGTGAGTTAGATGACCATGAGGTAGAACTCTGCTGAAAATGTTTTTGGGGAGGGAGTTACAGAACTTGGACCAGGAACAGCTGATGTGGGAGTGGTCTCTGAGTGAGTCAGGAAGGATGGTGGAGTTAGTGATCTGAGATGGGTGGCTGGTCAGGATCCAGTCCAGTAGGGTGCTGGTTCCAGTTTTATAGTTCTTTCTAGTTGGGGAGTTCAGCATCTGGTAAGATTAGCTGATATGACAGAATCCTTGACAGTCCTGTCCTCAGCTGCCACCAGTTTACATTGAAATCACCTAGCAGGATGGTTTTGGAGTCAGGTGGTAGTGATCTGATGAGGTCCAGTACAGCATGGAGGCCAGGTTCCTGCTCTTTAGGTGGGATATATACGGTAACAACTGTGAGGGCTTTATTATGGGCATCAAGTAGGATTCAGATGGGCAGTAACTGCGCTGAGGATGTCAGTAGGGCAGCATCGACAGAGTGCCTCTGAAGATTGTCTTTTAGGTACAACGCACATCCTCCTCCTCTTTTAGACTTATGATTGAACCTAAAGACATTATAGCCTAGGATGGAGATTTCTTGATCTGGCACCGAGGGGGTGAGCCAGGTTTTGACCACTGCCAAGATATCTGGGTTGTGAAGGCTAGAGAAGGCTTGCAGTTGGTCAAGCTTTGGTAGTATACTGCAGATGCTCAGCCATATGATTGAGAGAGTGCCCGAGTGCTTGGTTTGGGTGGACATCCTGGCTGTGTTCGGGCCAGGGTTGAGGTGAAAATTTCCCGATAGTAGCAGGAGGAGGAGCAAGAGTTTTAGGGTGGTCAGGCATAATACCCTGAGGGAGAGCTTGCAATCCTTTTTAGTGAAGGAACGTGCTGTGGAGTGGATATGGAGGTTCAGCAAGAGCATTGAGTAACGGGTAAGGAAAGGGGCCCAGTGCTCACTTGCGAGAAGGTGCAGATTGTTGAGAGGGGGTGTCCCATGGGGGCAGGGTTAACCTCATGAGGAAGCGTGCCAGTGTAACAACAGAGGCTATTCAGCTCATAGCTTTGGGGAGGGGAGGGGAAACAGGCTTAAGAAAAATGGAGCAGAGGGGAGGCAAAGAGGAGGAGGAGGAGAAGGTAGAACATTGAGGGGGTGGTATGCATGTTTAAAAAGAGTTAAGAGGAGAGGGCCAAGCAGGAGCAGACAGGCAGGTCAAGAGAAGGAGGAGGAGGGGGGTGGAGTGAGAGAAGAGCATAGCAGACTGAAACCAATAGAGAGTGAGTAGGAGAGGGACACACCAAAAGGTGTGGAGAGAGGGCTATTTAATTAAGGTAGGAGGAGGGGGAGGGGGCTCGGGCATAAAAATTCAGCCGCTTTTCACTAAAGTCAATGGGCGCAATGGCCCTGAATCAAGTCAGAGTTACAACAGGAGGTGCAGCCAATAAGGGCTCAGTGGAAAAGGCAGGGGTCCAATCAGGATTCAGCATGGAGTGCATTGGGCTGATGGTGACACCCATGGCTTCCCCAGACTGTGAAGGACTTCTTACCTGGCTGTGTGGATCCCAAATTTGGCCAGGAGGTGAGCGGCAGAGTGGCTGGTTCCGGAGCCACAGCCGTGCCATCGGAGGGCTGGTGCAGCCCGGTCAAGGGCTAGGATCTGGAGGAGGGAGGGAAGAGAAGGGAGAGGTTACTAAGGAGGAGAGCTGGGAGGCAGGGACAGTGGTGTGGTGGCTAAATTGGGGGGCATGGAGCAGATGGTTAGAGAGCACAAGTGGGTGGGGGGGCAGCTACCAGTGACAAGTGCTAGGAAGAAAGTTGACCTGGCACCTCGGGGAGAGGGAGAGGTTAGAGTGAGGCAGATGAATAAACTTTAGAAAATGAGTGGGGGGGGGAGAAAGAAGAAAGAGAGAACTGGAGCGAGGGGGCAGTTCAGGCCCCAATGACTGAAAGAGTCAGAGATAGGGAGAAACACAGGAAGGCAACCTGAGCAGTAACACAGCAGTTTTTTTTGGGAATTGGCTTTTAAAATTAACAGTTACAGTTAAAACAGGCCACCTATATGGCAGCAGCAGTCACAGCTGGAGAAGCGGGAGAAGAAAAAATGTGGCCGCTTTCCACTAAAGTCAATGGGTGCAATGGCCCTGAATCAAGTTAGAGTTACAGCAGGAGGTGCAGCCAATAAGGTCTCAGTGGAAAAGGCAGGGGTCCAATCAGGGCTCAGCATGGAGAGAATTGGGCCAATGGCGGCATTCATGGCTTCCTCGGACAGTGAAGGACTTCTTACCTGGCTGTGTATAGCCCAAATTCAACCAGGAGACGAGTGGCAGAGTGGCTGGTTCCAGACAGAGCCGTGGCCGTGCTGTCTGAGGGCTGGTGCAGCCTGGTCAAGGGCTAGGATCCGTCTCTGTGGATCCCAAATTCGGCCAGGAGGCGAGTGGCAAAGTGGCTGGTTCTGGAGCTGCTGCTACACCATCGGAGGGTTGGTGCAGCCCAGTCAAGTGCTAGGACCCAGCTGTGTGGATTCCAAATTTGGCCAGAAGGTGAGCGGCAGAGTGGCTGGTTCTGGAGCTGCAGCTGTGCCGTTGGAGGGTTGGTGCAGCCTGGTCAAGGGCTAGGATCCAGCTGTGTGGATCCCAAATTCGACCTGGAAGTGAGCGGCACAGCGGCTGTTTCCAGAGCCACAGCTGTGCCGTCAGAGGGCTTTTGCAGCTCGGTTAAGGGCTAGGATCTGTTAGATCTTTTAGGGTCTGTTAGAAGTCTGGAAGATGTGTTTAAAGTAATATGTTGATTTTGAGCTTTATCTAATAACTTATCCAGGGTTTTCCAGCTATTAGAAGATTTTTGAGAATAATGAACATAATAATTAGATTTACAAGTTCTGACTGCAGATTTACATCGATTTCTTATAGGAGATCTACTGGCAATGGGACACAAGCCACTGATGCATGGATTGTGGCTCAAGCACCCCAATCCCACTCCCCCACGAGTCCCAGTATATAGTCATTAAATAAATTACCTTGTCACTCGTAACATTGTATTTTAGGGTTGGTGCAGCCGTCATGTTGCCATGTGAAGTGGTGCCCCTTGAGAGATCATGAAGGCAAAAACTGTGAGATGATGACATGGTTTTGCCTCTTCCTCTGTATTACCCTAATATATGGAGGTATTAAAATCTCCATTTTTTTCTATACCCAGTGTTTTTTTTTTTTACAAACGGCACTTACAGTGCCTGCTACAGATAAGTTGCCTGATAATGCGGTATTTCTCGGCAGAATTGGTAGACCCTGAGGTAGGGAAAGGGAAAGGGGAAATTGTTTAACCAGGAAAGGCACACTAAGCTGAAGCTTGTTTCCAGGTGCGACCTGGGAGCACAAGCACAGGTGTACCGATCGTCACTGACCATTACCAACAACTGCCTCGTTAAGGGTCGGTAACGCATCAAGTATGTGGCTTCATTTTTAAGTAATGGAATCCTCCTTATCAATGCTAAATATGCCAGGTGGCGCTGTTATCAGTATGATTTATCTGCAGTAGTTTCATATTGCTGGCAGGTGTTCCCAGAGACAATGGTCCTTGTAATGAAGCCAGTGGGTGCTTTTGTTGTTCTAAAGCTGAAACATTAAATTATCTAATAGGGGACGGGAAACGGCATAGATGTGTTCTTATGCCAGATTACTGTATAATCTGTATTAAACACGAGTTTTTCCACCTCAGAGTGTCTCTTGTCTTTTTTGTGTGTTGTTTCCTCCACAGCCATTGATATCATGATTACTTTGAGAATTACAATTATTTTATGGCATGAGATGAGTGTACAGTAGCTCTGTTTCCCAATGAAAAACTAACACAATCGGTGTGTTTCTCCCCCCATAGAGCATATATTTTTTTCTGGTGGTTGTCAAATATCCTGACCCCTTTATCAAAAACAAACTAAATTTGCTTTATTTGCAAAGCAACTAAGTGATGTCAGTACTTTCAAAAATTCACCTGGGTGATTGTAATGATTCCAACACTGGAAAGGCACTGGGCAACTAAAGATTGCAGGTGAGCAGTGCTAATCTGATGACACTGCAGCAGATGGTTTAATGCCTCATCTGGATCAAATTTTAGAAGCAGGCAAATTCAAGCCCTCCCAATTGTAATTCATATGAAACAGGGTTATTTTACAAGTATCTGTCAGGATCAGTCCCTGGCTGTGAGAAATGTAGGACCACAGCAAGGACTGGAATCACCATGCAGATCTGCAGTGTAATTTCAGGCAGCTGCTTTCACTATCCTACTCCCGACTGAGCCCCCAATAAGATAACATGGTGTGGATGTGTACAGTAGGTTTCTACTATCTGAACAAACTGTGTATTCTCTGGCCCATAACACTGCTCAGCTATACCTGTAAGCCACGGCCCCCAAAATAGCTGCCACAACACTCCCAGGTTGGAGGGAACAAGGATTCAAGAGGTAGAGAACTGTTGCTCCTCAGAAGGGTAGCCTACCCCCCCCAAAATGCAACAACCAAACCCAAAAATTATGAGCACTCATTAGATAATCACAGAAATAGAATTCCACACAGGTAGAAAGTACAAATGCAGTGCTTACTTTAATCAGCTGGTGCACAGGTTACTGGCAGTACATATGTGCACCCAGCCAGGAAGAACGGGATAGAGTCAGTTGCATCAATCATGCTGCTTGGCAGACTGATTGTTTCAGTCTTCTGAGCATCGTCAGTTACATAAACCACCCTACCTTCTTTCCAGACATGTGTGGGGTGCTGTAATGAGCAGGCAATTTGTAGCAGGAGATGACTTAGCTTGCTTGGATTAATAGGCTTTTCTCCCTTCTCAAAATCAAGAATTGAGGGTCACAGGTGGGAAATGATTACTGCAAGTGATTTTACAGAGTGTGGACTAAGAATTACAATAGGGAGCAGGTCTTCAACTGGAGTTAAAATAAATAAGATCCAAAATCAGAGCCACTCCAGAGTGATTCCTGGATAGAAGTAAAAAAGCATCACAGTGCTTTTACTTATATCCCATGGGCAGTAAGGAAACTACAGGTATCCCTTTTATGGCATGAGATGAGTGTACAGTAGCTCTGCTTTCCACAGGAAAACCAAAGCGATCGGTGCCCCCCCCCCCACAGTATATATTTTTTTCTGGTGGTTGTCAAATATTCCAACCCCTTTACCAAAACCAAAATAAAGTTGCTTTATGTAGGACTGCAGCATGGACTGGAATCACCATGCGGACCCGCAGTGTAATTTCAGGCAGCTGCTTTCACTATCATATGCCTGACTGAGCCCTAATACATAAGATAAATGTAAAAAAAGTCCATCCTTAATATAAACTCATGAATAACAGCAGGAAAAAAAACCCTATCTGTATAATACATTTATTTTAAAGCAACGTGTTTCCCCAGTGGAGTCATGTGTACTGTATACCATCTACATGGCTGTTTGAATCTGAGTCCCTAAGAGATCACTTGGGATTTTGTTCGGAAGATGGCTCAGTGGCAATTCAAACATGTCTAGCAAGTTTACTTGGCATCAGCAGTCTGAGTCACTCTGAGCTCCCCAGTTGTGCCACCTGTCATCTCCTCAGTGGAAAACCATAGAAATGTACTGCAGCACAGTCAATCCACAGTCAGTGGACAACACATTTTAGGCAACCGGTGACCAGTTTAGTACATGAGCAGCTTGTCTGTGGGCATTGTTTGGCATTGCTTTGCTGAGTGTTCAGCTCTTTCTCCCAGACATGGTGAAATGGCTGTCAAATTACCCCCCTCCCATTTACCTGAGGCAAAAAAGTACAGACTCCAGCGCTTCAGTATGCACTAACCAATCACAAGGGTACTAATCTTAGCTACTCGATGTACAGTAAGATAGTGTAACATGAAACAATGAAGCATGCACCTTTTTGCCACAAATAAATGTGCATCTACTCCCCGATTTTCATTGTCACCAGTACTGCACCGAGCCACACAAACTACTTGTCATCACACACAGATACTGTATAATTCAGGAACCAAGAACTCAGGCACACATTTTTTCCAGGAGTCCATAGCTTCTGAAAGTGGCAGAGTCCAGCACACTGTGCAATGGAACCAAATAGGAAAACAAATAAATAAGTAAATAAAAAAGGTAATTTTGTATACTAGCACATACTACTGTAGCCTGTGTTCAAATATACAAGTTATTTCCATTTGTAAGGGGCAAAACTATTAGACTGTAGCTCACTCTTTACTTTGCCACTTGTGAGGTACAGTCTTTCCCCCTCATTCATTGAAATATACTGTATATTTGAATGCATGTTGTTGTCTATCCTTTTATTACTAATTTTATGTAAGTATTAGCAGTATTATACTTGTTCCCACGTACAAGCCCAGCCCAAACACTACCAATTCTGATGAACCCCAAAAGTCGGGAGTCCAAGCTTTGAAACGCTACAAAATGTTTTCAAGCTGCCACGCCACCAATGGAAATTTTCATTATTTTTAACTACTGCAATGCTTCTGGAACATGTAGTCATCCCCCAAAAAAATGCTATCTTTGCAACAGTTGCGACCACTTTTATTCAGTTAGTTACCAAACCCAATGCATTAGATAAATATAAAAAAGTTCATCCTTAGAAGGTGCCCGAATTTATTTAAATATCTATGTTTTGGTAATGGAGAAGAAGTTTGTAATGTTTAATACAGAATTCATTAGGGAAATACCTGCTGAAATGAATGCTGTATTAAACCTGAGAGCTTTATACCAAAAATGAAGAGCATTCACCGGTTGAACTCCCAGTGTCGCTCATTTGTCATGGGTGGTTTTGACCACCTTCCTGATTCTACAGACTGTAGGCTCTCAACCCCAGTATATCATTTATTTTTGGATCTGGGCTAGCACCAATAACAAAAGTCACTTGTAACACCCAGCAGCACTGGGGGTATCCCTATTTAGTAAAATAACTGAAATGTGCACTTGAAAATGGTCTGTTTAATACCCCGACATACAGTACACATCCTGTATAATGCTTGATATGTGCTGAAAATACAAAAATAGAAACATAGAAACAAATACATTCCAAAAATATAAAAATGCTTCATTCTGTGCCATCACTAAAGTGATAATGAGTTCCGCAACTTACAAGTAATATATGATTAATTAAAAAAAAAGAATACTGGGTGGAAAAACTCGGTATTAAAGGTGATAGGAAATATCTTTTCCCATTGAATTGTTAATAAATGCCCTCGTCCATGTGTCAGTATAGTTGCAATATTATTTTTTATGTATTTTCTGGGTTTATAACGTTTTTTAACTATTACTGTGAGCAAGCAAAAATGATAACTTTCCCCGGTTTATGTTCCAGCACCGTCCTTGATAGCAAGCAACTACAGTAGTTCCAAGAATGACATTAATAACTCCCTGAGGGACACGCTGCAGCTGTGCATTCTCAACCGCAGAATTGTTCAGTTCATGCAAGTTTTTTTTTCAGTTAATATGTTTTATTGTGGATCACACAACCACAGTTTTTTTTTACTGTACAGAATTTCAAAAAAGGAAATTATTCCAGTTTTTAAGGTACTTCAATTTATGTTTGAAACAAACAGAAAAACATGGGAGATGTAATGACTCGGCAATGAAAATGTTTATTCTCATTGTTTATCTGCTTATTCTCATTGTGTGTGTGTGTTTCTTATTTCAAGTATTTCATTTAGGCTTTACAATCATTTAACTCCTGGCGCTGTTCAACCAGAAACAACAACGCACATGAGTACCCGGTGTTGGTATTTCATTTGAACAGGGCAATTAGAGTGGATGGTGATCTGCTGTTTGGGATAAGCATTATTTGTTTAATGTTAGGTTAAAAAAAAGAAAAGAAACACGATTCCATAGGGTGCATGCCTTTATTTGTTATTCACTTAAGTCTGACCTGCTAAAAGCATTACTTCAGACAGCTGCAGGAAACAGTGGTCTATCCCTAGCGATTGGCATTATAAAGCAGTCAACAACTGATTCAAACAACATGAAGTCTTGCTATATTATGAGAAACCCCAGGTTAGAACTGCTCCGTTCTAACCTGGGGTTATACTGCATATGTCATAATATAGCAAGACTCCATTAGAAGAAACAACATTACTAAGGTGAGTAATTTTTTCTTCTGTCCCACCCCCCATCCAAAAATTAGGTTTTCTGTCTCCTCACCCAGACATACTTCATTCAACATCTTGTAGCAGATAATGGTGTGCATTACTAGAGTGCTCTGCGCCTTGTTTCTGGAGTATTTATTCCTGTCATGCATAGCACCCAGTTCCGCTTCACTAAATTGTGTTGCTGTTTACAGTTACACTCCACTTTCCTTGCATGTGCAGCCAAATTATATATTTTTGGCAGCTATCACTTATTGTGGTTACTTGCCTCTCCTTAACTGGTTACACTAAGACCCCCCCCCCACCCACAAATTAATCATTGCAAATTACTTAGAGTACACAGGGACTAGAATCATCTTTTGATATTTTAATGACATCTAGAGGTAATATCACCTCAATGATCTTCCTAAAGGTACAAGTTTCAATATAATCATACCTCTACACACTTGATCACACCTATGCTGTTATCTCTATACATTTAGAGAATTAGCTCTTGTGGAAAAAAAAGCAAATAAAAACATTATAGTCTGCACTGAATCTACAAACTTTCAGCAAAGGTGTCTTAAAGCCCAGGGCATGCACATTGTATGGATATTGCCTATGCAACTCCTCACCTTTGTGGCAGATTCTACCCTTTGTAAACATATTCTACTTGACTTCTGGCATTGGTCTAGCTATTGACCAATCACATGATATCAGGTAACAAATGCTGCCTGATTCTGGCCCAAAACCCTGACAGCATCTGCACTAACCCTAGCTTTAATGCTAAACTGGCATGTTGTAGAAAACAGCATATTATACAATGGGCATTAAAATCAGACACAAATCCTGTAATTTCATTGGTTACCTGGCACTCCTCTCCCATTGTAAAAGCTACAATCACCCCATGGGAAGAGGTGACAGTGGTCGGTAAGCCGCATCAAGGGGCCCTCTTGAAATCGATGGGACCATTAGGAACACAAACCGGGCAAAAAACACAGACAGTCACAGGGCAAAACCTCCACAAAGCCACGATCTTGACGTTGGAGTAAACAATATGAAAAATATCGCAAGTTTCAAAAAATGTAATTCAGATATGAATTCAACATAAAAAAACTGTAGTCACAGGAAATGTTTTTTTTTTCTGGCTTTGGAAAAAAAAAAAATTGCTCTTTCCCCAGCACTCTCTTTCACTTTCCGAACCCTGCTTTTACAGTTTGTCAGCCACACTGTAGAAAACATCCCGCAACAAAATTACCTCCCTTCGTTTTTGCTCCCTTTAAATATGCACTACAGCTTACATGACTGGTCTCACACCGGGGTTCCTCGAGTCTTGGTTTTCCCCAAACTGTAACCATTAAGGGTTATCTCCTCCCCCACTTGCTGACACCACTGCACATGTGCATACCTACCAACAAAGCACTATTTCACCAAGTGTAACAACAAATCTAATAAAAACTAATAAAACATTTAAACCAGCTTTTTTTTGTTTTGTTAATTTTTCACACACAAAATATACAGATTTGCATTGTATAATCACAATATGCCACTTGAGAATATTGGTGATGCCAGGATTTACCCAAGCCATGGGGAGTTTTGGCCACTTTGTTGCACCTCATGGCCAAACAACACCCCAGGGCGTGGGTAAATCCTGGCATCACCAACACCCTCTCATGGTATATTGCTTAATTTGACCATAATGCTCACAGCTGCAGCGCCATCCCACCAATCTGAAACTATCTAATTACATTTCCTGAACAGTTAATTCACACTCTCCACCCATATTCATTTAGGAGCTAACACAGTTAACCAATTAAAAAAAGGAAGGGGACAGACAGCAAAAAGAAAGGGAGTCAGATAACATGGAAGAGAAAATTAGAAATCAAAACCAGCATCACAAAGTGTGCAAGAAACCCCATCCACCTTGCAGATACAATTTTTATTTTTGAAAAACTAGTACCAATAACAAACATCAGTGTGCAACAGTCCATTGTTCACACATAAAGCATGATCAGCTTCAGAGCCTGCAAGTTTTGAGTGGGTGCAGAATGCTGAGGCCATAAATGTGGTGTCAAGGGCTGAATCCTGCTGTCAAGAGCAGCATGACTTAGTCACACTGTATACTGTAGATGATGTGGCCCTGATGATAGGCTCGCCCCTATATGCATGTTCTAAATGACTGTTACTAAAGTCAGGACTGGAGCACCAGAACATAATTCACATTTTAGTCTGGGACAGGATATTTAATGTTCAGTGAGGGCGACTGAGACAGACAGTGAAACTAAGGAGTAAAACTGGGGGAAAAACAGACAGATGGAAAAGGATCTGGTGATATATCCTTGTTTTCTGCCGCTAGCAGGAGTATGACATTGGGGGGAAACACACAAAAAATGTACTGTGTGTCACAATCAACCTCATCTGATCACTGTCACAAGTACAAAACACAGAAAATATACCAGACAATAACTTATCATTCAGTTAACATACAAACAAGTCACTTCGGCTTTATACATAGTAAAGGTACAAACATAATACTCTGAATGAATTGCACAACTTTCATTCAAACCACTGCAGACTGATCACACATCAGAACACAGGACAGACAGACAGAATGATCCAGATAATGTAAAACTGAACAAAAGGGTATTGGGCTAATATTTGAACCTGTAAGGAACAGCACGCAATCATTAGCTGTATTTAATTTAAATGGAAGTGTGGTCTGTTACAAATATAGTGTTGTGCAACCTGTAATGCTAGCTCACAGACCCTGGTCTCGAGCCCCACTCCACCCCTGCCCCAAACCACAATAAAAAAATGGAGACAACATAATTATAAATCAGTATTATATTGCTTTATATAGCATGTTTGAATTACCAGCAATGTGTCAAAATCCTAAACTGTACATAAAGTGTCCACAAAACACACCACTGATTTACTGACTGCACTCCCTGGTAAGGGCTAAAGGATTATGTTCCCTTTAGATGCAGGGAGAGTAAATGACTTGTTCATGGTCAAGTTGTAAACTTAAAGGATTGGTAACAAATTAAACAGAACCTCCATAGATCATGCTTCGTTCAAGCTGGTGCAGATCTATTGATTTATTTTATGTTATTTACTGTAGGTGCAGAGCTATTGATTTATTTTGTTATTTACTGTAGGTGCAGATCTATTGATTTAATTTATGCTGTTTACTGTAGGTGCAGATCTATTGATTTATTTTATGTTATTTACTGTAGGTGCAGATCTATTGATTTATCTTATGTTATTTACTGTAGGTGCAGATCTAATGATTTATTTTATGTTATTTACTATAGGTGCAGATTTATTGATTTATTTTATTTACTGTAGGTGCAGATCTAATGTTGCAGAAGACAGTGTGAGCTCATCACTGTTAAGGGAGCCAATGAAGAGTAGTTGGAAATGAACACTGCAGTGGTGCTGAGAACACCATGAGACCCCATAACTACCCAGCAGTACCCCATTATGCTCCATTATTAAAAGACGCAACAATGTAATTTATTAAATCAGAGCCAAGTACAGTACGCATGTGACAGCTGACACCAGACTGATATTGAAGCTAGGAAACTCACAGGGCTTTCAGAAATTTGCTACAGAAATCTATTTTTCAGCAACATTGTCAGCAGTCCATATGGTATTCATAGCACCTGCTGTGTAACTGTGCCTTTGGCATGGTTATGGGAGTCAAAATGGGGGCAACACCAAAGACATTCCTGCATTTGCTGTTCACACACTGTGACTCTATAGCACCGTCACCATTTGCCAAAAATACAGCCAGGACACTACACAGCTGTACCACATACAGGAGACATGTTCTTGGCACTGGGCCTTGGACCAGTGTACTTACCTGGTGACCAGAATGATAAAAAACAATGCACAAACAAGCCTTGGGTGACATGTCTCCAGGGACATGTCTTAGTGGGCCTACCTTGTTACCAAAATTCAATAAACAAATAAATACCTAAAAAAGCATTAAGAAATAAAATGCAAAAACATTGTTCCAGTCTACCAAGGGAAATGGAAAAGTTCTCAGTTTATGAAGCATACTGTAGGTCCTCCCCAAATATCAAAGTGACAAAGTGTTTTGGGAAGAAGCTGAAAGGATTTAATAGAACTTGGGAGCTGGATGCTTTCAGAGCCAAAAGCTGGCAGATTTCCTACAAAAAATGTCAGCATGTTTTCTCTTTCTTTTTTTGGGGAGGGGGGAAGGGGGTTGGAGTTCGGGGAATAACATGTTAAATGAATCTTTTTCACAGAAAAGGTGGTGGATGCATGGAACAGCCTACCTCAGGAAGTGGTGGATATGAATACAGTGCAGGGCTTCAGACAGGCATGGGATAGGCATAAGGGAGCAATACAAATGAGTATGAATAGATCAGCCATTGACAGGGTACCAGCTTATGGTACATTCATAATGTAGAACAAATGGGCAGACCGGATGGGCCTTGTGGCCCTTATCTATGGTACCATCAAATTCTATGTTTCTATGTTTCAATGGGCAGTCGTCTCACACTGTACTAGTATCCAACTACTTACCTCTTCTGTGCCCCATTGTTGATATTAATATATTCTATTGTTTGAAACCCTAGCATTGACTAAGCACAACAATATCACAAATGCCAGATCACACTCATTAACATAAGTAGGGGCAGTTAGTAAAACAAATAAGAGACAAAAATGATTCAGTCAGAGAGTTATTACTTGTTGGAATGCTGTACCAGAAGCTATAGTTAGAAGTGAAATGATGCATATGTTTAAAAGAACTTTAGAGAGGTACATGGGAATGAAGAAATATCAAGGGATTGACTGAAAAGTGGTGAGCTATCCATAGGTTTTGGCCTCCAATGCTTGTATAAAGCTATGAACCTGTCCCCTCCCATCACAGTTCACCCTCAGAAACAACAAGGTTTAATACATTCATTCACTTGTGATCCAGCATATTTGCTGCCATCATGAAAGCAGTATTCATTTTTCCTAGTTTTAGATTATGTTAATATGGCACAGTAAATATTCTCAGTTTAGGTATGTGTGCACAAAAATAAAACTATGCCATATTTGATGCTATTCACATATAGATAAATCCAGTAACTTGCACTAGCTAGCTACATCCGTCTTTCGGATGAGACGTTAAACTGAGGTCCCATCTGCCTGGATTGGTGATAGCTCAGGTGGATGTTAAAGATCTCATGGCACTTATCAAAAAGAGTAAGGGAATTTCCCCGGTGTCCTGGCCAAATTTCTCTCATTCACTAAAAATACCATCAACAGCTTAATCTGGTTCAAGGTCAGTTGGCATTCATGTGTATCCCCCTCCTCCGGGTCGTGCCTGAAAATAGGCAGGATTTGTCTAGTGCACTTACCCGGTCAACAAAAACTAAATAAATAAAATTTCTATGTGTTAGGGTGCAGGGAGGGGAAGGTACCAACTCACTGAAGTAATAGTTTTAATCAGTCATACTGCAGCATTCACAAAATTATGGTATTGCAGACTTGTCCCCTAGCTGGTCTTGTTCATAATCTGTGCTAGGAATATGCCCTGGGACACCTGTGTCCATCATTAGAAACATCTAGGATGGATGATGTTTTACTGTGTGCTTCACACGGAATTATAAATTAGTGAAGCATGGTTTCTATATTTTTGTTGTTGTTGTGTTGCTTTGACCCTGGGCTCTCATAATTACTTCTGCCTTAGGAGAGCCAACTAATTCAATTCAACTGTCACAACCCTCCCCCAGCCTTAGAAGTTGTTTCTTTCAACTGTCTTTGTTTTCTTGCCTTCCTCAAAAAGCCTTCCCGTAACATCACCATGTTCAGAGGGGGTGGTGCGGGGGAGGAGATACTCAAGTACAGGCTTTAGCTTGAATGGGGAGGCTATCAGCTAGTTAGACATCATGCTGAGAAATACAAAGAGAGCAAAAGCTTGACAAAGCATTGTGCCATTCTGTCAAGGGAAGAATGATCAGTTTAAGAAGCATAGGTCCTTCCTAAAGTACAAAGTGGTTTGAGAAGCAACTGAAATTTCTGTAGTGAATTTGGGAGTTTTCAGATCACGAAGCAGGCAGAATTCAATGTGTGCTGTTTGGTTTGAGATTGGGTGGTGTAAAATATATGTATGTTTTTACATACATACAGTATTTTCCAGACCACCAAACTGTACTACTCCCAAATTATTAATAAAAAACATCCCCTACAGCTGACCACTGATACTGTATACTTATAAAACAAAAAATGGCATGCTTCCCTCTGCAGCTCCCTCCAGTCACTGTGTGTTCAAAACAAAAAGATAAAATTGCAATTCATATATTCAGTGTTATTCACTTACACAACACCCTCCACTTACAGATACACACAAGTAGAAGGGGTTGTAAAATAGGGTAACTGTAAAAATAGGAGGCATCATTTAATCTATCTGTAATGCACTGCATACACAGTGAGTACACTAAATGTAATTAGGCACTTTTTTCTGTTAAGCATATATAAATAGGTTACAATTGTATCGAGTAAATGACACTTTACCAGTCCAACTCCCAAACAAGTAGCCATGCTATGCAGCATTACTCGTTACATTTTCTGGCTTGGCCGGGGGGGTGGTACACACATCTACACAAATGGGTATCCTTTTTTAGCTTTTCACATAATGGCTGTACATCATTTTCAGAACAATGTGTATAGTCCATCTTCTAGTAAAGAAGTTATCAAAACTGAGTCACCCCACCTTTTTACAGTCCCCTCTCTTCAACAGTAACTGAAAGTAAATATTTCATTTTTAGCACTTCCTAATCATAGACCAAATGAGAGATTCAATGCTTGGTCAGTTTCAAATGTAACCCCTGATGTTTTACACTCCAGTAGTTACCCCATAACTTAATAATTTATATTTGACAGCCCTGGTGTCTAATTGTACATCCCACCTCCATAATCTCGACTGTCTTTCTTTTTAATTTTCCTCTCTATGTGCATGACAGTTTGTAAAAGAAAAAAAAATCCACCCACAAAGAGAAAACCAAAGCGACCAGTTACAAAAAAATTTGCTTCTTTTCACCTTGCATAGAGATTACAGTATGTGTTTTCAGATAGTCAGATGATTTAGTTCTTGGTAAAATGGTCAGGCCTAGCTGTAATAAATTGACAGTGTTCTGAGACATATGGTGGACACCAGTTTGAATCCTGCCACCTCCAGTTGAGTACTGTGTGACAGAGAGCACATCCAAAAATAGTCATGATTATGAAAAAATGTATCTTTTATAATTACTAAATTCTATGATGTTTGATTAGTGTGTTTACTCATATTAGTCAGCGCTCATGCAATTTGCTCGTCATGTTATTAAACAAGCATCAGTTCTTGTAAGACAGCTAATGTCACACAGTACTGTACAGTATATGAAATACAAACTAATTACAAAGTAATAGTAAGAGAAACATAAAGTGTTGTGTGCCGATCAATTATTTTGACTGGGAACTTACATTACTGTGTGTTACTAACTTGACTTTTGTAAATTTGCTGACATTGATCACTCCCTAAATGTTTCAAAACTTCAATGTGAATTAAAAAGCTTACAAATATTGTTACAATATGTTCAGGACAGAATACAGTAACAACATTATTTTTTCTTGTCCATTAGGCACAGTACTGTAGGTGTGTTGTCACAAAAGTAAAACATCAGGGGAGCAGAAATGTGGAAAAGCAGTGCAAAAAAATGATTCCACATACAGTATACAGTAATAAAAATCAAAATGATTAATTATGCATTTCAATTTGTAAATGTTAGTGTTTGTCTGACAGAGAACTGTACCAGTTAAAGCAGAAGGAAGTGGGGAAGGCAGTCAGAATAGCAAAAGCAAAAACCGAGGAAACAATATCCAACTCGGTTAAGAAGGGGGATAAAACCTTTTGTAGGTACATTAGGGAGCAAAGAAAGATGAAGGCAGGGATACTGAGGCTGAGTAAAGGGGACGGTGGGTGGGCAGAGAGTGACAGTGAAAAAGCAGGGATACTGAACGAATATTTCCGCTCAGTATTCACAATGGAAAAGCAGGGGGAGTTACATAATCCAGTCAATAGAAGCACTCTGGATTGGAGGGTTGATATTAGTCCTTTCACAGAAGAAACGGTTCTGAAAGAACTCTTGAAACTGAAGGTGAACAAAGCAATGGGGCCTGATGACATTCACCCCAAAATTCTAAAAGAACTAAGAGAAGAACTAGTAACACCACTGACTACCCTTTTTAACAAATCATGGGAGGATGGTGTAGTACTGGAGGACTGGAGAAAGGCAGATGTGATTCCCCTTCACAAAAGTGGGAGCAAGACAGAGGCAGGAAACTACAGACCTGTCAGTTTGACCTCAGTGGTAGGGAAAATGATGGAATCACTTCTGAAGGAAATAATTGTTGAGTACCTAGAGGCCAGTGGGGCACAGGACCCAAGGCAGCATGGATTCACAACAGCAAGGTCATGTCAGACAAATCTAATTGATTTCTTTGACTGGGTGACCAAAGCAGTAGACCAGGCAGGGGCTGTGAACATGGCCTACCTAGACTTTAGCAAATCATTTGACACAGCCCCGCACTAAAGATTAATAAACAAATTAGCCAGCCTGGGAGTGGGTCCCTGGGTGGTATCCTGGGTAAAACACTGGCTGGACAACAGGACACAGCAGGTAGTAGTAAATGGAGTCAACAGTGAAGAAAGGAGGGTTACTAGTGGGGTATCGCAGGGTTCAGTACTGGGGCTGGTCCTTTTTAATTTCTTTATAAGGGGCTGTAAAGGAAAGCATGTCTCTTTGCAGGTGACACAAAGATCTGCAACAGGGTTGATACACAAGGTGGAGTGGAAAGGATGAAAAGGGACTTAGCAAGGTTGGAGGAATGGTCAAATGTATGGCAGCTTAGATTCAATGCAAAGAAGTGCAAAGTAATGCACCTGGGAAACAAAAACCCAGGGCAAGAGTACACAATGGGGGGTGAGATACTGACAGCAACAAAAATGGAAAGGGACCTGGGGGTAGTCATATCATATGACCTAAAGGTGGGCCAGCAATGTGAGAAGGCAGTAAGGAGGGTTGGGGGGAAACTGGAATGCATAGGGAGAGGCATCACCAGTAGAAAACAGGAAGTTGTTGGCCCTCTCTACAGACAGTTGGTAAGACCACATCCAGAGTACTGTGCACAGTTCTGGGACCCCATCTCCACAAAGACATAGACAGGGTGGAGGTTGTCCAGAGGAGTGCAACCAAAATGGTGCAGGGTCTGCATCAGAAGACATATGAAGAAAGACTAAAGAAGCTTAAGATGTATAGCCTCTCCTTCTCTTGGGGGAGGGGGGAAGAGTGTCTAGTGCAATGAGAACCCCTTGCAGAGGCTGGGGTCCTATGCAGCCGACACCACACATAAGGGAGTTGGGGTGGATGCTGCATCACTGTACGTACCCACCCCAGGGGGTAAAAATGCACCAGAAGAAATTTTAGCTGCAGTGGGTGGTGATAGGGAATTTCTCCTCCTCCGTAATGCCCCTGTCATGTGACGTTCCACAGGGCTCGATCTTGTTACTGATGCTATTCACAGTGTACATGCTGCCCCTAGGTGAGATCATTCGACAATGCAGCGTGGCATTTCACTGCTATGCAGATGACACCTGGCTGTATTTGTCAATTGCGCCAAGAACATCTGATGCTGTCAATGTGCTTAACATCTGTCTCGCTAAAATCTATGACAGGATGGCTTCCAGCTGGCTGAGACTACACCCAGATAAGACAGAGGTGCTAGTAATCGAGCCAGGTCATGGGCGTGATGAGTTGCAACCTGGAGCGGACACAGGTCTTCTCCTGGGTTCTTCTCCATTGGTTGCTTCCCCAAGGGGTGCCAAATCTAGGTGTGATACTGGATAGCAGGCTGACCTTTGAAGATCAGGTGTCATCTGTGGTTAAAAGTGGCTTTTGCCACCTGTGGAACATCGTCAGGATCAAGCCCCTCATTCCACCCAAGGATCTGCTGACTCTGGTACATGTCTTTGTTGCCAGTAGGCTTGACTACCGTAACACTCTTTACTTCCGGGGTCATGGGAGGGATCCTCTGCATGCTGCAGCTGGTGTAGAATGCAGTGGCCTTGTTGCTGATGGGTCTGTCTAGGTCCTGTCATGTGATCCCAGTCCTGCATGCTCTGCACTGGCTGCCGGTCAGGTGGAGGGTCCTTTTCAAGGTGGGCTTACTCACCTAAAAGGCCCTATATGGGCTGGGTCCTGGCTACCTGTTGGAGCTCCTGACACCTGCAAACTCTACTCACTCTCTCTTCTCCTCTTTAAGGGGCCTCCTGGATGTTCCCAGGGTTTGGTTCAAGACATCTGGTGATCAAGCATTCAGTGTCTCTAGGCTGACCCTGTGCAACACGTTCTCAGCTGTAGTCCGGGAGGCAATTCAATCAGTGTTTTCAAGCAGAAGCTAAAGGCATACCTCTTTAGTCTGGCCTTCACAAAGTAATCAGTACTATTAGTGAATGTTATTATTTGAACTCTGATTTTATTTATCTGCTATTTGTGGATTTTAATTAGTTGTTTTATCTGTAATACTTTGTTAGGTGCCCAGAGCCTCCAGGATTGGCTGCCATAAAAATAAAATTTGCCTTGCCTTGCCCTTTATACATTTTTAGAATGTAGTTATCCAGGATAGGTCAGTTAACATGCAGTATCTCATTTTCAGTGAGGTCCTGTTTGTATCTATTGTGACACTAACAGGTCTGGGATGCCCTAAATGAGGTGGCTCCATCACAGATGTATGTTTTCAGTGACCAGATATTGTAACTCTCTTTGGCCAGCAGGGAGATGTGAATCGTGCTGAATGCACATTTTAGTGCCTCATTTCTTTGGGGAGCTATATTCAAACATGCCTGGGGCACTCGCACTTCGCTCCAAACATGTTTGAGTATAGCAAATTTAGTGAACTATGCTAATTTTCACTAATTGGCCAGCGATGGAATGTAAACTGTGTTAAATGCACATTTTAGTGCCTCATTTTTACTCTGGGAGGCTATATTCAAACATGCTTGGGGCACTCGCACTCTGTTCCAAAACATGTTTGAGTACAGCAAATTTAGTGAACTGTGTCAATTCGCACTAAGGAAGAGGACTTCACAAGGGGCAGCCTGACACCTTTTAAAATGGGGCCATTACTCTGTGTAGTTCTGGTTTCCAGTTCTAGGTTTGTCTGCCTATTTCTGTTTCAAGCTTTTAGCCACTGACTGACTTGCTTTTAGCCACTGACTGTCATGCCAGCAACCTGGGTTCAAGAACAGACATGGGTTGCCTGGGGACTGGCCTGGGAGGGAGAATGCGCATCTGTAGGACAGGGAGAGTAATCTAGGTGGCAGCACAATGGGACAGCATGGGAAGTGATGCCACACCTGGTTGCCACACAGTGGGGTGGCATGGCACCATTCATGGTAGTGCACTTTGTGCTAGTTAAAGGTGAGGGAGTGTCTGCTCTGTGGAGTGATGCTCAGAAGCACTGCATGAACACTGTGGAGTGACACGGCGTCCATCACAGTGGTGCAATGCAGACTAGTGAATGGATAGGGATTGCCTGCACTTAGGAGCGATGCCCAGAGGCACTCTATGAACACAGTGGAGCATCATGGTACCCATTCCTGTTGCATACTGCACACTGGTGAAAGGTAAGGAACTGCCTGCACTGGGGAGTGATGCTCATAAGCACTGCTTGATCACAGTTGGGTGACACAGAACCTGGTCAAAGATGATGTGATCAGCACTTAATGGATAGGGATTGCCTGCACTTAGGAGCGATGCCCAGAGGCACTCTATGAACACAGTGGGGCATCGTGGTACCCATCCCTGTTGCTTATTGTGTCTTGGGGAATGGAAGTGGCTACCTATGCTGGGGAGCAATGCTCAGAAGCAATACATGAACACAGAGGGGCAACAAGTCACCCATAAGAGCTGCATACTGCATGTTGGTGAAAGGTGAGGGATGGCCTGCACTGGGAAGCGATGCCCCGAAGCACTGTATGGACACAATGGCATTCCTGGCACCCATTATGGTGGTGCACTGTGTGCTGGTGAAAGTAAGGGACTGTCTGCACACGGGAATGATACTCAGAAGCACAGCTTGAACACAGTGGGGCAACATGGCACCAATCATAGTGGTGTGCTGCATGCTGGTGAAAGGAGAGGGACTGCCTGCAATAGGGAGCAATTCTCAGAAGCATTGTATGGACCGTGATATAACATGGCACCCAGCATGCTTGTGTACTGCATGCTGGTGAAAGGAGAGGGACTGCCTGCACTAGGGGGTGATACTCAGAAGCACTATATGGACAGTGGTGTAACATGGCGCCCAGTATGCTTGTGTACTGCATGCTGGTGAAAGGTAAGGGACTGCTTGTACTGGGGACTGATGCTCAGAAGCACTGCTTGAGCATGGTTCGGTGACATGATAACCAGTCAAAGATGGAGTCATCAGCCTGAGAGGAATGTTACCCCACTGTTTTTTCAGTCTTCTTCATTTTTTTAGCTCATATATATGTTTATTGGTTCACTTGGATGACAATTCCACTGATTTATGCTACAATAATGCAAAGTTTGGAGGAACAGCTGTTAACTAATGCAGTCATGTTACTAAAGTCATTTGCTCAGATGCAAAAAGACATAGAATTCTGATTAAGGAGACTATAAATAATACTTCTGAGTAAGCTCAGTATAGAAGGAAGTCTTCTTCATTTTAATATCATGTTTGTGCTCCTGCTTTCTTCTTGTTTCAGGTATAACACATGGACAGATATCGCTCTTACATGCTTTTAATATGCTTATATATAGGATGGTTCTATCTAATTTATTGAGCTATGTGTCTTTGAGGTTTTATTTTAACTGGTGGGTGATGAGTTCATAGACTTTAATTTCATACAGCTGACCTGCTGTTTCTTGTACACGCACACACACACACACACACACACGCCAACTTACTTTCAGAAAGACATTTAAAGAGCAGGTGTTTATTTCTAAGAAACAGACAAATTATTATTTTATCAATTGTATTTTGATGTGTTAGTAATTACTTTCTACTTTTGTACAAAATATGTGTTAGCACAGTGAAACAAGTGTTTTTGCCTTTACTTTTCACACTATTAGTAAAAAAGAAATCAATAACACTATTATGTCAGAAACCGCCACCTAGTTAGGAGCCCAATGTATTTCAATGAGAAACTAAACATATTTTTCTGTCTTTTTCAAAATAAATAGATGCCTCCTTCAGTAACAAACTTTGCCCTATACATGTTTGCACTATTGTGGTCCTTATAGAATTGTTGGTATGTGACCTTATTAAATCATCATTGTTGTTTGTTTATGTGTGTGTTGAAAAAATGCTATGTGTTTTCTTTCATGCTCACATAATTTTGTTAATTTGTTATACTGATGTACATTTTTTTGTACCCGTATGTAATGATGTTAAGATTTGTACCTTGTAACCATTAACTATGCAGGACAACTTTGTAAACAGGGCTTAATAGTCCTAATGGTTAACTCCTATCAAAAAATACACATTTTTATCCATCTATTGATCTATGTATGTATGTATGTATGTATGTATGTATGTATCTATCTAGCTATCTAGCTATCATCTGTATGACTTTACATTTTTTAAAACAATAATTAGGTTCTCTTTCTTCTTCCCAAGCAAAATCTCGCTATGAGGAAAATGTCACATGCTAAATTATAACAAAAGATCACAGGCCATCAAAATTCCATATTTCTATTAAATATACAATATTTTGGTGGTAGACAGTATTATTTCTCCATAAAAATCTGAAAACAGGTTTGCAGTTACCCTTTGAAATACATTGCTGGCCTGGCCAGTAAACAGTTTCTGACTTCATAATACAAGGATTCCATTGTATTCTTTTTTCACTAACAGTTGGCAAAATAAAAATGAAATGATGAAAAAGTAAGTAAAGAAACAAATAATAGCAAACTGAATGACTGTAGAGACATCAAAACCTTCATTATTTAACTTATGCATCCTTACTAAGCACTTGCTGAAATAATTTACTGCAGGAACATTCCATTCTGTGACATTTGATCCATTCCCTCCTATGGATTTCAGGGATGTTTCCTTATCTTTTTAGTTGTATTTCTTAACTAATTGCTCCTCCAATCTGCCACACTGATGTGTAAAAGATTTATTTTTTTCTGTTTAATATTGCTCTAGGTTTTTAAAAGGCAGGTCTTGTAACAGATAAAATGAGCAACTAGTGTTCATGAACCAGTTTAGCTCTGCCTTCCATGTTGCAGAGAGGCAGAGAGAGATAGCAATGAAATAAGAGTCTGGGTGTAGTGCAGGCAGGCTGACAGAAAAATAAGAAGGCAGATAGAAACAGACCACAGCTTTAAATTAGTTAACCTTAACTGAAGCACTGACTTTTGTCAACTCCAAAGCATTTAAGGGAAGAACACAAACATCTTATCCTGTCAGTCCACTCTCTCCTTCTCTTAGTAATCCCAAAACACCTGCAGGGCTCCGCCCATGCAGCCAAAAAAAAAGACTATGAGGGATGGTTTTCATTTCAGGAACTGACATGGGATTGGGCTCTCCAGTGTCAGTGTTATGTTTGGCAGCATGAGGGGTGGGCTCGCTGGCGTCTCACAGTGAAAACAGGTGAGTTGGGGAGTACTAGCCAGCACTGGGGATTAGGCACCCTGGTGTCAGAAAATTAAAAGTAAAGGGTAGGAGGTCTGGGGTGGTGGGTGCTGAGTTGGAGGGTCAGGTGGGGCGATGGTAATGGTGGTGGTATACCAGTGTCGGCAGACATTGATGGACAGTTTTATTTTTTTACAGGGTCTATTAAAAAAAAGACTACAAGAGACAGTTTTCTTTATTTCAGGCACAAACACTGGGGATTTTGTACCCAAGTGTTTATGTTACATTTGGTGACACCAGCAGTGGCTCCCTGGTGTTGCACAGTGAAAATAGGTGGGGGGGGTACTAGCTGGCACTGGGGATTGGGCACCCTGGTATCAGAAAAATAAGAGGGGGGAACCAATGTGAGGTGGGAGAGATATTTGGCAGAGGGTGAGAGGGATGTATTTTACATTGGGGGAGGACCACATCAGGGCGATCATGACACTGATCAGCTCTGCTTGCTGGGCAGCTTATGCAGATCAAAGGAAAGCACCACCTTATGATTCAGGTGGCTCTTTTCCTTTATCTACTTGACATCTCTGCCCAGCAAGACCTGAACAGTGTCATGGTCAGCCTGGCTGATGATTGATCTGACACTATTCAGCACCTTGCAGACTGTCCTGCATTGGATTGATGGTGACACACCTATCAAAATCCAATTTCATACCAACATGTTCGCCCTGCACCAACACAAGGGCAAACATAAAAAGAGACTACTATGGTTCTCAAAGAAACTGGCTGCAGAGGTTAAGGCTAAAAGGGTAGCATTCAAGAGGTGTGAAGAGGTGCAGAGGGAAGATGATAGGGAATTGTACTAGGAGAAGCAGAGGAAAGTAAGGAAAGCTGTGAGGAGTGCAAAGGTCCAAACCGTGAAAAGGAGATGCAGAGGGGTAACAAAGGGGACAAGACCTTCTTTAGGTACATTAGCAAAATGAGGAAGACAAGGGAAAGGATTGTGAGGCTAAAAAGAGATAGGGGGACTGTGCAGTGGAGGATCAGGGAAAAGCAGATATCTTGGACAGATACTTCTGTTCAATCATCACAGTGGAAGGGGAGGAGGATGAACCACATAAAGCAGCAAGAACACTGGTGGGCAGGAGATAGACACAAGACCATTCACAGAGGAGAATGTCTTGAAGGGACTTGTGAATCTGAACATGGACAAAACTATGGGGCTGGATGGGGTACACTGAAGGGTGTTGAGAGAGCTCAGGGAGGTACTGACTGTACCTCTGACAACCCCATTCAACAACTCACTGAAAACAGGAGTGATTCAAAGAGGACTGGAGGAGGGTAGGTGTAGTCCTGCTGCATGAAAGTGGCAGCAGGGAGGAGTCTGGTAACTATAGGCTGGCCAGTCTGATGTCAGTGGTGGAAAAGTTAATGGAAATGCTCTTAAAGGAAAGGAAAGGCTTGGGAAGTAGCTTGTATCCAGTGGGTTGCAAGATTCCAGGCAGCATGGTTTCATGGGGGGAGGTCTTTTTAGATGAATCTGATAGATTTCTTTGACTGGGTGACCAGGGAAATAGATCATGGTGCAGCAGTGGACATGGCATACTTAGACTTCATTCAAGGCCTTTGACACTATGCCACACAGAAGATTCTTAAAGAGGACAGGAACTGATTTCTAATTGGCAGCAGTTTATAACGTTCCTATTTTCAGAAATTATTTAGTACCCCTAAATGATCTATATGTAACTGTACCTGAATAAAAAGCAAGTCTAAAAACATTATTTTGCATTGTTTTCTTTTTGTGGGCAACATTCTTTGTCAGTTTACTTTATGGAACCAGTGATTTGGAGTTATAACTATGTCACGGTTTGTGTGCAGAACTCTTAGCATGGTTCTGATAGGTCAAAAGGTCATGTTTTGCATTCTGTACACAAATTGTGTCACAGCTAAAACTTCAAATTACTGGTTCTATGAGAAGAACTGTAATGAATACTGTCCATAACAAAGAAACATAAAATACACAGTTTTTGACATCAGTACTAATTCAGTTACAGATAAATATGAATCATCTGGAGGTATGAATTTTCTGTAAATAGCAACATTACTGACTGCTGCCAATAAGCACAGATTTCTTGTTGCCTTTAAATAAACTGAGCAATTTGGGGGTGGGTCCTAAGGTAGTAAATTAGGTATGAAATTGGTTGATGGATGGACAACCGAAGGTAGTAGTAAATGGTACTTATTCAGGGGACAGGAGGGTAATCAGCGGGGTTCCTAAGGACTCAGTACTGAGATCAGTCCTCTTTGGTGTCTTATAAGTAACATTGTAGAAGAGCTGGAAGGTAAAGTATACTTCTAGCAGTCAATGTTATAAAAGGTGTTATACCTTCCTCATCATTGTTCTATATACTGGTGGATATGACGCAGCTTCAGGGAGTAACAAATATTGTCACAGACCTGCAATATTTATTTATTTTTGTTTATTTGATTTGTTAACTGGGTAAGAACCCTTGAGCATCAGATGCCCATTTTCGAGGGTGACCCAGGAAATACAAAAGGTACAAAACAAACAAATACAATACAAGTAAGAACATGCAAAAGCTACAAATTCAAGATAAGTTATAGATACAAATTAAAGAGACTACACTAACCAAAACAAAAACTACTTGAGAATCCTAAGAGAAGTCTTTTCAAGTGAACTTTAAACCTAGAATAAGACATAGGTTGATGAAGTTCAGTGGGAAGGGAATTCCAGTGAGCAAAAGACTTAAATACAAAACAATGTTGCCCTATAGCAGTATGGCATACAGGAGTTTTGAGTTTGCCACTAATAGTTGACCTGGTAACATAACTCAGCAATGGAGTGCCGAAGATGAATTTAAAATGAAAAGGAATGGAATCTTTATGAAATTTCCAAAAGACAGGAAGCCTTACATACAAACATCTAGATGCAAAAGAAAACCAATTTAATTTATGATAAGGTATGGAATAATGCATAAAGCATGAATCAGAAGTTACATATCTGCAGATCTGGTTATGCGTTCCTACCCATTATAATATGATTTTGTTAGCTGCAGTACATAGGCATACCATAGTCGAAAAGAAAACGGACCTTGGAAAGTGCTTTTGGCAAACAGAATTTGTCAGAATATGATGGCTCATTACTGTTAAGTGCATTCAGTCAGCACTTTTCACACCTGTTTTCTCACCCATTAATTGTGGCTGCACTTAAGCTGTTGGGAGAATGCTAGTCTCAGTGCTGGTAGCATTGCTTGTAGCAGTTAGCAGTGGCAATGAAACAAAATTATTTGTGTTTGGCTAAGAAGATGGAGCTCATGTGAAAGACAGAATAACTGTTGAAAATGAGTGTTAGAGATCTTGCTGTCCACCTTTCCCTATCTAAATCCACTGTCTCTGATCTTCTGCAATGGAAGGAGGAGCTGCTTTCGGAGTAGCATGGGAACTGAAATCCAAACAGAAAAAGAAAAAGGGAGGGGAAGGACAGTGAGGTTGAAGAGGCTCTTCTCTGTTGTTTTTATCAAAGATTAAATAAATAAAAGTTATGTTTTACTGGAAGTTACCTGTTGTGCAAGCATGCTTCAGCTTCACCTTGACCCTTCACCCAGACTTGTAACAGGTAACACAGCCGATCCCTCCTGTAACCTTCCTTTACCACAAATTACAAGCAACAAAGCAGCAGCAAAGTACAGCACAAAACAACAAATGAAGCATCAACATAATGCAAGACAGTTTACTTCCTACTGTTTTATAAAGAATATAATCTCCTCCCAGATACCTGACAATTTGGCTGTACCACTCAAACCTGTGATCTCTGCCTACCCACTGAGATCATTTGACAAATCCCTTCTTGTCCAACCCAGATGTAAAACCAAAATGGGGGAGAATGCTTTCTCTAGCTGGGCCCCTAAACTATGGAACTCCCTTCCATTTACTCTAAGAATCTCCCCTTCTCCGCATAGCTTCAAACAGGAGTTTTGTATGGCTCTTCTAAGCTCTGAACCCTGCTCCTGTTCTCTATCCACTCACTGCTGTACTGGTTCCTCTTAGTTGCCTACCGGCTCCAACCTGTACTACTCTCAAACCTGCTTGGAAATCTTGCTATTTCATCTCTTCTGGCACTTACTCACTAGTCCTATGACTTATGACTGTTAGTTATTTGCACTTCTATTTCTGTTTTGTTACTACATATAGATTCTTGCAAATGTACTGTCATTGAGGAACATTTTGTGTAAGTGTACTATGTCTGACTTCTACTTGTCCCCCTGATATGTTCTTGTATCTACTATTGTCTACATACCCTTTATTGTAATCTCCCGGGTCTTACCTGAAAATAGGCAGCTATGCTGTCTAGTGTACCTACCCAGTTAACACAAACTTTATAAATAAATAAATATGAGTGAAATCCTCAGCCGACTGTTAAAATACTATAAGCATGCTTCCATAGAGTCCAGCTGTTGGGGAGGGGGCCGGCGGTAAATTACTCAAAGTACTACGCAGTCAATCATGTCCGTCTACTATGGACATCAGTTAGTAGGGACAATTTACCCTGCCACCGATGAGTCTGCTATAAACGGCTTGACTGTAATCAATAAAAGTAGTCAAGGCAGGAAGCTTACTGTTCCCAGATTGAAACCCATGTTGAAAGGGAGAAAGTATATTTGTTGATCTAAATGCTCTTTCATTTGTTCCATTACAATTTTTTCCAAAACCTTGAACAAGGGGATAATAAGGATTTGGGTCGATAATTACTAACCAATGATCTATCACCTGATTTAAAAACTGGATTGACTGTAGCCTGTTTCCACAAGATTGGGATTGTACCAGTTGTTAGGGAGAAATAAAAAAAAACAAACATTTAGAGGATAGAGCATAAGAGCCTTCACTAAGATTAATAATCTTAAATCAATTAGATCATTACCATTAGGGGTCTTCCAGTTCATAGAATTAAGGTACCGGGCATTATCTACAATGGAAATTGTATGAAATTTAAAGTATGAGTAAGTAGAGCCAGCATTATTATTATTTATATTATAGTTGCTAACACCTACTTTTTTTTGATGAGCTAACAGCATTATAAAAGGCAAGACTGAACTCATTAGCCATTTCTCTTATATCTATTAGAAGTCTGGAAGATGTGTTTAAAGAAGTAATACGTTGATTTTGAGCTTTACCTAATAACTTATTCAGGGTTTTCCAGCTAATACAAGATTTTTGAGAATAATGAACCTGTTGATCAAGATAATAATTAAATTTACATGTTCTGACTGCAGATTTATATCGATTTCTTATACGAGATGTACTGGCAATGGGGCTCGAGCCACTGATGCATTGATTGTGGCTCAAGCACTACTATCCCCCCCCCCCCCCGAGTCAGAGTATATATTCATTAAATAAATTACCTTGTCACTCGTAAAATTGTAGTTTTGTATCGGTGAAGCCAGCATGTTGCTTTATGAAGTGGTGCCCCCTGGGAGATCAGGAAGGCAAAAATTGCAAGATGATGACACGATTTTTCTTCCTCTGTATTGCCGTAATATACGGAGATATTAAAATCTCCATTTTTTCTATACCTAGTGTTTTTTTTTCACAAAAGGTGCCTACAGTGCCTGCAACAGATAATTTGCCCAGCAACGCGTTATTTCTCTGCAGGATCGGTAAACCCTGTGGTGTACTGACCATCACTGATTGTTACCAACAACTACCTCATTAAGGGTCAGTAATGCATTAAGTATGTGTCTTCATTATTAAGTAAAGGAATCCTCCTTATCAATGCTAAGTATGCCAGGTGGCACTGTCATCAGTATGATTTATCTGCAGTAGTTTCAAATTGCCAGCAGGTGTCCCCAGAGACAGCAGTCCTTGTAATGAAGTCAGTGGGTTATTTTGTTGTTCTAAAACTGAAATATTAAATAATCTAATAGGGGACATTAAACGGCTTAGATGTGTTCAGATGCCAGATTACTGTATAATCTGTATTAAACACACTTTTTTCCACCTCAGAGTGTCTCTTGTCTTTTTTTGTGTGTTGTTTTCTCCACTATTGATATCGTGATTACTTCGAGAATTACAATTCTTTTATGGCATGAGATGAGTGTACAGTAGCTCTGCTTCCCAATGAAAAACTAACACGATCGGTGTGTTTCTCCCCCATACAGTATATATATTTTTTCCGGTAGTCAAATATCCCAACCCCTTTATCAAAAACAAAATAAAGATGCTTTATTTGCAAAGTAACTAAGTGATGTCAGTACTTTCAAAAATTCACTTGGGTGGTTTAATGATTCCAACACTGGAATGGCACTGGGCAACTAAAGATTGCAGGCGAGCAGCGTTCATCTGATGACACTGCAGCAGATGGTTTCATTTCTCATCTGGTACAAATTTTAGAAGCAGGCAAATACAAGCCCTCCCGATTGTAATTCAGATGAAACAGGGTTATTTTACAAGTATCTGCCAGGATCAGTTCCTGGCTGTGAGAAATGTAGGACCGCAGCAAGAACTGGAATCGCCATGCAGATCGGCAGTGTAATTTCAGGCAGCAGTTTTCACTATCCTACTCCTGACTGAGCCCCCAATAAGATAACAAGATAACATGGTGTGGATATGTATAGTAGGTTTCTCCTGTCTGAACAGTGTGCTCTCTGGCCCATAACACTGCTCAGCTACACCTGTAATCCACGTCCCCAAAACAGCTGTCACAACACTCCCAGGTTGGAAGGAGCAAGGATTCAAGAGATAGATGACTGGTGCTCCTCAGAGGGGTAGCCCACCCCCAAAAATGCAACAACCAAACCCAAAAATTATGAACACTCATGAGATAATGACCAGCAAACTGTACTTCTCCCAAATTACTAATAAAAAATTCCCTACAGCTGACCACTGATACTGTGTACTTGTAAAACAAAAAGTGGCATGCTTCCCTCTGCAGCTCTCTCCAGTCACTATGTGTTCAAAACAAAAAGATAAAATTGCAATTCATATATTCAGTATTATTCACTTACACAACACCCTCTACTTACAGATACACACAAGTAGAAGAGGTTGTAAAATAGGATAACTGTAAAAATAGGAGGCATCATTTAATCTATTTGTAATGCACTGCATACACAGTGAGTACACTAAATGTAATTAGGCACTTTTTTCTGTTAAGCATATATAAATAGAATACAATTGTATCGAGTAAGTGACACTTTACCAGTCCAACTCCCAAACAAGTAGCCATGCTATGCAGCATTGCTAGTTACATTTTCTGACTGGGCTTGACAGGGGGGTGGTACACACATCTACACAAATGGGTATCCTTTTTTAGCTTTTCACATAATGACTGTACATCATTTTCTGAACAACGTGCATAGCCCATCTTCTAGTAAAGAAGTTATCAACACTGATTCACCCCACCTTTTTACAGTCCTTTCTATTCAACAGTAAAGGAAAATAAATGTTTCATTTTCAGCACTTCCTAGTCATAGACCAAATGAAAGACTCAGTGCTTGGTCAGTTTCAAATGTAGCCCCCGATGTTTTACACTCCAATAGTTACCCCATAACTTGGTAATTTATATTTGACTGCCCTGGTGTCTAATCATACATCCCACCTCCATAATCTCGGCTGTCTTTCTTTTTAATTTTCCTCTCTATGTGCATGACATTTTGTAAAAAAAAAAAAAAAAAATTCACACACAAAGAGAAAACCAAAGCGACCAGTTACAAAAAAAATTTGCTTCTTTTTCACCTTGCATAGAGACTACAGTATGTGTTTTCAGACAGTCAGATTATTTAGTTTTTGGTAAAATGGCCAGGCCCCGCTGTAATAAATTGACAGTGTTCTGAGGTACATGGTGGACACCAGTTTGAATCCCGCCACCTCCAGTTGAGTACTGTGTGACAGAGAGCACATCCAAAAATAGTCACGATTATGAAAAAATGTATCTTTTATAATTACTAAATTCTATGACGTTTGATTAGTGTGTTTACTCATTTTAATCATGGCTCATGCATTTTGCTTCATGTTATTGAACAAGCATCAATTCTTGTAAGACAGCTAATGTCATACAGTACTGTACAGTATATGAAATACAAACTAATTACAAAGTAATAGTAAAAGAAACATAAAGTGTTGAGTGCTGATCAGTTATTTTGACTAGGAACCTACACTACTGTGGGTGTCTGTGTGTTACTAACTTGACTTTTGTAAATTTGCTAATATTGATCACTCCCTAAATGTTTAAAAACTTCAATGTGAATTAAAAAGCTTACAAATATTGTAACAATATGTTCAGGACAGAATACAGTAACAACATCATTTTTCCTTGTCCGTTGGGCACAGTACTGTAGGTATGTTGTCACAAAAATAAAACATCAGGGGAGCAGAAATGTGGAAAAGCAGTGTAAAAAAATGATTCCACATATAGTATACAGTAATAAAAATCAAAATGATTAATTATGCATTTCAATTTGTAAATGTTACTGTTTGTCTGACAGAGAACTATACCAGTTAAAGCAGAAGGAAGCGGAGAAGGCAGTCAGAATAGCAAAAGCCCAAACCGAGGAAACGATAGTCAACTCAATGAAGAAAGGGGATAAAACCTTTTATAGATACATTATGGAGCAAAGAAAGATGAAGGCAGGGATACTGAGGCTGAATAAAGAGGAAGGTGGTTTGGCAGAGAGCGACAGTGAAAAAGCAGGGATACTGAACAGAATATTTCTGCTCAGTAGTCACAATGGAAAAGCAGGGGGAGCAGTATAGTGCAGTGGTTTAAGGCTCTGAGCTGCAAATCTGGTGACATCTAGCAGACCAGACCTGGGTTTGAATTCCACAGCTTCCACTTGCATACTGTGTGACCCTGAGCAAGTCACTTAACATCCCTGTGCTCCCAGGTTGCACCTGTAAAAAAAGCTTTCAGTTTAGTGAGCTACTCCTGGTTAAACAACTAAATAAAAAAAAAGATACCTAATTCAGTCAATAGAAGCACTCTGGATAGGGGTTGATATTAGTCCTTTCACAGAAGAAAGGGTTCTGAAAGAACTCTTAAAACTGAAGGTGGATAAAGCAATGGGGCCTGATGGAATTCACCCCAGAATTCTAAAAGAACTAAAGGAAGAACTAGTAACACCACTGACTACCCTTTTTAATAAATCATGGGAGGATGGTGCGGTACCTGAGGACTGGAGAAGAGTGGATGTGATTCCCCTTCACAAAAGTGGGAGCAAGACAGAGGCAGGAAACTACAGACCTGTCAGTTTGACCTCAGTGGTAGGGAAAATGATGGAATCACTTCTGAAGGAAATAATTGGTGAGTACCTAGAGGCAAGTGGGGCATAGGACCCAAGGCAGCATGGATTCACAGCAGGAAAGTCATGTCAGACAAATCTAATTGATTTCTTTGACTGGGTGACCAAAGTAGTAGACCAGGGAGGGGCTGTGGACATGGCCTACCTAGACCTTAGCAAGGCATTTGACACAGTCCCACACAAAAGATTAATAAACAAATTAGCCAGCCTGGGAGTGGGTTCCAGGGTGGTAGCCTGGGTAAAACACTGGCTGGACAACAGGACACAGGGGTAGTAGTAAATGGAGTCCACAGTGAAGAAAGGAGAGTTACTAGTGGGGTACCGGTGGGTTCAGTACTGGGGCTGGTTCTTTTTAATGTCTTTATAAGTGACATTACAGAGGGACTGGAAGGGAAAGTATGTCTCTTTGCAGATGACACAAAGATCTGCAACAGGGTTGATATGCAAGGTGGGGTGGAAAGGATGAAAAGGGACTTGGCAAGGTTAGAGGCATGGTCATATGTATGGCAGCTTAGATTCAACACAAAAAAGTGCAAAGTAATGCACCTGGGAAACAAAAACCCAGAACAAGAGTACACAATGGGGAGTGAGATACTGACAACAACAAAAATGGAAAGGGACCTGGGGGTAGTCATATCAGATGTCCTAAAGGTGGGCCAGCAATGTGAGAAGGCAGTAAGGAGGGCTGGGGGGATACTGGGATGCATAGGGAGAGGCATCACCAGTAGAAAATAGGAAATTTTTGGCCCTCTGTACAGACAGTTGGTAAGACCACATCTGGAGTACTGTGTACAGTTCTGGAGACCCCATCTCCACAAAGACATAGACAGGGTGGATGTTGTCCAGAGAAGGCAACCAAAATGGTGCAGGGTCTGCATTAGAAGACATATGAAGAAAGACTAAAGGAGCTTAAGCTGTATAGCCTTGAGGAAAGGAGGGAGAGGGGGAACATGATAGAAACTTTCAAATACCTCAAGGGAATCAACAAAGTCCAAGAGGGTAGCATCTTTCAGAAAAAGAGATGAGTAAGAACAAGGGGGTACAATTTGAAGATAGAGGGGGGACGGCTCAGAGGTAATATGAGAAAGTATTTCTTCACAGAGAGGGTTGTGGATGCATGGAACAGTGGGGGAATTCAAGAATGCCTGGGACAGGCATAAGGCAATTCTAGTGGGGCGTAGGAGGAAGTAGGCTGTTGGTTAACTAGGATCTGCAGCTTATCCATTAGTTATGGAAATGGGCAGACTAGGTGGGCCAAGTGGTCCTTATCTGCCGTCAAATTCTATTTTTGTATGTAAATAAAAACAACAAGATCTGGCAGAACCACTAGGAATTGTAATACATTAACTTGATGTTTGTGTCTTGGGCTTAAACATGGGAACCTTAGAGGTGGGAAGGAGGGTGAGAAGCCAATGACAAGGTCGGGTCATAGGCTACTAACTTGTGTTAGATTTATGGGCAGACTGGATGGTGGTCTTTATCTGCTGACAATGTTCTATGTTTCTATGTAAAATGTGTATTGGGACCAGACCTACGCTTTAGTGTGGAGCTCTTGGTGCTGATGGCTCCCCTTTAAGTAAACTGTATACCTTAATAGATGATCTGGTTTAACTTAAACATTTTGCCACTGGTGATGCAAGGCACGAGTCCTTAAATGTCTATGAAGTACAGGGTCTATTGAATTACTTTAAGACTGTGACTTCGACTGGATTATTGTGCTTCTGAAATGGCTTGCTGTTAATGAGTGGAACATTATTTCTGTATAAAAATGACACACTATTCTACTCAAGAAACTAAGTAACAATACCAACTGATGTTAGTTTAAAGATGACTTCTAGAATTCTTGAAAAGATGATTCAGCTCCCCTTTGAGATTTGTCTAGTAACCTAACTGAAGGTCATTTGAAGGCTGTAGTGGTCTAGTATTGGTTGCTGTCTTTTTAAGCTCTTTTGCTTCAGTCATATGTTTATGCAGTTCATTTTTATACAGTTTGCTACAAAGATCCTATAATCTCATTGTTTAGGAGACAAAGACATATTCCTGACCTGAATCACTGTGCATACATATAACCCTATCACCAACATGGGACTGAACTCCGGGCCCTTTTCTGCCAACATAGTCTATGTTTCTATACTTAAATTTCAGAACTGGCAGCTACTATCCAGTTCTCCACCCTTTGCAATAATTGAAGGAGTTTCCCTGAGGTCCAGATGTGCCTCCACTGGTCCAACAGGTGCCATTGAGGTTATTAAGTAATAAAACTATTACCAACACATTTACCTACCACAATCCCTCCTTCCTTAGAGCTCTGTCATTTATTGCAATATGTCTCTCTCTCTCTCTCTCTCTCTCTCATATGCATCTTTCTAACCTCACTGAACTGTTGATCCATGACCAAGTAGGCATCTCTCCATTTCATGTTAGCAGCTGGGGGGGGGTTGGTGACTGGGATGAGGTGAATATGTAATAGCATCCTGTACGCTATTTCCAAGGGATAGGAAACTAACTGGATATGGGGGGTAGTAATATTTCTTATATACTGTATCTAGTAGTGCATAACTGTGCCACTAGCAGGAAAATAACTCAGCAATGCCATTCCAACCTGCAACCCACTTGGCAGCTTCCAAAACCATCCACATTATACAAGGGGTGTGGAAAGAACTTTTCAGGAATAACTTACCTCATAAGGTACATGATAATGGCTGTAAGTTAATCACTGCCATGCCTGACAGAGCAACAAAAAGCTCCACCCTTCCTTCTGCCTCTCCTCTACTCAATGAATTGGCATTTCTCACAGGTATACCCTACTGAGGCTAGAAATGGACTCTGCAAGATGGAGGGAATAAGTTGTGGAGTGCAGCATGACTGTTTGAACTGGGCAGAAAGGTTTTAAAGCAAGTAATAGGGCATATGATTGGAAGAAAGTTCAAAAGGGGGAAAAACATTAAGGCATAAATATTACTTTTCACTCATGTCTCAATGTGCTTTCCACTATTTTTATGCCATATTTTTCCATGCCACTGAGGTCAGGACTGTCACGCACCCCTGGCCTCTAAACCTCAGGTAGCCTGGCAGGATCTCCTGTTTTCAGAGAGGGTCCACCATTCAGGAACTCATGAGCAGGAGTAAGGGTTCAGAAAAACTTCCCAACCTTCCTTTTCCCAGTGGGAGGGTGGATTCTATAGTTCTGAGTTTCCTTGACTCTGCTCTACTTTCAGTATTTGAATCCCACCATGGCCACTGGCTACATCTTGCCTATGTAGTTTTATGTGATAGCCTAGTGGATTATATCTTTTTAGGCACACAGTCTTTTCAAACCCCTTCTGTTGAAATGTTAAGTCACACAACCAGACCCCAGGCAGAGTTGATAAGAAAATCATAAAAGTTTACTTAAAATAAAAGCAATACAGAAAAGTCTACAGTTTGGAAGAACTTTGAAATGCAGACAATAAAAGTAAAACTGGGTGGTTTACAGAAAACATTAGATACTGTGTTCTAAACTATGCCTTGTTTTGGTGTTAAGGTTCGGACAAGATTTCATATGTCCTGGTAGAGATAACAATTCATTAGGCAATAGAACTTGTAGCAAGTCCTTAATCCCAGTCTCTGGAAGTCCTTTTAAAATCCTCCAGGTGCTGTCCTTGTTGAAAGTCCTGGTTTCCAAAGTTCTGACTTAAAATCTGAATTTTCTGTTCAGCATGTGCAGGATTTCAGCATCAGATTCAATTACTATTTTGCTACTGAATGAGTGCTCATTTTTTTGTTACAATTACCAGGAGCACCTTAAAATAACTCGATGCACTGGATTACGTAGTTGTTGGGATGGGGATGTTAAAATGTGAATGTTGGCATAGCGCTCCTGGTAGATGCACGTTCTCAGCACGTTCTCACCACCAATCTGCTTCCAGTGGGTAGGGAATTTTAATGTGGGATGGATGGAATTGAAAAGGATGCTAATTTATAAAAAACAGGTACACGGATTGTGTTTTCTTTTATGCAGGGACATTCTACAAAAGCATTTACTCAGGTATGTGCCTAGACAGCCACTACTATAAAATAAATGATACCTGAGGGGAAAAGCTGACAGTGCCCCTTTCATGTACAGTGTTCATCTTTTAGGTGGGCAGAATTTGTATGTATGGTAGATTATGTGTCTCATTATTGTGAAAGCTGTTATGTGCTGTGTTGATTGTGATTATTGTATAGTCTTTATATTGTATATTTGAACATTGTATTTTTTTTTACTATGTATTAATGTATGTCTAACTATTTATAATAATAATGGACCTCCTTTGAAATGAACACCTGCTCCATGGAGCATGTAACATCTATCTAATTCCATGCAATTTGAATACAATTTTATACTACTACTATTTCCCTTCTTGTTATGTGAAAGGTGGCACTCCCTGGCTTTTCTGCCCTTGTGCCATGTAGTACTCATCTGAGAAAATGGACGGGGTTTGGTTGGGCACCCTCTGCCAGGATGCATGGGGTTAGGATGGACAATCTCCACCAGCAGGATATCATATCATTAAGGCAGAGGTCAGGAAGCATAGGAAAACCAGAAGCAGTTGTAGAATTCACCAAAAATATTTATTTACAATAGCAGTAACATAAAAAATCTAAACTTGTTCAGAGTAACTATTTACAAAGGCAAAATAAAATGGAGTTTTCCTTCAATCTGTGCTCCCTTTTTCTTCCACAAGCAATTGCAGCTCAGCTCTCTTATAAGTCTTTACAACCCCCATTCTTAGTAAGCATCCTGTTCTTGTAAGTATCAGGCAGGGCTGCTAGAACACAGTGTGCCTGAGCCGAGAGGCCCCATTTCCACAGCTTTTGAAAAAGGCTTAAAAATTGAACTCAGGTAACCCCTTGAGTTTTCCAATAGCTTTTTGCAGTCATCTCAAAATACATTTATATACATTTCAACAATAACACCATATATTTTCTAAACAAAAGGGATCCCAATATCGGTTACATTTCCATACAATGATTTGCACATATTTTTATATTAGCAGATATGCAAGGGAGGAAAAACACAGAAAGAGAGGACTGATAGAAAGTGAGAGGCAAAGAATTGCGAGATTGTTTGGGGTGATCAAGTCTGAAGTCTCACAGGAAAGTTTGGTTGCACAACCAGACAGAGAAGGAAAGAATAGATCCCTGCATTCAAACACTTTCTCCATAACAACTGGGACAGGGTCCTATTCTACCTTGTCACAATCATCATATCATATCATAGTTTATTTATAAAAAGCGTCTTTCCAAAGACCAAGGCACTTGTACATAAAACCATTACATAAATATAAATAAGAAAACCATTTTATCAAACAATAAATAATGTACCATTGTACATTAATGAGCAAAAATATAGCTAGGAAGCAGGATATGCTAGGCTGAATAAATGTATCTTCAAAGCAATCTTAAAACTTTCAACAGTCAGGCACTCTCACACCTAATGAGGTAGAGAATTCCACAGGGTTGGGGTAACAAAACCAAATGAACGGGCCCCAGATGTCTTTAAACAGACCCTGGGAATCTCTAACAATCCCTTACTGGTGGAGCGGAGTGGACAGGAGGAGCAATAAGAGCACAAGAGATCTTGAAGGTTACTGGGTCCCTGTTCATGTAGGGCTTTATAAGTCAGTAATCTGACCTTGAAGGTGATCCACCACTGTACTGGCAGCCAGTGCAGTTGGTGGAGGACAGGCATAATATGACTGGCCCTAGAAATGCCAGTCAATAGCCTGGTTGCCACATTCTACATGAGCTGCAGGCAGCGGATATCAAGCCCCAGAAGTCCTAGGTGAAGGGCATTGCAGTAGTCAAGGCACGAGGTGATGAAGGCATGGACCAACATTGGAAGATCATCAGAAGGAACCAGCTGCTTTACCTGGGTGATATTTCTCAGATGGTAAAAAGAGCTCCTGACAATGGCTGGCACCTGAGATTTAAGGGTCAAGTCACTGTCGAGGATAACGGCCAGGTTCCTCACCTGATCGGAGGTGGTCAGCTGAGTCACCCAAGTCAGAGCCTGGAGGGCTGTCCAGCCAACAAACTCACCTCCCAATGATCTGGGTCCACAACCAACACCTCAGTCTTATCCGGGTTCAACTGTAACCAGCCGACACTCATCCAGTCCTGGATCTTGGCAAGGCAGCTATTAAAAACTGAGAGGACTCCATCCTGCCCGGGCATGAAGGACATGTACAGTTGAGTATCATCTGCATAGTAGTGAAAACTCAAACTGTACCACCTAATAATGTCTCCTAATGGCAGCATATACACTGCAAACAACATGGGTGATACAATGGAGCCCTACGGTACCCCACAGGGCAGAGGGAGAGGGGTTAAGGAAAAAATCCTAGTCAACACTCTCCGAGTCCTGCCCTCGAGGAAAGATTGAAACCATCTCAGGACTGCACCAGACAGTCCACAGATGAACCACAGATGCTCCAATAACACACCATGATCCACAGTGTTAAATGCTGCAGAGAGATCTAGGAGGACCAAGATGGAATGAGACCTCTGGTCTCTCACTGTTAGGAGATCATGACAAGGTGATACCCTGTGTTTCTGACCACTGTGCAGTTGCCCATGTGACCCACCACCACACTCCTGTACATGGACTGCTGGCCTCTTCTCTCCTTTCTGAGCTGTGGGGTTGCAATATACTGCTGTTCCATCCATAGCAAGATGGTGGTGTAGTGGGTGGCTGCATGTACTGCATCTAGCTTACCGGCAGGCATACAGGAAGAGCAACATCAACATGGACAGCTGTGTGGTGGGGACCTGGAGGGGGTGGTGTTCACGGGATATATCAAATCCCAGGATATCATTGTCCCTTGGGTGAACAGAATTCTGTGGGGTGGGTGGGTGGGATCATAGAGCAACTGTCACTGCCTCAATTACTGAGGACAGGATAGGGAAGTATGACATTGTGCCTTCTCAACTGTGCTGTGCAATCACTAGGATGTGCAAGTTAGACACACTGCTCATAGGCTGTAGAGCTTCATGGGTCCCTGCACCTTGCTGTCCTGTCGTCAGAATGATGTGCTCAATACTTCCATGCACTCTGTGATACACAGAGCTGCCAAACAACTATGTGCCTCACATGGGAGACAAAACGTGCTGTCAGCCTTGTCAAAAATGTCCTCCTCACAGCACTTGCAGCCATACCACAGGACACCACAAGCAGCAACACTGCAGTGCCACAGAGGATCACTGTTTTCTTGCACTGCATTCTTCCTGCATTTCTATCACAGTTGAATCCACAGGTGACAGTTTAATCTGTGGCTGCAGCAATAGGGAGGGTAGGGCAGAGCAGAGCCACCTTCGCTTAGGCCAGGGTTAGGGATGGCGTTACAGCACACTGTGGGTGGAAGTGGGAAGGTTCATTTTGCACTGCAGTATTGGACATAAATTGGGACAGGAGGGGTGGGGTGGTACAGCGCACAGTGGGTGGTTGCAGGAGGGTTTGTTTTGTCATGGGACATGAACTGGGACTGGAGGGGTTGGGGCAGTACAGCACACATTGGGTGGTAGTGGGAGGGTTTGTTTTTGAAAGTCAGTCTGGGTTCTTTAAATCTTTAGAAGGAATGCAGAGTCTCTTTACTCACTAATCATAAAAGGACTGCAGGGCTACACCCACTGCAGCCCTAATAAGCACAGCCCTCTAATTTATGTTTCCATTATGATACCATCCTGTGCTAATTCCTTCAGGGTACTTCTTTGTAGGAACCAACAAAAGTAAACTGTGCACAACAAGTACAGAGTCCGTGTGGCTCTTGCAGTTGCCTCTGCAAATATGGGAACAAACAAAACCCAAAAGTAGAGTCACACTCACAGCATCAGAAGTAAAATAGCTGGACACAAGTCTGTTACTAGCCAGTTAATTTTTTCCTATACATGTCCCTCATGCAAATTTACATTTTAAAGGGACAACATGGATAAATTGATAAAAACGTATATGGTATAGTCCTGTTTATGCATTTTGTGCAATTTTTTTCTATTCTAGGTCATGTATTATATGATTAATGTTTTGGATATAGTAGTTTTATTTGCTTCTTGTATATAAAGAATAATGAATGATGTCATGACACCTCATGAATAACAATGAAGAGGCTGTATTTAAACAAAGGCACTGTCACCCACCTTGTTGTGCCTCCATGGGGGCCATGCTGGTGGGCCTTGTGTGGGTTGTAGTGGCGTTGGTGAACGGTGTCACCGCCTGCGTTGGGTGGCACAGTGGGGTTGTGGTACTTGTGCTTTGTGCTCCAGGGTGACTGGATGCCTTGGCACAGTGGTGCTGGAGTGCCTTCAGTGCCATGCACTGTTTGGTCCTGCTTCTGGGCTAGGTGTCTCGGGCACTCTGTACTGGGGGGCAGCAATGGTGTGATGCCGTGGCATGGTTGGAGCTTGGTCATCATTGGGTCCTGGTCCCTGTTGGCTGGTGGATGGTGCAGGGGCACTGTGCCCAGCAGGTGGGGACTACTGGGTCACATCTACTGGTGGTTCAACACTGGGCTTCAAGGGATTAGTGGTCTGTCCTACACCTGTCTGGTTGTCCTGCTCATGGGGGCCTTGCCCTGGGGGTTGGGGGGGATGGTTTGTCTGTCCTGGTGCATGCTCCTCAGCACATGGCGCATCCATGGCTGCTGCTCAGCTGCTTCCTGTCTTTGTCCATGCTCATCCCTAGGGGTGCTATTGTGCATCGACCCTGCTCCATGGCTCATTCCTCATTGTGCCATGGAGCATCTGGTGCAATATTCAGCCACATTGCACAGGTCTCCTTGTCCTGCGCATGGTTTGAATATTGAGCCCATTGCACAATGGCACACTGGAAATGGCACACTGGACATGCGCCTGCTCCCTCTATTGCGCAGTCTGAATATCCCACCCCTAGAGTATAGTTTACCATTTTATTGTGTTAACCTAAGTGTATGACACAACTTTATCTGTGTTAAAGCTCATATCTCTTTGTGTGGCCCAGTTATTTATTTTGTCAAGATCCCTTTGCTTAAGAGTCAATATGCCCCTCTTCTAAGGAAATTCTTGCTATTTTTGTATCGTTTGCATATTTACCCAGCCAGTTAATTATGTCTTTTCCCATATTAGCCATAAATACCCTGAACAGCACTGGTCCCAAGACTGACCCCTGCGGGACCCCGCTAGTCACGGGACTGCAGAGGAGTAGTACCCATTCCCACACATCCTCTGGGTCCTTCCTGTTAGCCATGCTGTATCCATTGAATTACCCCTCAATCAAGCCCTATGTCTATTAGGCTGCTTATCATTTCAGAGTGGGGGACTTTATCAAATGCCTTTGCAAAATCCAAATAAATACAATCCACTGGTTTCCCTTTATCCAGGGCAGCAGATATCTTCTCATAGAAACAGAGCAAATTCGTAACACATGACCTCCCCACCTGAAAGTCATACTGCTCCAGGTCCATCTGTTTGCTATTTAAGAGATGAGAGTTTATTTCCTCTTTTAATAATGCCCCCAGCAGTTTTCCTGGCACTGATGTCAGACTAATTGGGTAGCAGTTTTCCCGGCACCGATGTCAGACTAATTGGGCGGTAGTTCATATAATTTTCCCTGTCTCCCTTCTTCTGAATGGGCACCACATTTGCCATCTACCAGTCAAGCGGGACCTCACCTGTCTCTAGAGATTTATTAAATACCAGTTTTAAGGGGGTGGCTATTTCTGGAGATAGCAATTTCAATATGGTATTAGATATACCGTCAGGTCCAGCAGAAAAGGTATTTTTTAAGTTATTTATTCTGTCAGTGATACTACTTTCTGTTACCTACATACAGGTAGATGTCTTTAGACTTACTGGGTTGCTTATTGTAGTTTTTTGGGAGAAGACAGTTCCTAAATATGTATTAAATATATCAGCCATTTGCTTAGGATTATTTTACCTTCTGCTGCTAGTGTACATAAACCCTTACTGGTTTTCCTAAGGGAGTTTACATAACTATAAAAATGTTGCATGTTATTCTTTCCTGCCCCTCTAGCCAGTTTTTTTCCTCATCATTTGTTTATGCCTTTTAATTAATGTTTTACACTGTCCTTGTATTCTTTTAAAGTTGTCCCATATTCCTGGTGTTTTACTTTTTTTGTATGCTTCAAACAGTTTATGTTTTTTTCTTTAGTAATTTTCTGATTTTGTTCGTTAAGCCACTTGGGTTTTGTTCTTGTGTTGCTATATTTATTTTTCTTTCAATGTGTTTGTTGCATAGCGCTATTATGTGCTGTTTAAAACTGTCTCACATATCATTTACTGATTTATCTTTAAAAATATGATCCCATTTTGTTTCTTTTAGTTCATCTAACATCTGCTCCCTGTTTGCTGTGTCAAAGAGGTAGATTTCTTTGCAGCCATTAGTAAGTGGGATGTATTTGTTAATGTTAAACAGAATACAGTTATGGTCACTAGTTACTATAGGAGAGGTAACTGTACACTCTGTGACCCTTATTTCCCTTGTTGCCAAGACCAGATCCAGGATATTTTCCCCTCTGCTAGGGGTTGTTACATATTGGGAAATGCTTATTTGGTTCACTGTATTCAACAACATTTTACTAGTTAATTTGTTCACTTCGATACTTTTCCAGTCTCTGGGCCAGATATTCAAAGCTTTGCGCCTGGCGCAAAGCTGTAGCACTGGAATAGTGCTGGATTTGCACTAGGCTACAATATTCAGAAGCCCTAATAGCACCGGCGATGTGTGATAGCGCCGACGCTAAAAGTAAATGTATGCTCGGGTGGAATTAAGGGGAGTGGTAAGGAATGCCGGCTGCTCAGCATATTCAAAAGTATAGCACTGCGCTACAGCTTTTAGCACAACCTGCAGCACGGCATTAAACACCACTGAGAAAAAGCTGGCGGTAATGTGGCAGTGCCCCCAGCACGATTTCTGACCCCCAGTAGCTCCGTACATCTCAGAAGCACCTGGTAGTCTAGTGGTCTCCCCACACCCCCAGCACAATCCCTGAACCCCGTAGCCATGGTATCTGAATATGTGCCCTGGTAGTCTAGTGGTCCCCGCAGCCCCCCAGCATGATCCCCAACTCCCAAAGCCACGGTATCTGAATATTTTACCTGGTAGTCTAGTGGTCCTCCCACTCCCCCAGCATGATCCCCAACCCCCCGTAGCCCCATAAAGCAAAGCAATACCTGGTGGTCTAGTGGTCCCCCCACCCAGAAGTGTGCTGCCCATGACCAAGTACAGTGCATCTGTACAGTGCCAGTAACCAGCTCAGCCCTCTTCTCACCACCACGGCCAGCTGCCGACTGTGGTATGCAGTGAGGGACCACTAGACTATCAGGCAAAATATTCAGATACTGCAGCTACGAGGTTGGGGATCATGCTGGGGGGTACACTAGCCTACCAGGGTAGGGTGTGTGTGTAACAGGCACACATGGGAGCAGGGACCATGATGGCAGGGAAGGACTGCCTTGCCCAGCCAGTCTGCCCTGTTCCCTACCTAATGGATCTGCTGCATATCCTAGTGAACCTGCAGCCTATGGCCTCCTGCCCCCACCAGGTCTGCCTTATGCCTATCCTGTGCATTGAGTCCCCACACTGTGTTTCATCCACTACTGCAGTGGGGTACCTATGTTGTTGGGGGGGCATCCACCAGGGCATGTATGGCCATGGGCAGTGTGTCTGTGTATAGCTATCAATCTGTATATCTATATCTATATCTATATCTATATCTATATCTATATCTATATCTATATCTATATCTACAGTGGCGTGAAAAAGTATTTGCCCCCTTCCTGATTTTCTCTATTATTGCATATTTGTCACACTGGATGTTTTCAGGTCTTTAGACAAAATATAATATTAGATAAAGGGAACCTGAGTGAACAAATAACACTTTTTTTTTTACTTATTTCATTTATTTAATGAAAAAAGTTAACCAACACCAACTGGCACTGTGTGAAAAAGTAATTGCCCCCTAGTTAAATCAACCCAATTAAAGGGATAATTAGAGTCAGCTGATTGAACACAGCCAGGCTTGATTACAGCCAGCCCTGCTCAGTATAAACCTCACTTATTTTGACCCTTACCATCAGAGTTGCATTGCCAGCACAAAGATTCAACAAGCACATTATGCCATGATCAAAGGAAGTTCCTGAAAAGATCAGAAAAAGATTTGTTGCCCTCTATCAGTCTGGAAAGGATTACAAAGCTATTTCTGAGGCTCTGGGACTCCATCGAACCACAGTGAGCCATAATCTCCAAATGGAGAACACTTGGAACAGTAGTGAATCTTCCCAGGAGTGGACGGCCTGCCAAAATTACTCCAGCAGGCGCAGCTAAAATCATCCAGGAAGTCTCAAAGGATCCTAAAACAACATCCAAAGAACTGCAGGCTTCTCTTGCCTCAGCTAAGGTCAGTGTTCATGACTCCACAATCAGAAAGAGACTGGGCAAAAATGGGCTTCATGTGAGAGTAGCAAGGCGGAAACCACTGCTAACCAAGAAGAACATAAACGCTCGTCTCTCATTTGCCAAGAAGCACCTGGATGATCCACAAGCCTTTTGGGAAAATGTTCTATGGACAGATGAGTCCAAAGTGGAACTTTTTGGACGACATGGATCCCATAATGTCTCGCGTAAAGCAAACACAGCATTCCACAGTAAGAACACCATACCAACAGTCAAACATGGTGGTGGTAGTGTGATGGTGTGGGGATGTTTTGCTGCCTAAGGACCTGGATGACTTTCCATAATTAAAGGAACCATGAATTCTGCTCTGTACCAGAAAATTCTGAAGGAGAATGTCTGGTCATCCTTCCATCAGCTGAAGCTGAAGCGTAGTTGGGTCATGCAGCAAGACAATGATCCAAAACACAAAAGCAAGTCCACATCAGAATGGCTAAAAAGTAAAATTAAAGTTTTGGAGTGGCTAGTCAAAGTCCAGACTTAAACCAATAGAGATGCTGTGGCAGGACCTGAAACGAGCAGTTCGTGCTCGAAACACCACCAAATGTTACTGAATTAAAGCAGTTCTACGAGGAAGAGTGGGTTAAAATTCCTCCACAGCGATGTGAAAGACTGATATTGAATTATAGGAAGTGTTTGGTTGCAGTCAATGCAGCTAAATGTGGCATAACCAGTTATTAAGTGTAAGGGGCAATTACTTTTCACACAGTGCCAGTTGGTGTTGGTTAACTTTTTCATTAAATAAGTGAAATAAAAAAAAAAAACAAGTGTTATTTGTTCACTCAGGTTCCCTTTATCTAATATTACATTTTCTCTAAAGACCTGAAAACATCCAGTGTGACAAATATGCAATAATAGAGAAAATCAGGAAGGGGGCAAATACTTTTTCCCGCCACTGTATATCTATATCTATATCTATATCTATATCTATATATTATAGTGGTGTGGTCTTGCCACCATAGTTAGAGTTCAGCGGTCAGTTGCATACTAAGTCAAAGGTTTGGATGTTAATAACTTTGGACCCATTCAATGGATTTGCCCGAAGTTTAGTACACATGGTGGGGCATGGTAGATCTCTTGCTCTGCCAAATTGTGTTTTGGTTGAATGTACGGTCTTTGCATATGAAAGCACTGAAAAATGCAAAATTATCTGTTTTTGGAGGCACCTTTTGGGATTCTGGATGTGGTCCTGCACAGCTGTTGTGTGGTGTGCCACTCTGCAAGATGGCTCATTTGAAAGAGCTTTGGTGGCTGAACATGGCACTTTTTATTTGGTGAAAATATATTAAGGCATTCAAAAGTTATGCCACTTTTAAGTTCCCATTATAAGTCAATGGGAACTTTTATATGTATGTTTTGCGAACAAAGAATGGGGTTCTGGCCATCTCGTCTCACCTGGTGATCAAAGAATTTGCAGCCTCACAGTTCAAGAAACTTTGCCCCCAAGGAATTTTCAAATTCTTTGATTGTGAGGTCCGCCATCTTGTTTTCAGTTTTCCGATTGGAGAAACACAAATATCTGGGCTCAGGGGTCACTTCTGAAGTAAAACGTGGATGGGTTTTACTCAGGGACCCCCGGTTTATCGAGCCATTCATTTGGTTCCATCCAAATCAGCCTAATAATAGAGATATTAGCTTTTAAAATCTTTGTTCGCGGCTCGCTAACAATCTTTGATCGTGAGCCTGCAAATTCTTTGATCGCGAGATTCTTTGATTGCGATCATGCATCATGAATGAGGGATGAGATGGCCAGATTTTAGAATGCATATTTATAGCCCAGGGGTGCCCTACAAAGGTATAGAAGGGTGGGTTTTGCTCAGGGGGATTTGTTCTGCCCCATCTGATTAAAAATAGATTAGTTTTCATTATCCCTGGTAGTCTAGTGGCCCCTCCAATGAGTATTTTATTAATATTTCTCTTTTTTATCCATGGTAGTCTAGTCACCCCCCCCATGTGTGTTTATTTATATATAATTACTGGCAACCCCCTTTAACAAACGGTTTTCAAGCATCTTAAAATGCCGTAATAACTCAAAAACGAGTTATTACGGCATTTGCAAAACCACCTGTCTCCTTTGTGTGTCACTCATCTGTATTCTGTCTTTTCATTGGTTCGCACTCTGTGAGTGGGCGGGCTGAATAGCTTTAAAAAAATGGCGGCTCATTTTCTTGCTTGCCGACGAGCCGTTTTTATTTACTACCCTCCCCATCTGTATTTGATTTTTTAAATGTTTTATCTGGTTGATCCCACCTTCCAAATAGAAAAGGACTATCTGGTTGATCCCGCCGTGTCTCCGGATCGGGAGATGCCGTCGCTGAAAAAAAGGTCGGTCTGAAAGAGAAAGTGTGTGTGTGTGTGGAGAAAGACAGCGTGTGTGTGAGAGAGAGAGAGAGAGAGAGAGAGAGAGAGAGACACAGTGTGTGTGTGTGTGTGTGTGTGTGTGTGAAAGACAGCGTGTGTGTGTGTGTGTGTGAGAGAGAGAGAGAGAGAGAGACAGACAGTGTGTGTGTGTGTGAGAGAGTGTGTGTGTGTTTGTAAATAGCAGATACTCTGCATTTTTTATAAAGGGGGTTGCCAGTAATTATAAAAAATAAAAAATAAGCAACTGTGTGTATGTGGATTTTTTTTTAACACACCCTTGGTGTGTGATTACCTCATAAACCTCTCGAGCTTCGCTCTCGAGGTTTATGGGTTATCACACACCTTGGGTGTGTAAAAAAAATCCATAACACACAGTTGCCTATCTATTATTCTCTATTTCTTTTCACATATCCCTGGTAGTCTAGTGCCCCCCCATGTGTGTTTATTTATATTTCTTTTCACATATCCCTGGTAGTCTAGTGCCCCCCCATCTGTATTTCATTATTATTCATATCCCTGGTAGTCTAGAGGTGTCCCCATCACAATAAAATAAATAAGCATGTTCCATGTCCTGGTAGTCTAGTGGCCCCACCCCCCACCCTTACTCCAGCCAGTGACTGACACAGCCCACTTCACCTCCACGGCCAGTCACCGACTGTATATGTTGTGAGTGCTAATTCAAACAGACACTCTGAAATTATAACCATAGATCTTGGGATCTGCCAACTTTCATACCTGTCAGATACACGGCTGCGGAGTTATTAAGCGACATTCCAGCGTGCAATTACGTTTTTCTGTGCATTCTTTACTCGTACCTGCAGGTCGCACAGTTTATGTGACCAGTCCAAAAACTTCAGGAAACGTATGGCCAAGGTCCCCGGTGTTCCTTTTGAAGATTTCATGAAAAAATATTGAACAGTTCAAAAGTTATTCAAAAAACAAGTTTCCCATTATAGTCAATGGGAAAAGTTAAAAAGTTCGACAGTGTTGCAAATGTACTTTTTAGTGTTGCAAATGGCCCTAGTAGTGTCGCAAATCCATCATTTTGTTTTCAGTTACTGATCACAGAAATGCTTGGCATTTAAAATTGGAACCATCTAGGGATCGTTTGAAGACCTCTGGGGCCAGATCTTTTAGTTTTATGGCCTCAACCCTGTGGAATTCTTTACCTTGTCAGGTATGAGATTGCCTGACTTTCCAAACCTTTAAGGGGGCATTAAAAACTTATCTTTTTAAACATGCATATAATTATTTTTAAATGTTGTAAGATTGGATTAACGTTAATGTTTTAGTTACATCGTTTTTATTATGTCATGTGCAGGCGCCTTGGTTTTGGAAAGGCGCCTTTTATAAATAAAGTTTGACTTGACTTGACTTGACATAACTCTTTTTGTGTTTACCTAGTCGAGCCCTGAAGATGCTAGCCATGTCATTATTTTGGGGTGAAACACCCCAGAAATATGTTTTTTGAATTTTTGGGAAAAGTAGTGTCGCAAAGTAGTGTCGTACTTGTGACACTGTTGCAAATTTTTGCGAAAGGTGTCGCAAATCACAGCATCATTTTTCAACACTATGGCCAAAATTACAGGAATTGTTTGCTACCCTGCTGCAAAAGAACAGTTTGGTCTTTTGGGCTGAAATTGGGAGGAAAGAAAGCCAACATCTCACAGATGTGATTTTTGGTGGTTTGGTTAAAAAACGGTGCAGGGATGCAAAGTTACGGCACTCTGAAGTTGCCACTTTTTCCCATAGACTAACATTGCGGCATCCGCTGCATGACAAGAATTCTTTGCCACCCTGCTGCAAAATAACGGTTTGGTCTTTTGGGCTGAGATTTGGAGGGAAGAAAGCCAACATCCCACAGATGTGTCTTTTAGTGGTTTGGTGAAAAAATATTACAGGGTGGAAAAGTTATGGCTCTCCAAACTTCACATTTTTTCCCATAGGATAACATTACGGTGTCCGCCACACCTTTCGGGGCCTGTATCTTGGAAACAGTGTGAGATACTGATTTTTCGTTGAAAAAATGCTTAGCCCCCCCCCAAATGGTGGCTAAGTGCAAAACTAGCCAGGAAAGTCATAATTCATATGAAATTTAAATTTTTTTTCCTACATTGTACGGTTCCTGAGATATAAGCAATTTGGTACTCCAACTCCTTATTTTCTGCTCCGAGCCCCATTATTATGCATACGTTCTTTGTACTCACTGTGTTTCTCTATGCAGCTTTGGGGAAAACCAGGGTGTGTGCTTAAGTTACTGTTACCCTTACTGTTTCTGCTTATGGTTCTGTGCCCGTTAGCATTATGGTTCCTGTGTATGCTACCGTGTGCGTTACCCTTTGCGTTTTCATTTGTGCTTGCATTTGCATTACTGTTACCATTTGTGTCTACAGTACCCTTTCTGTTTGTGTTTCACTTTGTGTCACCATGCGCATTACCATTTGCATTTGCGGCTGCCCTTCCGTTTGCATTTGTCTTTTGTTTTGCGTCATTGTTGTCGTTACCGTTACCATTTGCGTTTCCAATTGCGTTCCTGTGCCCGTACGCATTATGGTTTGCATTTCCATATGTACTTGCATTTGTGATCTGTTTTCTTTGACATTATTGTTGCTGTTAACGTTACCATTTGCATTTCCAATTGCGGTACCATGACCATGCACGTTATGGATTCTGTATGTGCTTGCGTTTGCTTTTCCATTTCTGTTTCCTTTGGTGTTATTTTTGCTGTTACCATTATTATTTGCAATTGTGGTACCATGGCCACGCATGTTATGCTTTGCAGTTCTGTACGCGCTTGTGTTTGCCTTTCCGTTTCTATTCCCTTTGGCATTATTATTGTTGTAACAGTTAGCATTTGCATTTATAATAGTGGTACCGTGACTGTGCATGTTACCACTTGTGTTTCTGTGCGTGACTGCATCTCCGTTTGCATCACTGTTTGCTTTGGTGTCACTTTGCGCTTGTGTTTCTATTAACGTTTGAGTTACCATGTCTGTTTGTGTCACAATGTGCGTAACTGTTAGCGTCTGCGTTTGCATTGCAGTTACGCACTCCCAACCCCACATTCTATTCACTATTTATAGTCCTCATTCTCAAAAAGAAGTGAAATTCATGGCAAAAAACTCCATTTAATGCATCAGTTAGGGTTGCTCCACAGCAACAAAAGTGAGGAAATTTGATGTTAGGGTTGAAAGCCCCCCTTGCCACCCCAGCCCGCCTCAACCAGCATTGGGGTGTGCATTGATCGTCAAGTCCTAACTCTCACCCCATTCTCCTATACCTCAGCTTGTTTACAATGTGATGGGGTGGTGAGAGAAATGACCCCAACGCACACCCAATGCTGGTTGGGGTTGTGGGGGCTTTCAACCCCACACCAAATTTCTCACTTTTGCCCCTGTGGAACAACCCTAACTGATGCATTAAATGAAGTTTTTTTGCCATTTATATATATATATATATATATATATATAAGAGAGAGAGAGAGAGATACAGGTCCTGCTTGTACAGATGCATGGGTGTGTGTGTATGCACTGACTGTGCCCACCAGCACACAGTTCCTGCTGCTTCCAGCCTGTACTTCCATTCTGACCAAAAGGTGGAGCTGTATGCACCATGCAGTAGCACAGGGCAAACGGCATGTGAATGTAAGCTAAGCAGCATATAATGAGATGCAAATGTGCCTGTTTGCCCACCTAAGTAGGCTCATTTGCATGGGAGCTTTGAATATAGCTCCCGTTTACCCTGGGCTAACCAGTTTGCACCATGCTAATGTGTTAACACTATGCAGGCAGGTTAGCCTCGGGCAATCCTCACTTCAGCATAACACAGTTCTGCAGTGTGTGGCTTACATTGTTGTTTGCAGTAGATGTGAGACGTCTTTGTGCAATCACACACAATGTTCTCCACCTGCAACACTGGCTTGCACCAGAGTCTAATGAGCTGCAGTTGCAGTGTGCACATCCCTGTTTCTATATTCAGTGCTGTCTTATTCCTGGGCTATTTTTGCCCTGCACTCCTGGCCCTGTTTGCTTAGCTTCCTTTGCTTGCTATATTCAGCTGGTTTTGCACTGGTCAATTCCTTTTGAATATAGCTTGTTTTTTGCTCTGGGCTAAGTTTGCCCACCAGGTTGTGCTAATTTAGCCCCGGGGCAAAGTTTTGAATATCTGGTCCTATGTCTGCAAGAATAAAATCCCCCATCAGTACCACCTCTCCCTTGGAACAGGCTCTTTCAATCTCATTTAAAATAGTAGTGGTCTCCTCGTGGTTTGATCCTGGGGGTCTGTAGCAAACCCCGAGAATTATGAAGGCATTTGTCCCAGTTTCCAGTCATATCCATATGGTTTCTGCTTCCTCAACTGTTTGTTTAATCTCCCCAGAAATATTCATAGATTTTATGGAGTTCGATATATATATATGCTGCTACCCCGTCTTTTCTCCTTTCTGTCCAGATAATATAATGTATATACCTTAATTTCTCTACCCCATATGTCTTGAGGTGTCCACCAGGTTTCGATTAATCCCATGACATCCAATTTATTATGCATCATGACCTCGAGTTTGTCTTTCTTATCCCTTATGTTTCTTATATTGGCTAGTAAACATCTCAAATTAATATTGTCATCCACTTTACCCAGTGTACGGTTCTCCTTATCTCTCATGCTCATCTTGGTGTGTCTTATATTGCCACCCTCCTGGATAGTTTAAATGCTTCTCTACCTCAGCAGCTACAGTATATGATTAGCCAGGGTTCGTAGGAAGCTTATATTCTCTGCTGTACATCTATTTACTAGCCTGGCATTGATCCTCTGGATGGTATGGTTTATTTCTCTCTCTGCCTTTAATTTGGGGAGTAATCTAGAGATTATAGGGGTTTGTCCTTTTTGCCTGATGATATCAGAACATCCTCATAACTTCTTTGCCATATCCTTTTCATGATCCCTCCCTACATTATTTATGCCAACATGAATTACCATAATTTGTGTATCATTTTTTTTCCTCTAGTAACTTAGGGAGTCTTTTCCTGATAGCCCCTACTTTTGCACCTGGCAAACAATTGACCACTGTTTTTGTTTTATTCTGTTTGCATATAATCGAGTCTGTTTTCCTCAAAATTGAGTCTTCTATGACTAGAACATGCTTCTGCCCCTCTTTTCTCACCATTTGCAAGGAGCTAGCTGGGATAACATCCTGTAGCATTTTGCTCACCGTATGTTTTCCTCCCTCTTCAACCAAAGGGGTATATTTATTATGTAATGAGATCTCATGACTACCTAGTGCCCTCCTCCTTTTGTTTTTCAGGAACTTCATTATAGTGGCCCAACTGGTATCTTTCCATTCCATTTCGACTACCCCCTTAGGTCTGTAACAGTGTGAGTTGTTTCGGTGGTTGTAGGGGTGATGTTGCTGTGTATTCTCTTTCTTCATTCAGTTGGACTACTTTGTTCTCAAGGATGCTAACTCTCTCCCTCAGATTCCCCAGCTCCTTACACTTGGTACATATATACTGCTCAATATATGTATTTCCCTCCTGAGAGGCAAACATCCTACATTCTAAGCATTTAACGATTGTTTTGTTATCCAGTAATACTCTTAGCAAACCTTCAGTTATCTCCATGATGGTAATGCTAGCAGCCTCTGTTTGTATTCTTCCCTGTAGCTGTTTGCTGTGTGCCTCAAAATGGTATTATGCAGCTGTGGTACTGTAAGGGGTGTCCCCTTATCCCCTTGTACTCGCTGGACATGCCTGACACACACTAAGATGCACGTGTCTCTGTGTGCATCTCTATGCATGCTCGCTGATCTTGCAGTGCTCACTCTGAAGCTTGTTTGTATTCCCCAGAGGACCAGAAATTGCATCACTCCCACATCGTGTTCACTTTTGCTCACAAAATTATTATTTAATCTCCAATATTCATTTTTCCACGCTATCCCCTGCTTTGCTTGCACTTTCCATCAGATATTTATGCTCCCAGTAAAAATCTAGTAGTTACAGCACCCTTTATAGTCCACGCTAGAGTGGGAAGGCTACAGCAATCTGCCCCTTCCTAGTTCCTGCTTCCAGTCTCTATATTTTGTATTGCCAAGGTAATAACTCAGTGTTTTAGTGATTTTGCTCCATTGAATGGGCTCATGTGTCCTATATTAGGCTTTGCAAGTGTCTCACTTCAAACACAGAGGTCAGCCTGCAACTTGGACAAGGATTGTCAGATGCTCATCCATTGTGGGTGTGGTTACCAGAATATCATCCATAAAGCATACCACATGGTCCAGTCCATGCAGTATCTGGTTCATTGTGTTCTGAAAAATTGCTGGCACTGTAGAAACTCCTTACACCAAACGATGATAACGATAAGGTCCCTTGTGGGTGCTGATGGTTAGATACAATTCCGACTCTGGTTCCAGTTCCAGTTGCTTGTATGCAAAAGATAAGTCCAACCTGCTAAAGAACTTGAGCCCTGAGAGTGTAGCATACAAGTCCTCTACATTGGGTAATGGGTATGACACTTGCTGTATGCAACAGTTCACTGTAATATTGTAGTCACCACACAGCCTTACTGCTTTGTCTCGTTTCAGAACCACAATGATAGGGGCAGCTCAGTCACTTCTCTCTACTTGTGATCAAGATGGTCCAATTCCTTCTCTACTGCTCCCCTTAAAGTATAAGGTACTGGTCAAGGCTTGTGGAAATTGGAATGGCTCCTGGTTGCAGTCAGATCTTTACCTTGAAATCCCGGATCATGCCATAACCATCCTGGAAAATAGGACCATGTTTGTCCAATACTTTCTTTAGTGCATCTTGTGGTGCTTTGATCACCATATTTAAGCTGAAGATCTTTTCCCAGTTCAGTCTGATCTGCATGAGCCAGTCTCTGCCTAGTAATGCTGGTCTTTCACCTTGCACTATCACTAGAGGCAAGGTCCATGTTCCTCCCTCTTAGGTGACTGGCACTTGGATTTCCCCTAGCAAGGGGATTTTCTCTCCCATGTAAGTCTAGAGCTGAATATATGATGGTTGCAGTGGGCACTGCTGAAGTTTCTCTCAGTAGATGTTCTCTGGCACAAGAGATACTGATACTCCGGTGTCTAGCTGCATGCTCATCAGGTTTCCTGCTAGCTCAAGCTGGAGATAAATTTCTGCTACTTGTGCCCATGTTGCATAAACCATGAACAGATACGATGCCTCATCTTCTATTTCAGTGATTGCAGTGCCTTCTCTGACATACCTCGCAGTAGCAGTTAGTAATGTACCTTTGCACACCTTTTGTATGTGACCCACTTTTCTGCAGCTGTGGCATTTCTCGAGTCAAAATCATCGTGTGATTTGATGGTGGTTACCTCCACATTGATAACACAGTTTTGACTTTGTGGAAGGGCCCTGTGGTACTGGCTTCCTAAATGTTTGGAGTTGCTGATGAATGTGTGATGGACCACTGTGTGGTGTGGCATGTCCCTTTGTTCTAGGGTATGGGTAACCTTGTGAAATCCACTTCTTTGGGGTTCAGAATGTCCTGCCTGCTCTTGGGAGCCTTTCTGAGTGAGCTTTGTAGAGATTACAATTTCACAAGCTGTAGCAAAGTCCAGTTTTTTTCTTGCAAAAGCCTTTTTTGGTAAGCTTCCCCTCTCTGACTGCAGACAAAGTGATCCCAGAGGGCATCATCCAGGGGCTGTCCAAACTCTCAAGTGCATGCTAGATGTTTTAATGTGATGATGTAGTTAGCAATAGGTTTCCCTTCCTCTTGGTTGCAATGATAGAAGGTGTATCATTCAGCAATGAGAAGGGGCTGGGGTATGAAATGTTGTGCAAGTGCTGCAGTGATTTGCACATATGTTAAGGTCAGGATGTCAGCTAGGGCAGTTCAATTCCATAGAAAGGCATACATTTGTGGGGGCAAGACTGCCAAGAAGACATCTAGGTGATACCGGATGATTAAGGATCCCTTACGTGCGAAAATTAAAACTCACAGCATTACAGTAATGATGGCTTTTTTAACATCATGCATATGCCCCCTGCCACAGAAAACTAGCATACAATGACATGCCCAACCACGACATGCTAACGAAAGTCTATTTATTGCACACAATAATAAAAAATACAAAATACAGTATTGCAAAATCTGTGAACAAGAAAGGTGTTTATATTGCTAAAAATGTTTGAAAAACATGAACGTCAGCACGATTGAAGTTGTATTTATTGCACAATCTCTTACACCCTGCATTAAATAGTACAAAACTGATAACTACACAAGCTCCAAAAAGTGATTCGAGTGTTTGCATTGTTCAAAATGCTTGAAAATCATCACATTCAGCACAATTCCATTCCATCGTAAATTCATTCAAAGGTCCAAGTTCAGTGGTCCACAGTTAGACATTAACAGCATGTGCATGTATTTAAAATACAAAGACTTGCATTATTGTGACCTTTTCAACTTGCACATTATTTGTACCATCTGGCTATTAACTAACACTAACTTCACAAATTCATTGAAATAGAAAGACTTGCACAGTACCATTTCTACATTGTACCACAACACTGTGCGCCCCCCATGCATTTCAGTTTCAGCATTTGAACAATATTTTCACTGAAGCACTCTGTTTTTGTTTTATTTTTCTGTATTTGGGGGCTCCGCCCCCCACACCCCCCTTATGCATTTCAATTTCAGCATTTGAACAATATTTTTTACCTCAGCACTGTGCTTTTGTTTTATGTTACCACGGCCCAGGTTTTATTTTCCTGTATTTGGGGGCTCCCCCCCCCCCACACCCTCCATTATGCATTTGTACCACCTGTGTTTTAAATTTGTATCCAGCGTTATTGATTAATTGTTTTAGTTTTGTTCTACTACTACTACTGTTGATCTACTTTTTGGTATGTGATGCCAGGTGGGCGTGTACTGATATGGCAGTGGGTGACCTCCAATGTGGCGGTGGGCAGAGCAACAGCCTGCAACTACAGTGAAACTGCTGTAATTATCCTTGAGTGCAAGGGGGTCCTTAATCATCCGGTATTACTGACATCTACTTGTTCATCTTCTGCTATTTTGTTTGCCTTAAGCCAGCATTGGAAACACTCTAGATATAAATCAAATGTTTCCTTGGATTCATCAAATTCAGGCACTCTGCCAGTTGCAGTCATGATGGCTGTGGCATGGTGCTGTGTAGCTGCAGTGTCCACACACACACAAAAAAGTGTTTGTCTTTTTTTTTAAGGCTTTACAGTATGTGCTGCAATGTTGCTTATATGCCACAAGAGACTGTTGAGCTGCTTTTACTGCTGTGGTCAGTTTCTGAGTAGGCAGACCAGCTGAGAGAGACAAATAGAATTTAAAGTTTCAGTTTCCAGCCATAATTAATGTGCCTTGTAGATCCCGGCTGGTAACTGTGTTCTTGTTCTTTCTTTTTCAGCACATCAAAGTAGTTAAACAGTGCATAGTTGCTCTTTTGTTTTGTCTTTCTTTAGGTAAATCTGTAGCCAGAGAGGGCACCTCAGCAATTTGTTTTTTTAAGTAGGCAGACAGGGAGGGACAGATAAGGTAGCCCATAGAACAGAATAGACACAAGGTAGCTGGAAATATTTACAGAACAGTTTAAAAAAAAAAACATACATTCGTTTACATGACCGTTCTTTCACACTCATAGGAGTTTTTTTCCTGTGTAGCCTCGTCACCAGATGTAATATATTGAGCCAGTGCAGGAATAGACTCATATACGGTGTGTCAGTTCAGTGGCCATCTTTATTCTACTCAGAGATAGTGATCTTGCATCACTGGACATACACAAAGAAAAGTCTACTGGGCATGCCAAGAACTTACATGTGTAATGGACTACAATGCTCATACAGTGGTGATTACAAAAGTTTTCCAGTAACGAGGTGTACCACGCAGTACTGCTCCTGTCAGTGTGGTACAGAAGTGGTAGCTCATCACCACAGTGAGGAATGTCTGATTAAGGTAGTTGTTTAGATGCAGTTTAACACTTATCCATGAGATGACGACCATGAGTCAACCCAGCAAACTGTGTGCCTGAAGTGTAATTCATCCTCCACTCACCAATTAACCTGCAGATGGTGTCAGGCTGCTGTTCAGGGACACTGTCACACTGATAACATAAATTGCAAATATATGCTGCATAGAACTGCTTTTATCTCATAACCCTTATATTGTGTTGTCTTTCAATAAAGTTTTAACTCTGAACCATTGTCTTTGTGTCCTGGTGTGTTTCTATTTATTTATTTTTATGTATTTTGATGTTAGATCAGTAGGTTAGTACAGTGTTGTGGGAGTATTTTTGTTTTAATGATTTTTTTGGGCTGTGCTCAATTTCTTTTCTTTTGTGTTCTGAGCAATTGTTAATGTTGTGCTGTGATTTTGCAGCAGTCTGCGGGTGAAACAAATAATCTATCAATGTATTTCCCACCCAATGTAAGCAACAGTACTGTAGATTGTACATAGAAAACTGCAAGCACATACAGGTATCATGAAACCCACAAAACCCTCCTTGCTTTGCAACACAGTTTGCGTGATGTGCCAAAAAGTGCAATGGTTTCTCTCAGCAATTCAATACATGTCTATAATAATAATAATAAGCTTTATTTCTATGGTGCCTTTCAAAAACCAACTTACAACATTTTAAAACAAATCAAACATATCAAATCTTAAAAAATATAAAACAGCTGATACAGTTAACGATAAAATCAATCACCAAACGCTTGAATCCATAAATATGGTTTCAGAGCCTTTTTAAACCCCTCCACAGTTGTGCAGTCCCATAACTGATGGGGTAGAGAATTCCAGAGGGTAGGGGTCACATGCATAAATGCACGTGCCCCAGAAGATTTCAGACACACCCTTGGGATCTCTAGCAACCCCTCATCAGCTGAGTGGAGCGATCGCCCATGGCAATAAGGGACCAGGAGCTCTTTCAGGTAGTCTGGACCAAGTCCATGTAGGGCTTTAAAAGTCAGAAAACTGACTTTAAAGGTGATCTACCACTGAACTGGCAGCCAGTGCAGTCCACGCAGCACCGGTGAAATATGACTGGTAGGAAGCCCTAGGTAGAGGGAATTGCAATAGTCCAAGTGCGAGGACACAAAGGCATGGACCAGCATAGGAAGATCCCTGGACAGAACAAGGTGCTTAATCCTGGTAAAATGAAGACTTGATGAGGGCAGACACCTGCGAATGCAGAGTCAGACCCTCATTGAAAATTGCCCCAGGTCATGCACCTATTCAGAGGTCGGGAGTGAAACACCCCCAAGATAGAGCCTGGAGGGTGAACCAACCCCCGGCCCCTCTATCCGATGTGCCGGATCCACAACCAGCACCTCTGTTTTTTCCGAGTTCAACTTCAGCCAACTTGAGTCCATCCACTCCTGGATTTCTTTGAGGAAGTTATTAAAGACTGAGAGAGCTCTGTCCTGGTTGGGTGCAAAAGAAAGGTAGAGCTGGGTATCATCAGCATAGCAGTGAAACCTCAGCCCATACCTTCTTACAATGTCTCCAAGGGGCAGCATGTACACTGCGTACAACATGGGAGACAACACCGAACCCTGAGGAACCCCACAAGACAGAGAAACTGGGTCCGAGGAATAAACCCCAGAAACCACTCTCTGCATCCTTCCAGTGAGGTAAGATGTAAACCACCTGAGGACTACACCGGATAGTCCACAGATGAACCTCAGGTGCTCAAGTCAAACCCCATGGTCCACAGTGTCAACAGCTGATAAGCAATCTAGAAGAACCAAGATGGAGTGGTTCTTCTGATCCCTAGCCATTAGGAGATCATTGAGCACCTGAACCAGCGCTGTCTCTGTACTATGCCTCTTTCAAAATCTGGACTGGAAGGGTTCATAGATATCATGGATGGTCAAATGGTTCTCCTTCTCAATCACCTTCCCTAAAAAGGGAAGGTTAGAGATTGATCTGTAGTTTGCATGGCAGTCGGGGTCCAAAGAAGCTTTCTTCAAGGGGATGTTACCACCGCCTCCTTCAGGGAGCTAGGAAACTCACCTGTTTCCAAGGAGCACCAGACTATCCATGCTAGGACCGGACTGATGGAATTGATACAACCCAAAATCAGGGAAGTTGGTCCAGAATCCAAGCTACAGCATGTGGGGTGTGCACCCTGGACAATCTGCATGACATCCATGATTGGTCGAAGGTACTCCAGGAAAGCTGAGGAGCAGCAGCCACATGCTGATCCAAGGCAACACCCTTAGAGTGTGCTGGTTGGAGCACCGCCCTATCTAGTATCCCACTGTTTAAATTTTTTTTATAAAATATATGCTTCCTAAAAATGTATTTTTCCCTGCTCACAGCATACAATTAACAGATCTTTTCAATGGATCCTGTCAAATTACAGGCTTATAAAACACTTCTGCAGCACTGTGCCACCACACATATCAGTCCCATTCTGATAATTGGACAGTGGTACTGGACATCAATACTTCAGCACAAAGGATGTCTCAGTCTCAGGTCTGCACAATGTTTAAACTCTCTTAGATAAGGTATTCCCTGTATGAGCCTCTATGTAGGATCCCTGATAAATTCTGCCTTTCACAAAAGGAAGAGGGAAAATCAGATTCTTTCTGTTTCCTGTAAGGAGGTACTCCTTCTTTGGGGCATTTTTGACCCTACAACCACACTACAACCACTAATAAAGACCACATCTGCAACTGAAAAACTGTTGCTGCGAGATTTTATAAAGCATTGTGCTTTGTGGGACTCCCAGTTGGAGACAGTTGGAGCCATATTGGTGATGGGAACTGACAAACATTTTTTATTTAACATGTTAATTTAACATTGAAAAAGTGTCAGTAGTCCCATCAATAAAATGGTGCTCCAGGAGCTACTGCCATGTGTAGTGATTCTGCATGTTATCTTCCTGTATGGATGGTGATGTTTTGTGCATTGTATCTTTAGTCCAAATCATCATGTATCACAAAGAACACTGCAAGGAATATTAATATTTTTTTTCATTGCCTTCAGTTCTACCCTTTTCTTTACTAATCCTCCCATGTTTCGTGTACCCCTTCCCCCCACACACTTCGATTTTTAATTTCTCATCTTCATGCTATTCTTTTTTTTCTTCCCCATTCCATTTACATATTGCCAATATATTAATGGCAATCAGGGTTAATCAATGACCTTTATTTAAATTTCCTTATTGAGTGCCAGTGCGGCCAGCAAATCTGACAGGATTGAAGTATTTTTTAATTTAGAGAGCTTAACAGAGAGATTAACAGTGGCAAGGAATGCACTAAGATGCTAAATACTGTAATTTGTGGTTAATTACATTGCTCTGCTACATTGAAAATGAAAGGGGAACTGTGTCACAAGTAAGAATGTGATTATTTTTCTTCATCTTAAAGACACACAGGCAATTTGATATTGTAGGTTTGGGGATAGATGTTTGGCAGGGAAATTAGAAGGTAATTTAAATGTGTTGTTTGCCTGGTGTTTGGTAGAGCCTCCACCCACCCTGTTTGTAGGCTTTCTTAAATACTGAAAAGCCACTGGGGTTGGGATTGAAGAGCTGAGTATTTCTGTTTGGGACTGAAATTTGAAGCAACAGGAGTTAGTGGCCTGTGACATCATCACGGTACCTGGTGTCTGCACACACAGTTAGTGGGACTGAACACATACTGGACTGTATGTGTTTGTGAAACTTGGGAACTTTGTTGGTGGGATTGAAATTGGGTTTGTAAATAACTACAGTCAGTATAGAGAAACTGTACTCGGGGAAAGGGACTGAGAAAAGGGTGTGCTATTATAAACAGAGGGATAATCAGGTGGCCATATTCCACCATGGCAGGCATCTTCGGAAGGGTTGTAGGCTGCACAGGCTGTGGGATGGCAATAATTCTAAATTGGGCCTGGAGAGGGAGGCTGCCCACTCTGTAGACAGCTATCTTGTATCAGGAGTGAGGTATGTTGGTTAAGGAGTAAGCTGTGGGAGCTGGGGGTGTCCAAGGATAAGGGTGTGGATATGGGCAGCAGAAGGGTGGGGCTGAGGGAGGCTGGGGCAATGCTCTGAAATTACAGGACATTATGCTACAGCAAGCAGAAGGGGGATATTAGGGACAGAGGACCCTAGATAGGGAAGTTGATGCTAAGGGAAAGCGTACAGGGTGAAAATTCTGAATGCAAGGAGAGACTGGAGGGGAAGAGTCAGGAGGGGCTGTTGTGCGGAAGCCTAAAACAGCAGACTGTGGGAAGGGAGCTCCTAAGGTGAACAGTGCAAGAGAGGAAGAAGAGGTCAGTTTAGAGATGCAGTCAGGGAAACTCGGGTTACTTGATGGAGGCTGACATAGAGTGTCACAATAAATTTGAGATACTAAGCATCCCAGAGGGAGGAAGGGTTGGTGAAATGAGGAAACTTATACAGAGGCCGGGAGGGAGTCAGATACCCATAGGGCATCACAGAACAGCTATGGAAAGGATAGACATAGTCCCAGAGGAGAAGAAACATATATGTTAAGCAAATGGAGAGATGCAACATATTCCAGACATGAGGGAGAGCATGATTGGAGAAACTGGGAGACAAGGAGGTGGGAGGGCCCCCTTCAGCAGGAAGGTCAGTACCAAGGATGGGGCCTAGCTAAGGGACCCACAGAGAGCCTCTGGAGACAGGGTACTATTACAAGGGGGTGGGGGTGCGGGAAGGGGAAACCATCAGGGCCAGGATAAATGGTTCCAGATAGAGAGAGGTTAAAAGGGACACCTATTCAGAAGGGGTTTGAGTTAGTGGGCAAAATAGCAAGGGAGGCAGAAAGGGAGGGTGACAAGGGGTCTCTAATAAGGCAGGAAGACTCCCATGAAATTGCGATCATGAATAAAGTGGGGAGGGGGCTGAGAGGGCATAGTGGAGGTAACCATAAGGATGATGGCGGTGCTAAGGTTCTGTTACTGGGAGACTCGATGATTAAGGTATCCATTGGGAGGGACAGGGGATGGATGCCATAGCCAGGTGAAGGTAGTGAGTATCTCTGGGCTGACAGTGCACAGAGCAAAGTTCATGTGTATGAAATGGTTAGGGATTGAGGAGAAGCCGATTTCCTGGTGCATTTGGGAACTAATGATCTAGAGGGAAATAGCATTATGGAAATCCAGCAAGGTTCCAAGAACTTGCCAGAGTCTGTCGGGATAATGGATGCAACATTTCCTTTTCGAGATATTGCCAGTACCAAAGGCCTCAGTGGAGAAAAAATGAAGATTCACAGAGGTTAATAAATGGCTCAGGAAGTGAAGAAGAGAATGGGTTAGGTGTTAGGGAACTGGAATGGAGTTTGGGAGGATAGGGACTATATGCCAAGGACAGGTTTCATCTTGCCCCATTAGGGAAGGAAGTCCTTAAACAGGGGATGGCTGACTACATACAAGAAAGGTGGGGTTTAAACTTGTAAGGGGGAAGGATGAGGAGGGGCTGAAAGCCCTCCCCTCAGATGAGGAGAGTAGCCTCAAGCCCAAGGAGGGGAGGGAAACAGACTGGAGGTGGAGGTTTCAGGAGGAGCAGGGGAGGATGGAGTATAAGGAATCTGGGTGGGGTTCGACAAAAGGATCAGGGATAAGGGGTGGGGGTTAGTGTTAGTAAATGCCAGGAGCTTGGGAAACAAGTTGCCAGAGTTCCAGGCCATGCTGTTCGAGGGGGTGGTGGATGTGGCGGCAGTCACGGAAACGTGGGCCAACAAAAACCATGACTGGGACCTAAATGTACGGGGGTACACTATGCTTAGGAAGGATAGAAAGGAGGGCAGAGGGGGTGGAGTGGCTATGTTCATTAGAGATGACATAGAAATTGCTATGGTAGAAGAGGCAGAGGGAAGCGTGGAGGCCTTATGGGTCACCTAGATCCCCAGCAGGAGATAAGGTCAAGCTGGGAGTAGCATATAGGCCCCGGGATGAGTGATGTTCTAGAGGATGGTTTGCTGGACAACATCATTGCCCAGTGTGGTCCAAAAGGGAAGGAGTGGTGTTGATGGGGACCTTAATATGCCGGGTACAAACTGGGAACCATGTCCTCTAAGGTGGCCAAGGAGCAGAGGCTGCTGGATGGCTTCCAGGATGTGTTCTTAACACAGCATGTGATGGAGCCCAAGGGAGGGCATGTCCTGGATGTGGTTCTGGCAGATGGGGATCTGGTAAGGACATGGTTGTACAGGACCCCTGACTGGGAGTGACCACAATACTGTCTGGTTTCAAATAAGCATTGGGGAGTGGGGGTGAGATCTAGGACACTGGCAGTGGACTTCAGGGGCAGACTTTATGGGCATGGGAAATATTCTCAAGGATCACTTGAAGGATTACCTCAACGACAAGTGTGGAAAGGAGATGGGAGGTCATAAACGGGACTTCATGAGGCAGTCAGGATCTGCGCTAAGTTGAAACGTAAGGAGCAAGGTCACATAAACCATGCTGGTGGTCCAGTGAGGTCCAGGTAGCAGTCAGAGAAAAGAAGGCGCTTACAAAAATATAAAACAACAAGAGGATAGGGATAAGAAATGTACCAGCTTGCATCTAGAAAAGTCACCCGTATGGTGAGGGAGCAAAGTCCAGTAAAGAGCAACGGCTGGCACAGGGATACATGGAGGGAAAAGGGTTCTTCCGGTACATTGGGGAGCGGAGAAAAACTAAGGGCCATCTCAGCAGATTGAGATCAGAAGAAGGGTGGGTGGAAGAGGCGAGGACCAGGCAGAGGTATTTACTGAGTACTTTGCCTCTGTGTTCACTAGGGAGGATGGGATATCTACAAAGCAAGGCACAAAGGGATAAGTGACGGGGAGTGGGATCAGGGAGCAACAGAAATGGAGCAAAAGGAGGGAAAGGTACCCAGGGTGTCACATCTGGATAAGGATAAAAGACCAGTAAGGTGGAGGGACAGATGATGCCATCCCCACCAAAAGGGTGTGGTTTGCCCTCAAGGCCCTAAAGAAAGACAAATCTCCTGGGCCGGATGGCATTCATCCGAGAGTACTATGGGAATTAGCGGACATGCTGGCTGCACCCCTGGCGGAGCTTTTCAACAGGTCACTTGAGACAGGGAGGGTACCTAGGGATTGGCGAGAGGCACATGTGGTACCAATCCATAAAGGGGGGGTCAAAGGAAGTACCAGGAAACTATAGACCCATCAGTTTAACCTCGGTGGTGGGAAAATTAATGGAGAGTATACTAAAGGAACGATTGGGGTTTACTTGGGGAGGTGGGAGGTCTGGATAGTCGGCAGCATGGGTTTGTGCCAGGTAGATCATGTCAAACCAACCTTGTGGAGTTCTATGAATGGGTAACATCAGAACTGGACAGGGGTAAGCCTGTGGATGTATTATTCTTGGACTTCAGCAAGGCGTTGACTCTGTCCCCACAATGGTCTGGTGGAGAAACTGATGGGGTTAGGAGTAGGCCCTTTGATGGTCAGATGGATTGAAAACTGGATAGCTGGACACACTCAGAGAGTAGTGGTCTGTGGGGAGCTCTCGAACCCTACAGAGGTTGGTAGTGGGATACCACAGGACTCGGTCCTGGGTCCAATCCTGTTTAATGCATACATATCAGACATCAGGGATGGTATAGGGTGTGAAATGAGTCTCTTCATGGATGACTCCAAGATGGGAGCAGTAGTTGAGGGAGAAGAGGGAGGTTGGCCTGCAAGGACCTGGACACCCTGGAAAGCTGGGCTCCACATGGAAATTAAATTTCAATATCACCAAGTGCAAGGTGTTGCATCTTGGTCGGGAAACCCAACACAGGTACACCCTGGGAGGAGGTGCTGGAAGCCTCAACAGGGAAAAGACCTAGGGGTCATGGTGGATACATGTATGAATAACTCTGAGCAGTGCAGGAGAGCAGCTAGCAAGGCAAACAGGATGTTGGGATGCATCGTAGGGGATCACCTCAAGGAGCAAGGAAGTGATTCTGCCGCTGTACAATGGACTGGTTAGACCACACCTTGAGTACTGTGACAGTACTGAGACCACACTTGAAGAGGACATACAGCTCCTGGAGAGGTACAGAGGAGGGCAACAAAGATGATACGAGGCTAGGGGATTTGACTTACGAGGACAGACTTGAGGAGCTCTGCCTGTTTTCATTGGAGGAGGCGGAGAGACAGGGGACATGATTGAGGTCTTCAAGTACCTCAAGGAATAAATAGGGTAAACATGGAGGGGATCTTTCGACTAAAGCAGGGAGGCATCACCAGAGGGCATGGTTTGAAGTTGGAAGGTGGAAGGGTGAGGGGGGAAAAGAGGAGGAGGTTTTTCACTGAGAGGGTGGTGGACCCTTGGAATGCTCTGCCTGGTGAGCTGGTTCAGAGATCCACAGTGGAGGGCTTTAAGAGAGGGTGGGACAGACACAGAAAGTGGATGTATCAGATGATGGCCTGTCCGGGGGGGTGGGGATGGATGATAGGGGTTTCTGGAGCACAAGGGATGGGAGGGTCTCTGCACCCAACTAAGGATCTAGGTTCGAGCAGACTTGATAGACCATAAGGCCTAATTTGCTGGCAAATAGTATGTTAGTATGTTAGTATGTTAATTTTGCGGAGCTGTGGAGGAGAACATGGAGATAGTGAGTTTTCACGGATATCGTGAACTCTGTGCACACTGTGATTTACTTACAGCCCTACATATTAGACATTGGAGGGTGTCTTATCTACAGTACATCTGTTAATTTTTATTTTTTTTATCCACAGCCATATTCACTAGTTCAAGTAAAATGGCATTCTGCCGATTGCAACCAGAGACATGTTTTTTATATAAGCAATTTATTCCTGAGGCTAGTGCTCAGTTAATGACATTTAATTAATATTATCAAGTTTAAAGTTTTCACAACTGTGCATGGATCTCTCATCAGCACTTGACACCACTGATATGCACAGTATATTTCACAAAGTGGAATTTTGGGAGTGCACTGACAGTCCTGTTAGTCTATTCTTTAATATAGTTCCCTTGTGTCTAGTGCCCCCCTCCCCCTTTGCCATCCATGTCTTTTAATACCCTGTAAAAAATAAATCTATTTTAATTTAGCTCTGCATCATAAATTGCCCATTGTGCCAAAAAATCTTCTGTGCTTGCCCACTATTTAAAAAGTATTACCCTTTTCTTCATAACCGGGAGTGTTGGGTGAGTGGAGGGGAGGCAGGGAAAATGGAGGAAGTAAAAGGAAGTCCCAGATCTTGTACAATTCATTCTGTTCCTAAAAGGGGCTAGCCAAAGGATGTTTATGCCTCCCTAATTAGTCTGTAGTCCATCTTCATAACCGTTCAATCTTGAAATGCTGGAAAAGAGCATGCCATACAAGTTACCACGTACAGTATCAGGGTAAAAATATTTAAAGGCTGTAAATTGGTTATATACAGTACCTCTGTAGCTTGCCATTAAATATGTTTTGCTGTAACATAAATATACAAAAATATGACAGAGGGGACAGAAAAAACCTCACCAATATGGGCAAAGCACAACATGGGCTCGACCTTACACTGATGACCTAATACACTGTGCAGGGAAAATGAAGAAAAAGTCAGGTGAGAAATATATGATCAAAAATAGGAACGGCTAAAAAGTATTCACATTTATACTCTAATCTTATTCACTATTGGACCAGGATACACTTCTGTGGACATACACTTCTCCCTTCGCTCTGCACACACTCCATTGTTCATCACTGGCAAGGTCCTACTGCACATAACTCTAAACCTGCTTGGCATCAGTCTTAAGCTTCCTCTGTGTCAGTACCATGTTCCCCGCAGACACGAATGAAACAGAATCATGAAGCTTCTCTTAGGATTAACCAGGATACTCCTCCTCCTTCTATTGTTGTGCTCAGGGAATGTTGAACTTAACCCTGGACCCCTATCTGCCACTGGATCAGCTGATGACCTATCTAGCCTTGAAGGTCTAAGTTTTATGCATGCTAATGTGTGCAGCCTGTTGAAAAAACTCAGCTCCATTCAGGCCTGGATTTGCCATGCCAATCCTGATATTTTGGTTGTCACAGAAACATGGCTCTGCCCAGCTACAACCAACTTTCAAGTAAATCTTCCTGCTTTCTCGCTGTTCCGAGCTGATAGATACTCCAGAGTTGGTGGGGTGGCTATTTATATTAAAGAAAAATTCTCTGTCTCTGTTATTGACTCTACATCTGTCCAAAATGAGTTTGAAAGCCTTACTCTTCAGGTTGGAATCTCACCTGGTGTTTCAATTTGTGTGCAAGGCTGCTATAGACCCCCTTCTGCAGGCTACAGCTTCTGGATCACTTAAGTAAGGTCTTGGGTCATAGATCCTCAGAGTCTATACTACTAGGTGACCTCAGTTTAGACTGGTTGTCTAGTGCCTCAACTCCTCTAAAAACACTATGCGACTCACTTGGATGGACCAAGCTTATCAATAAAACTACCCGCCCAAACAAGTTAAACCAAACCAACAGCACTCTGCTGGATATTATCCTAGTCAACAAACCTCATTTCTTTACCCATACTGATGTCTTCTTCTCTGACATCAGTGATCACTGTTTCATTGCTTGTGTAAGGTCTAATCATGCTCCGCCACCTGCTTCTAAATTTTCTACCAAAAGATGTTGATGCAACTTTGATCCCGGGGCATATATTTCTGAGCTGAGCCACTCCATGCACTGGCAGGACTTTTATCTAGCTAAATCAGTCACCTTAGCATATGACATTCTTCAAGAAATTGTGTTGGGAGCACTTAATAGACTTGCACCCCTAGTGAAGGTCCGAGTCAGAAACAAATCTTGTCAATGGTTTACTGAAGAGTTGAAGGATGCCCTGCAGAATAGGGACATGGTTTGGGAAACTGCCCGAAAAACTAAACTCATGAATAACTGGATTTCTTTCAGGAGGGTGAGAAACCTTTGCACCAAGAAGGTCAGAGAAGCAAAGGCTAACTTCTTTCATTCACAACTCAATCTCTCGTCCAATTACCCCTCCAAATTCTGGAGGGTAATTAAGTGTATAGAAGGCCATTTGGCTGGGAATTCCTTGCCTACCAAAATCTTAATGGGTACTACTACACTCACTGATAAACCGTCAATCCTTGATGCCTTCAATAATCATTTTGCTACAGCATGTCTTGCCTTCAATACTTCCTCTGCCAGCAACCTTCGAGCGCAACTTGGGGTTGATAAGCAAGGCACCTCCTTCTCCAGTCCAACCTTCTCACTTCAACCTACATCTCTGAAAGAGGTTGAAGATCTCCTGTTAAAATTGGACATCAGTAAAAGCACAGGTTCCAACCTCATCGACCCATATTTCTTGAAGATGGGCTATTGGGTCCTAGCTGCGCCTATTACACATCTGTTTAACCTATCCCTGTTGCAAGGTGACCTTCCTCACGTCTGGAAAATGGCACATCATCCCCTTGTTTAAGTCAGGAGACCCCAGTCACCTCAACAACTATAGGCCAATTTCCCTTCTCCATATCCTGTCTAAGTTGTTGGAAAAAATCGTGAACACCCAGCTTAGAAACCATCTGGAATCGTCAAAACTTCTCAACCCATTACAATCAGGATTCAGAGCACAACACAGCACAATTTCTGCTTTGGCCAAGGTTACTAATGATTGGCAGTGTGAACTGGACAATAAGAACTTTGTTTGGGCAGTATTCCTGGACCTAAGTAAGGCCTCCGATACCATTGATCATAGTCTGCTTCTCACATCCCTTCAAACCATCGGACTGGATGCTCTTTCCCTTAGATGGTTCGGTAACTATCTCTCAGGCTGTTCACAGTAAGTAAAAGCGGATGGTGAAGTCTTACCTCTGAAACCCCTTCATAGGGGCATTCCCCAAGGTTCCATTCTGAGTCCCCTGCTTTTTGCACTTTATATCAACAGAATCGATGCCACCATCAAAATAACCCATATAAACTTATTTGCTGATGATACAGTGCTTTACTCTAGTGGATCTTCCCCTCAAATGGCAAGTTCAGAACTCCAGGATGACTTCAATTGGCTACAGACTCAGCTTCTAAACCAGAAGTTGCTTCTAAATGCCAAGAAAACAAAAGCTATGTTCTTGTCACCCTTTCCTAACTTAGCAAATCTGGCAGTGACAGGGTTACTCCCCCAATTACCACTATTCTGGGTGAACAGTTGGAGTATGTATCAAAATTTTAATATTTGGGGGTTTGGCTGGATTCTAGACTCTCCTCCATTGCTCATATAGAAGAGCTGATAAAGAAACTTAGAATTTTACTTGGTCTTTTCTACAGGATAAAAAATCTCCTCCCCAGGGATGCAAGATTGAAGCTAGTCCAAACTACCTTTCTCTCCTTATTAGACTATGCTGACTTTCTCTACAGCCAAGGTTTTGCATGTGCTCTTTCCAAACTTGATACACTCTACCATAGAGCTCTAAGGTTTATAACAGGCCTTCTCTATTCCACCCATCATTGCTCTCTGTAGTTGGCAGTAGGTTGGTCATCCCTTAGCTTTAGACACCAGAGAAATGCTGAGATCTGGATCTACAAAGTCATCATAAATAAACTGCCAGATTATATCTCGGACTGCTTACCATTCTGCCGAATAAGTAAGTATGCCTTGAGAAGTGCCTCTTACATTTCGCTGAAGGTTTCCAAGGCCAAATCTCGGTTTGGCAGGGCATCTATTAGTCACATATGGCCCCTTTTGTGGAACAAGATACAAAAAACCTAAAAATCAATTACCCCATCAGTCTGGCAGCTTTCAAATCCTTATATACACTCCATTTTAAAGAATCTTGTGTCTGCTCCTCCTGACTCTAGGTACTCCTATCCCTTATAGAGCTTCTTGTTCAATTCTCTGACCCTGCCTCATCATGATTTTAGGTCACTCTCTGCTGTTAGACTCTATTTTTTGCCATCCCCATGCCTTCCTCCCTCACTCCCCTGCCCACACCTAAACCTCATATCCTCTTACCCATGACTTTTCAACCCCTATTTTGTTTATTTATCTGTTTTTTTTTTCTTTCTACCCCCTTGCCTTGAACTCATCTCATCACCTGGATATTCTTACTTGAGCCTGCTCTGTACCTACTGTTTTCCTGTATGTTCCTCACTTTGTCTGTGCTGTATGAATTGTCTATCTGTAAAATAATGTTTTACACTAATCTGCACCTTTTACTTGCATTTGTATTGCCTATGCCTAATTGTTATACACAATTTCGTAATTGAATGTCGATCTCATCAAATTGTATTCACCTAATTGTTTGTCCTAGGTCTACCTTGAAAATGAGCTTGCTCAATGGTGTCCACCTGTTTAAATAAAGATTTTGATTGATTGATTGATTATGTTTTCATCCCATACCACTGAACGTAAAACATATGCCCATTTCAAAAGTAGAATTTATGCATAGTAAAATGAAGAAACTCTTTTCAGGGATTGCATACATTGAAGTCCAATAGTGGGAAATTTTAGGGTGTCATTGTGAATTTATAGGTTCCTCATAGATTAAATGGCAGGGAAGACTTCCTATATAACATTCTGATTGAGGGAACAAGCATGTTTCCTCACCTGTGTTTTCCAGTAAATCTTACATTTTTTGTATATTCTGTATAATTAACCTGTAACTTCTAAGTGCCAAGTCCCAAGCTCCTGAGCTACCAAGGTAGTTACCCTGGCACTCTGGAAGTACAGAATACCGACTTGAAATTCAGATTCAGTTTTTATTTGTTTCTTTTAGTTTTTTTCCTGTTTGGCAGGTTTGGGTCTGTCATGTTATCTCATCAGAAAAACTAGCAGCGGCATACTGTTATTCCCTCACAGCAATCTTTTTTTTCACTCAGTATAAAACCCACTTCCCACTATTTTCAATATTTCATATTCATAAATGATCACGTTTTGGGTTTCCTATAATTGTCCTCTAATGACAAACATCTGCTCAAGTCAGTAAGATTTTTTTTTTCAATAATTAAAAAAAGATACGGCAAGTAAAAGCTCTATGTAATAGCAATATTCATTAGACAGAGCTCACATTTGGAGTGATAGTGTGTTTTGAGATTAGAGTACCTAGATACCAAAAACTAAATGAAAATAATAAACAAATGAAATGAATATATGGGCGAAGTGGGCATTTTGTATTTCTTTGTAGTTTTCCACAACTTGCAAGTGTGCCTCTGCAAATGAATGCAAGGATTCGCTATCCTTTTCCTGCACTTTCACATAGAGCAAATGAAAAAAAAATGTCAGCTTAGGCAAGTAGTAAGTAGCCCCCTCCATTTGTCCTGTTTTCCATAAACATTTATAAGATCAAATCCCAAGACATGTTGACACTTTATGGCACCGGGAGAGAAATATTGCACTTGTTAATTCTCAGTACCCAATCCTGAGCTTCTAAACTGACACAGTGCCCTGACGCTCTGCAAGTCTACTGAATTCAGATTCAAATGGTCAATTCAGACTGGGGCACAACACACTGGGTAGATTCTTTTTATAGAATTGTTAATCCTGGAAATCTGGAGTGCACTTATAGTACTTTGGTGCGATAATGGTACTGAGTTCAGAGGTAAATATTGAACTTATAACAGATTATTTAGCTTTTCTAAAAGTGAAAATGGAGACTTTAAACAGAAATAGGCAGTCAGGAAAGAGCTTCAGTTGACACTGCTACTCTGTGACTGGCTGCCTAATGCAGGGGTTACCTGGCTCCTTCAGCTAACTATGGGAAAAACTGGCACAGGAGTACAATAGAGCAGCAAACCTGTCCCCCCAACACTGGTCCCTCATGTGCCAACCTCTGAGCCCTCATGTGCCAGCAGGATCAACCTAAAGTGGATGTGTGGTCTTAAGATGGCTTAAGACTGTGACCTTAAGAGGGGTACTGGTACAGGAGTGAGCAATAATAAAATTTAAAATTACAAAATTACACAACACCATGAAAATAATAATAATAGAAAAAACACTTTCCTTGGTAGTGTAGCGGCTCCCTTAATGTGTTTCAGCAAGTAATTGTAGATAATAGTAGACACTTACAAGACTTTAAACAAACATTACATTTACTTGCACAAAAGTACAAATTGTAAAGAGAGGTGTACATCAGGTAAATCAAGGCAGAACGCCATCCCCACAAATTGAAGTAAAGATCCTCCCACTCAGCTAAGATGTAAAGCTTCCTCTGAACCAGTGGTGCAACAGTTCATAGAGCACATCTATGTACAGTATTTTAACATGAACATGAATGTGGATGCCATAGTTAGACAAAATGCATGGTGACCTTATTCCTCCCAGCATCCAAAGCAAAGGAACCCCCTCCCCCCAAAAAAACCCCCCACACAAACAGAGTTATACAGAAACTTTTATTATCACTCATGTGCAATGTGGATCTCAAATTGAGACCAGTGGCACAGAAATAATGACCACTGTAATTACCCTGTATACTGGAAAAAGAAGCTGTGTATGATACATTATTATTGAATTGGTGTTGAATTGATGTATCTTTCTCTTTTCAGAGAATAATGAGAAAAATGTCTTATCCTCTAATCTACAGTATCCTTTCTCTCCACCAGTATGACATGGTAGAGTGGCAGGGCGTGCTTTTTGCTGGTCTCCCTAGGAATAAAGGATCAAGGAATTCTGAAAGAGGGTGATCATATTACATGCAACCCGGAGGTGACAAAACTGTCATTTTTCTCTCTGTCATGAGGTATTTTTTTTAATAACCAGGACTTCACTTTAATAATACAATTATTCACCATGGAATCTGAAAATGGACTTTGGATAAAATAATGCACTATATCCTGATAAACATAGTTTTGCTTTTCAAGAAATACATGATGTTGCAAAAAACCTCAACCTGTTCTAACGAATGAATAAATTACTAAATATATTTAGTTTTAACACCTATAAAGAAATCCAGGATGCTATTCTTAATATTACAGTATATGCTGTTAGCATGCTTTTTAAAAACTTATATCAACTACAAATTAATATTATAATTACAGTGAAATGTCGGCTTGCATAAGAAAACCAGCAGTCAGAAAAGAACGTTTTATTTCATCAGCTATTCTGGTAAATCTTACAAACTTTTAACAAAAGCAAATCAACCATAAATAAACAACCATATGAACTTCATTAAATATTGATAGAGTAGATGATATTTATTCATTAAACTCGCATGTACTGTAGGTTTAATAGATCAGACACAGAATAATGTACCAACAGAATTACAATAACAACCCCACTTTAAGTTTTACAGTTAAATTGTTGCTTTTATGGTCCCTCAAACACAGTGCACTGGATTTTCTGTGAACAACAGAAGGCTGAAATTCAAAGAAACTGTTCATGTTTTATAGTTGGTTGCACAGAGAAAAAAATTGTCCTAACTGGCTTAATAACACAAATAATTCCATCGTTTACCCTGTTGCACAGTTTCTGACATGCTGACCTCTATTTTGTTTTCTATCAAGAGGTTTTAAGCTTGGTAGCTCATAGTTTATTGGTGTGGATTTTAAATTCTTGGATGGTCACCATAGGAAAAATAGGCAACATTTTCAAAGTCGGTTTGCTATAATTACATTGTGCTACAGACTGATATATTGTTTATGTGCTTTTATGCCCATAAACAATGTCTCAATATGTAACAGTCTCAAGAAAGCATTAATCACCGACAGAGGAGGGCTATACTGGTGGATTAATGCCCGCTGGGGGAGTTGGTGCCCGAGGCCGAAGGCCGACTCTGGAGGTGATTAATGTGCTTGTAACATAGGCTCATTGTGGGAGCGAGGAGCCTATGTTACCAGTGTGTAATGGTGGCAGTTGGAAAGCCTATGGACAAAATGACACGGAGACATTGGGTTCAGCGACAACGCTTTATTTACCTGGTAGTGGACAAAAAACATGATAGGTGACAGTGCTAGCACGGTCAAAGATGGCATTGCAGGTGCCAGTCCCGGTTCAATCCCTGTGACTCAATTTGTGCCAGGCGGCAAGATGCTGTGCAGCACAATGATTTCTGGTGCTTGCAGCAGTCGGGCTGCGTAGTATGTAGATAGGGGCTCATGGGTTGGTCTCCAGCTCCGTGTGCATGTGTGGTGCTCTCCGAATGATGTCATGAGGAGGATTTCCCCTACTGTGGATGGCTGTCTTGAGGGAGGCATGAGAATGTCACTGGCCCATTGACCGTGATGTTCTTGAAGTGGAATGATTGGGCTCCGGTGGTGTGGCGGGTCACACAGGGTCCCTTGTCCTGCTGGTTCTCAGTGTTCAGTTCTTTGGCTGTGGGAGCTCACCACTGTGCATCTTGTGGGTCTGTGCATGGGGCCACAGTGTGCTGCACTGTGGCCAGGGAAGGTTGCTGTGGGGTGCTGACTGGCTGGTTGTCGGAGGGTGTGCATTGCATGTTGCGGCCCCTCTCCCTCTCTCCGGTGCTGTGACAGACTGTGGCACTGTATGTGGGGCCAGCATCAAGTGTGGAGGGGCTGTTGCCCTGCAGGGGGTCTGCAGCTAGGTGACAGCGGTGTCTGAGGCCTCAAGAGCACTGTCGACCACTTCCTCCGGTCGGTAGCTGAGGGAGACCAGTAGCTTCTGAGGCTGGTCTCACACCGATGGCTGGTGACAGACATTATTTCTCTGGTGGCAAGACCAGCCTGGGACAGCACGCTGACTGCAGTGCTCCGGATACTGTGGTTGGTGTATCGGACAGACAGGTGGGTGTCTTCCGATATCTGGGGCATCAGACCTCCCTGGTAGATTTTACCCATTGGTTGTCTGCTATGCCAGCAGTCCCGGTGCTTGGGTCCCAAGTGGTCCACTCTACGAGGGTGCAGGTACAGGGCGGGGGTATTGCTTGGGCAGCGCTGTATGTACTCTTTGTGCATAGTGACAACACAGTCCCTGCTGCCTGGGCTGCTGTACAGTACTCCCCTCAGAGACTGGCAGGTTGCATCCCCGAGCTGAGCGTGGTCCTTGGTCTTCTCACTGAAGGCGAGGGCCAGGTACTCGTGACCCACCTGTACTGTGATCGAGTTTTTACGCAGCTCCCTCTGGCCCTCTCACCTCCTCCAAGCCAGCCTGAGCTGGATTTCAAGCCATAGCCTGCGAACAAGGCCATATGGTGTCTCGGGGCTCAATTTCTCACTGGTCCTGATCTTTAGTAGATCGCTGGGACTGATGCTTGGGTGGTGGGTAGCCGTATCTTGGCCAGCATGCCTGTAGTCCTTTAGGACTGCCACAAACACGTTGTTTGTGGAGACAAAGTCTCCATCTGTTATAATGTTCAGCACTCGTTTCATGTGGGGACCAGTTAGATAGCGCTGCAGTCTGGAACGGAGTCTAACAAAGGAGCTGAGGCTGTACTGCTCCTTCTGCTCCATCCTGACTGAGGCATAGAACTGGTGAAGGACTACTGCAAGCTCAGGTGGGCTTGCTGTTGTGAGGTCTATGTCCTTTCCTGTGGCTCTGAGCCAGTCAGTGAAGATGTTCCAGGCCCACGTGGTGCTTTTGCGGGTGTTGGCCTCCACCCTTCTGGTCTCCAGGCTGTTCAGCTCATCCTCTGTGACCAGTGCATGGTGTGTTGGCTGTGTGTTGTCCTCGCCCACCCAGCTGTCCCTCGCTCTGCTCTGCTCAGTGCAGCTGCTGGTACCTGGACTGCTCCCCCAACACTGTCTTTGTGTGGACATCGCCAGCTCTCTGTTGGCATATCCTCACACATTGCTATGCACACTGAGGATGTCCTCTTTGGGCGAACCACCCTCCGCACCTGTGGCCATTTGATTCTCGACATGTCGGTCCCATGGCTTCACGGCACGCAGTCCGCGCTGCCCGCTGGTGTCGTTCGCACAGCTAGCATGCCATGCTGCCTGCTCTGGAGAGGTGAGTTCCCCCACTGAATAGACTCCTGTCTCCACGTACCACTGTGCTGTGGACTTGCTGCACAGTGGGTCAGGCGAGGGGCACACCTCCACTCTCCTACTCGGCTCCATTATCTCTGTGTACCACGGTGGTAGCACACTTGCCGTGGAGCTCCTACTGCTTTCAGTCGTGCTGGGGCCATTCTGATCATTGACCCATCTGGCTATACCTTTGACGCCACAGAGACTGAAGGTGGCGACGAAGTGGTCCATTGCTTGCCCGTGTGTCTCAACTGTCTTACTGCATGCGGTCTCCTCACCACATGCTCAGTCTGCCTACCCTCACTGTCGCTTGTTTCTGATGCCGGCATCTCTCCTCGCTGGTCACTACTTCAGTGTGTCTCACCAGCACTGCGTCTGGCGACAATAGGTGGTGACCTAGCGGGCTGCTCCTTTCTGCTGCTGCAGTGGACAGAGCTAGTACTAGCCGAGCGGGCATTACTGGTGGCTTAATCACAGCTCGGAGCGTGTCACCTGACTGCTTTCCACCAATTGGTTAGGTGTATTTCGGTCCTGTGTCCACAGCCATGTTACAATATGTAGTAACAAACCTTCCAAACACATACTGTAATAGAAACATTGTAACAGGCTCACTTCAGAGATAGTCTTTTAAGAGTCAGCTCAAATGTGACTATTACTCACTGATAGACCTGCCAAGTATAAATTAGTTTAACAAGATAATTTAAGCTGTTTTTACTGTGCCCTTTATTCAGTCCCTTATCTGAAAGAAGCCTGCACAGTGTCTGAAGGGGATTAGTGATGCAGACACTCCCCCACCCCTCCCACAACTCAGTGAATACTTTCATTAGGACAGCCATGCTTAAAGGATTAAAGGACACAGGAACCTCCCAGCTCACTTAATGCACACATCTTGCCTTTCTGAAGAAACATTAGTCCACCTACAGTACATGACTTTAATTTAAAGATGGCCAGCCAGATCCACACACTTGAAAAACTGGTTTTCAGTGTGGAAAGTGAGGCAAGGACTCTAATGAAAGCACCAAAGTAAATGCAGTCATTGTGTGCTTGTAAACATACAGACTAGAGCTGTTTTTAATTAAATATACTAAAATGAAAAAAAAATGTTCCTCATACTTCTCAGTACTCACATTTTACCCTCATAACCAACACCCACATGTGCTCATACCCAGACTCACTACCACACTTAAAAACATAGAAACTGTCAGCAGATAAGGACCGCTGGGCCCATCCAGTCTGCTCATAATCCCTGTACTTTTGTATGGCTTCTGACCCTCCATCTGTTTTACCTCTGTGGTTCCATTCTGCCTGTACCATGCATGTTTAAATTCAACAACAGAGAGACTTCCGGTTCTGGCATGGATCCAACAAGCAGCTAACAGAAACACCCATAACTGATCTACAGGGAAAAAACTCTCACCAACTTTACAAATTGATCAGAAATCTACTTTAAATGGCATCCGGAGGGTTGCAGAAAGAAAAGGGTACCAGAAATTGACCGCAACAGGTGAGGGGAGATAGGGAGCTTGCAGGTTCTAGGCAGACTTCCCCGATGCGAGGTCCCATAGTGTCCCGCCAACATGGAGCAAACCAGGCCTATGATACAGACAAGGAGAGAGATCATCTCTGTCAAACAAGATTCAACTCCTTGATGAAGGAGCTTAGCGACATGAGGGTGGAGAACAAAATGGAATTCAAACAATTAAACCTGAAGCTGACCCAAATGGAAACCTGTATTCAAGAGGCCGAAGACCGCATTTCTAATACAGAAGATGGTCTCCAGCATTTAGGAAGAATGGTGTCTGCTCTCTGTTTACAAGCAATATCCACAGAATGAAAGTACCTGGATCTTGAAAGTCAACCTCAGAGAGAGAATCTCAGGCTGTATGGCTTACATGAAGGAGCAGAGGAGGGGGACATGGTTGATTTTCTAACAGATATGTTGCAAGATGTTCTCAACTTGCCCCAAGGTTACAAATTAAAAATTGAGAGAGCGCATAGAGCCCTTATCCCAAAACCAAAAGACCAGACCTCTCGACCACGCTCGATAATACTTAAATTCCACAGCTTTAAGACAAAGGAAGATATTCTTAAAAGAGCCTGGCAACAAAAAGAGGTTAAATGCCTGAACTCCCAACTCTTCTTTGACCACGACTATCCCCCAGATATACAGAAGCAGCGACAGGAATACTCGGTTCTGATCAAGACCCTCCACTCTCAGAAACTGCGCATTCAAACTCCCTAACCAGCTAGAATGAGGGTCTTTTGGAAAGAGGGCCCAGAAATCTATGATATACCACAAGCAGTGCGAGAAGCAGCACAGAAGAGAGGCATAGAGATCCCCGGGCCTTCTGACCCCCCCCCAGCTTAAAGTGAAGGGAGCAGAGGCAAGAGTGGCAACTAGTTCCAACAAAAAAAAAACAGACCACCAGCACTAAACACAAGTTCAGAAACCATCAAATATTTCCAGGACTTACTTAAAAAGATGCCCAGTGTTTCTGAAGAAGAACTGCAGCAAGTAGATGGCTGTAGGGTATAGTTCTAAGCTGTGTTTATTTTTCTTCTCTTGCTGCTCTCCTTAAGGCGCATTCTCCGGATTGCAGTAAAATGGACCGACTGGTTCATTGGAACCCCCCCTGCTCAGTCTTTCCAGCTCACTGATTTTAATTAGTAATTAAAAATCCAGAATATGATACGAAAACTGTCTGCAAAAGTCTCAAAGCTGACTTTCTTGTAATGGCGCTACAGATGTTTTGTTTATACCAGGGACTTGCAATTTGAAAATGTACCAGTTCTGGGAAGTCAAGCTAAGAACACTTCCCCTCAGGGAATATTTGCAGTTTTAAACCATATGGAAAGGGTGTTTAAAGGGGCACTTGGAGAAATGAAACAATTCTAATATAATAGCACCATGGCAATCATTGCTTTATTTCTCTTTACCCTCAGTTTACTTTGATCCTAGTATTGATTGATGTGGGCGGGTTGGGGGAGGTAGTCTTGGGGTTTGTTGTCTGGAAGAAGGCGTGCATACATTCTCGTGCTCAGTTGGGGAAGCGTGAGACCCAGGAGGTTTTTCTTTCCTGGAAGCAGGCGCCCATTCATCTACACAGGGAATAAAACCTGTTCCCATGAGCAATACAAGATTAAAAAAAAGGGAAATGTACCCTGCGTGTTAAAAATCTTATTATTTAAATCGGTAGATCAGCCCAGTAGGCAAAAATCTTGTTTTTTCGTGCCAGCTAATTCTGATTGGGCCCAAACATCAATCTGACCCAAGAAGAGATCCTTCTTTTAAAGGGGAATAGCGTCCTCTTCTACCCACCAATGTCTGTAATGTGGTGGGAGCAGAGGTCACTTCAATTAGTAGACCTCCTGCCTTGGAAGTGCATTGGTGTAAATAAGTTATGTGCTCTGTTGGCACTTTATTGTTGTAATTTCTTTCTTCAGTCAGCCAAACCAAACAATATTATGCAAGGAGGACTTCAAATATATTTAAGAGGTCTTGGCAGAAAAGTCACACAAGAAAGTAACACAAAAAAAGGGGTGATACATGGTTCAGGGGTGAGTGATGTTCAGTTGTTTCTTCCATTCATGGTGGTATGATGGCTTACACAGTATGTACTTATAATGTACATGGACTAACAAGTCCCATTAAGCGCTCGAAGATTCTAGCCTCACTGAAACACTCCAAAGTGGATGTCATTATGTTGCAGGAGACTCATCTCTCCAATGTAGAGCATCGAAAATTTGAGTGGCTAGGGTTTAGCCAGGTGTATGCTTCCACCTATAAGGGAGGTAGAAAGAGGGGCACAACTATTATGTTTACCCCAAGGACCCCATTTGTATGTTCAGATGAGATGATTGATAAGGAGGGAAGGCATATTTTATTGAAAGGTAAACTTAATGGGAAGCCAATTACCTTTGCATCAGTTTATTTCCCACTAGATACAGATATTTCTAATTACAGAAATTTTTTCCTCATGTTATCACAATGGCTGGAGGGCGCTTTAATCTGTGGTGGAGATTTTAATATGAATCTTGATCTCACATTTGAGAGGAGTCCTGTTCGTCACAGATTAAGAAAAAAGACTAGGGAAGTGACCAAGTTACTGAAAGAGTTGGGCCTTATAGAAGTTTGGAGATATCTTAATGGCTCAAGTCACTATAAAACCTATTTTTCACAAGCTCATCAGAGCTACTCAGCCATTGATTATTTCCTACTTTCCCAAGAACATATACAAATGGCCCACAAAACCTGGACAGGGAATATCGTTCTGTCTGATCATGCACCAGTATTTCTACAGATTAAAATTGACCATTTCCAGAGAAATGCAATCTGGAGACTAAACGTATCTTTACTCAGAGACAAACAGATTATACAAGAGATGCAGGACTTAATTAGACAGACCCTATTAGAAAATGATACACCAGAAATACAGGTTTCTATCATCTGGGATACACTGAAGGCCATATGCCGAGGTAAATTCATAGAAATTGCAGCTAGGAAAAAGAAAATGGGAGAAGAAAGGAAATCTGAATTAACAAAACAAATACAGATTTTAGAAGAACAACAAAAAGGAAGAGTTACATCTGAATGTTCCAAAAAGCTGAATGCATTGAAGCAAGAACTTAATAAGCTTCTAGATTACTATGTAGAACAGAAGCTTCTGTTTTTAAGGCAAAAATATTATGAAGGAGGTCCTCGGGCCTTGAAATTATTAGCTGGGTGTTTAAGAATTCAACGAGCTAAAATGTAAACAACAGGTTTAAGACCCACACCCAAAAGCCCTATACAACATTCAATAGCCCAGATAGCTGAAATTTTTGTTAAACACTATTCCTAGTTATATGTAGCCCCCCAACACCCCCCACCCCATATCTAATATTAAAGATTTATTAAGGTCCTTTAATCTACCAACACTTTCGGAAATACAGGCAAAAACTTTGATGGCCCCAATATCCACCCAAGAAATTACAACAGAAATAGGCAACCTTAAATGAATAAATGCCCGGGAGTTGATGGTTTGCTGGGAGAATTTTATAAAACCTTTAAATAAGAACTTTCCCACATACTCTTCAGGCTTTTTTCCAAAATTTGAACCCCAAAAACATCTATCTCCCCATCTTGGCAATATGCCATAATTTCTTTTTTTTTTTGCCATTCACTTTTTATTGAATTTTAAACAAATCTATGGTACAGAGACTTACATTGCAAATCACCATACAGCAAAACAGGCATTGATGAATATACATCATGTAAGATAACCGTAACCATGACGTAGAGCTCCTATACCCCCCACCCCCACAAACCCTAACCCCCACATCTAGAAACCCCCCACAAGGCATTATATTCTAAATTGGTTGACATGGAATCTATCACTAACATATTTAGGAGTAAGCAGTTTCTAACTGGGACCAAATTCTATCAAAAAGAGGCATTTGATTGTGAAGGATTGCTATCATCCTCTCAATCTTGAGGCTTGCGAGCAGGTCCGTTAACCACTCTGAGTAGGTAATTGTAGTAGAGTCCTTCCAATGCTTAAGAACTAATCTTTTCACAATAATGGAAATTAGGGTCATATGGTATTTCCTCAGTTTAACCGGGAAATCTGACAGAACCCCTAGTAAACAAACCTCCGGTGTAAACATCTCACCTATACCTAACAATGGACTCGCTCTGTCTCTAATTTCTCTCCATAGCGGAGCAACTTTTGGACAGTGCCAGAAGATGTGCAGCAAGTCACCCTCCCCAGAGCCACATCTATAGCACCTGGTTCTTGCAGGGCCTTCAAGTCAACTAGCTTCTGAGGTGAATAGTAGATATTGTGTAAAAATTTAAATTGGGTTAATCTGAGATAGTCCTGTCTCGTATATTTGTGCAGTTCCCCATATACGCGTCCAATCTAAACTAACATTGGGAAAACCTTAGCCCAATATGATGAGGGGCTAGGTTTTCAGTAAAAGTCCGCTGGAACAAGACTTGGTAAACTCGAAACAGCATGAGGGATCCTATTAAAGGTTTTAAATCAGTCCAAAAGGCCACTGAGGCACAATAGGTCTGATTACCCCAGTTTCTGGACAAGGTGTGTCTTAGTTGGTAGACTTTGAATACCTCCCTCGTAGATAAGTTGAAATTTTGAATTATTTGTACAATGGAACTAGGATCTCCCTCCCCATTGAGAAGGTCCATCCACCTACAGTCTCCCAACTCCGGCATCCACTTATGTGTAATCATCCTGTTACCAATTTGCCACTGAGGGTTTCCTATAATTGGCTGGGAACCATCCAAAACGTAATTATATCTCAGAAAATTACAGGCTTGGTTATGAACCTTAAGGGACACCCCAATGGGTGTATTCTTAAATAGGGGAAACATCTTGGGGGTATTATAAAATAAAGCTTCAGGATTTAATCCTAAACTCTTAATAAGACTAACCTCCAGATTAACCCATAACGGAAGATATTCCCTATTAGAATTGGAGATGGTAAGGCATGCCATCTGCCATATTATTCATATCGCCGCTCAAAGTAAAGGGCAAAGTGGGGTAATTTCAAACCACCCTGTAGTTTAGGTGCCACCAATTTAACATAGGCCATCCTAGCCCTCTTATAATTCCAAATAAAATCCGCTATCATCTTGTGAAGTTTCCTAAACCACGATAATGGGAGCCAGACATTAAGGTTACACAAAGGGTAAAAAAGTCTGGGGAATATGTTCATTTTTACCACGTTTATCCTGCCCCACAGTGAAAGAGGAAGTTGGGCCCACCTTTTCATATCTAACTCTATAGTATGGACCAAATTATCTAAATTAAGATGACGGAGCCTATCAGAATTAGTTGTCAAAGTAAGGCCCAAATATCTCAGGGAATTAGGGCTCCAGCCCAGTCCAAGGTTGACAATGTCCCTTTTAAATACCCTGTTGTTTAGGGGATACACAACTGTTTTCTCTTGGTTTAACTTGTAATTGGCTAACGCACTAAATTCAGTTATAACCTCAAGCAGTGCTGGTATTGAAGAAACCGGATTAGCAACATAGATTAACAGGTCATCCATAAATGCTGTGACTTTGATTACTTGGTCTCTAATTTGGATCTCCTTAATCCTATTAAATGAAACTATAGTCTAATCAAGGGTCCCAGGTAAAGGTTAAAGAGGAGAGGGATAAGGGCAGCCCTGCCTCGTCCCAACTTGCAATCGGAAGGATGAGGATATAACCCCATTACATACAATTCTGGCTGACGGGTTTAAGTAAAGGGCCCTGAAACAGTCAATAAACTGATTCAGAAAACCAAATTTATCCAATACCTGAAAAAGAAACGACCAATGAACTCTATCGAATGCCTTCTCGGCATCCAAGGAGACCAACGCCCAAGGGAGAACAGCCTCCTCAGACGCCGAGAAGACATGAGAAAGCGTTCTGAAATGGTCTGCTGAAGATCTCCCCTTCATAAAACCAACCTGTTCCACCCCAATTAGTTTCGGCAACACACTGCCAACTCTATCAGCTAATATTTTGGCTAGAATTTTTATATCGTAATTTAACAGGGAAATAGGCCTATAACTATCAGGCTTCTCAGGGGACCTATTAGGTTTGAGTAACACAACGATGAGGGCTTCAGAGAGATACTTATTGGTGTCCGCACCCGAAAGAATATGTTGGAATAATTTGGATAGTAAAGGGACTAGAGAAGATGAAAAAGTTTTATAAAAGTTAGGTGAAAACCCGTCTGGGCCAGGTGTTTTGTCGTTTATATTCTATTGCCAGCTCTATTTCCCCATACGTGATATCAGCAGTCAAAATATCATGGTCTGTCCCTTTCAGTTTTGGAAGAGATATCCCATCCAGATAAGACTTGATCATATCCTGACTTGGAGGAGACTGCATAGGTCCATATAGAACCTCATAATAATTCCTAAAAATCCGGGTTATGTCCTCTGGATTTGTCTTAATGCACCTATCTTGTTCTGACCATATTCCCCCAACTAAACGAGATGCTTCCAACTGAGCAATCCGTCTGGCCAGAAACCTACCTGGTTTATCACCTTGATCTACATAATTGGCCTTTGTCTTGATAATAGCCAGCTCTGCTTGATCTCCCAACAACTTAAGATAGGTATTTTTAACTTTAATTAGCCTAGACTCAGTCTCCTCGTGGGGGTTAGCAATCATAGCATCCTGTAAAACCTTAATTTGATTTAGCAAATCTGCCATGGTAGCATTCATCTCTTTTTTCCTTCTAGATGCCTGGCTGATCAATAACCCTCTAATAAACACTTTCAACGTAGACCAAAGAATATCAGGCCTTACATCCCCCCTCGCATTAATCTCAATAAAATCCTCTATTTGCGAGGTCAGATATTTAAGTATTTTAGGGACCCTCAATAATTGATTGTTTACTTTCCATCTGCTACCTTTACGAATAAAAGAAGGAAGAGATCGTTACTTCCACCGCAAGTGATCGGATAGTGGAGCTGCACGATCTCAGAGCCAATAACCCTTTAAGTAAGACACGGGAGATAAGTATATAATCGATCCGGGAGCCTGACCTATGGACCGGGAGAGGAAAGTATACTCTCTTGCTTGTGGGTGGAGCACTCTCAAACATCCATGAGCAAAGCGAACCAGCAGGTCATTAAAAAGCCAAACTAGCGGTGTGGAAAATGTTTGGTTTTAGTGGATCTGTCTATCGAGGGGTCGTGGACCAAGTTGAAGTCTCCCCCAATTATCATTGGGAGATGTGTAAAAGGTAACAAGGCCTTAAGTAATGCTGCCAAAAAATCCTGACTATCTGAATTGGGCCCATAAATTGCCCCTAACAAAACTTCCATATTGTAAAGCTTGCCCTTAACTAACACAAATCTACCCTCTTTATCTTGAATGGTTTTAATAGGGAAAAAGGGTACCGATCTGTGGAATAAAATCATGACCCCCCGATCTTTGTATTACCCTGAGAGGAATACACTTCCCAGTGCATTCTCCTCATACAATTTACTTCATCCTGCAACAAATCGTTTCCTGCAAAAAGCCACCTTTACCTTCACGCCTCAATATACTTCAATATTTTATATTGCTTTGATTTATGATGGGCCCTTTAACATTCCGGGTACAAAGCTTAGTAAACATGTCAGCCCCATAGAAACAAACAAGGAAATAATATATAAATGACCTCCATGTCAACTTGAAAGAATCCTTGTAGTAGCCTTGTGACCCCCAAAACCGGAGCCCCAACACAAACCACACCCCAACTACCACTAACCAACCTTACCCCATCCCTTAGAAACCCCTCCACCCTATCAGCCGCCCAATACCCTCCCTTCCTTCCCCCTGACCCAAGCATCTGCAGACTATGGCCCATGATACCAGGATGCTCAGCTCGCCCTCCGCACACCGCCTCTACCACCCACCCAACGAGTAAGTGAAAGCCCCTATTTAACTAACAAATACCTCCCCTTAAAGCCCTCAGGCCATATACCAGCTTGATTAATACTTGAATGAGGCAACCGGAATTGGAGATTCGACACTCCCCACAATCGAGTACATGCCCTAATACCAGACAAATCGAGGGAGCAATAGGACAAAACTCTCCCTTGCATAGCCCAAACAAATGAGCAAAACTAATTAACAAGATATAGAAAAACTGTCAACAGGCGGAGAAATTCTTAAAGCCTTAATGCCCTGTATTTCCCCAATAAAATTCAAAAACATATGACAATCAACTGTCCACAGAAGACAATAACCAGAGTCTGATAGGCGTCGCAACCAGTCTCTAAGGAAATAATGTCCATCAGAACACATAGGCATACAACTTGTGTATTTAAAGGATCGAGTATGACCAGCTGAATCTCGCATAGCCAAGTTCATGGCTCCTTAAAAAGTGCTGGGAAGGCCTCCCGAAGAGCTACCGATGCCAGATCCAGTGATTCAAAGGTTTTCCATTCTTTACCAATAAGGACCTGAAGCCGTGCAGGGTATCCCATTCTGAACTTCAATTCGGCAGCAATCAGCAGCTTAACTAGGGGATGAAAAACAGCCCTTTTCTGTCGGATCGAAAGCGGGAGATCTTGTGCTACTCTGACCCGAACTCCTTCCCAGTAAACCTCCTTATCCTCCCTGGCTTTGTCTATAAGCAGCTGTCTTTCCTGATAATTAAGGAATTTTATAATGAAGGGTCTGGGAGGGCGATCTGGTGAAGGTAGTGGAAGCAATGCCCGGTGAGCTCTCTCTATGGTGTATTTAGGTCCGAAGGGCGAAGGCCCAGCAATTTTCTCCGTGATTTTCTGTGCAAACTTAATCGGCTCCTGCCCCTCAGCTTTCTCTGGTAGGCCAATAAACACAACATTGTTGCGTCGGCTCCAACCCTCCAAGTCTTCCACTTTAAGCTCTAGTTTGTGCATCCTCTGAGAGAACTTGGCAATAGCCATGTCGGTCTTTTCCCTAGTGCCTTCTAAGGATTTAATGCGTGCTTCGTTATCTGAGGCCTTCAGGGTTAAATCTGCAATCACCGATTTAATATCTTTAAGCTCCCTGCTATGCCCAGAATTGTATCCTTGAGGGGGCCAATCTCTTCTAGGAAGCGAGACAGTGTGGCGCTCTTCCGACATAGCAACATTGCTTGCCCTGAGATAACGCTGAGACCGAGGCCTTGGATTTTTCATGCTTTTTCCGGGTCGCTGGCGGGGAGTGTTGGGGGCTTTCATCTCTGCCTCCATAAAGTTCGTGTCTCCGGTTCTTCTCCAAAACTTTACAGCCAATAATTTCTGGTTTTGAGCAGCTAGGTGAAGGTATTTCCAACAATCGGACCAATTGAAGAAGGCCGGAGCTCGCGGAAACCCAGCTACTCTGTGTCCCGCATCACGTGACTCAAATATGCCATAATTTCTGTTATTCCCAAACCTAACAAGGATCCTTCCCTGCCTGCCTGTTTCCTACTGTCCTATACAGTATCAGTTTTAAATAGTGACTATAAAATTTTAGCAACAATTCTTTCCCACAGACTTAGATTAATAGCCCCAATCATTATTAACAAGGATCAATGTGGTTTTATTCAAGGACGTCAAGCACAAGATAATATTAAGCATAGCAAATACCTTATAGAGCATATAACTAAACAAAAAATTCCATCCCTCTTTCTTAGTTTAGATGTGGAAAAAGCTTTCAACATGGTGTCATGGACCTTTTGAGAGAAGTTCTAACCTTATTTCGATTCCTGGACCAATTCATTAATCTCATCTTTAAGTTTTATTTAAACCCACACGGATATATTAGATCCAATGGCCACATATCTCAAAGAGTTTCTTTACATAGGGGAACCAGGCAGGGGTGCCCAATCTCCCCTTTACTATTTGCTTTCTACATTGAACCACTAGCCCAACTGATAAGACAAGAGGTTAATCTCCCAGGAATAAGATTCGGTAATATGGAGCCCTGTTTGCTGATGATATTTTGGTCTACCTGTCTAAACCTGATACCTCCCTTCCATATTTGTTCCAAACACTTAAATTGTTTTCCAGCTTAGCTGGTTATTCATTAAATGCAGCCAAAACTGAGGTACTCACCTACAACTATACCCCCTCACCCCAGAAATGAGGTAAATTGGATTTCAAATGGGATTTATCACATTTAAAATACTAAGGTATTAAAATTCCTCTAGATTTGAAGCTTCTGTTTTACCTTAACTACACTCCCCTACTTAAAAATCTTAAAACAGATATGAGGAGATGGAATGTAATTCCTCTCTTTTACTATGCTAGAAATCAGGCAATTAAAATGAATGCCCTCCCTAGGCTATTGTATTTGTTTCAATGTGTACCTTGTGCTGTTTCCATTAAAACCCTTTTGCAATGGCAAATGGAGTTGACTCATTTTCTTTGGTAAGGCAGGAAACAGAGGATAACATTGCAGTTATTAATGCAACCTAAGGAAAAAGGAGGGATAGCTTTTCCAAATTTGCAATATTACTGGAACTCCTCACAGATGAGGCTGGCTCTCCTATGGGGGAATCCAGCTTACAAAGCTCATTGGAAGCAGATGGATATAGGGAGATCCCCACAGCTTTCCCCTGCAGCTGCCCTTTTCTCCATTACACATATGAGACAACAGTTGACAGAACAGCCAGACAGTGTCACCTCTATTTTAGAGGGATGGACATGAGGCTACCCACAAAGGAAAAACTCTGTTCACAACTGGAAATATGCATGGTTACTTACAAACCCAGATTTTTCCCCAGCAGTAATGTTTCCTTGGTACGCCAGTCAAGTGTCACGTGGCTTATGGGCCCCCTGGCAGATAATTAGGCTAAAATACAGTTATGTCTTTCCCAGAAGCCAAGAAAAAAAATTCTTGGGATTCAAATTATTTAATTTATTATTTTCAACTTAGAGACTTTATAAATTCCCAAATTAAAATACAAACCTCTAAAAGCCAAAGCTTTGAGGATGAGTCTCCTTTTATCCAAATATGGATAACCACTGAAAGTGACCATGCAGTCTCCAAATTATATAAATTCCAGCTAACACAACAAGCCTATGTTTCAGAAGCCCTGAAAATTTGATAGGAACAGGACTTGGGTATCTCTATTCCTCAGACAAAATGACCTAGAATATGGCACATGACTTGGACCACGACTCAGTCTCCAGGGTGGCAGGAATATGTGTGGAAGGTTTGATCCAGATACTTTTTGGTCCCCCTGGTTCCTTGCCAAACGTAGTCCAGGTTCACCGTCTAATTGTTGGAGACTGTGTGGTACCACGGATGCCTCCCATGCCCATACTGTTTTACAATGCCAGAAAATTAAGACGTACTGGCCTCAGTTTCTCAGCAAATTGCAAATATACTCAATTTACAGGAGTTACCCAGCCCAGAAAATCTTCTGTTGGGTTAACCACCTAGAGACTTAAAGGGCAAAGATTGCCGGTACCTATGGTCAGTACTATTGGGGGCAGTCTACAAGGCTATAACCAAGAAGTGGTTGCAGCCCTATCCTCCTATGATAGAAGACTGGCAAGTTATAGTAAACTTCATACAGGGTTTTGAGTTACTAACCCACAACCTGTAGAACAGAGCTGAAGTTTACCAAAATAGATGGACCAGATGGATCTTGAGAGTTGCCCCTTCAGGCATGGGAGAAAAGGTACTTAGAAGTGTTACATCCTGATGGCTAGCTTTTCTAATATCTGTTTTTATGCAAAGTCAATTTCTAGCATGGTCATTGTTAAATGTTCAATATGGATTCTTCTCTTCATGTACCTGAAAAAGAAAGTATGGAAAAAAAAGGAAAAATGTCTCAATAAAAAACTTGAAGTATAAAAAATATAAATCCAGTAACAGTGCTTACTCCCACCACCTTCTTTTGCTAACCATTCCATGCATCCACCACCCTCTCTGTGAAAAAAAACTTCCTCACATTCACTCATAATCTGCCACCTTCTAATTTCATGTCATGCCCCCTCATTCTTGTATTCCTCTATTGGAATATGTCTCCCCCCTACACATTGTTTATGCCCTTAAGGTTCTTAAATGTTTCTATAATGTCACCTCTCTCCCTTCTCTCCTGCAGTGAGTGCATATTGCAGTCCCTTAATCTCTCCTCGTAAGTTTTGTGGTGCAAGCCCTGTATCATCTTTGTTGCCCTTCTTTGGACTGTCTCCAGCCTGTTGATGTCCTCTTGAGGGTGCAGCCCCCAGAACTGCACACAGTACTCAATAAGAGGCCTGACCTGAGTTTTATACAGTGGCATCACTACCCCCCATCTTCTACTGGTAATACTCCTGCCTATGCCCCCTAGCATGCCACTGACCGTCCCTACTGCCTTTGTACACTGCTTTGATATTTTCAGTTCATCCAAAATAATAACCGCAAGGTCCCTTTCTTCCCTGGTGACTGCCAGCTACTCCCCCCTATTCTGTAGCTCTCTGCAGGGTTTCTATGGCCCAGGTGCATAATTCTGTATTTCTTTGAATTAAACCTCAGTTGCCACTCCTCAGACCATTTCTCAAGCTTCACCAGGTCCCTCCTAATTTTCTCTACCACTTCTGGAGTATCCACATTGTTACAGGTCTTGGTCTCATCTGGAAACAGACAGACCTTTACTTCCAGACCCTCTGCAATGCCACTAATGAAGACATTGAATTGGAATCCCTTCTTCCCCCTGTCTGTTAGCCATTTCTGAACCCAGTTTACTACCTTGTCTCCCATGCCTAGGCAACCCATCTGAGTAATGAGCTGTGAATGAGCTTGGTACATCCAGCAGACCAGACCTTGGTTTGATTCTCACAACCTCCACTTGCATACTGTGTGACTCTGAGCAAGTCACTTAACCACCTAGGGATCCCAGGTCTTCCGTAATAACAGGCGCGTCTGCCTAGTGGGCCTTACCTGGTTATCAAAGACTAAAATAAAATAAAAAATCTTGTTAACCAGTCTGCTTTGTGGGATGGTGTTGAATATTTTGCTGAAATTGAGGTAGGCAATGTCCACTCCCCCCCTCCCATTTACTTTCTTAGTCACCTAGTCAAAGAAATCTGTCAGATTCATCTGACATGACCTACCTACTGTGGAATCATGCTGCCTAGGGTCCTGGGCACCAATGGATTCTAGCTGCCAGAGTTTCTGCTAGCTCTCTTTGCAGCACCCTTAATATCCTTGGGTGTATGCCATCTGGCCCCATTGCCTTGTCCACCTTCAGTTTAGTGAGCTCCTGCAGGACTTCCTCCCCTAGTGTGACTTGCCTGAGTCCCTGTCCCCATACTGAACCACACTATGTGGTGGTCACTGAACCCCAGTTTTCCTTCCACCCAGACACCTGTGATTCTATCCCCATTGGTCATCACATGATCTAGAATCACCCATATTCAACTACCTCACTTGCACTGTCACACACATGACAACAGCTAACCTCATAATTCAAACTTATACCCACTTACAGTATACCCACCTTCACACTCACTCACTCTCAGTCTTTCATAGGCAAGTAAAAATAACAGAGTGACATGGTAATTTAAGGTGGGAAGAAACCTGTTTATCTGTATGTTTTCAGTTATTTTTTCACAGAAGACAGTAAGTTATTATCCCTCTGTACAGACAGTTGGTGAGACCCCATCTAGAGTACTGCATGCAGTTCTGGAGACCCCATCTCTGCAAGGACATAGAATGAAGGCAGTCCAGAGATGGGCAACTAAAATGGTGCAGGGTCTGCAACAGAAGCCACACAAAGAAAGACTAAAGGAGCTTAATATGTATACCCTTGAGGAAAGGAGGGAGAGGGGGGACATGATAGAAACTTTCAAGTACCTCAAGGGAATCAACAAAGTTCAAGAGGGTAGAATCTTTCAGAAAAAGAAATGTGCAAGAACAAGTGGACACAATCTGAAGATGGGGGGCTGTCCAATGGACAGTGCATGTATTCCTTCCTCCCTATGCCCAGCACACCCACAGTGGGGCCCCACAGGGTTACCCATACCCCCAGCCCCCTGAAACACCTGTTGACAGAAGCCCTGCAGGGCGGCACTGCTGTCCCCCCACCCATGCCCTGAATGGTGAGTTGCCTGCTGCATATGCAGCATAAAGCCTGCTCTGGTGGTCTAGTTGCCCCCTGAACTGTGTAACATGAATAAAAGCCCTCATATCCCTGGTGATCTAGTGGCCCTCCAACTGTATAAAGATATATTCGATCCCATATCCCTGGTAGTCTAATGGCCCCCCCACCCAGCCATGCCAGCCCACCCAGCACCCCCCATCCATCCCCAGCCAGTGACTGGCACAGCCCACCTCTCACCACCACGGCCAGCCACTGACTGAGTCCAATATCAGCACATACCGAATAGATGCACTCAAGATATTAATACCTGGGTGCATCTTTAATCATATGATACTGAACTCAGTTGGTGGCTGACCCCAATGGTGGAGGGTGGCTGTGCCAGTCACCAGCTGAGGATGAATGTAGGGGTGCTGGATGGGGGGTCACTAGACTACCAGGGATACAGAGATCAAATACATTTTTATACAGTTGGGGGGCCACTAGACTACCAGAGATACGGGATCGGAATTCTTTTTATACAGTTGGAAGGGTACTAGACTACCAGGAATACAGGATTGGAATACTTTTTACAGTTGGGGGGCACTAGACTACTGGGGTATATGCTGCATATATGGCTGGTGCCTCTAGGTTGGGCACGAGTGGGGGGCTTGATCGAGCCACCCCACTGTTGCGGTTTACAACATGCTTGCCAGGTATGACCGCATTTCGGCATACCTGGCCTCATGTCGTAAGTCACAGGACTTAGCTGCGATGACCCTGCCCCTTCCAGAATAGGACACAGGGTCAATGTTGCAGTTGTGGGTGGTGCAAGTTGCTTTCAGCGGCAACTTGCGCCACCCTTCTAGAATCTGGCCCCAAGTCTATGTTTCTGTGTGCCTATGTGAGCATGTAGTTGTGGTTGATTAGCTACTGTAGGGATCACTGTCATCAATCCCTTCAGAAGCACATTCCAGTTTATAATTGGCAGGGCCATCCAAACTCCTTACACAGGAGAATCAAAGTCCATTCTGAATGAAAGTAAGTATACAAGGAAAACCTACCCTACCATTTAAAGACAAGTATTGCCCTTTAGCAGAATGGGGCAATTTGCACCTTTTCTCACACCTATTGTTTCAGTCTCTGTGGCAGCACAAGATTTATGCTTCAGCAAAGATGTAAGAATATACTGAGACTGAATATTAAAACCTCTCACTCATTGCTTGAGCAGGAAAAAGTCAGCTTGTCTACTATAGGTATTGTATGAATCTGAGGAGGTTTTTTTTTTGCAACAGAGCAATGTAATTTTATTTTTATGTTATAAAGTACAGGTATTAAAAATGATGTTTAAATAATCAAATGTGTCCTGTCTTTTGTGGGTGAACGATGTGCCGTGTTAAAAGAAGTACAAGTTGATCAATTAAAGTTTTAGTTGATCTCACCCTGTCAGATCCTGTGACACAGTGTGAAAGTGGACCAGGTCCTGGGTTCAGAGGGATACACCTGTCTAACAGTATATCACTTTCTGGGATAAATGGCTGTTTTTTTTAAAATAAATTAAAGGCTTTTAAGCCAAGTAAAAAGACATACCTGCTCACTCAGGTTTTAATCTAAAATAAGAGGGCAAGAGGGGCTAACCTGAATAAGTTTCCTGAGACACTCAGGGTGTGCATTTTTTGTAGTGCCTACAAAGTGTGAAAGCCATTGTTAGAAATGCATCTGAACAGAAATGCTTGTTTTAAACAAAAAAAATGTAAACATGTAAAAGAAGGTAGGGTGGGAACTGTAGTAAAAAAAATATGTTTTCCAGATGTAATGTAGAAGGTTTTTTTTTCTTCTTGACAAACTAAAATGGTAGCATTACTTTAGGTTACTGAAACGTTTTCCCTTTCAGTGTAAATTAATGTCCTGCTGTCTCCACCTTTCACACATCTGATAATGGTATGAAGGTGATGCGGTGGTGGGGGGCAGGGGGAAATGTGAGAACTATGGATTGCAGTGTGACATTCCATGTAAGTTTTTTACAGTGAGGTATTTGGTAGTGATGGGGATCCTGAGAAATGAGAATTATTCTGACCCCCTCCAGCTGTCCCAAAGTGAACATACACTAGTGGAATTCAAGTAACTGTACCATTTTAGTATAGTACGTCAATAAGAAAAACAAAAAAAAAACTTCTACACTAGTGGGAAAATGCTTTTTTACTACAATCCCTACAGTGCCCTCTTTTACATTCTTTGTTAAAAATAAACATTTTCTGTTAAGACGCACTTCTAACAAGGGCTTTCACACCATGTAGGCACAGCACATTAGGGTTACCACAAACAGGTAACACTTTAACAAGTCAAATGGGCAAAAATGAACAATATTTTGACCTATTTAATAGAACTAATGATTATTTTCAATTGAAAGCCACATCTGCTAATGCCAAGTCAGCAATAAACAAAACTATGCAGTGCCAAACAAGAGATAAACCACCTCGGCAGTGGGTCTTCCATTTTTGCCCAAGGGAAATGACTCAATACTGATTCCAGGCCCTTAATAAGCTCAGTCCAAAAGAAGTGTAGCACTCCAGACCATGCCATCAATGTAAAATCACTTGGAGGACCACCAGAAAAGTTGAGTATCCAAAGTGCTTTAACGTTCATTAAAGTGAATGCAGGTCCTGAGGAAGCTTGGGATAGTGGATGCAAGGGTGCAGGTAGCCCTAGCTGGGGATCAGATTGTTTAACTTTGTATTGTGAGGACTTGCATTCACTTAAAGTGTATTAAAAGGCTTTCGATATATAACTTTTGTGGCAGTCATCCAATTGATTTTTCATTATTTACTGAACAAAACTAATCTAGGCATTTTCACTGCCAGTGGTACCACTCCTGCACCCTCAGTTGCCATGCTGGCAGCCAAGTCCCATCCCAGGCAACACTTCTTAGTGAACCAGCAATTCTGCCTTAGTGAAGAAAATAGACTTTACAAAAGATGTGTTTTTTTAATTCACTTTTATTCAGAAACTTGGTACAAAAGAAGTTTGACTTTCTCTGAGGCTTTGGTCTAACTGCCATCTGGTGAGACGGTATAGCAGCCCGTTATACAGTAGCACTACCTGCATTTTTATTCACACCTATACTGGGTACCCACATCAGATAAGTTTCCTGCATATTTGGTAACCAAATGGAATCCTCCCTGACACTGTCTTGTTTTGCCGCAATGTGTAAAACATACTGTAAATCAGAATGTGCAGGGAGGCTCAGAACTGCAGAGCTCGTCAGGAAGGCACTAACTGGAAGTGCCTACTAAGGAAGAATTCTCACAGTGAGCCACTGTGAAAGAGTCCAGTAAAGGACACTAGATGCCCTGCTGCCTGCACTACAGTGTCAGCATAGTGTAGTTAGCTTCTTGCTGTTCCCAATGAAAAATTTAAGAAATGTCATCCTCCCTGAGACTGTTGTGTTCGTGGAATGTGACAGCATAGGGATTAGTGGACTTTAGTGGTACAGAGTCTAGCATTCCTACCCAGCCACTTGAATTATGCTACTTGCTGTTTTCATCTTTGTGCATATTTTTCCAGGACTTTCCTGACCCTTCCTGGGTCTTCCATTTTGGCCCAAGGGCAGTGACTCAAAACTATAACTACTTGACTTGCAGTATTTTATATAAAATTCTGTATTAAGCTACAGTAAACGTTTTTCCTGTCAGCCCAAGTATTAGAAATCATAAACCATGTTAGTTCTAGAATTAAACATGCCCAGCAACATGGGTCTAGGGACGGATAGAATGATATTGCATTTTTTAAATTTTGGTCAGTTTTGTCAGGGCACATTTTAAACCTGAGCATGACATGCAGTACCTCTTATGTTCCTTATGATGACTGGTGTGAAGGACTATTGCTGTGGTGACAAAATAGTGTGAGAAATCTGAGCGGAACGGCAGCAATGTTTTTGCAGGCATGAGATTTGTCATGATATGTTGAGCAGAAGATTGTTTAAAAGCAAGAATTTAAGGCACTCCATTTCCATTATAAACCATATGTTATATCTGGTAATGGTATGAATATGATGTGATGGTGGTGGGGAGGGAGGGGGGCAAGTGATGAAATGAGAGAGCTATGGATTCTAGGGTCACATTCCATATTCTGTATGTTTTTTTACAATGCAGTATTTGATAGTGATTGGGATCCTGAGAAATGAGAATTAAGAATTATTCCGATCCCCTTCAGCTGTCCCCTAGTGAACATATCTTAGGGGAATTTAAGTAACCGTACCATTTTAGTATGTCAATAAGAAGAAAAAAAAACTTCATCACTAGTGGGAAAATGCCTGTTTTGCTACAACCCCCACAGTGCCTTTTTTTAAATTTTTTTTTTCCTTTGCTAAAAATAAGCATTTCTGTTCAGACACACTTCTAACAAATGCTTTCCACACCACATACTGTAGGCACAACACATTAGGGGCACCACCAAAAACCAACAATCTAACAAGACAAATGGAATGATATGTTTACCTACTAATACCAAGTTAGCAATAAACAAAACTACTGTATGCAGTTACAAACAAACAAACAAAAAACAAACACTATGGATGACTGCCTGCAAAGTTATATTTTGCAGCTGAATGCTGTCTGAAGATTATATGTTTAAAAGTTTGCCTGCACACTTTAAAATGCTTTAAATGGAAATGCTGTAAACCAGCTTTGATTTAGAAAATGGATTTGTGGGATAACATTATGCAGTCCCTAACTTGGCTCTGTGAACCTTTGACATGCAACTTTTTTTTGTGTACATTCAGCTCAGTTGTGCAACTCTTTAAACAAAAGGGTTAGGACAAAATTTAATGTCCACCTTTTTGTTGTAATTATTGACAGTACCGGTCTTTGAAGTACTTGAGTTGTAAACACTTGCTCACTTAAAACAGAGAATGGGAGGAAGATATGGACTATGGGGACACCAGCTGGTAATCCATAACGTGCAAAGGCAAATATAAATTGAAACAGCGCCCCCTGGCACACTTAAGCTGTGGACCATGGAGGAACCAATTAATTTAGGACTTGGCACACCACAAACATCAGCTTACCACTTTCCGCTTTACTGTTGGTATACCTCAGCAACGCTCTCTCTGATGAGCCCACCGTGGTATAGCTCGTTACAGGTCAACTTCACTGTGACAATCACTGTATGCGTAAACTACAACTCTAATTCACTTCTTATTATAAATATCCATGTATATACTACAATACATCTCCATGTATATACTACACCAACCCTGTCATTTTTTAAAGGATTACTATAGCTGCAGTTCCTTACACTTTGGAGAAGCAGGTCCTGAAAGGTACAGTAGCTATCAGGGAGGACTAGAGTTTGAGCTCAGGAGATGACATCTTCAGTGGCTCTTCACTGAAATGGACTTTTTTTGAATACGTGGTGAAATTAGGGTTACAAAATAGCTCAGAACATAGACACCTAATCTTTAGTACAGGATTTATTGGGGGTATGCTTATTCTAATTCTGCAATGTAGCACCTTTGGTGGGACTCCCTCTTTGAAGGGAGGTATTATGTGTATACAAGCTGAAGATAATAATGTGTACATAATTATAAGAATGTTGTTGATCTTGTAACACTGTTTGGAAAATTAATAAAATATTCTAATAAAAAATAAGACAGGGTCAGGTTTTTTGCCCAAGTTGCTGAACTGCTGCTTTAAGGCAAGCAGGTAGGTATGACAGTAAGACACCAAAACATAGGACACCTGGCCGGTGCAGTTTTTATCAACTTGTCAAAAGCGTTCAACACTGTTGATCACCCCCTGTTACTATCTACCCTCTCCCAACTCGACCTCTTCACTGAAGCCACAGCCTGGTTTGAGGACTACCTATCTGCTGTATCTCAATGGGTAAAAATAAATGGGGCCCTCTCCAACTGCCTCCTGGTTCATTCTGGAGTTCCACAGGGCTCTATATTAGGGCCCACCCTGTTCAGCCATTTTGTTAATCTAACTACCCAAAGTCTGCCCTGGCAATATCCTTATGTACGCAGATGCTGCAGTCCTTTTCTCTGTTCACCCCAACCTGGCTTCCCTTCAACTATTCCCCTACAAGACTCCTTCAGTAAAGTGAATGTCTGGTTCGCTGATCACAGGTTAGTACTAAACAGCAAAAAAAAAAGGGTCATGCCCTTTTTCAACTACCAGAACAAAGCCAGAAATTCCCTCCTCCTAATATATACCAAGCATTCTCACCCTCTTGAACAAGTCCAGAACTTTAAATGCCTTGGAATTACTCGTGACCCAGCCCTCATCTTCCAAGCTCACATTCACCTCCTTGGCTCAGCTATCAATACTCGACTCAGCCAGCTGTATCACCATCACCACTGTCTTCCCCCCTGAGGCCATGCAACTAGTTGTATCCTCCTCTGTATTGTCCCTCATAGACTATGGTATCCTGGTCTATGAGTCCACTAATGACACTTCCTGCACAGAATAAGGTCTACCTGAACAAAGCATGCCATTTTATCACCGGTTGGTTGTAATGGACTTACCGATACTTGCACTGTCTACAATATAGCAAATCTGCTCAACTTTGATGAAAGGCTAAAGTATCAGACCTGCCTGTTTGCCAAGAAAATTGTTAGTGACCCACCCCTCACCATTAACGGTAGCTACCCATAACTCCACCAAACCCTCCCTCCAAGTACCATGTTTCAGAATAGCATTAGGGCAACAATCCCTCTGCTATCATGCCCCTACCTGGCTAAACTCTCTTCCCCAACATATTGTGGATACAAATAAACTGAGGAGTTCCAAGATCCTTCTTCAGGATCATATCCTCAATGCTCCCACCTGCAAATGCCACTAACAAATTTCAACACCTACTTGCACAGTCCCTCCCCTTATACCTGACAAGGAATCCAGTCCTGCCTCTCCATCCGTCCCATGCCCCCCACTGACAAGGGACCATCATCCTGCCCAGTCTCCTGTTTCCCTGTTTCACTTCTTTGTACCTTATAAGGAGCACTGTATGCTGTCCTTCCCTGACTGTATAATGAGTACTGTATGCTGTTGCTAACTATACTGTCTATTGTATGAATTTGTAACCTTTGTTTTATTGACATGGATCCTTTGTAAATGAGTCTCTGACTCAAAAGATTGTAATTCTGATACTGTAAAATAAATTAAAAAAATTGCTTTAACATTCTTTCTTGACAAATTGGCTTGTAAGTTATGATATCTTGACTCCCAGCTCCTTGGATGGGCAAGTTCAATGTCAGTAAGTTATTGGATTGGGAGAGGGGAGGGAGGTAGAAAATTGCTGTACATTGAGTAACAGCAGGATAGAGAAAAAGGAAAGATTTAGTACTAGCATAGCATAGTAATCAGTATAAGGAAATCATCTATATGCCTCCATCTTAAAGATCATGTGCAAAAGTTGCTACTGTTTTCAAATATGGAGTCTAAGCAAGTCTTATTGTGGAGCTGTGTCGCACTCACTCCTTATATTTGTTGTTTGGGTTTGGTTTTTAACAAAATTAACACTTTTTATTGTCAAATGCACTGTCCCTCACACCATTGTTTATTACGTGAGTCACCACCAAACTGTCCTCTCTGCATGCTGCGTGATTACGTAATTGGGTGGTTGTGTTTGTTGAACTGCATGTTGACAAGGGTGTGTTTGTACAGTAGTGGTCCTTCCTAAACATGTTCAGTTATACAAGGCACAAATACATCTTCATTTATATATTTTTTTAAAATCAAAATAATGCTATCCAATGAGGAGACCTTTGAGCGGGATGCTTTTTCCCACTGGACAGCATGTAATATCTAGTCGTACTCCTCTGAGCCACTTGTTTCAGCTAGTGCAGTCTCATCGGACAGATCTACCAAGCTCAGTTCTGGCAGCAGTGAAAGTAGAAAGACCGATGATAGCACTGTAATGTCTTTGTATGATTGGTATGGACATAATAAGTTGATGTACTTTGCTTAACCACTTTACTAATACAATTCATGAATCACATTATATTTACAGTACAATTTCATTTTTTCTCTACTGCCCATCACAGTAATCATGCACTGGTTCTTTCATTTCTACTCACATGATGTAAAGGATGAAGAAGTAGTACAGTATGTATTGTAATATATTTCATAGTGTATCAAAACACTTGATACAGTAGAATAATGGATCTGAGTTTATTAGCATATAAATTCTTTGTCTTTTTATTCAGTCACACAGAAGTACAGATATGTAATTACTACATTGAGTCATTAGATTACTGACTGCTAGTGTGCCCATTCTAGGCTGAGGTTCCAGTGGTGTAGTGCTAAACTTAGAAATGAGGGGTCTCTGACCATGAATCATCCCCCCCAACCAATAGGCACAGGGTCTGGGGGCCACCTCGACCACCAGAAGCTATCAGATTTTAGATGCATTCTGGTGCATTTTGAGGGTCATTGTGACACTGTCTGGCTGCTTTTAAATCCTTCTTTGACTTGTTACAAATAACCAACATCACTATAAAAATAATTAGTTTTTTATTTTCTTTAAAAAAATTGTCAAAACTAAAACAACTGCTTGATCAATATCAAGGAGCAAAAACCACATACATCTCTAATCCTGAACATTTAGCCATGAAATGTTCACATTAGCAACTTCATACTGTAACCATAATTACTGGATAAGGGACTAGACCATTCTGGAGATAAGATAGGCTGCCACCATTTATGAATTTGTTTGTATGTCACTGTGTCTCTTGTCTCACGTAAAACTGTGGCTATTGGCTAGCAGGTGTCAGTGTGGCTCAGTTGGTAGCATCCCTCGGGCCAGATGGCTGTGACCAGGGGTGTAGCCAGGGATTTCAGATTTGTACACAGGGCAGTCACACTGCTACCCCCCCATTCTCCAACCCCTCCCTCCCGACTCAACGTTATAGAGTCTGTGGCGAATACTGTAAATACAAAAAGTAAAGACACTCACATTCCTATACTGTAAGAAAGCCTTTCACTCACCAAAAATGCCAGACTAACAGACTGGCATTTAGTTACAATGTTTAGGATACATTGTGACAAGCCTCTGTACCACATCAAGGTAACCAGTTCCACAGAGGTCCACTCACACCAGCCAAAAATCTTTCATATACTTCTGCATACCCAAACTAAACAAGAACATGCAGTCTTGTAATATACTAACAGCAGTGTAATATCACAAATTACATTAACATACATACAGTACCCATTTACATTATTTACTGCATAAGAGTGCTGGGGTGAGCTGCCTGGTGCTCTGGTTTTGGTTCAGCTACCTTAAACACCTAAACCATTTGCACAAAACAGCTGCATGCCACCCAAACTTTGAAATGTTACCAGTTAAGCACAGACTACAATATCAAATACCAAGATGCGAAAAAAAAAAACAAAAAAAAAACACCAGCACAACAGCAGAGCTACAGCACCAACCAAAAATTTGCACATGAGTAGCCTACTCATACCCAAAGTACCCCAAATCACCCATTCAACAAAATGGTAATGTATAACCAACTACACATGGCAGTGTTCTATCACTATTTACCTTAAAATTACTGTAAGTATTTACATTACAGTATAGGAGGGCTGGGGTAAGCTAGATGGTCCTCTGGTTTTGATTCAGTCACCTTAACCACTTAAAACCATTCGCACCAAAAAGCCCCATTCCACCCAAACTTTGGTATATTACCAGTTATACAATTTAGTTATACAATTTAAAAAGTCACCACAACTCAAATTAGATGCAAAAAAAGACACATTACATATGCTGCACTGATACCCAAGCAAAGCAACCAAGATCATTCACCCAACAAAATAGCAATCACAGGAGTGTATGGCACCAGTTTTCAATTTAGAATACCAAGTAATGTGAACCAAAAAAGTAATAAAACTGATAGACACACTGAAGCACATTACAGCAATACTTGTGCTCACACTATTTGCTATCTCAGGAAAGCTGAGCACCCCCAGCTGGCGGAAATCATTCACATAGTCACTCATGCATGCAAAATCATTCAGTCACCCATACACATTACCTGAAATCACCCAGTCAACAGAATAAAATTGTAATGTACAGTACCCACACCAACAGCATACAATTACCGATAAACTGCTTGCCCTGCTCCCCTGGACCCACAAGCTGTAGCCACCGGGTGTCTGCACCACAGGGCCCTAAAGGGGGGTCCTGTCATTGGCTGGCCTGGTGAGTGGGTGATTATCTGCATGGTGGACCTGGTCCGGGGGTGTGGGTGCCAGTGACCGTGGTTGTTGGGGCTACTCAAACAAGAATGCATAAAATGACTATAGCCCAGTATATCACCCTCAGCACCCAGCCATCCAATGGTTGTATATAAAGTGTTCAATGATAAAAAAAAATAGTAAGTTTTGGCCCAGTTTAGTTGTGCAGATGGCTTAACATATTGGGCAGACAGATCCAGTTAAAAATCCTGTCCACATAATTCATAGCTTTATGTAAGAGGAATCTCTACAAAAGTGACATCCACCTTTTGTAAAGGGGTTAAACAGTGCAGAAAAGTGGATAACTGGCAAAATATTAGACTGCTACAAATTATCAAGGTATGGTTACTGTCAGGATAAACACACACACGCACGCACACACCTGCCAATTGCATATCCATCTAACCCCTACCTGTCTTAACCAGCAAGTGTACAAATGTTATGCTATTAATAGAGTGATAAGGACTTTGTCTCCTATATGCATTGAAGTAGACACATTTTGACACTGTAAAATGCAATGCTCACTACCCACCCACAAACTATCAGCTACCCATAAACTACTATGAATAGTGACACACACAGACACATACTTACTCTCTTTTAAAAGCTATGGACTGCTCCAGCTTCACACAAACTCTGAAAGACCCAACATAGATAGATGCTCAAACAAGAATCCATAAAATGACTATAGCACACTATATCACCCTCGGCACACAGCCATCCAATGGTTGTATATGAAAAAAGTGATACAGACTGCACAACTTATATGTGCGTGCCCATGCCCACCCATGAACAGAAACAGCAATTACGCATGGCACCGCCCGCCATCCAAGACAGCAGCTGTTCAAGTATTAGACAAATGTTGTGGACTATGCATCACACACACACACACACACAGACACACTTACACACTCAGAGCCTTCCGTGGCAGGTATTGACAACACCGCACCCCCATCACAGTCAAAAAACTATTGTCTAGTTACACATCAGTGCAGACTATGCATCCTCTATGTACACACACACACACACACACACACACACACACACACACACACACACACACACTAACAGTCTATCCACCAAGTATAGGCAATATGTTGAGGGTCTCTTACCTGTATACTAGGGAGCAAAAGGTAGAAGTCTTGAAGAGGCAATGTGTGTTGAACCTGAAATAAAATATGGAAAAGGGGTCACAAAGGATCCAGAGTTCTTAGGGAGTAAATAGGAAGGATAAGACAAGTTAGACGTACAGTAATACTTATCTGATGGGGAAGAGTCAACATCCTGTCAGACCTGTTAAATTAATGAGAAAAAATAGATTATTATGGACAAAACACAATATCAAGAACAGAGAAAGAGAGTGGAGAAATATGAAAGGGGTAGATGAAAGAACAGTAGTACAGAAAAAAGGAGCTTTAGATAAAAAGGTACAGATAGGACAGATTGGCAGATAGGAAAATATAGAGAAAGAAAATATAGAGAAAGAAAATAAAGTAATAAACAGATAAGAGCTTGCCCACTGGCACAGCAGTAGTGCTGCAGCTTGCAGTACCAATGACCTGGGTTCAAGAACAAGCCAGAATCATCCGAGGACCAGCCAGGGAGAGGAGGATTGAGCATCCTATAGAACGTTCTCCTCCTCTGGGGAGGGTGGGTCTCACGCCCCACTGTTCTACTGCCAACTGGGTGACCACAGGTGGTAGTGAAGGGGATCTGTGAGTGACAGGCAGGACTTTTGGAGTGCGCCCACAGGTTGGCCGCATCAAGTCTCGCCATCAGACAATTCTGATGCGCACTCCTGGTGGTGGTGGTGGCAGTGTGGGGGCCGGGGAGAACACAGAGACAGCACATATGGGACAGTCAGAAGGAGCCCCTCCAGCAATCCACTCCCACATTGGATCCTAGCTGCAGCTCTCTTGGATCAGATCCACACCTTCACCTCTGACCAGGTAGCCAGATGACTGCAGGGAAGAAATGCCAAAGAGACTGACAGCATATGCCCCAGAGTGAAAGCTAGAGGGCCCAGTGCAGTGCTGTGTACCAGGTTGGTGTTGAGACCAGAAACAGCAGTGTCTGAGTAGGGAGGGTAGCTTGATTAGTAGGAAACAGAAGGAGGTCCTAGCCTGTGGCCAGAAGAGCATAAAGAATACTTGGGGAAAAAATAAATAGGACAGGAGTGCAGGAAAATGTTGGTGCTGCTGCTCTGTGTGTGTGTGTGTGTGTGTGTGTGTGTGTGTGTGTGTGTGTGTGTGTAAGTGAGGGGGGGCCCTCAACAAAAATTCCTAATCATCCCTAGATATTTTAAGTCCTACCACAGGTGGGCTAGTGGGAACTCCTTTAGGCTAGTGGCCAAGCATAAATAAAATAATTTTGCAGTGGTGGTCCATGGTACTAGAACTGTCCCATGTGGGGTACGTAATTTAAAAAATATTCCTGGTAGCCTACTGGGTTGGTTACCCTGCTGAACAATGTATTAAATAATAATTTCCCAGGGCTGGGGTATAGTTGGGGGGTCTCTGGGTCCCGATATTTCTTTTTTGCAGGAAGGGACTTTGAATGTTAGTAAGAACAGAACGTTCTGTAGCCCGAGTGACCACACAAAAGTGAAAGCGCCAGGTTGCACTTTTTACTCCCAGGTCCAGCCCATACAGAGCTCAGGTTGTGGTCTGCTCCATGCAGGAGGAAGAGGAGGGGACAGGAAGGAGACAGGAGGAGGAGGAGGAAGTCACCAGGGTAGAAGCACCCCCTTCAACCTGCTTGAGCCACCACTCAGGTGGTAAACATACTTGTTGAGGCACCCGCGATCTCATCGGGAGAGGCGCAGAAAGCTGCCGTTAAGAGAAGTCAAACGTGTGACTTTTCACAGCTGAGCTGCATCATCACTATAAGTGGTGCCCCACTGTGCAGGTCAAGGTTGGCGTGGGTGTATATTTTGAACAGGATGATTTTTATAGCGAACAATGGTTAACAACATCCTATGTACAAATATATCACCATCTGCAGCTCTAGTACCATGTGCAAATCTCTTATGGACAAAAACTAGCACTCCTAGTTACATTTTAAGTAATTCACAGACATTTGCATATGCTTCCCATGATGCTTTGCATTATTGGGGTATGTACAATTTGTGTTTTCTTTTAGTTAAATGTAATGTACCTGACTAGAAAAACATTCAACAACCATAAACAAGACATTCTAAAAGTGAAATCTGACACTCAAGATGTTGTTTGTTCCCCGGGACGTCCTTCTTTATTTTTTGCTGACAGGGTAAGTACAATAGACAAAAAAATGCTTATTCTTAGGAAGGGCCCAGAGAATTACAGTGAAAGAAACAAATTTACAGGTGTACAAGTAAAAGATTTACAACATGGACAGTAGATCACAGAAACAAAGGCAGCAACATTACAAATCAAACCATCTATAAACTTAAACTGGTATAAGACACAATAAGGCTTCCTTGTGGTGGGAACTCCTGAGGCTGTAAATCCACCACTTGTGAAGAAATGGGGTGTAACACATCAGTTTCCCGAGCAACAGTACAGCTACAATAATGTAAACAAAACTTAACTGTTGTCCAGAAGTTCATAAAAATATCATGACAAAGACACACATGCAATGTTACACATCAAAATGCCACATTTAACTTGTTCCGAGTTCTTTGAAAGGCTTGTAGTACTTTGTATGACTATTGTCCCCCACCTACCCCCAGGGACATGCTCTCCCTGTCTCACCGTGATCCCCACCCACCTCCATCATACTACTCCACCTATCAAGGGGTAAAATTTGGGTATCTTTTGCCCTGTTACGGCACCTGAGCATGCAGTTTGTACCCCATCCCCCAAAATGAGAGAGCTGCACACATGAAAACACTCTTCCACCCCTCTAAGGTAAACTGACAGTGTTGTAGGCATGCTTACACTGCTCCCCAACCCCCTCCTTTCTCCTCTTGTATACTTTTGCTGACAGCTGCAGACATGCAGACACTGCTAAATTCTCCCCTTCCCTGCAAGTAAGAGCTACACACATGCAGACAATGTCCCCCCTTCTCCTGCTGTCTACTGCTGCCCACATGCAGGTACTTCCCCATCTCCTGTTATCTACTGCTACCGACAGCTGCACCCATACCTATGCTGTCCCCACTCTCCTTTTGTCTACTGGTGTGCTTATGCAGACACTGTTCCCCTCCCCTTCCCTGCTGCTGACAGAGCAGGTATGCAGACGCTGTCCCCTTTCCTGTTATCTGCATGCAGACACTTCCCCCTCTCCTGTTGTATACTGTGGCTGATAGTTGCAGGCATGCATTGTTGCCCCATCCTGTTGCACACATACAGACACTGTTCCCCTTTCCCTTCCCATCTTGCTGCCTACATGCAAAGCAAACACTGTCCCCTTCTCCTGTTGTGCATTCAGACACAGTATCCTTGTCTCCCACTGTCTACTACAGGTGTGTCCACATTCTGTCCCCCTCTCTGGTTGTCTATGGTTGCTCGCATGTACCATTCCCCTACCCTCTCTGTTGTCATCTGTTGCTGACACTTTCGTGTCTGTGGACTCTGACCCACCTGCTACTAAGAGTTGTGCGCATGAACCCCCCCCTTTTCTTTACTGTGACAGTTGCACACATACATTCGCCGCACCCCACTCTGCTGCTGACACGCCACACTAAGGCTGTATTTGGGGCCAGTATTAGGAAATAAGTGCTGTGGCATACTATAATGTGTGACAGTGCCTGATACTGGCAAACAACGTATGTCCCATGGCAGTGGTGGTGATTGTGGAGGGGTGGATGGGTGAGGTGGGGTGGGAGATTAGCTCTGTAGAGCCTGTCCCTAAAATACTTCCGGCTGTTGCTTACTGCAAATGTCAGCAAGGGCAGTCCTGCTTGGAAATGCTAGGGAAGACTGCACTGCAGGCCTGCAAACAAAGGAACATTGCCAACTCATCCATCTGTTTAGTTTTGTCTCTCTGAGCCTCTCCAAAATATAAACCAACAAGCTGTATCCCAAGACAAATGATGATCTCTTAGCAGGATGGATTTTAATTACTTAAAGAAGTGGCTTCATGTTACACATTTAAAATACAGCTGAGCTCTTGACTGTCTTAATGGTTTAAATATCCATACTAAAGATTTGCTCTCATGGGAACCGAATATTTTTCTCAGCACCATAAGAGCATTCACTGATTTCCCCTTGGTGAAAGAAAAGAGAAAAAAGTAGAAAAAACTCTGAATTATGAATGACAACTTGCATTACTGTGGACTGGAGAACTTGGAGTGGGTCTGGTGAGATTGTCATTGACATATTGTTAACTAAGAAAAGCAACTAATCGCACCTATTCAGTAGTGAGGAATTCAGAGAGCAGCCGAGTTCAGAGAGATGTGCTGGTCTGACTGGATCCATCATCGGGAGATGTGTGCCTGGTCACACTTCACTCCAAGTCCAGCAGCAAGACAGTCACCTGCCTGGCGATGCTGAAGACTGACGAGTTGCGGCCGCGTCAGTGAGAGAGTGATGACTCGGTGACCCGACCGACTGGTTATTAAATTACGACCAGACAAGACAATCAAGCAATCCACTAGCTGTGCTGCCGCTCGGGCTGCCTGGACTCTGACTCAGGATCTCCTGACACTACTTTCTACCAGTTCAAGATGTCAGGGGAAAGGGCAAAAGCTGCATACAGCAACTAGCAAGCACTCAACTGCAGTGCTCAAGTTCTGGGGGTCAGTGTCAAGTGAGCATAGAGGAACCCTTTGCTCCAGCAAAAAGTAAAGATTTTTGGGGGGTGGCGACTAAAAATTGTTTAACTGGGAGGGAGGCAAATTTGGTCCACGGTACGATCCAGGCAGGATCTGGTACCAATCTTAAAAATTCGGTATTGTACCAGCAAGAATAGTACAGTTGGAGGGAGTAGGTTTGCAGAGGTGGAACCAAAGCAGAAAGGCTCTGCTAACTGAGGGAGGGGTCGGGGTGGGAACCACTGTGCTTTTTTGGGGGGGAAGCAATTCAGCTGGTCAGCGGCCATGGCATGGTCACACAGCAGGGTGGGGGGAAAGAAATTCGAAAAATAAATATTCTGATCATGAATCATAACCATTTTTCGCAACAAACAGGGACCGCCTGGCATCACAGCATCATCTTCTCATCTGCATGCAAACTACGGAGTGAGAGGCTGATGCTGCAATGATGAGGTGCTCTCTGATTGCAGTGGTCCAATCATTTCAAGTTGGTGGCAGATTTGCAACCTAGTGTCACCACCAGCAAGGGCTTGCATTGGTGACACACAGCCAAGCCCACAAAAGCAGCAGCAGCGTTGGCCTGGTGGGTACCCTCACAACCTGCTTCTCTCCTAAACTGCCACATGTTTCCTGCACATGCGCACAAGCAAATATAAAAATGGTAATTTATGAAGTTGCACCAGGAAACAATTCTGCTGCCCCCCCCAACAACAAACACACAGCATAGCCATGGTGAAAAAAAAACAGGGGTTTGTTGATGTACTAAATAAAAGGAAACGGTTCTGCAGCTGCTCTCTTTCTCCCCCCTCCCCCCACATAGCCATCGTGAAAAAGGGGGCAGTGCAGTATCCTCCATTTATTTTATTTAAAATTTCCTTGGGAAGTCAGGAAATTGTTCAAATATTCTGCCCCACAGCATAGCCATTGTCCAGTCCTTAATTCCTCCCAGTTGTGCTCACGAACCATTCAGATGCACTCATAATAGAAGGGGCCTTCAAGGTAGTGTAGTATCTACTAGAAAGAATATCTGCCCAACACAGAATATCATAGTACACATTGTACACTTAAAGCAAGAACTGATACTCTGTAGTTGATTCATTTGAAGGGCAAAGTTAAACAAATGATTATTAATTTCCAGTGTTATTAATATACTTTCTCTATGCATACCTCCCTTTCTCCATACCACCACCACCTACATAGCCATTGTAAAAGGAGGGCAGTCTCTCCTCCATTTATTTTACTTGAAACTTGTCAGGAAACTGTTCAATTATTCTGCCCCCCCTAAAGAATAGCTATTAGATAGCTACCATAAGTCTCCCACTCGCCTTTCCTCCCATTTGTAACTTGTCCCCCCCCCCAGTCTCCTCGCCATCCTGAGCTCTGAGGTCAGTCAGTAAGGCAGGCTGGGCTTACCTTATTAGCTGCTATCTGATGGATGGTGGGGTGCAGAATCTGTGTTTCACATAATCGCCTTTGTTCTCTGTACAATTTATCTGGCTGAGGACCGTCTCTGGGCTCTATCAATCACTTCTGGAGCTGGTGCCATTCTCCTCTGTCTCCAAGGGACAACAAACTCAAGCCACACTAACGCAGTACATGAACAATGATGACTTGGTCTCAGTGACAGTAACTGGGTCAGGCTTGGTCCCTCCCAACTCAGTCACTCCTCCAACACAAGCCGTAGAAGCAAACAAAGGTTGTGGACTACCACAGACTGCAGATTACATTTGGGTGTTGAGATAAGCTTGGCTAGGTCAGTTTGCTGCCATGCACTGCTGCCAAATCTGCCGATCCTCGAAATTTGCACTCCTCTGGAATACTGAAGGTCTGAAGCCACCTCATCATCACTGCTGCTGCCGCTGATCATCCAACTCACACAGCTCACACAAAGGGTCCGATCCTACTTGAAAAGGATAAGGGAACAAATGCAGAAAAACTTGGGCTTTTACTATCCTATGTTTGAAAAGCCCGCAGATCTGACCCCGGCCCACAGTCAATCGCAGTAGTGAGCGTGGGCTAATCTTTTCAGCATAGCCTATCAGCTTGTAGCATTGATATGCTATCACCCCCTGGATCGTTTCCTCAGCCCGGCTAGGAAGAGTAATGTCCCCAGTGGAGGTAGTGATGAGTGACCTGTCAATCAACCACCCCCACCCCTGCCCCCATCCCGTTTCATCACAGAAAAGGAGCACTACTATTTGGGCTGCTATAGATGAGGTACACAAAAGAAAAGATGTGGACTGTATAGGCAGAATACATTACTGCCAAAATGCTACCCCCCCTGGGAAAAGTGTACTCAGCTGAGTACACTGCATATGCCTGCTGACATCAGTGGTTGTGGCTTCTAATTCCACACTGGGATTGGGCTCATACCTTAAATTTTGTGGAGTGAGGTCACAAGACGGTGAGAATACAACAAAGTGGCCCAACAAAGATATAATAATAGATAGTAACCTGCAGTTTGGTTTCCCACTTTAGCTCCAGTTGTGTCTCCGACCATCTCTCTGGTGCAGTGCTACATCCACCCCCGTCAAACACTCCTGAGTGCCTCCCACAATGCAACAAACAGCCAGTAGCCAGAGGGAGAGGCAGATGGACAGACAGATTGATTTTTAATTTAGTATAGCACCCAATCTGAGCCTATCCCAAAGACTGAAACCTTCCGTATTTTATATCTTGAGTGAGTCACCTGGCCCCTATCAAACACCTCCTCCTCCAAAGCTAAACTTGCACCTGAGACAGCCACTACTTTTTTACTCCCAACAAGACAAGTTCTGGCAGAGCCGCTACAGCTGCAAATGTGTTAACCTGATAAGGGTGTTTCATGGGCTTAAACATAAACATGAATTGCATTTAGTAAGGCCTATGATACTATTTCACATATGACTTGGGAACAAGCTGGGCAGCCTGGGAGTGGGTCACAAGGTGGTAAAGTGGGTTAGGAACTGGTTGAATGATAACAAATATTCATTACATTGCTTTGCTATCTCCACTGGGTTTTTTACTGTTTCCCCTCTGCTGGCAGGCTGTTCTAGGTGTCCACCACCCTATCTGTAAAGAAGTATTTCCTCGTATCCCCTCTGAGTATTCCCCCCTTCTAGCTACATATCATACCTCTTGTTCTTGAACATCTCCTTCTCAGCAGACATGAACCTTCCTGTACCTTACTGATACCTCTGAGGTATTTAAATGATTCGGTTATGTCTCCCCTTTCCCTCCTTTCCTCTAGAGAGTACATGTTTTACTCCCTGAATCTTTCCCTGTAGGCAACAGTGCCATCTTCAAATCAAATCAAATCAAATCAATTTTATTTATAAAAAGGCGCCTTTCTAACACCAAGGCACCTGTACAATAAACACATAAAACAGAATAAATTATTCTAACAAACATATAATTCAACAGACAACAATATAATAGCAGCATAGGAGAACAAACTAAACCTCAATCAATAAATGCCAGGCTGAAGAGACAGGTTTTCAAAGCTATTTTAAAACTCTGGACTGTTAGGCAGTCTCGAACCTGATGAGGCAGAGAGTTCCACAGGGACGGGGCAGTAAAAGTAAACGCCCTTGCTCCAGATGTTTGCATCTTGCATTTTGAGTACAAGTTTAAAATTCCTGGCTATACCCCTGCTTACATGCATGATGTATCTTACAGCTGAGGTATTAAGAGCTGGTGCCAAGTGAATTACTCCATGCAGATAAAGGGATACAGCGTCATCCCCAAGAGATGCAAACTGGACATTGGCTTTATCAATCATTTAAAATAACTTTCAAGTAAGATCAACCAGCATACAGTAGGTACAAAGCAATGAACTGACACCTCTGGATGAGTGGGGGAGGAGATACCAGCAAAACAAGTCTCTCAGTTTGCAAATGGCTGTAAATTATTATTAAGCACTGAAACTTAAAGCTGCACTGTCAGAGTTAGTACTTTGTGTTCTCTGCTGCTGTTGATTTGATTCAAGTTCAAGAGTCCGAGACAGCTGCCAACACCTTACTTAAAACTAACTGTGTGATGTTTATTATGGTGTTCAGTATTGCTATTTTTATCAATGTTTGTGTTTTCCATGGTCCTACAGTAAGATCACACTACCATAGTGTCAGCCCCCACGTATTGACGTCACGCAGTAATGCAGGTAGTGTGTGTCAGCATGCATTTAAATACTTGATGTACCTGTGCTAGTGCATTTCCAGCTCTCAAAGTTTACTGGTGCAGAAGCAGTCCCTAATCTACTTTGGTTCCCATTTCAGAGAGTCTCAGGTGAGTTACGTCTGAATGTCCTTTACTGTCCTGTACTGTGCACAATTTTAGTTCAACATATTGGTGTTCCTGTCACTAAGTTCGTGGTTTGCAATTTTTGCCCCGTTTTCCGATCGCACCATTAGACCCATTGTGGCACCTGTCAGAAGTAACATTTGCAACTAATTAAATGTATAGTTAGGGGGATATGAAAGACAATAAGAATTAAATACCATTTCCCAATTTCTTTTGTGGGATTCATGTAATATGTAAGCACCTATTGTTACATTGTAGCACAATCAAACTAAAACATTCTCTGCTATATATCAGGAATTAGAAGTAGTTACTGCAGTAGTATGTTCTCAGTCTTGTTTATGAAATAGTGTGTCTGTCTTCCTACAGTCCCCTTCCCCAAAAATGCAATCTTCCCTTTTGTTGTTGTTTGTTAGATTGATGCAAATGTGAAATCTGAAATCGTTAAAGGTCCCGTTTTGGGAAACAATTTGCTTACGTTATACTGTACATGGTTGTGAACTCTTAAAGATTTAATAAACCCTTTTTTCAGGTATTAAACCATAGCTATTGCAGAAAAATAAGATGTACATCCCCAATGTTTTCTATAATTTACAGTAACCACAGGACCATCAATATAGTCTTCTTTAATTTGCTTTCCTTCCACAATTACATGCCAAATTATACACTCGAGTTAATGGCCTAGCCATGTAGACTCCATTAAGTCTTTCTGAATCTCGGGTTGTGCACTTCCATAATGTTTAAGAAAATTTAAATTAAAAGCCACACAGGAGTGCATTGAAAATAAAATAGGAAACATCTTCTTCAGTAATCTAGTTTAACAAGCATTGTTTTAAATTGCAAGAGCTAAAAGTCAAATTGAATTGTGCTATGTTAATATGAAATGATGCAGTTGTAGTATAGAGTTTTTTTTTCTCAGTACAAGTGGAAACGAAGGTTACTGCAGTGCTAAACATTATATAATGATGTCATGAGCACAAAACATCTAATGGACAACACATTATTATTTTACCACAAATGCACAGAATAAAATTGATTCCATGTTTCTTAAATGGAGCAAACATTGTATATAGGTAATTTGTTTTGTACTTCGGGAGTTCGAAGCAGCGGGAGAGGCGATAATTGAAAGTGGGGAGCTGCTCAATGTGTATAAAAGGAACAATGCAGCGGGAAACTACCTGTTAGTACAGTTTAACCACCTTCATGCAACTGAACCATAATCTGGGAGGACCAGAATTTATAATCTCAATGTTTTTTTGCACGCATCTTTCTCAGACTGTTGATAGTGTATTACGAATCAGAAATTTAATGCCCTATTTCATTTAGCTGACCAGCGTACTATATACAGACTATTTTTTCATTCTTGCTTACAGAGGCTTGTATCTGATTTATTGTGACTTGCATTATTTAATAGACAAACACATTTCTTAGTGTGTTTGTTGGAATTTGTTACTAAAATACATGTTTATTGTGGAAGCAAATCACTGCTATTTTTAGATGGATGATTACCAATAAAAAGAGGGATGATTATCCTATCATCATATAAAAAAATCAATGCAATATCAGATTATCATGTTTCATAATCTACATGAATGTGCATTGTGTAACCCTATATCGAACAGAAAAGCATTTCAGCTTCAACCTTGTCAATGTATAAATCTATCAACCATTTAGGAAAGGGGGACAAAACCTTCTTTTTTGTAAACATATTTTACTATACCTAAAAATAAGGGCATGCAGGTAGTAGGTTTAATCTCCCCAGTGTATTGTTTCCTTGTGTTTATTTTGAGGCAGTCTGATTTTTCCTGAATTCCTTGTTCATGATGCATTACCCTGCCCCATTTTCATTCAGTTCCAGAACCAAGTAATCTCGTTGGAGTGGACATGTATATTTCAACTTTCTATGCAGGGCTTCGGCTCAACAGAAGTTATCAGGTTCTTGAGGAACTGATAAATAAAAGCCGAATATTCTTTGTAGAAATTGCAGCATTGACAAGGTATTATAAATTGTGAGAAAATAGGACTACAGTAACTCACAACAACTAATACAGAAATCAGTGCAAAGGATCAAATAAATACATTTCCAATGACATACACACACGTAAAAAAGCAAGGTTCATGTTCCATGTAAATGAAACCTGTGCATGACTTCTGAATTTTGTATGTTTGTGATATGACGATGTGACATGTACATGTGCTTCTATAATATTACTGCATGTCCTAGGTAATCAGTTGCCTTTCAAGCAGCTCCTTTGCTAAATAGACCTCTGGGGCATTCCAGCTAAAATAGCTGAAGAAATAAATAAATATGATAGGTCCCCTAATGAAGCCTTTTCCAAGCGATACTTAGGGGTGCTTACCTCATTATGCTGCTAAATACAAAGACTAAATATGACTTTTTCATTTTTTTAATGTGTCTTCATTTTGTCAATGACACCTTTATGGGACATGGCGTGTGCCTTAATCACTTTTGCTTATAATCGGCCATCAGTCAGACTGGATGCTTTACATCATAGTGCGTTTTCACAAGTCAGTGATAAGTTCAACTTGGCCATATAATGTATTTTGACTTACATTTAATAGTATTTGCTGTATGTTACATTCCAAAAGCCTTCCGTAGTGAGAAAATAAAACTAAAACTCTGTGTGTGTGTGTGTGTGTGTGTGTATATATATATGTGTGTGTGTGTGTGTGGTGGGGGGGTTCAGTGATTAACTGAACACTTGCATCCTATTGTATTGTGTATTTTATTGAAGATATTAAACTGAAAATAAAGCCGTCTTCCGGGCATTTTTCATTTGTACTGTCTATCTTCTCCATTTGTGAGTGTCTTACATCTTTCTGTTTAAATACCGCCCCAAAATACTCAGAGATTTGTGACTTTATTATAGTACAAATAAAATAACTACATTTGTTTTTATCTGTGCCTTATTTTTATCTTCATGTCAGGTGGCTGAACATTTGTGCTTTTACCTAGTCCTTTTCTGAGAAAACAAAAATAAATCAAATAAAGAAATGTTATTTGAGAAGAAGGACTCAGTGGAAATCCATGACGGTAAATACTCCTGAAATTATGTTTGATTTGTTTTTGTTGGTTAGCATGAGCCAGTATTTATTTTGTGTTTGCACATACAGTATGTCTTAGTTACATATTTATTGTTTCTATCCCAGGATAACGTCTCCTATATGCAGTACTTATTTTATAAGAGGGGCCCTTGGACACAAAAAATAGCAAATTCTTGTCTTGCAATAATTGTCAAATATTTTACCATACAAATTATCTTATGGCACATAAGTGTACATGCACTCCATGTATGGTGTACATTGCATGTTTTCCACATTCATGTTAATAAACTGGCAAATCAGATGAATATATGTTCTGGCCCCCATTCAAATTTCTAAAACTTTCTTAATAACATAAAAACATTTGCAGCACAGAGCCCTGGGGTGGATATGTGTGCATTTGTTTCAGTGTGTATCTGCAAAGGGGGAGCGTAGCCTAGGGGCTAGTGATGAATGAATGACCTTGAGGGTTGAGACAGAGGGACTAATCAAACACCAGCTAGCAGAGACAATAGTCCATTTGTTACAGTTACTTACTTGGGGACCTCTGCTCATTTGTTTGGGTGTTATGTGTGGTGTGTGTATGTGTGGTGAACTCATGTTAGGGACAGAAGTTAAGAGATTACCTTTTTTGATGAATACAGCTTATTTTTAACAGTTCTTTTAAAACTTTGAGTTGCCACATTTATTTTTGCTTATCAAGTGGGGGGCAACGTGATGACCTAGAGACCCTTCTATTACTATGTGACTATGTTTCAGCAAAACAAAAGGGAAGGATTTCTAATATATGTTAGTACAACTATAAAGACCACTCTTATGGTTGTAAGAGTGATCTCATGCCCATTCTTAGTGTTACAACTGCCAACTGTTCAGCTGGTGAGTACTTCAGACACCCCAAGATTTTAAGTTTAGAACACTCTTACAACCATAAGATTCTTAATATAACATAAGACTGGTCTCAACAGCTATATTAAATTATAAAACAATGGGCGAAAAAAAAAGAACATTATAATTATTTATTTAGGTAGTTTTTGTTTACTGAGATGGGTACACTTGGCAAGTACATGCTTATTTACAGGTATGACCTGGGATGGTATGAAAGTATTAACGATAACATACATAATTCAGGTTGTAGCCAGGTGGTCTAGTGAGCACTGTAACAAAAAATCAAGCAAATAGAGCATATTACAGTTATGAGTTGCATAGGGGGACCACACCAACTGGGATACAGCCCAGATTTTTTTTTCTGACTAGGTGTTGATTGGCTGTCAGCATTCTAAAATGGCGGTGAACCCTCTTGTACAATAGAACCATTAGAATTTTAGCTATAAAAAAATTGTTTTAAAACTATTCAAATTGTTTAGTTTAGTAATACTATTAAAACAACAAGGGATGGATTAACATTTGTAAATCTAACTCTAAGGTCATAAGGTACTAAAGTTAACACAGAAACATAGAAGTTGATGGCACATAAGGACCGCAAGGCCCATCTAGTCTGTCCATTGCTTTTTCTACCTTATGAATGTGCCATAGCCTTTACTCTGTCAATGGCTTATCTATTCATACTCATCTGTATTGCTCTCTTATGCCTATCCCATGCCTGTTTGAAGCCCTACACTGTATTCATATCCACCACTTCCTGAGGTAGGCCATTACATGCATCCACCACCCTTTCTGTGAAAAAGAACTTCCTCACATTAGCCCTTAATTGGCCTCCCTCTAATCTCATGCTGTGTTCTCTTGTCCTGCTATTTTTCTTATATTGAAACATGTTAGACTCTTTCACCTTGTTAATGCCCTTAAGGTGTTTGAATGTTCTGATCATATCACCTCTCTCCCTCCTTTGCTTGAGGGCATACATATTGAGCTCCTTTAATCTGTCCTCACATGTTTTCTGTTGCAGTCCCTGCACCATTTTGGTTGCCCTTCTCTGGACTGCTTCCATTTTGTTAATGTCCTTGTGAGGGTGTGGCCTCCAGTACTGCATGCAGTACTCCAGATAGGGCATAACCAGTGTCTTGTAAAGAGGGATTATTACCTCTCTCTTACAACTTGTGATACCCCTACTAATACATGCCAACATCACCCTAGCCTTACCTACTGCTTTAGTGGTCTGCTTGGATGATTTCAGGTAATCTGTAATGATGATGCCCAAGTCTCTTTCTACCCTTGTGACTGCCAGCAACTCCCCTCCAAACCTATAGGTGGCTTCAGGGTTTCTCTTCCTTATATGCATGATCTTGCACTTCTTGGCATTAAACCCCAGTTGCCATTCTTCCAACCGTTTTGCCAGTTTATCCAGATCTCTTCTCATTCTGCTCACACATCTGGATCATCTACTCTGTTTCAGATCTTGGTGTCATCTGTAAACAGACAAACCTTACCCTCCAGTCCATCTGCAATGTCACTGATGAAGATATTGAAGAGGACTGGCCCCAGGACTGATCCCTGAGGTACCTTACTTGTGACTTGCATCTCTTCTGACTGAATGCCATTTCCCATCACTCTCTGTTTTCTGCCCATCAACCAGTTTGCCATCCAATTGACCAACTTCTGACCCACCCCGAGCCTACCCAGCTTGTTAATCAATCTTCTGTGTTGCTCAGTATCCAAAGCTTTGCTGAAGTCAATGTAGGTGGCATAAACTGCTCCCCCTTGGTCCACCACTCTGGTTACCCAGTCAAAGAAATCTATGAGATTACTTTGACAGGACCTTCCTGTTGTAAATCCATGCTGTTTTGGATCCTCTGCTCCTATGGATTCCAGGTTTTGTACTATCCTTTCCTTAAGGAGTGCCTCCCTAATCTTGCCCACTACTGAGGTAAGACTGACTGATCTGTAGTTCCATGTCTCCTCCCTGCTACCACTCTTGTGGAGTGGGATCACATAAGCCATTCTCCAGTCTTCTGGGACCTCTCTTGTGCTCAGAGACTCACTAAACAGTTCTGATAATGGCTCTGCTAGTTCTACCCTTAGCTCCATTAATACCTTGGAATGTATGCCATCAGGTCCCATTGCCTTGTCCACCCTGAGCTTATCTAGTGCTTGTAGGACCCTTTCTTTTGTGGTGGGACTAGTGCACAGCTCTCTCCCCACTGTGTCCATGGTGCTGAGCTGTGGGCCCTGTCCCACCTTCTCCTTAGTAAATACTGAGAAGAAGTATCTATTTAGGATAGATGCCTTTCCATGGTCCTCCTCCTCACACATTCCCTGCTATCCCCTTTGATCTTAGCAATAACCCCTCTGGAGTTTCTCCTTTCACTAATGTATCTATAGAAAGTCTTGCCTCCTTCTTTTACTGTTCATACTAGTGTTTCCTCGGTTTGGGCTTTTGCCTGCCTTACTGCCTTCCCTGCTTCCCTTAGGGACCTCATACCTTATGATTCCCTGAGGGTTAGAGTTATTAAGTGATAACATTCTATTAGCTGTAGTATACCAGTGAATAACTGGCTGATATGGGTGAGTAAACAAAGGCTGAGATGCAGAAGTTGATTTTTCTGAGTATACTCTGGCTAATTGCATGTTGTTACTATTATATGACTAGTAGTTCTGAATCCAGGATTTTAAAATGCTGACAATATCACCCTATGTCATAGCAATCAAAGCTCCAAATACATCAACACCCAGCTATCTAAGGACTTCACTCACTTTCAAAACTGGCTAGAGGCCAAGAACCTGGTACTCAGTGCATCCAAAACTCAAGTAATGCTATTCAGATCTGGGGCTCGCTGATCATTCTGCCCTTGCCTCCTGGACATCAGGTGTTTAGACAGTTTCCCTCTCACTGTAGTCAAGAAATTTTAATATTTAGGTGTCACTGTCAACCCAGGACTTGACTTTCACCTCCACATCTCAAATCAGAGCAAGGCTACAAACTCTCAAATTGGCCAGGCCTACTGTCTCAAATATTTGCTCACCTCCAATGCCCTCTTGGCCATTGGCCATGGTGCCCTCCTCCCCTGCCTGCAGTATGGATCACTGCTCTTTTTTTTTAATCTACATTTTATCTCCTGGGTGCTGGCAGGCAGGCTGTTCCCCCCCATGGGGTACTCACCTCTGTTCCTAGATCCTCAGCCCCATCACTGGAATCATGGCTGGGGTCTTCATTTTTTCCTGATTTTCTCTGCACATGCCTTGGACATGCATACATGTGTGGAGGCATGCAAACACCATAGTACCAAAGCGCACTCCCTATTCATGCCGCCTGCTCAACGAAACTACCCTCAGGCCTCCACTTGGGTGCAGTTGGACTGAGGGGGTGACCAGGTCCCTCACTGGGAGTGAAGAACTACCTTTTGGCTGCTCAATCGAGCTCCTCCCCCGGCCAACCTCCGATGACCTAGGCTCACTCATGAACCTGGGAGCACAGGGAACTTAAGTTTAAGTCAGGAGGCAGTATAGCGCAGTGGTCTAAGGCTCTGAGCTGCAAATTTGGTGACATCCAGCAGACCTAAACTGGGTTTGAATCCCACAGCTTCCACTTGCATACTGTGTGACCCTGAGCAAGTCACTTAACCTCCTTGTGCTCCCAGGTCGCTCCTGTAAAAAAGCTTTCAGCTTAGTGTGCTATATCTGGTTAAACAACTAAATTAAAAAAGTTACTTGCTATGGTTCACATATTACATGCAAGTGGTGGCAGTGGGATTCAAACCCAGGTCTACAGATTTGCAGCTCAGAGCCTTAAACCACTGCACTATACTGCCTAGTATTAAAATGGTGGTGTTAGTAGTGGCCCTGTACTGTGCCATAATAACTGACATCTGACAATAGTTGATTCCACTTGCAATGTGGATCTCCATTCCATTAGCCGTTATGTGTGTGTGTGTGTGTCTCTAAACAACCTTTATTCTTAACCACTGAACAGTCACACATCACAATGGATAGGACATTTTTTGTCAAATCTTCAATGCCAATGGACAGTTTTTGATGACACATACATTACATATGGTAATCAACAGTTTGCTCGTCATGCATCGACAGTCTAAAGTTGTGTACTTCATTCATTTTTGTACACATATGTTTGTGACATTTTAAGAAAAAAAGGTTTCATGTTCTCTCTCTCAAGGCTCTATGTTACATTACATTACTGGTTGCTATGCCAGCCATGCATTGTTCTCTACACTGGTGCTGAAACATTTTCATAGCATGGTCAAAACACTTATGTTGGTGATATGACACTGGAATTCTCTAGGGTATCTATGTTCTAAGAATCCTGTTTTTGACAACAAATCACACATGCTTCCAGTCACATTTCTTGATTTTGCCTGTAATGTTGTCTTTTCTCAACCTACATTGACATTAACACTGGACAAAAAATACCATGCCTATCCATTGTCAATTTTTGCAGTTTTAATTTGGTGCTTTTACATGTATTTCTCACCTGCCTTTCTATTACTTAGGTGTGTATATATGTGTGTGTGTGTGTGTGTGTGTGTGTGTGTGTGTGTTAGTTGACTTGCAAATCTGTGTATCAAACTGAGTGTTGCAAATGTCCAAATATTTTTACATGTGAAATGCCATCACTAAGGGGTAATCATACCTCATGGCATCAAACATTTAGTTTGCAATGTAATCTATAGTTCATGTTAACATTCAAGTGCATTCCGCTGTTGATAACCAGTGTTAACACTCTTCCACTTCATGCTTTTCAGAATTGTGACATTCACAAGGTTGGCTGAGGTTCAAATTGCTACAAATAATGTTGCACCAGTGGTTAAATATGGTAGGCCCCGTGCCCTCACCAATTCTGCCAGAAAACGCCACAAGATATCACTGGATGCAGAGCATGCAAAAAGCTATATATCAATCGGCATTCAAATGGCACATTGGCTAATGGTCAAGAAAGAGAAGAATTTATCATCCTATTCTGATGTTGCTGGCTTTCTTCTAGACTGGTTATTGAAATGTTTTTTGTTTATCTATTTATCCTCCTACCTAGCTCCCAGTTGGCATTCTTGTCCTCACGTACTTAAGCTGGCTACCTTCTGTCTCTCCATAACTCCTTATAGGACACTTGCATATAACCCCCACGGCATGCCTTCCATGATGGGGTGGCAAGGGAGCCCCCTTCTCACCACCACGTCTGGATCCAGTTGTCTTTGATGGCCACAAAGCTGAGCCGACACATTAGTACAGCAATCAAGCTGACGCAACCTGGAAGCTATTTTCCGCCTCATATTTTTTTCCTCATACTGAGCGGGACATGCAATGATGAAAATTTTGTGAGCACACACACACCTGCATGCAGTCTTCCCATTGTCTGCCCTGGCTCACTCCCCTTGGTGCTCAGCATTGGTGCACTGGCCCCAGACTCCGCTATTGGCCAGCAATGCACCGACAGCTGAAGTCACCACTCCACATAGAGGGAGAGTGATCCCTCAGATGTTTGATCCCTCTCCTCCACTTCCAACCTCCTGATGACCTGAGTCCATTCCTGAACCCTTGTTGCCGGTGTTGCTTGAGGTGTGGCATCCAGCGTCTCAACCCTCACCACCCCCGGGATGGCTGTCATTGACATTTTTTTTTGTTTCATGTGACTATATTTTGACTATGTTTTGCTAGCTTAATTGCATTGATTGCCAAATTGTAATGGTTTCCATTCATTTTCAACAGGTATGATAACATAGTCCATGCTCCAAACAATGCTGTGCCAAAATCGCCATAGTGCATTCCACTCCGCAGCATGCACTGAAACGTTATGGCACATCATCTGCACTGTCCAATGCTGACATGACAACAGTGGATCATCAGCCTGATTTGCAAGACCATTTGTCCAACACTAGGTAAGTGAAAGCATAACCTCATTCACACCACAAGAGCTCTTTGATATTTTCACCACTTGTTCCCTGTATACTCTTATCACTGCATCCTGGGCCATCAAGCCATAATCAGCATGCCTCAAACAAATGTGAATACTTCTTGGACAATAAGTACAGCACACAAAGTATGATTGTCAAATTTGTTTAGCACTACATTACCTTTCCAGTGGTGCTATGCAATTAATTGTAATCAATTTGTTTTTTATTTTATACTAGCTGAAATACCAAACAACGATGTTTTTTCCAGGTGTTTACCTGGTGCTTTGGAGAGGCTTGAGAGACTAATGTCAGCAGTGCAGTCCATATCTTAAACAAATGTGGGTAAAGCAGTCTGAATAGCAAAGGCCCAAACCAAGGAAAAGATAGCCAACTTGGTTAAGAAGGGAGATAAAACCTTTTATAGCTACATTAGGGAACAAAGAAAGACTAAGGCAGGGATACTGAGGCTGAACAAAGAGGAAGGTGGTTGGGCAGAGAGCGACAGTGAGAAAGCAGGGATACTGAATGAATACTTCTGCTCAGTATTCATAATGGAAAAGCAGGGGGAAATACCTAATCCGGTCAATAGAATCACTCTGGATAGGGGGGTTGATATTAGTCCTTTCACAGAAGAAAGGGTTCTGAAAGAACTCTTCAAACTGAAGGTGGATAAAGCAATGGGGCCTGATGGGATTCACCCCAGAATTTTAAAAGAACTAAGGGAAGAACTAGTAACACTACTGACTACCTTTTTTAATAAATCATGGGAGGATGGTGTGGTACCTGAGGACTGGAGGAGGGTGGATGTGATTCCCCTTCACAAAAGTGGGAGCAAGACAGAGGCAGGAAACTACTGACCTGTCAGTTTAACCTCAGTGGTAAGGAAAATGATGGAATCACTTCTGAAGGAAAGAATTGTTGAGTACCTAGAGGCCAGTGGGGCACAGGACCCAAGGCAGCATGGATTCACAGCAGTAAGGTCATGTCAGTCAAATCTAATTGATTTCTTTGACTGGGTGACCAAAGCAGTAGACCAGGGAGGGGCTGTAGACATGGCCTACCTAGACTTTAGCAAGGCATTTGACACAGTCCCGCACAAAAGATTAATAAACAAATTAGCCAGCCTGGGAGTGGGTCTTAGGGTGGTAGCCTGGGTAAAACACTGGTTGGACAACAAGACACAGTAGGTAATACTAAATGGAGTCCACAGTGAAGAAAGAAGGGTTACTAGTGGTGTACCGCAGGGTTCAGTACTGGGGCCGGTCCTTTTTAATGTCTTTATAAGTGACATTGCAGAGGGACTAGAAGGGAAAGTATGTCTCTTTGCAGATGACACAAAGATCTGCAACAGGGTTAATATACAAGGTGGGGTGGAAAGGATGAAAAGGGACTTGGCAAGGTTGGAGGAATGGTCAAATGTATGGCAGCTTAGATTCAATGCAAAGAAGTGCAAAGTAATGCACCTGGGAAACAAAAACCCAGGGGAAGAGTACACAATGGAGGGTGAGATACTGACAACAACAAAAATGGAAAGGGGCCTGGGAATAGTCATATCAGATGACCTAAAGGTGGGCCAGCAATGTGAGAAGGCAGTAAGGAGGGTTGGGGGGATACTGGGATGCATAGGGAAAGGCATCACTAGTAGAAGACAGGAAGTTGTTGGCCCTCTGTACTGACAGTTGGTAAGACCACATCTGGAGTACTGTGTACAGTTCTGGAGACCCCATCTCCACAAAGACATAGGCAGGGTGGAGGCTGTCCAGAGGAGGGCAACCAAAATGATGCAGGGTCTGCATCAGAAGACATATGAAGAAAGACTAAAGGAACTAAATATATATAGCCTCAAGGAAAGGAGGGAGAGGGGGGACATGATATAAACTTTCAAATACCTCAAGGGAATCAACAAAGTCCAAGAAGGTAGCATCTTTCGGAAAAAGAGATGTGCAAAAACAAGGGGGCACAATTTGAAGATAGAGGGGGGATGACTCAGAGATAATGTGAGGAAGTATTTCTTCACAGAGAGATTTGTGGATACATGGAACAGCCTCCCAGAGGAGGTCATACAGTCAAAAACAGTGGGGGAATTCAAGAATGCATGGGAGAGACATAAGGCAATTCTAGTGGGGGGTAGAAGGAAGTAGGCTGTTGGTTAACTAGGATCTGCAGCTTATCCGTTAGGTAGGGAAATGGGCAGACTAGGTGGGCCAAGTGGTCCTTATCTGCCATCAAATTCTATGTTTCTATGCAAATGTGAATAACTGCTGAAGTATACATAATAAGCACAAAGTATCAGTGGCAACATTGTTGAGCAGAAAATTACCCTTCCAACGATGCTATGCAATCAGTTGTCATCCATTTAGTTTTTATTTTATACTAGCTGACATAGCAAACAACTGTTTATTTTTTTATTAGATTAATTCAAGGTGCTTAGGTGAGGCTTGACAGACAGATGTCAGCCATACACAGCATGCCTTAATTAAAGGCAAATAACTGCTAAAGTATACGTGATAGACACAAAGTATCAGCAGCAAAATAGTTCAGCATGAAATTACCTTTCTAACTGTGCTACACAATGAATTCTAAGCAAGTTGGTTTGTTTAATATTTAGGTAAAAACAGCTGACTTCATCGGGCGTTTCCAGTCCTGAGTCTAAGTCAACTAAGTAGGTCTACAGGCGTTATTGGCCTGAGTGGCTGTGCTTTCAGATGCCACCAACAGGAATATCTCTGCCTGAATGAGTTCAACATTATTTATCATACATGAGAACAATTGTTAATAGTGATCAAGTGCCTTTTACTTATTTTTTTTTTCAGCAGTCATGCACACTCTGAGGTAACAGAGGGATTGGGATGCAACGATCATCTGCGAGGCACATTGGCATTGTACTATGGTTACACGGAGACACGTAGTAACAGTGAAGGTTTCATCTACATGCCAGTCTCTCAGTACGTCAGCAGTACTCTTACAGATTTCTTTATTTGTTTTATTTATTAGGAATTCGGTAAATACCTTTTAGCACATGCTCTTTAACAAAAAGGTTCATCTTCAGCCAACGTACATAAGACATGATTAGCACCATGAGGTCAGACAAAGTGCAAAACAACAATAGGTTACAGTGATACAGTTGCATAGCTTATAGCTTACAGCATTGCACATTCATAGCTAGTACCAGGCTTAGTACAGTGTCAGGACAGAGTTATTTAGGAAGTGTAGTAGCACGTGAGGGAGATGAAGGAGAGGGGATGGGGAGGGTAAACTCGAGGGAGAGGGCCGCACCATAGACAATCAGACGATGGTTGATGGTCGATAGCATGGAGCTGGAGACCCAGAGGCAAAGTATCTATGTGTGAGGTAAATGCTATGCCTGTGGAGGGCACCCAGCTTTGAGTTAACTGTATTGACTATTGAGTCAATAGGATGGGTGAAGGAGAGGGTGTCAATGGCTTTCTAGCCACAAGTCGACCAGCACAGCACTGCACCACTTGATGAACTTGAAATGAATGAAGCATGAGTGAATTCAGTGCTTGCAGTTAAGTTAAATATAAATCCACTTCACACCTACTTAACAGGGGAGCAACCAACAGCAAACAGATTGCTAACAGATTACTAACAGCCTAACAGGGTAGCGGACACCTGCTGCTCAATTATATAAATTAGCGAAATTAGATAAATGAAGAGTGTTTTTTGAATGGTATTCATCTGCAGAGTGGCACATTGCATTCTTTTGCTATAACAAGCAAGATCCAACGGATGATGTTTACAATATCTGAATGGAACAGTTTAATTGGGAATGGCCAAAATCCAATTGGATTCATTTATCAGATCAGATATGCGCCCATCCCTACTTTATACTGTCCTCTTTCTCTGTACAGAAGTGATTACTGTGATGCTTGTGACCATACATATGAATCTGAAGGCATGCAACATGTTCTTCCCATCATCCATGCAGACTCTTTTGAAGCTGAATTAACACCACAGTATTGTTATTTTATTTTTATTTATTTTCTTTTATTAAACTCTATGATTACAAATACCTGTCAGCAAGAACTGATCATTTACAAAGGTGCCACGTCAAAAGATGGAGGGAGACATACATACAAAGGTTGACAATGTTTTACAGACTTAACACACAGAGAAAGCCATGCTTTAGATTTACAGACATTAAGGGAAAGAGAAATCATAAGCCAGTATAAGACAAGTTTCAGAGTAAGAATTATGAAGTATTAGACTGTTACTGTGAGTAGGGTAGGTGGGGTGCCAGGCCGAAGTAGGCAGGCTGAAGTGCCTTTGTCGGAGGGGAGGGTTGACTAGCAATATAGCAAGGTAGATAGGAGTTTTTCATTTATTTCAGTTTAGGATTAAAACGTTTGGGTCAAGGACTCTTTTTCAAAGGTTCCAAGTCAGTAGGGAACAAATACATTACAGATAGGACAAACATAAAAATTAAAATAAAAATACAGAGAAACAGTGAATCAAATTACACAGGCAAGTACATAGCAATTTTATACATCTTAATTACAATGGTGCCAGAATAGGGCTTTGGATAGGAGAGGAGGGGGGTACACTGTCCTAGTTGTTAATTGGATGGTCAGTAAGCCAAAAAGACAGAGAAGGTAAAGTGGTCAGCCTTGATGAGGCCTCGTCAAAGAGAAGAGGGGGAAGGGGGATGATCAGCCGAGGCAGACATTGTCTGGGTGAAGTGTGCAGGGGGAAAAAGTAGGTGAGGTAGAGATGGTGGGGGGAGGGGTGGGATAAAGGGAAAATAGGGTGGCTAAGGTGCACACTTAAGTATGCAGGCAGGTATAGGTCTTGGATGTGTCCAGATAGGACCTGAGCCCAGATTTGAAAATTCCAGTCTTGGTAGTATCAGTGAGGTCAGCTGGTAGTTCATTGTACCATTTCGGTCCATTGTACAAGATAAAATTCTGGGCAAGTTTCGTACATTTGAAAGGGATCATCAGCTTGTGGGAGGATGCACTTTTGGTGTATTTAGTTGGTACTGCCAGTTTAAAGAGGCTGCCTAGGGTGGGGGACGTAAGCCCAAGAATCACTTTTTTAAGGAAAAGACAGGTTTGGCATTGTACTCTAAGCTGGAGAAGGAGCCACCCGGTTTCATTGTAGAGGGAGCAGTTGTGTGTGTCAAGAGAGGACCCCAGTGTTAGGTGGCATGCCTTGTTGAGTAGTGTACTAACCCTGTTGAATGCAGTCTTTGTGCTGGCCCCATAGATAGGCAGCCCATAGTCGATGGACGACAGAACTGAACTACCAGTAGCAAGTTTGAGCTCTTCAGGAGTTATCGATTGCCTACGTTGAAAGAGGACCCCAAGCTTTATGTTTGCTGACTTGACTACAGAGTCTTGTGGCTTGAGAAAGTGAGCGTGTCATCAAAGGTGATGCCGAGGTACTTGAACTTTGCTACTTGGTCTAGAATCTCACCCTTGTGTTTGTGTATGAGCAGTGGGTGATATTTTTTTTTGCTTTGGGTTGTAGAGAAAAGCATGATCTTTGTTTTTTTGTGGTTTAGGAATAGTTTGTTTTGTGAGAACCAGGATTCAAGTTGGAGGAAACAGCACTGAAGTTCAGATGTAATGGAGTAATAGTCTTTACCAGCAACCGATATAACTGCATTGTCAGCATACAGTGCAGTCCATGCTGAGCAAACCGATGGGGCCGGGTTGATAAAGAGACTGAAGAGGAGAGGTCCAAGAATGGATCTCTGTGAAACCCCAAGGGACTAATGTCTGTGAAGTTCCATAAGGATGGGAGGGGATGGTTGAGGTAGGGGGGTAGAGGGTGGAGGGCAGGGGTGAAATAGAAAAAGCAGGTGCCAATAGCGTAAATTTCTCAGTGATGTTACAGGTCACTTATGACTGGGGTGAATGGAGAGGCAATCCCTTTAGGAGAAGCAGTCACATTCAGTGGTTGAGGTGAGGTGAAGTCGGAGTTGCTTTTAAAGTGTTCAAGCGTAGCAGAAGAAAGTGTTTCTTTGTTGAGGGTATTGTACCACAGAGGATCCCTGAGGACTCAGACAACAGCCAGATTGTGTTAAAATCACCCCAAATGATGGTCTCCAGTTTATGGTGCAGGCCCCTTGGGTATTTCTTGATGCTATTGAAGCCAATGGCCTGCTTTTTTGGGGGAAGGTACACATAGGCTATAGCAAATAAATTATTATGGGATCCAAGGAGAACTATGCTGGTGAAGACCTGAGATGGGGATCCATGGTTAGGGGATGGAATGACATGTCCCATGAAGGTAACCATCATGTAGATGTCACATCCCCCACCTCGTTTTGCAATCCTGTCCTGCCTGAAGATAGAGTGGCCGTGGATTGTGACTGCAGTGCCATGTATTTTAGTGACTAGCCATGTTTCGACAACATAGAGGATGTCAGGATTGTGTTGCTGTACACATGGGTTTGGAGTTCATCAATTTTGCTGAGGAGTCAATAGACATTGATCAATGCAAGAGTAAGGGACCAATCTCTCCTTTTTGGGGGTTATGCCATCTGCCCGCCTTGTCCTGGGTAGGGGAGTACATTTCCAGAGAGCAGAAGCAGCTCTAGAAGAATTCTCAGGAGATAGGTTTAGAGCATTTTGCAGACTTGCTTGTTTTTTAGGCATCTGTGCCACTTGGTGCTACAGTACCGGGGCTGTCCTGCTATGTTACAGAGTACTGCCATGATTTGAAAGTTCACCAGGGAGCTGAACACTTGAAGCTTCAGAAGGTAGCCAATGCGCCACATTGGGGTGCAGTGGGCCAAGGTATCATTGTTATGGGTTCCTGTGCTCATACCTTGAGTATAGTGCATGGCATTAAGTGGTGCTTGCTGGTGGCAAGTTTAATGTGGAGTGCCCACAGGGGGTAATGTGACAGCTTAGCACCATTAGCAAAACTACAAGCAAATTAAGATGCAGATTTAGGCCAGTCATGTTGTGTTTATGAAATAAATCACAGCTTGGCTGAGGGTGGGCACTGTTTTGTGCTATGCTAGCAGCAGGTTATGTGAGCTGCTTAGACAAAAAGGAGTGTTTTAAAGCCAGATGGACTGACCCAATGAGGAGACAGACCCCCACGGTGGCAGGGGTGAGAGTGTGTTTCATGGAGGCTTGGGAAGGGGTTGGGGGTGGGAGTAAAATCTGAGTAGCGCAAGAGAATTAGGAGGCAAAGAAAGGCAATCCAAAAAGCGCACCAATGGCAGAGGTGCCAAAAGTCGTCCAGTCCAATTACGGGCCACTAGCACCGCACCAATCAGATTCCAGCAGCAAAGTATTGGGCTCCAAGATAGTTACACATTCATACCTTAGTCTGGAATCCAGGGCTCACTTCAAGGAGGACAGAGATAGACAGTGGAGTCAGTACTGCGGCCAAAGTTGCGGCTGTTGTGCGCCACTTACTGTGGTAGTGCCAGCTGTGCGTGATCCCTAGTGGGGAAAGTAAAGTAAGAAGCCGATTAAAAAGGCTAGAAAAGCAGTGAGAGAGGCTCGGGTTGCTGGTGGTAGACCATCAGCATGGGTGCAGAGGTGCAGATAAATTACTATACAAGAGGTAGAGTGGATGTGGGTGGGGTGGAAAATAAGACAAAGTAGATTTGAAGAGGCACTATTAAGATCTTGAAGAAATGGAGTTGAAGATTGGTGGAGGACAGAGGTGCAGTGTACTCATAGGAGTCAAGAGCCAGCCACAGAGTGAAAAAAAGAAACAAGCATTTGTCAATGCCGAACGTTTGCTTGCAGGTATTTGCAGTGGTGTTTGGCACGTATGGTGCTTTACCCTAATGCCCTGTGCGATTGCTGGTATTTGCACAATAAATTTTCAGCATGACCTTTTTGTTACCCCCATTGTATGCTACATAGGCGGAAACACGTTTTGGGCAGGATGTGAAAAATGACAGCTGTACTGCTCATAAGGAAGTGTGGTAAAATGGCAATGTTGAAAATCTGGAGTGGAAATATTGAAAATTCGCAAACCTATGAGCGTGCGTGGGAACTGTGCAACGCACGCTCATAAAACAGTCATTGTTAGGAATTTTTTCACCAAATTTTCAACATTGGCATTTTAAAACCTGTGTTAATGAACAGTGTCACTGTGATTGTCTTACTGTGTCCCATACATTGATTTTGCACACCGACTGCGCCATTGTGCACTACATGGGCGGAAACACATTTTGGGCAGGATGTGAAAAATGACAGCTGTACTGCTTATAAGGAGGTGTGGTAAAATGGCAATGTTGAAAATCTGGAGTGAAAATATTGAAAATTCGCAAACTTATGAGCGTGCGTAGGAGCTGCACAATGCATGCTCGTAAAACAGTTATTTTTAAGGAATTTGTTCACCAAATTTTCAACATAGCCATTTTAAGATCTCTGCTCATGAACGGTGACACTGTGATTTTCTTAATGTGTCCCATACACTGAGTTCGCACAGCGACTGTGCCATTGTGCGCTACATGGGCGGAAACACGTTTTGGGCAAAATGTGAAAAATGAGAGCTGCACTGCTCATAAGGAGGTGTGGTAAAATGGCAATGTTGAAAATCTGGAGTGAAAATATTGAAAATTGTGAACTTACGAAAGGCATAGGAATCATGCAATGAACACTTGTAAAACAGTCATTTTTAGGAATTTTGTCACCAAATTTTCAACACAGCCATTTTAAGACCTCTGCTCATGAACAGTGTTGCTGTGATTTTCTTAATGTGTCCCATACATTGAGTTCAAGACACCGATCTGCCCATTGTGCGCTACATGGCGGAAACATGTTTTGGGCAGGATGTGAAAAATGACAGCTGTACTTCTCATGAGGAGGTGTGGTAAAATAGCAATGTTGAAATTCTGGAGTGGAAATATTGAAAATTCGCAAACCTACGAGCGTGCGTAGGAACTGCGCAAAGCACGCTCGTAAAACAGTCATTTTTAGGAATTCTTTCACCAAATTTTTAACACAGTCATTTTAAGACCTCTGCTCATGAACAGTGTTACTGTGATTTTCTTAGTCACGTCCATACATTGATTTCACACACCGACTCTATGTTGTGTGCTACATGGGCAGAAACACATTTTGGGCAGGATGTGAAAATGACAGCTGTACTGCTCATAAGGAGGGGTGGTAAATGGCAATGTTGAAAATCTGGAGTGAAAATATTGACAATTCACGAACTTACGAGCCCGCGAGCGAGGAACTGCTAACGAAACTCAGAACAGTCATTTTTTGAATTTTTACAAATTTTCAACATGGGCTTTGGGACCCTCCTCATGAGTGATGTCACCGTCATTATTTGGGCCCAAAGGGTGATTTCATGCAGTGACTGTGCACTGACTGCGAAATCACCCTTCGGGCCCGAAAAGCGCCATGACAGTGACATCATTCATGAGAAGGGGTCCCAAAAACCCCATGTTGAAAATTTGGTGCAAAAATTCAAAAAAATGCCTGAGATATGCAATAAAGTTGAAAATCCCCTATCTAGCTCATTATATAGCTTACTGGCATTTCCTCAGTTCACGGCCAGCTTTGAAGAGTGCAGACGTGTTCCTGGTCCACCGAAGATCATCACGCAAGCTCCAGAGGTAAGTATGGGGTGAGGGGTGTGGGAGGCAGGTGTGCAGTGGGTGGTGCGGTTGTGGGAGGGGGCGGGCGGGAGACTCGCGGGATGGTTTTTAATTTACAGTTTTTTTTCCAATTGACAACGTGGAACTTTTGCCATGCTGGGGTGGGCTCCCAGCATGGCAGAAGATGGCTGGGGGGGCCGTGGAGCTGATGGGGATTGGGCACCCCGCCGGCTGACAAAGTGGGAGGTTTGCCATGCTGGGTGGGCTCTCAGTGTGGCAGAAGATGGCTGGGGGGCTGTGGAGCTGACGGGGATTGGGCACCTGTCGGCTGACAAAAGCAGAGGTTTGCCATGCTGGGTTGGGCTCCCAGCATGGTAGAAGATGGATGGGGGACCGTGGAGCCGATGGGGGATTGGGCAACCCCACGGGCTGACAAAGTGGAAGTTTGCCATGCTGGGGTGGGCCCAGTGTGGCAGAAGATGGCTGGGGGGGCAGAGTCACCATGGGGATGGGGCACCTCGTCGGCAAACAACGCTGGGATATTTGCCGCCACTCGCGGGCTCCCCAGCATGGCACCAAAGTTAGGGGGCGGCGTGATATGGTGCCTGTATGACAGCGGTGGTTTTGAAGCGAAGACCACCGCTGTCATACACAGCTCCCGCACCCATTGGTGCAGGACCGCCACGCCTGTTCAACTGAGCAGTGGATTGCAAGGGAGAGGCACACCTCCAAAGTGTGCTCCTCTCCCAAAACATTCCTTGCGCATGCGCGCACGCGAACGTAAAAAGAAGTAGCCTGCTGGTAGAGAAGCTGCTGATGTGTGGAAGGTGGCTAATACAGTGTAACGGCAGCTCAGATTAAACGTAGATGTACATTGTTGTACTTCCAGTTGTGTCAATTGCATCACATTTTTCATTTTTTACCACTTTAGCACACTGTGTTTGCACTGTGCATGGATAATCATGTCTGTCACAATATTTATTTCTTTTAGTAAAAGACTTATAATTTATTTTGCAGTACAGGGCACCACACACACTAGCCAGATGCCTCTATTAAGGATGATGTTCTCGGACTATGCGGCGTGGAAGAAGAAGAACATGCAGATGCCATAGAACACCATCAAAGCAGTGGCACTGAAGGCAATGCAACTGATATTGCTAAATCCATTGTGCAGCAGACCATTTTCATGGTTTTTCAGGAAAAAATCATGGAACTGGCACGGAAATGTTCTTTGACAATTTGTGGATGATGTGGTCTGGACCTTGAAATCACACAGCGCATAACTGGCATATGCCAAACATTAACTTGGGTGTGTAATGTGTTTTTCCTGTCAGTTTTTCAGCTGAATGTTCAATCTTCTAATCTGACAGAGTGTCTTCCAACCAGTATTCAATACTGCCTGTGAGTGACCTGCTTGGTTGCCCCAGCTGGATTTTCGAGCCATGTCAGATTCTGGACTTTGTTGCCTTTTCTTTGCAGCAAGTCCATTATTTATTTATTTATTTATTTCAGTTTGGGATTAATAACTTTGAGTCAATGACTCATTTTCAAAGGTTCCAAGTCAGTAGGGGACACAAATACATTACAGATAGCATAACAAATACAGAGAAACAGTGAGACAAGTTACATAGTCAAGTCATTGCAGTTTTATACATCTTAAAACACTGGTGCCATAGTAGGGCTTAGGATGGGGAGGGTACACTGTCCTAATAGTTAGCTGGATGGTCAGGAGACCAAAAGACAGAGGGGGTACTGTGATTAGCCTTGATGAAGCATCATCAAGAGGGGGAGGGGGGAGAGGAGGCGAATCAGCCTAGGGAGGCATTGTCTGGGAGAAGCGAGCAGGGGGGAAAGAATTAGGGGGGTAAAGATGGTGGGTGGGGAGGGGTGTGATAAAGTAAATATGGTGGCTAAGGTGCATGCTCAATTTCAAAGGCAGGTACAGGTCTTAGATGCATCCAGAATTATGTTACACCTACTGTTTGTTTCCATCACCCTTTGCAATATGTGGTTGTCTTGGATAGCCTCCAGCAGTACCTGTTCCCCTGGTGATTTCTGTACTTACTATCTGACAGTCAATCACAACAAGGTTTACATATCCCACTATAATAGTATTTCGTTTCGTGCTGAGTTTCCAAATTTGGTCTCACCATCTTCCCTTCCAACATCATCAGTTGGCGAGAGTTGCCTTTACATCCCTCCCCTACCGAGACACCAGTTGAGTGTGAACAGTACCGTCTGATTGAAAAAAGGTGTATTGTCACTGTGCGTTTACTCATCTTTACGTCCAGACGTGGATTATGCCATTTGCATCTGTGTTATCTCATACTACCCACTTCCAATGTCCCATCCATCCATTCATCCTCTGTGCCACCATTTTATTTTCTTCATCATACTTAAAGGTGCGGTCTACAATGCAGTCAGCATCACCAGCCATATCCATTCGAATTTACTTCTGACTGTCATCTGGTAGGCCATCTTTGTTGTAAGGTTTAACAGCAGCATCCATATACATTTCTTATACTGTATATATATATATATATATATATATATATATATATACATACACGTTAGCATTAACAGAAATAGATTTTTCTATCTGAGTGATTGAATTACGGCATAAACTACTAAGTTATTATCGTGCGGTATGACTGTGTTCTGTGGTTCTCCAGTATCTTGCCATTTTTATTAGCAGATTTTATTACATTGTGTGTGTTGCTAGGACAATAATTGAATGGCTGCCCAAAGCATACACTTTGCCTTGCTTTGCTTCTGCCTATATTGTGCTGTACTTTCATACATATATTGATGTCTATGTTTAATAAATTAACTGTTGCTTTTTTTTCTAGATTTGTCACAATGGCCTCATTGAATATAAATGGACCAGTCAGCCACAACTTAAATATGGCTTGGAATGCTGGTGATTTGCTTATGGCAAGTGCCGTTCTAATGTCAGGAAATAATTATGGGAAAATTGCCCTCCTGTATCGCTGCTTGAATCATGTGATGATAAGTGATTCCTCATTTTTCCGGTTCTAGCAACTTTATGTCTTACTGGTCATTGAACATCACTGGATTTCAATGGAGATCAGTCTGATGTCTGAAACAATTAACAAAAATGTGGTCATAATGGGTAACATACCGTTTGACTACAGTGTCTACACATACAGGAATTTCAGTTGCAGATCGAGATATGCATGCATCCCATCTTTCTGTTCTGTTCCATGCAGGTGATGGCAGGATAGACAGTCCGGGTCATTCAGTGCAGTACTGCACTTACACGTGCATGGACCTTGAGTCAAAGGAAATTTTTGCAGTAACAGTGGTAGACACGCGCGAGAGAGAACTAAAGTCTACCAACATGGAAAATATAGCATTCAAGCACACAGTAGACTCTTTATTGAACAGCAAAGTTGCTATAGTAGAAATTGTTATGGATGCACATGTGCAGATTGCATGCTTGATGCGTGAGTATATGTAGTGTCATTTCTTTTTGGATTGCTTAGGCTGTTTCTAACCTTGGTCCCATTCTTAATTGTGGTTACTTGTACTATCATTTCAGGTAATCATTATCCAATGATAAAACATTAATTTGATGTTTGGCACGGTCCAAGAATCTAGCAAAACAAATTGCAGCAGTGAGTGTTATGAATGGTAACTAGTGAAACAAGCTTTTATGTACATGGCCACACACGCACAATACTAATGTTGTCCCATTCTTCATTTCAAGGCATCACAGCAGCGTGGGTGCAAGCCATTACTCACTTGGTGTTGTGACATAGTAAACCATTCCTGGCACTGTTGCCAGAAGACAGAGATGTATATGGACTTCATAGTACAACCCAGTTACCGCACGCTATCCATTTCCACTCTCCATTACTACTCACCAACTGTAACATCAACTTTCTTATGTCATGTTTTGTATGTTCCATATTATAGGCACAATGGATTGGAGTGGTACACCACACCGTCAATGTCCATGAATGGGTTTTGTGCAATGGCTTAGGTGGGAAACAACATTGCTCTCACTCAGACCTTGAAGGTGGCCAAGATAAGGAATGGCTTGTGCCTGGATCACCGCCACATCTGGAACTTATCAAACTTGTTACGGACAAACGGTTTCATAATTCGGTGAAACATTACATTACTTACCGGTACATGCTTTTCTTATTTTCCACTCATTTACAAATTACTTGTTAATTGTACTTCTCACTGATATCTAATGTTTATTATCCTGTGTTTTTATGTGTGTTGGGTAACATTACCACATTATCGTCTTTTCATACTCCATGTATTCGCAACCACTATTTACACTGATACTTACTATAGATTGCTAAAGACTGTGTTCCAAACTTAACATATCACTAACATGCAGTGTCCTTCTAAACTGCAAGTAGATGGTGTTTAATAAAACAGCGGGGATTCAAGTGCTCCTTGTTGAGGGGAGTGTTGACATCGCTGCAGTGGCAGAGACTTTTGGCCACACAGTACCATGATTTGGATCTGTTAATCAAAGGGTATAAAATTTAAATGAAAGATCGAGAGGTTGGGTGAGTGGGTATTGTAGCACTCTGTATGAGGGAAGGTCTTCAATAAACGAGAGACAAGGAGGAGGAGAAAGGGAGGACATAAGAACTATGAATGCAGCTTCTTGACTCCAACGGTGGAAAGCTAAGGCTGGGGCTGGTGTACAGACGAACAGCACAATCAATGTAACTGGCCATGGAGCTAGCAAAGCAAATAAGTAGTGTGTGTAGAAAGGTGAGTGTGGTGATTGTGGCTAATTGCAATCTGGCAGTGGGTATATTGGTGCACCCCTGCCACCTCTTGTGCCATGGATCATTTGCTCATGGACACTATCCAGGATGGCCTGCTGACACAGCTTACCATGCCAACATGAGAAGTTAACACGCTTGGCGTGGTGCTGTCAAATGGGTAGGCAGTTAGGGGAAATAGAGGTGGTGGACCATCAAACGGTGTGGTTCTCTCTCTAGATGGGAAGTGACTCAGCAGGCACAGTAACAAATGCAGGGAATTTTAGGAGGGTGGACTTTGTGAGGCTGAGAGACATACAGCAAGGGGGTCTTTAGTGTATTATGCTACAGACAGATGCACAGACAGAAGTGGGCCTCAAAGTGATTGCAGAAGGAATTTTTTAGATATGTCAGGGAAAAGAGGAAGTTCATGGACTATTTAGTGATAAAGTGCTGAGGGGAGTGAGTGGAAATGGGAGAGTAGAAACCTTACGTAGTAAGGTAATACTTTTTTTTTTACAATTGTTTAACCAGGTGAGACACACTAAGCTGAGAGCTTGTTTACAGGTGCAACCTGGGAGCACAGGGAAGTTAAGTGACTTGCTCAGGATCACACAGTATATGTAAGGGGGCTGTGGGATTCAAACCCAGGTCTCCAGATTTGCAGCTCAGAACCTTAAACCACTGCACTATACTGCCTCCCCCTTTTGCTCTGTCTTCACAAAGGAGAAGCAACTATGGTTGTTGCTGACAGGGAGCATGAACAACCATGCCCAATGCAGGACATCAGCTGGTAAGGCGCACCGAATGTTGCCCTGTATCGCACTGTGATTCTTATCCAGGCATTGGGATGTTATCCAGTCCCTTAACAGATCTTTGGTCTGGCAGCACATGGATTGTTGTGTGCAATGGAGGGCAACCAAAAATGTTACAGGGTATGGAGGGCAAGGACTATGAGGACTGGCTGACTGCGTTGAATATGTATGCACAGGTGGAGAATAGGGATAGCAAGGAAACGATTGAAACAGTCAAGTATTTTAGAGGGATAAAATGAGTAAGGGTTGGGATACAAGACAGTGCAGACTAAGACTGGAATACAGAATATTAGTAGGGGGGAGAAGAAGAGGCACTACTTCACAGTAAGTGTGGCATTAAAGTGGAACGCTCTACAAGAGGGTGTGATATGTTTGCAAGTATGATATTTTCAGAGGGTGGGGAACAGAGCATGGAGGGAGGGTCTGGGTGGAGGGGGCAGAGGATGTCATGATATTGACTTATGAGGATGATTTTGGGTCATCTGCAATCTATGGCACTATCCACTCACTTGTGAAGACATTTTTAGACCATGTCCCCCTAGCTATGCACCCTAACATTTCATTTGCTTGTGCCGCCACCTTTCTACACTGCTCCTAGTTGTTCATTTTGACATTCACCACCTGTGGTCTTTCTACACCGGTGAAAACTGCAGCATTTCCCCCCTTTCTTGCATTCAGAAGTCAGGTGTTAGGCACCCAGTTGCAGAACCCGGCATTTCACAGCATTACACTTTAGTTTCCAGACTTGTGACCATCTCCATACAGTCTCCATATCCTCCTGGTGTCAGGAGGTGGCAATAATGGCATTGCTGCAATCATTACATGTTCATTTCCATTTACTTTTAATGATTCCATTCCTTATGTACATTGCACAATGCACTTTTGTCACAAGCAGTTGCTCTTGCAGCTTAATGCCAACAAACAGTTTAAGGTGAACTACAGTCAGGCAAGGGGTTGCTACTTTTTAGATTTTATGTACCGTTGATACAACGACAGAATTCCAGCTCTTCTGTCTCTGACATCTTACTTTCCTGTCTCGTCTTTCAATAGGAGTACTTCTGACCTGGAACAATTCCAGCAACATATTTTGATGTATTCATCCAAGTGATTTGCATATACCTTTCCTGTGTACCATACCAGAAACTATCTTGCTGCAATTGACTACAGTTCTTATGTGTCATGTCCTTATCTTCTGAATTCAAAAGGGGAGATGGTGTAAGTATTAACATTAATGTACTATCTTAATTTCCTTCTGTTATCTCATGTTGCAAGGTCATGCTGCTGTGCACATCACTCGATTAATCTCCGCTATTCGATCAGCAATATTGGTTACCATTTTTGTTTCAATTATAATTGGCAAGTTGACACAGTAGCAAGACATCCATTTACAAATGTATGGCACCGCCCCGGGACTGAACTGTGTAGCTTTGTACAGATTTTAACAATGTTTCATGCACTACAATTTCCATACTGTTTGCATTTCACCCTTGCGTTTCATTTACCATCCCGTTCTTGAACCACAATGAAAAATACTGTCTGTGGTATGGAAGGCCACTTTACACTATGTACAAATGAATGGTACTATGACCATGGCTAACCCACCTTAAAGTCTTATCTTGATATTCTCTAAGATGTATTGTTCCACCACATCTCCTACTTGCCACACTGTAATATAATATGTTACCATACACTTTCATTGTGATACAGCAACCAACACTGAGAATGAATGACATTCAGTAATCTATCTTTCATTGTATAATATTACAGACAGTGATCGGGGACATGTTTTATAACATGTGTAATTGATATTGATTTAGACTAAGCACAATCTGTGCAATAATACAAAAGCAGTCATAGTACGCTGCTGTTTTGCACACTTTTTTTTAATCCAAAGGCCCCGATCCACCCCAACTCAATCAGATATCACCTAGAGTCCTTCCGTGACTCATGATGACAAATGATTCACACTGCTTCCTAATGCTCATTAGTCATCAATAGCAGCCCACCATGTCATGTATTGTTGACTTATATATCACCTTTAGCAAGCTATGCAACAAAGTATTGTGTGCTTGAAGTATGCACTGCTTATATGCTGTGTGCCATCTTGTGTAGGAAGTCTACCATGCTATGTCATATTAACATTGTTTAACATTACCATTAATGCAACCGTTCCTAACATTGCAATTCAATACCTGCTCTGTTTCTTCTTTTGCTTTCTAAGTCTTGTTCTAAGCCAGACAGTGGTACTATGCAATGGATTATTTGTGATAGATTTGGTTTATTGTGCCTATAGTATGCATAGATAAGTAATAGTTAGCATTAGGATATGTTCCAAACTTGGACAATGTGACCTGACAATCAACACTGTGCTTCAGATATGTGTGGAGGTGAATATTCACTTTAATAACATGGGTTAGAATAACTTGTAACCATTTTTAGTAGTAACAGATTCCATAAAGATTCTATTCAGCAGTTGAGCAACGATTACATTAATACAGTCACGCCACGTGAAAGCAATTAACGGCAAAGACATACACATGCATACAATGACATTTATTTCTGTTTAAGGAAGCTGCTTTTGCTGGACAATTAACTATGTGAAATTTTACTGCACTATGAACAAAGGGAGGAGGATGGGAATACAGCAAGAGAGAGAGAGAGACATACTTGTGTTTTTAGTTTATATGGGTACATGGAGTTTTGGAGACAAAGTCAGGGACAGATGTGTTTGTAGAGAGAGACTGAGATGGAAACAAACTGTCTTTGCAAGCTGGGAATGACTTTTCCAATCTTCAGGAAATGCTTTTCAGCATGAGTTTTTTGTCTGTACAAACATCATTTTATGCACACATTCACACATTCAAGTGTACTTGCAGACAGCGAATTCATCCACACTAATGCTTGTGTGTGTGACCGCTCTGATTTTGCTCATGTTTCACAGCACACATTCTGCATGTTGCTCATCATGATAACCACTTACGCCGGAGTGTGTCATGCCATATATATTGTTAGCTTTGTTGCGCATAAAGTGCATTGTAAGATGCCTGTCATAATCTAACGCAACACTGTTAATTTTCTCTTACTGAACACCAACTGTGTTTTTGTTCCTGTACTTTTCCCAGATACCAACATTTGTTCAATAAGCGACACTGTCGGTGGACAGTGGTTCCCAAGAAGGCAAGGAAAGATTACAAGTATATTCTGCAAATGATGACTGATGTTCTCATTGCAGGACTGCAGAGTACAGCACTGTTACTGCTTGTGCAACAACGGCCACTGATGATCCACATCACATTCAGCCAACCACTGCATCTGTTCTTCCACCAAGCACTAAGGTACTGATCGAGCAGCATATGTCATGATTTCCTTATTGACAAAAGACAAAGACTTGCATATGGATATGCATTGCACCATTGCTGTGCTAGTGCTGGACATTTCATTTTTTGTAAAGACCAAAATGGTACCACAGTCTACGTAGTCCTATGTACTGATGAATCATTGTCACATCATCACATGCTCTGAACTTGACACCATTTTAATATTAAACACTTGCCAGAATTCTACCTGGGGTCGACATTGCACAGTTGCAGCATTGCGCAGATTAATGATGCCTAGCTTTTTGATACAGTCAATGTCAAGGTAATCCAGCATTTGCCACCACAGTAACAGGCACAGTCAGAGGATTGTCGTACACTGCTGCTCCAAAAAATGGAGCCAATATGAAAAACATAGTGATTCAGGCTCTCAGTGGAATGGTGTTTTTTGGCTAGATATACAGTCTTTTTTTGTAGTTACTCTTTTTATTGAGGAATCAGCACACCTGATACAGCAGGTAACATAAAACAGTGCAATGAGAGCTACTTTTATACACACTTACAAGTAGACTACGCAAATACGTAACTAGTGGTTACAGAGAATATTGCGTAACAGAAAGACATTGCGAAATAATATGTAAGAAGTTACATAAAACTAGAAGCATTCTATATAGAAAAGTTTTTATCTAGCATACATATACAAGCAATACATTATATCAGTCCTAAATCATGAATCTAATAAGTTCACGGGGGCTTTAATAGCTCTTTTGCATAAGATACCAGTGATGAGATATGAGATTTGGTAACCTGACCTAAATATGGCACCCATATTTCCATAAAAGATGCACTCATTTTTTTTGCAAAATGAATAAGGCACATATGAGAGACGAGTGAGTCCATTGCTGCTAACCAAGCTTGGAATGAGGGAAGTACTGAAGTTCTCCATTTCATAAGAATGAGTCGAAGGAGCTCAACAGAGGCTTGGGTGAGCCATAACCTTTGAGACTGAGACAGTGTCCCTTCATCAAGTATTATGCCAAGCAATCAAAAAGAGGGAGAATAGGGCAGGTTTCTGGCTAGGGTAGTTGAGCAAAACTGAATTACTTTTTCCCATAAGGGTTGAAGAGGGTTGCACCTTCACAGAATGTGGAGTAAATCTGCTGCAGGTGATTGACATCTCCAGCAAAGGTCATGAGGGGTCAGTCCCATTTTATGAAGTTGTAGAGGGGTTCTATACCACAAGTGGATTATTTTATTTTTAATAAGGAGACTTCTTTGATCCACGCAGGCCTTATGTACTACCTTCCAACAGTTTGACCACTCCTGGGGGAAAATGTAGTATCTAACATCCTCTCCCACCGTACCTTAGCAGCTTGGGACGGATCCAGTAGAACATCCCTGGCCCAACCTTTGATCCTACCTGCTAACCCCTTGCTATTTGGGGACCACAGGGCCAGAGGGAACATTTCTTTGAGGGGACCAGCTCATGTTCCACACATCACACAAGTGCATTTAGATATAACCCTAGTATTGTATAAGCTGTGAAGTTGCAAGTATTGCCACAAACACTCTCGAGGTAGGAAGTGGGAATCTCTCAGAAATTGAAAGGACACAAAGGTTTTCTCGTTATCCTGAAGTAGGTCCTGAAAGGTAAGTATCTGGCAGGCTCTCCAAACTGGCCAATCAATGGGTTTCTGATCTATTTTTAAGTAAGGGTTGTTCCACAATGGGGTTCGTAGACCAATATGAAAGCACCTATGACTGCTTTTGCCTAAGGAGTGCCAGGCCTGATGACTACATTTGATAGTTAACCATTCCTGCACAAAACTGGGACAAGAGTGGCCCAGAAAACAAAGTGGGGAGATACCACCAATAGCGGCACTTTCTATTTCAACCCAAGCTGGGAGGGATTCGGAGTGCCTGCTTAAGCTATTGCACAATTTGGCGATCTAGAATGCCTGTGCATATCTCTTACAATCAGGAAGGTTCCATCCCCCTCTAGTTCAATGGGCTCTTAATTTGGCTCTGCTGTAACAAGTTTTTTTGTACCCCATAAAAACCGGCTCATGAGCGTGTGAAATTTTTGTATCCATAGCTGAGGGATACTTATGGGGAGATGGGAAAGCAGATAGAATACTTTAGGGGCAAACATCATTTTTAGGGCAGTAATCTTACCTGCCATCGATAAGTGTAGCTGCTCCCAATGTGTAATAGCTTTGGACAATAATGTCCATACTGGCATAAAATGTTTATGCACTATGGAAGGAACGTCTACAGATAAAATGTTTCCTAAATATTTAATGTCTTGGTCCATCCACCTGAATCCTAAATCTTTAATCATCTTGCTGGATGTGTGGGGGTTAAGAGGTAAAACCTCTGACTTTGTTTTGTTAATCTGAAGACCAGAAATGTTACCAAATTCAGTAAGGATGTCCATAATGTATGGTATACTCCCAAGTACATCTCCTGTTAGGATCAGACAGTTGCCCACATAAGCTTTGGTATAGTACTCCTGGTTTCCCAACTTTATCCTGTGTATTTTGGGGTGCATATGTAAAGCAGTTGACAGGGGTTCAATAGCCAAGATAAAAAGTAGGGGTGATAGGGGTCAGCCCTGTCTGGTGCCCCTGTGAAGCTGGAATGGGGGGATATCATGGAATTTGTAAGTACTTTACCTACTGGAGACTGATATAATGTACGTATCCAGGAGGAGAAGTATGGTCCTACATTAAACTGATTCAAGACAGTGTGCAAAAATTCCCACTCCACCGAGTCGAACGCCTTTTCAAAATCGATCGAAATTAGTGCTGCTGGTGTGGGGAGTTTTGCCGCAGCCTGAATCAGAGTAACCAGGGCTCTGACATGATCAGAGCTGTGTCGACCCTTGATAACTCCCACTTGAGAAGGGTGTACAATATCTGGAAATACCTTTTCCAATCTCATCGCCAGAGCCCTGGTTAATATATTAGCATCCACATTAATTAAGGAAATTGGCCGATAGTTACTAGGGAATGACTTATCCTTACCTTCTTACCTTCTTTTGGGAGAACCGTGATCACCGCCTCTCTCATGGATTGGGGAAGTTCGCCTTTGCCCTGAACCTCATTTAACATATCCATGAGACGGATTATTATTTCAGGGTGTACCAATTTGTAATAGTCAGCTGGAAATCCTTCACCACCAGGGGCCTTGTGTGGGGCCATACTCTGGATTGCCACATGCAGTTCCTCCCTAGAGAGTGGAATATCCAACTCAAATTTTTGGGCCTCTGTCAAGGTAGGCAATGGCAAATGTTCCATGAATGTTTGGAATTTTCCCTGATCCCATTTCACGTGAAATATATGTAAGTCTTGATAAAACTGAACCATTGAGTCATTAATTTCTTTTGGGGAGTATGCCATAGTCCCCCCGGAGTTGTGAAGGCCTGTAATATATCTATCTGCTTGTCTTTTTTTTTAGTCTATAGGCAAGGAGCTTACCAGCTTTCTCTCCTGCTGCCTGATAATGATGTTGAGAGCACCTGATATTCTACTCAGCCCTTCTAGACATAAGCGTATTAAGATGGAGTCAAACCCTTGTCAGTTCTGACCGTAAACAATTACTTCTAAGCCTCTCTGGGTTATTTTTATATTCCGCCTCAAGCTGCTTCAACCTACTCTCCAGTTGTAATATCTCATCCTGCCTCTGTTTTCTGTGATGGATGGCAAAACTTATAATTTGACCCCTCATGGTGGCTTTATAAGCCTCCCAAATCATAGCTACTGAGGAAGACCCTGGAGGGTTTAACTGAAAAAACTCTTTTGTTTCTTCTCGTACAAGAGTCTGAAAATTTGCATCCACCAGGAGGTGGGGATCCAACCACCAGGCAGCAGATTTACCTGATGTGGAAGGGGACATATTTACTTTTAGTAGCAGCGGCGCATGGTCCGATAGATATAACGGTTCTATGTTGGAATCAGTGGTCACTATTTCAGAAGTGAACCAGTAATCCAATCTACTTGCCATGGCTTTAGCTGTAGAAAAATAAGTAAAGTCTCTGACTGTCGGATGCTGTAACCTCCAAATATCAACAAGACTATGTAACGACAACATGTCTTGGATGACTTTATGGGATCTAGTGTGGGTGTCCTGTTTTTGATTTGAGCGATCTAGGAGATAATCCATCATTAAATTATGGTTCCCCCCAATTATAATCCCTGGATTATCAGATATTAAATCTAGGATATGCTGAGAAATCACATTAAAAAATTCTGGAACATCTTCATTAGTGGCATAGATGTTTACTAATAAGATGGGACCCAATGGGGTTGCCATCTTAACCAGAACCCATCAGCCTTCTTTATCTGCTTTCTGGAGCAAAATTTCCCATTTAAATTTTTTGTGAACTAGAATAGAGACAACCCTCTTAGTCTTCCCTGAGATGATGTGGACTTCTCTTCTCATCCATTCTCTAACAAGTTTCTTGGATTCTCTGTGAGTTAATTTGGTCTCTTGTAAAAACACTATATGGCTCTTAAGTTTCCGGAGCCTTGTCAAAATCTTACTCCTTTTAATTGGAGAATTCAGTCCCCTAACATTCCAGGAGGTTAAGGCAATATCCCCTAAACTATCGATATTTCTCGTGATTGTTCGGGAAATTTCTGGTCACCAAATAGTAAAACCAACTGACTAATAATAAGTTCACCCAGTCTCTTTTGTGTGAAGCCTTTCCTACTAGGCACGCCTCTACAAGTTTAAGTACCTGCTGCTGCTTACTGTCATATGCAAGTAGTTCTCCTTTAAATGCAGAGAGGACACCCCATACTACTTTGCCTCTCTGCAACCCCCCACCACATCTATAATTTTTACTAGATCCTATAGATAGGTCATAGTGGGGTAATACGCATGACACCCCTATGTCTTTTGGAGCCAATATCTGAGGAAGGGCCCTGCTATTTGAATAGGAAGACAACAAGTGTCTCAAGTTCCCAGAGCACCCCTCTGGGGCAATGATGAAGTCAATGCCACACTGACCAAATACACAGTAGAGAAATCACCTACTTTGTTCCATTCTCCAGTGGGGGGGGGGAGTATAGCCCCGTATATCATAATTCTGATCAGCCATCCCAAACATCGGATGGTCACGAGATCATGAAGAAAAAAACAAAAAAAAATCTGCATCTTAAATCAGATCAAACATATACCTAAGCTGGAGCTTGATATGCAGTTTGCATGCCCCTATAAACCAATCACTATCTACCATGTAAGGTATTAGATAGAAAATATATAATGATATCTTTAAACATCAAACTTAAACTTAGAACCGTTATCATAAACCTTCATAATCAGTTCTGTGTAACACTGAAAATTCGCTGCAGTCCAGACCCCAGGCGGGGCCAATGCCATAGCCTATGACATCGTCAGGCACCCTTAGCATGTCTGCTGTGGCAGTGAGAACAAACAACCTCTCCCTGAATGCCCAGCAGAATCTTCAGGAACCCCTGACACCCACATGTAGATCCACATGAGTCCCCATCAGCTTGTAAGACTAAGGAGGTGTTACTGTGGTAACATGCTCATCTGAGGTTGTGAATAGGGCCTCCAGGGTCTCGACAGAGTTCTCAGTCTCTTCTGTGTCTCCAATAGGAATTCAATCAGCCCAGTCCCCAGGCAATGGGGACCAATCTTCTGACTCATCTCAAAGCTCACTAGGTTGTTGGAAGGTGGGGGAGGGGTCCAACTCCGTGGGGAGGAGATTGGCTAGAGGTTCATATCTGTTACTCAGCTTTACTGGAGTGTCTTCTGGGGAACAACTGCTAGCATCAGATTGCAAATATCACCTCTGCTGACTCCTAGATCTGTCCCTCTTTCTAGCTGGTTTCCCTCCTGTTGCAAGCTTTTTCTTTGAATGAGCCCTCAACACTTGGTACCAAGACTGAATGTTATCTTTGTTAGGCATCTCTGGCATGGAGCCCTGTTGAGGGCTGTCCAGGCTCATTTTCATCTTGGATGAGAGGTTGCCTTCCGAGTGATGGGTATTTGAAACAGAGGGCCTGGTTGAGCTGTTTATTGTGAATGAACTGCTCCACTGCTGAAGGACTATCAAATGTAATGAATTACCCTTGATGCTGAATACATAGCAAAGCAAGATAGCGCAATGATGTCGGTGTGTTCAGTTTGTAGAACTGCTGCTTCATCCCTCCATAAGCCCTCCTACGGGTAGAGAGATCTTGGGAGAAATCCTGATACAGCTGGATGCGCTTGCCATGCCACACAAAGGATCCGTGTTCCCGTGCCCTCCATAAATAATATTCTTTTTCAGGGAATCTCAGAAATTTATACAAGATTGGTCTAGGATGCTCTCCTTGTTTGAGGCGGGGAGCTAAGGAGTGGTGCGCTCGTTCGATCTCCAGAGGACCGCAGTTTTCTTGTATGAGCTCAGGAAGGAATACTCTGAGGAATGTGTACATGTCTCTGCCTTCAGCCCCTTCTGGCACCTCCACAATTCATAGATTTTTCCTCCTGGCCCTATTTTCTAAATCTCCACTTTATTAAATAGATATTCAAGTTTTTTATGATGATCTTGCAGGGTTTTCTCCTGATGCTGTACTGCAGTGTTCAGTTGCTGATTCTGATGCTCTGTGTGGGCTACTCCAGTGGCTAAAGCAGAAAGGTCTTGACAAGTTTTATTTACAGTTTGCTTCAAATCTGCAGTGTCCAGTAAGATTTGGCCGAGTTTAGCCAACATAACTGCCATATTAGGGTTTATTTCATTCATCATCGTGACAACCGACAGTGATCTGCTTAGGCTTGCCAGGCGTCGCTTTCATCCACACTCTCCCAGTAAGAACTACTACCAGCACAGGATCCGCAAGGCCTGAAAAAATCCTGTCTCTAATTAAAGCAGTGTATTCTCTGTGAAACACAGATTCGAATGACCAACTCCCTAAATTTTTGTTATTGTTTGCACTTATTTGTGAAGCATGCTATAGTGCGAGGGATCGGTGTTTTAAGCACTGTGATCTGGAATCAGAGCCACCTCCTTAGAAGCACTGTTCCCTGCAGAAATGCCACTGTCAGTCCTGATTCACCAAGGCCTGCTGTGCAAGAGATAAGCGGACACTTCTAGTTCATTGTATCTCTCTACAAGCACCGATCAGAATGAAAAGCACACCGCGTGAAAGGCAGAACCCCCACTGTTCATTTCAGCTAGGTTGCAATCTCTATCTATCAGAATGAATTGCCAGGTTTGGCATAAAAAGGTCCCCCCTTAGAGAGTGCAGGAAGATTATACTGCTGCCACTATGCCGGTAGGCTCCGCGCCCCCCAGATATGCAGTCTTGATATTTCTTGTTAAATGACGGGCAGAATAATGTCCAAGAGATGATTTAACAATATATTTGAGGCAGGAAGAGGCACAGAGGATCACTATACAGTGTAGTGCTGGATAATGACATACATTTAAATCTACAAGACCACAACGTCATTCTCAAGGGTTGTTAGGAAATTGGTGGTGCTCAGATTGACTGCATAAATTATAATAAATGAATACAAGGTTAGAACAGTGGCAATCTAAAGATTATTCATGTAACCTATAGAAGCTAAATAAGAAGAGTATGACAAATTTGAAAAATAATGACATACTGACATGTCAGACAAAGCATTATTAAAAATGTTAACATTTATATTTTGCTCTAGGACAATATACAAAGGTGGGCAAGACAGATGTAAAACTCACTACATCACAATTAAAAAGGTCATGGGAGGACACATAGCTTTACTCAGTGCATCAGGGCAGCTTCTAAGTTTTTTAATAGCAGAAATAGCTTGATCATTCAATCCAGTGGTCAGTTTTATTTCTGTTCTTTGGTAACTTGTTAAGGTTATCAAAGTAGAAATCCAGTGCAGTCCACCCCAATTTGAATTAATCCAATTTTGGTTATGTTTAACAGGCACCCCTATCTCTTCTACTTCTCTATTCTGACAGCCAGACCCCTAAGTGTGTACGTAACGTTATAAAATTGTATGGAGAGTATTGCAAATAACATCCTTTTCCTTCACGGGTGAGTAGTGGTGCTAAGATGGGCCGAGATGGGAGGAAGGAATATGGATCATGTTATGGAGAGGAGAAAATTTCTTGCAGCAATTAGATCTATGGTGAGGGATGTTGCAGAAAGCCTTACTATCAGTAATCTGTCTTCACTGTTCTGCTACTTACATTTGCAGTGCCTTCTCTATAGTCCAAGATTTCTGTCTTTGTCATGAAACAATTCCATTGTTACCTGCATGGCCCTGATTTCACAATGGTTTTTCTGACCCAAACAAGCTGTTTTTTAATGACAGTTAATTACTGCAAAGACTGTTGTGCCTGTCAATGATCATTGTATTGTTTGCCAATAACCAAAAATTTTATTTTTCATTAATGCAGTATTAGTTTATAAATAAACAATAACTCTGTGCTGTGCAGTGGTGCATTGTAGCTATCTGATATAATTTACACAATCCATTACATTGTAATAATAGTACAGATTTACAAGATCTTCGTACTTTTGTTTTTATTAATAAAATTGCTTATTGCGTTATTAAAGTATCTACGCAATGTTTAATAAATTCTACTCTTGATTAACATCCTTGTGTATGTTTTGTTTTTTATAATTTTCTGAATGACTTTAAATGCAGTTTACTATTGCAAGACACCACTTGATAAGTGTGTCCTACTCATTGCAAACACCTTATTAATGATGTTGTGCTGTCTTGAACCTCATTTTTGATCTTCAGGCTGTGTTATAAGGTGGCACGACTGGGAAAAAATTAGATTTTTACAGAATGCTGGGATACAAAGAAATAACACACAAAGTGCAACTAACAACAGAATATTGAGTAGCACACAGTCAGACATCTGAAACGTGTTAACAATGAGACATAGAGACACAGACACTTATAACATGATTGGATTGCAAGGCACATCAAGTATGCCCTTGTGTGTCTTTCAAAGTAATGACCTCAGAAGTGTTACAACAGGTAAAAAGAATAGTATTAAATATGGACAGGCATTGGAAACCACAAAGCATGCAGAGAGATACAGAACCAATGACTGACATCACAATAGGATCGCTAAGCACACAGTCTGCACACATGCATCACCTGAAATAAGGATACCAACGCTGGGACACTAGTTAAAAAAAACAGCTGGAGATGGCTATCACTCTCTGTAGATGGAGATATCAAGTCGCGTAATCTGACAGCGCCTGATGGCGGGATGATATATGTAGATATATATGGGTCATTCTCTGATATGACTGGGCCACTAGTGTGACATTCTGGGTAAATAAAAAAACTTTAAACAAAGTATGCTTGTGTTGTACTCACCCTAGAAGTTGATTATTGGATAGTAAGAAGATAATGCTCTTTTCTTTTTCCCCAGATATTTATTACTGTGTCTCACCTACCAGCTCAGTGTCTCATGGGTGACATGTCCAACACTGCTCTGCATGTGCTGTTAGAATTTGTTTTTCACAGATTCAATATTGTTCACTTTAATAGTGACGCCTAGCATATGCTATAACTGTATGTCATTAAACAATTATCATTTCCTGTTTTCTTGCACTTTTGCCATCTGTTGGTCCACCATTATTACTGCCTTTTAGACATCTAATGTTTTTGTCACATCCTATGGCTATAAACTAAAAAAATAAAAAGTTCTCTGTCTGTTGACTAGTCTGTTGTACTTTATTGGAGCACCATACTTTTCAAAGACTTCTTCAATGCCACCAATGTTTTAAAAATAGTGAACACGTGTCACTGTAAAAGTCATGTGGTTTACATGGACACTCATAATGGCCCAAAGTCATATTTTCTATTGAAAGTGTGTCCATACCAAGCAAAGCACATTTTTTATGGAATAATTCTTCCACAGATTAAACCTTGGAATTTTGTTCAAGCCATTATTTTAACAAAAGTAATACTGAAAATGAATCTGTGTCCTAAAGGCACAATAGCTGTAATAGATAAAGTCTGTTATTCCCACAGAACTAGATTGTCTTTTACTTTTGATAAGTCAGATTCACAGAATTAAACTTTTATTGCAACTTCATCTTCTTATGGCGATTGTCCCACACTCTGAGTGTGCCAGTACATGTCTATGCCAGGACTGATTGCTGTGCCCCGGGTTAGTTTTGTTAATAGACAAATGTCACTAGCAAAGTTTCATGACACAGTGTAATGGCTTTTTGGATAGCAAGAGACTTGAATGGGTTAGATGCTGTGCCATGCATTCTGTGAGATTAGCGATGGTGTGGACAACTGAGATAGGGTGGTAGTTTCCTAGTAGTTAGGGATCACCACCATTAGGGAGTGTGATAACAGTACCATGCTTCCTGACAGTTTGGGTGGAAGACACTAAAGAAATACTGTAGAAGCATGCCCAGTGGACAGGAGACAACAGATGCTGAGAGGTAGAGAAGCTAGTGGTGTAAAATCTCAAGGAACTTGCCTTTGGACTAGGCATTCTGAGAGCTTGGCAAGGGTGGAGTAAATTGAGATATGGTGGTAGTTTCCTAGAAGAGAAGGATCACCACCTTAAGGGAGAGTGATGGCAGCCATGTGTTTCCTGCCTATTGGTATGGAAGACAGAGAGAATGAGAGGTGGAAGAGAGGCTGCTGGATTGGGGATAGCAGGTGCTTAGAGCTAGAGAGGCTTGGGGTCTATATCAATGCAGTTGCCTTTGGAGGGTTTAAGGGGTGGTGTTCTCAATGTATCAAATGTGGACACATGGGTGATGGAGGAAGGGCTGGAGTGAGAAGAGGTCATTTCCATTGAGTTTGAGGAGGGGTACAGGTGTCAGAGATCTTGGAGGATTGAGGCACAGTAGGTGAAGAAAGCATTGGATTAATTTGCCAAACAGGGGAACAGACAGGAAGGTGTGATCAACCATGAGGATAAGGATGTGGGGCTGGACAGGTGGGTAGAACCGAGTGTGTGAACCACCTCTCAGATCTTAGAAGGGTGGCTCATATTAGATTGGAAGGTGTGAGAGAAATGTTGGGCTTTGGCTTGCCTATCTGCCTTAATGCACGGGCAAAGCAGTATGACATGGCAATGAGCAGAGGCAGTATTATCCTTGATTCACTCTGACAAGATGGACTCAGGCAGCTTGTGCTTGATCTCACCAGAGATGGGGCAATTCTTGATCTGGTAATGACCAATGGTGATTGAATCACAGATGTCCAGGTAGAAGGGCAACATGGATCCAGTGATCACAACACTATGTGGTTCAGTATAGGGACAGAGACTCTGGGTCATAGTAGGACCAAGGTTTTGGATTTCAGAAATGCTGACTTTGCGTAAATGGGGAGGGATATCAAAAGAACCCTGGAGCAAATGGGGCAGGAGGGGGAGTGGAAGAACAGTGGGAGCATCTAAAGGAATCCTCAGGATTGCCAGAGCAGCTGCACAGGGGAGGGAGCTGGATGTCATTGTCCACCTAGGGACAAATGACCTGGCTGAGAAAGGGATCAGAGCAGTGCAGAAAGAGTTTGTGGAGTTGGGGAAGGGCCATAGACAAGTAGTACGCACGGTAACCTTCTCTGAGGTGCTGCCTGTCTACGGCATAGGTGAGGCTAGGGTGCTCCACACCATGGGATTCAATCAGTATTTGAAAAACTGGTGCAGAGCTCAGGGATTTGGCTGCATTGGGGACTGGGGGTCCACCTGAAGTGATGCAGGCCATACTGGTGTAACCCCTGTTACCCGGGGTTACTAGAATCCTAGTAAGACCTAGTGGTAGGCAGGGAAGGCAGCTTGTGAAACTCCAGTTAAATGGATTTCACACTGTCTCACTCTGCTCTCAGTCTCAGCTGAGACTGAGGGATGACATCACCTCGAACTTTTGCAGCTGCATAAGCCACACTGGAATGTTGCAGTTGGAGGTTAGCATAGAACATTGGGGATTTTGAATTCAGTCTGAGTGCAGTCTTGGTGAGAGACAGTAGTACAGCTGTCTGTGTGCTGCAGGCTGTCAGAGCTTTAAGCTCTGTTTTAGAGCTACTGTTAAGAAGGTGTGTGTTTCCACTGTAAGAGGAACACAGAACCTGGTTGTTGAAGTGGTGGAGACCGCTGTTACTGGTCCAAGTGCCCCATCCCTGAGGGGATGGGGGGAAAGGTTTGCCTGTTTTCCAGGGGCAACCCTCCTGGTTCAGGGTAAGGGAAGAAGCTGCCTATTTCAAGTTGTGCTGCACCACCAGAAGCTCTGAGAGAGAAATTCCTGTGGAGGAATCGTCTGTGGGGCACCTGCAACCAAAGGGTGAGTTTGCTCTGAAAGAGGGCCATGTGTGTTTCACCTTAACAGAAGGAAACTAAAGGGACTGTTACTGTGGGGTAAGGAAAAAGACAGCCAAGTACAGTTGTAATGTGGGGATTGGACTGCTTAATCAGTGAGGGGCCTAGAGCAATGGGCTATGCCAATTAAAAGTGTGTTCAAGTCCAGCACAAAGGGAAAGCAAGACAAGTAGAGGAAATGTGACATACATTTAGCCATAATCTACATTGCCAAACTTTACAGTATGAGGTGTTTACTGTCCAGAGAAATGGCCGGGTATGAATTGTGGGAGCGAGAGGTGGGAGATCCCCAATCAGTAGTAACCAAATTCATCTCTACGGATTTGCTCTGTGGTACCTTTACTTTCTCTCAGGTACTTGGCCAGTGCCTGAGCAAAGTACCCAGACGTGGGATTAAAAGAAACATTCCCTGATAGAGCTGAGGTGCTCTTAGGTGGTTTAGGGAGCCACCAGTGAATTTTTCCATGACATATGGAAGGTGTCCGAGTGGCCGGCAAGGGAGCCGAGCCAGTGAAAACCCAGAACAGTGTACAAGTTTGGGCTGTGTACCCAAAGCAGCATGCGAGTCCGGGCTGTGTGCCCGGTGGGTTCAGAGCCTGAGGGCTAAAGTGTAGAAGAAGTGTTCATGATTCTTTTAATCTACATTACCAGGAGTGTAGCCCCATGGGGGTGCATCTATGCTTTGTTTATTCTGTTTGGATGTGAATAAAAGCCACACTTGAGAATCCCATTTCTGGTATTGGATATTACAGTTATTGCTTCCTGTGTTCAGAGTTACTTGGGTGCCCCTGTGCAGAGTAGCCAAACCTAGTCCTTGTGCCGAGTGACCTATTCCTCCCCGAACCCAGCCCACCTGGTATTGCTGTCAGATTCAAACAGCATACCACCTGTCATTGCAAAATGAAGGCATGTGGGGTTACACTGGCATAACTGTCTGCATCTGTCCAGGAGAGGAACCAGGATTCTAGGTGATAGGTTTAAATGCTTCATTGGCAAGCATTTAAACTAGCCAAGGGGGGAGGCACTGGAAAGGAGCAGGGAAATCCTATCCCCCAAAATCAGGTTAGTAAGTGAGGTAAACACCAAGATAGAGATGTCAATAGGGAGAAAGGCATGGGTAAATGGAGAAAATGACAAAGACAATAAGGACAAGGATGGGGCAAAAAGGGGTAAGACCATCAAGAAATGGAGGGTAATGAGTACCAATGCCTGTAGTCTGGGCAACAAGCTCCTGAACTGGTGGCCTTGATGGAAGAGGGATGCCTGGATATCATAGCAGTCACAGAAACATGGTACACAGAGAACCATGACTGGGATGTTAACATACCAGGGTACACAACCTACAGGAGAGACAGGGAGGGTAGAAGAGGGGGAGGAGTAGCTCTCTGTGTAAGGGAAGGGATAAAGGCAAAGGAACAAAAGAGTAAACAGGGAGGAGAGGAGGCACTGTGGGTCACCTTAGAGATTGGAAATGGCACCACAATCCGCACAGGGGTTGTATACAGACCCCCATCTCAGGGGGAAGGAATGGACAAGGATATGATAGAAGGCATCCTTAGGATGGCAGAGAAAGGGGAGATACTATTGATGGGGGACCTGAATATGCCAGATGTTAACTGGAGCACCTTTGCTGCAGCCACATCCAAGAGCAGGGCCATTCTCGATGCCCTACAGGTGGCATGCCTCAGACAGCTAGTTTTGGAACCCACTCATGAGGGAGCAATCTTAGACCTCATACTCTTTAATGGGGACAGTGAGAGGATTTCATATTTAGAAGTGGGTAGCATTCTGAGAACAAGTGACCACCAAACAGTGTGGTTCATGATAAACTCAGCTACAGAGTCAAGCCATTCAAAAGTGAGGGTACTGGACTTCAGGAGGGCAGACTTTGGCAAGATGAGAGAGTGCCTTAGAAAAGCACTAGCAAACAGGCTAGAAGGATGGGTGGAGCAACAATGGGAAAACATCAAAACTGCCATCACAGAGGCAACAAGCCTTTGTGTGAGGCAAATAAACAAATCAAAACAAAAGAAAAAGTCACTATGGTTCTCAAAAGAGGTGGCGGGGATGGTTAGTGAGAAAAAGATAGCATTTTGGAAGTATAGAAACATAGAAACATAGAATTTGACAGCAGATAAGGACCGCTTGGCCCACCCAGTCTGCCCATTTCCCTACCTGATGGATAAGCTGCAGATCCTAGTTAACCAGCAGCCTACTTCTTCCTACCCCCAACCCCTAGAATTGCCTTATGACTGTCCCATGCATGCTTGAATTCCACCACTGTTTTTGACTTTACAACCTTCTCTGGAAGGCCGTTCCATACATCCACAACCCTCTCTGTGAAAAAATACTTCCTTAAATTACCTCTGAGCTGCCCCCCTTCTATCTTCAAATTGTGCCCCCTTGTTCTTGCACACCTCTTTTTTTGAAAGATGCTACCCTCTTGGACTTTGTTGATTCCCTTGAGGTACTTGAAAGTTTCTATCATGTCCCCACTCTCTCCCTCATTTCCTCGAGGCTATACATATTAAGCTCCTTAAGTCTCTCTTCATATGTCTCCCGGTTCAGACCCTGCACCATTTTAGTTGCCCTTCCCTGGACAGCTTCCATCCTGTCTATGTCTTTGCAGTGATTGGGTCTCCAGAACTGCACGCAGTACTCCAGATGTGGTCTCACCAGCTGTCTGTACAGAGGGATAATAACTTCTTGTTTTCTACTGGTGATGCTCTCCCATGCATCCCAGTATTCCCCAGCCCTCCTTGCTGCCCTCTCACATTGCTTGCCCAACTTTAGGTCATCTGATATGACTACCCCCAGGTCCCTTTCCATTTTGTTGTTGTTAGTATCTCACCCCCCATTGTGTACTCTTCCCCTGGGTTTTTGTTTCCCAGGTGCATTACCTTGCACTTCTTAGCATTGAATCTAAGCTGCCATACATTTGACCATTCCTCTAACCTTGCCAAGTCCCTTCACATCCTTTCCAGCCCACCTTGTGCATCAACTCTGTTGCAGATCTTTGTGTCATCTGCAAAGAGACATACTTTTCCTTCCAGTCCCTCTGCAATGTTGCTTATAAAGACATTGAAGAGGACCGGTCCTAATACTGAACCCTGCCGTACCCCACTACTAACCCCCCTTTTTTCAGAGTGGACTCCATTTACTATTACTCTCTGTGTCCTATTCTCCAGCCAATTCTTTACCCAGGCTGTCATCTTGGGACCCACTCCCAGGCTGGCTAACTTATATATTAATCTTTGTGTGGGACTGTGTCAAATGCCTTGCTAAAGTCTAGGTAGGCCTTGTCCACAGCCCTCCCTGATCAACTACTTTGGTCACCCAGTCAAAGAAATCTATCATATTTGTCTGGCATGACCTTCCGCTGTGAATCCATGCTGCCTTGGGTCCTGTGCCCCTCTGGCCTCTAGATACTCAACAATTCTTTCCTTCAGAAGTGATTCCATCATTTTCCCTACCACTGAGGTTAAACTAACAGGTCTGTAGTTTCCTGCTTCTGTCTTGCTCCCACTTTTGTGAAGGGGAATCACATCTACCCTCCTCCAGTCCTCAGGTACCACCCCATCCTCCCATGATTTGTTAAAGAGGGTAGTCAGTGGTGTCACTAGTTCTACCCTTATAAGGAAACACAGAAGGAGCAGGACAGAGAACTGTACCAGTTAATGCAGAAGGAAGCAGGGAGGGAAGTCAGAATAACAAAGGCCCAAACTGAGGAAAAGATAACCAACTCGGTTAAGAAGGGGGATAAACCTTTTATAGGTACATCAGGCAGCATAGAAAGACAAAGGGAGGGATAGTGAGGCTGAATAGAATGGGCGGTGGGTAGGCAGAAAGGGACAGTGAAAAAGTAGGGATACTGAATGAATACTTCTGCTCAGTATTCACAAAAGAGGAGGAGGGGGAGATGCCTAATCCAATTAACAGAGGCACTCTGGATGGGGGGAAGGGTCGATCCCAGTCCTTTCACAGAAGAAAGGGTTCTGAAAGAACTCCTAAAACTGAAGGTGAACAAAGTAATGGGGCTTGACGGAATTCATAGAAACATAGAAACATAGAGGTTGATGGCAGATAAGGACTGCAAGGCCCATCCAGTCTGCCCATTTCTTTTTCTACCTTATAAATGTGCCATCGGCCTTTGCTCTGTCAGTGGCCTATCTATTCATACTCATCTGTATTGCTCCCTTATGCCTATCCCATGCCTGTTTGAAGCCCTGCACTGTATTTATAGCCACCACTTCCTGAGGTCGGCCGTTCCATGCATCCACCACTCTTCCTGTGAATAAGAATTTCCTCACATTCCCCCTTAATCGGCCTCCCTCTAATCTTATGCTGTGTCCTTTTGTCCTGCTATTTTTCTTATATTTAAACATGTTAGACCCTTTCACCTTGTTAATGCCCTTATGGTGTTTGAATGTTTCGATCATATCACCTCTCTCCCTCCTTTGCTCAAGGGTATACATATTGAACTCTGTTAATCTGTCCTCATATGTCTTCTGATGCAGTCCCTGTACCATTTTGGTTGCCCTTTTCTGGACTGCCTCAATTTGGTTAATGTCCTTGTGAAGGTGTGGCCTCCAGTACTGCACACAGTACTCCAGATGGGGCCTAACCAGTGTCTTGTAAAGAGGGATTATTACCTCCTTCTTACGACTTGTGATACCCTCTACTAATACACTCTAACATCCCCTAGCCTTACCTACTGCTTTAGTGGTCTGCTTGATGATTTCAGGTCATCGGTGATGATGATGATGCCCAAGTCTCTTTCTTCCTTGTGACTGCTAGCAACTCCCTCCCAGCCTATAGGAGGCTTCAGGTTTCTTCTCCTATGTGCATGATCTTGCACTTCTTTGCATTAAATCCCAGTCGCCACTCTTCTGACCATTTTGCTAGTTTATCCAGATCTCTTCTCGTTCTGCCCACCCCATCTGGATCATCTACTCTGTTGCAGATCTTGGTGTCATCTGCAAACAGACAAGCCATACCCTCTAGTCCATCTGCAATGTCACTAACGAAGATATTGAAGAGGACTGGCCTGAGGACTGATCCCTGAGGTACCCCACTTCTGACTTGCATCTCTTCTGACTGTATAACATTTCCCACCACTCTCTGTTTTCTGCCCGTCAACCAGTTTGCCACCCAGTTGACCAACTTCTGACCCACCCTGAGCCTACCCAGCTTATTTATCAATCTTCTATGTGGAACAATGTTGAAAGCTTTGCTGAAGTCAAGGTGTCCGACATCAACTGCTCCCCCTTGGTCCACCACTCTGGTTACCCAGTCAAAGAAATCTATGAGATTAGTTTGATAGGACCTTCCTTTTGTAAACCAATGCTGTCTTGGATCCTGTGCCCCTATGGATTCCAGGTGTTGTACTGTCCTTTCCTGAAGGAGTGCGTCCATAATCTTGCCCACTATTGAGGTAAGACTGGCTGGTCTGTAGTTCCCTGCCTCCTCCCTGCTACCACTCTTGTGGAGCGGTATCACATGAACCCTTCTCCAGTCTTTTGGGACCTCTCCTGTGCTCAGAGACTCACTAAACAGTTCTGCTAATGGCTCTGCTAGTTCCACCCTTAGCTCCTTAAGTACCCTGGGATGTATGCCATCAGGTCCCATTGCCTTGTCCACACTGAGCTTAGTGAGCTCTTGTAGGACCCTTTCTTTTGTGAAGGGACTAGTGCTCACCTCCCCCCCCCGTGTCCATGGTGCTGAGCTGTGGGCCCTGCCCTACCTTCTCTTCAGTAAATACTGAGCAAAAGTATCTATTTAGGATAGATGCTTTTACAGGGTCCTCCTCCTCTCATGCCTCCTTTTCTCCTTTGAGCTTAGCAATACCCCCTCTGGACTTTCTCCTTTCACTAATGTATCTATAAAAAGTCTTGTCACCTTCTTTTACTGTTCGTGCTAGTATTTCCTCAGTTTGGGACTTTGCCTGCCTTTCTGCCTTACTTGCTTCCCTTAGAGAAGTTTGGTATGCCTCCCTATCTTCATCCCGCTGTGTTCCCTTATATTTCCTGAAGGCCAGCCTTTTGGCTCCAACCTTTTCTGCTACTGTATTTGAGAACTAAAGTGGTTTTCCTTCTTCTTTTGCACTTCCTTTTCTGTCTAACACAATGGGATGTTGCTTCAAGTATTGCATCCTTAATGCTTGCCCACTTTGCCTGTACCCCCTCACCTGTGTTTCTTTTTGCCAGGGCTAGCTTAACTCTGTTGGCCATCTTATCAAAGTCAGCTCATCTGAAGTCCCATATTTTTGTCTTGGAATGGGATGATTTAGATGTAGTGGCCAAATTGAACCATACCATGTGATGGACACTGGCCCCCAGGTGACCTTCTACCTAGAGATCTGTGATCCCTTCCCTGTTAGTCAATGCTAGATCTAGGATAGCCCTGTCTCTTGTGGGTTGTTGCACCAGTTGTTTGAGGCCCTCCCCTGCAGGGAATCCACCATGTGTCTAGTTCTGGCAGATGTTCCTGCTGGTATTGACCAATCTGTATCCGGCATGTTGAAGTCTCCCATTATCAGAACCTCCCCTTTAGCTGTCATGTTTTGTATATTTTCTAACAGTAATGTGTCTATGTCCTCCCCCTGGTCTGTGGGCCTGTAGACAACCTCAGTTCTTATGGCTGTCTCATTTCCTTTTTCCAGGGTGACCCACAGTTCTTCTGGCTCCTTACGTGTATTCTGAATTTCTGTAGCTTTTGATATTTTCATTGACATACAGGGCCACTCCACCCCTCCCCCCCCTTTTTGCACCTCGGTCTCTTCTGAACAGTACATAGCCAGGTACTGAAGTCTCCCAAGTGTGATTACTGGTAAACCACATCTCACTAATTGCTACTATGTCCAGTTTAGCCTCTGACATCATTGCCTGCAGGTCTGGGATCTTATTTCCCAGGCTGTGAGCATTTGTGTACATGATTTTCCATTGACTAGATTTTAGTGTGTTAGTTGGGTGAGGTTTGACATTTCTCCTGTGCGCCGTATGGGGAGATGGACCTTTTTTCTTAGCTGGTGATGCAAATGAACTGCAAACATGCTGATTCCCTGTTTGACCACTAGCTGAGGGAGATGGGGTGTTCTTCCCATTCAACGTATGGGGTGCTGCACCCCTCTCCCCATTTGCTAGTTTAAATATTCTGCAAAGACATCAAACTTCTGCCCCAATTCACTGACTCCCTCCTTAGTCAGATGCAGTCCATCAAATTTAAAGAACTTTTGCTCCGAGAACTGTTGCCAGTTCCCTACAAATGTGTCCTTTTTCCTGGCACCAGCCCTTGAGCCACATGTTTAGCTCCCCTATCTCCCCTTCTCTGACCTTCAGTCCATCTGCCCCCCTCTCTCAGACTGGCAGGATCTCAGAGAAGGAGATGCCAGATGAAATTGATGATAGTTTGTCACCCAGCCGGGTCAGGTGTTCCTTGGTCTCCACAACTGACTAGCTGGCAAGATCATTAGTCCCTATGTGTACCAGGACATCAATGTTTTCTCCTGCTTTGTGAACAATTTTAGCAATGCAGTCAGTGTCTCTCCATGCTGATGTACCTGGGAGACATCTGACCGTTACCCCTGGCTGGAGATGGGTATCAACTCCCCGAATCATGGAGTCTCCTGTGATCAGAAGGTTTTTTGATTTCCTTTTTGCTTTTTTTGTTTTGGTTCCTGATTTGGGCAAGTTTTGTTGTGCTAGCTCCTGTACTGCAGTGTCCTGCTCTGCAGTGTCCTCTGCCTCTTTGTTTGATTTCGGAGATAGAGGCAGATACCTGTTTGTAGTGTTTATATGGTTTTTGGAGGTAATATGTTGGAGAGCACAGAGTGATGAGGCACCCGATTTGCCCCTCCTAACCACCTGCCAACCTCCTGGACCAACTACCCTCTGCGGTCGAGGTTCTTCTGTTGGATGTTGGGGAAATGGCGGGTGGTTCTTATAATGTATTTTCTCTTGAATATGAAATTTGAGGTGTGCAATCTCTGCCCATGCTGCCTGGAGCTGAGCCCTAAGATCTCCAATGGCCCAGCATGTAGGACAGTGTCCTAAATCCTGTCAGACTGTCCTTCTGAAAAGTGTTCCACAGTACCTGTAGTTAATGATATCCATTCCAGATAAGTTGCTGGGTTTATAACCTGGTCAGAGTAATTAGAAGGAAGAAAATGCAAGTAATGGTTTGATTTTGTGTTTTGTTTTCGTATAACTTGTTATAACAAGTTAAATTACTAGTGCCCCTGTAAATGAGCTCACCTTGTGGATGCCCCTCTGATCCGCCCCTTCCTGCTTTGCCACAGGAAATGTCACAACTGTGGTACCCTATAAAGGTAATGTAGTGTGGGGTGGTTGGGGATGGGGGTGGGTGGCTGGGCCCTTCTCCTGCTGAAAAAGTAGAAACACGGTTGAAAGAACAAGGAGGTAAGAGCAGAAACAATCAGTCAACAACAAATGCAGTAACCCTGAAAGCTTATCCTAATGTCACCCCAGAAGTCTAAAAGAATTAAGGGGAGAACTAGTGACACCACCGACCACCCTTTCTAACAAATCATGGGAGAATGGTGTGGTACCTGAGGACTGGAGGAAGGCAGATGTGATTCACAAAAGTGAGACCAAGACAGAGGCAGGAAACTACAGACCTGTCAGTTTGACCTCTGTGGTAGGGAAAGTGATGGAGTCACTTCTGAAGGAAAGAATTGTTGAGTACCTAGAGGCCAGTGGGGCACAGGATCCAAGGCAGCATGGGTTCACAGTGGGAAGGTCATGTCAGAAGAATCTAATTGATTTTTTTGACTGGGTGACCAAAATAGTAGACCAGAGAGAGGCTGTGGACATGGCCTACCTAGACTTTAGCAAGACATTTGACAGTCCCACACAAAAGATTAATAATCAAATTAACCAGCCTGGGAGTGGGTCCCAGGGTGGTAGCCTGGGTAAAAAATTGGCTGGACAACAGGACACAGAAGATAATTGTAAATGGAGTCTACTCTGAAGAAAGAGGGGTTACCAGTGGGGTAGCGCAGGGTTCAGTACTGGGTCCAGTCCTTTTAATGTCTTTATCAGTGACATTGCAGAGGGACTGGAAGAAAAAGTATGCCTCTTTTCAGATGACACAAAGATCTGCGAGAGGGTTGATACACAAGGAGGTGTGGAAAGGATGAGAAGGGACTTGGCAAGGTTGGAGGAATGGTCAGAAGTATGGCAGCTTGGATTCAATGCAAAGAAGTGCAAAATAATGCACCTGGGAAACAAAACCCAGGGAAGATTACACAATGGGGGGTAGTAACAATAACAAAAATGGAAAGGGACCTGGGGCTAATCATATCAGATGACTGTAAGATTAACAAGCAAAGTGAGAATGCAGTAGGGAGGGCTGGGGGAAACTGGGATGTGTAGGAAGAGGCATCACCAGCAGAAAACAGGAAGTTGTTGTCCCTCTGTACAGACAGTTGGTGAGACCTCATCTGGAGTACTGTATCCAGTTCATCTCCGCAAGGACATAGACAGGTTGGAGGCAGTCCAGAGGAGGGTGATTAAAATGGTGCAAGGTCTGCAAGAGAAACCATATGAGGGGAGATGAAAGGAGTTTAATATGTATACCCTTGAGGAAAGGAAGGAAGGGGGGGACATGATGGAAACTTTGAAGTACCTCAGTGGAATCAACAAAGTCCAAGAGGGTAGCATCTTTCAGAAAAAGAGATGTGCAAGAACAAGGGGACACAATTTGAAGAAAGAGGGGGGACGGCTTAGGGGCAATGTGAGGAAGTATTTTTTCACAGAGAGGGTGGTGGACACATGGAACAGCCTCCCTGAGGAGGTTGGGGGTCTAAGACTGTGGGAGAATTCAAGAATGCATGGGACAAACAAGGCAATTCTTGTGGGGGGGGGTAGGAAGAAACAGGCTGTTGGTTAACTAGGATCCGAAGCTTATCCTGTAGGTAGGGAAGTGAGCAGACTAGGTGGGCCAAGCAGTTCTTATCTGCTGTCAAAGTCTATGTTTCTAGTGGACACCCACTTTGACAAGAAAGTGCGTGAGGAGAGCCAATGTTTTCTGCTGGGGTGCACCACCAGATCACCACATGGCACAGCTTGTGGAGTAGCTTGGGGGCTATCCAATGGCCCAGACGAGTAATCCTGGGCGCACTGTGTTGCATGCCCCATTTCAGGCACTTGTGGATGTGGTGAAGTGGCTGGGAGTGATTGAGAGTCCAGGCTGAAACTACTGGTATTCAAGCAGGCAAATGCTAGGTTTAATGCAACATTCGTGGTAGGGAAAATGGGGAGTGGGGCAAGCCATAGATAAAGCATGTCATGCACTGTTACAATGGGTAGTGGAAAATGGGCAGACTAGGGTAGCCCCTGTTATGTTTATGTGGGTGGTGTAGTCAGTTGCTTTGGAAAATACAGAAAGTTAATACACCAACAGCTATCTTTTTTGTGTCACTACGTTCTGTGGCATGATACCAATTCTGATGGGAAATTATGTTTAAAATACAAGACTAGATGAAATTAAATATATTGTTGCAAAACGAGGACACTAAACTTCACCTGCTGAAAGCCTGGAGATTAGCTGGGGATAAATAATGGGGTGCTAAAGTTCATATTTAGTCCATTGTATGATCCCTAAAATTGCACTATTAGGTGCAAGTTCTTAAACAGCCGTTAATGACACAGTGGCATCTGGAACAATGGCAAACATTAAGATAAATAAACATGCACAAATATTCCAGAGAACACTAGCACTGCTAAGAAATTACTTCTCTGCACTTACTGCCCCATCTTAGACAAATTACCTAGGCCTTGGACATTAATCAAATTGAGGCAGTCCGGAGAAGGGCAACCAAAATGCCCAATCCCGACACAGCCCCACTGGGCTAGATGCCCCCTACCCACTCTCATGCCACCATGGTTCCCCTACCCTATCCACAGCACCATGTGACTGTGTACTGTATGGTACGCAGCGATTCCGATGTCCCATCCCGAATGGGACTATAGGGGGCATATACCTGTAGTCTAGTGGCCCCCACCCTCCCATCCAGAACTAGCAATCCATCCAGCACTCCTCCACCCATCTCAACCTGTGATTGGCACAGCCCACCTCTTACCTTCCATGTCCAGCCACCAACTGAGTTCTTTAGGAGTGTGTACTGCAGAGACGCTACCAGAAATAAATGAGTATTCATTCATTTCTGAGGGTGACTATATAATAAGCACTCCTACGGAACTCAGTCAGTGGCTGGACGGAAGGTGAGAGGTGGGCTGAACCAGTCACTGTCTGGGGATGGGTGGGGGTGCTGGATGGATTGACAATTCTGGTGGGAGGTGGGGGGCCAGTTGATCTACCAGGTATATGCCCCTATAGTCCCATTTCAGGATGAGACATCGGAATGCGTGTACTGTACATACTGTATAGCAGCTTATACTGGCACCCTCTTTATTTAGCGTGGAGTGGGATGCAGTACTATTTAGCGCCCTGTTAAATTAGCACATCAGCTTCATGTCCAATTACAGCACTATGCTCCCTGTAATATTAGTGATCAGCTTATTTTAGCACTTTTGTTAGTTAAGCTAATATAGCGAAAATAAATTAAAAGCTAATCTTTCCTGCTATACAGTACTGTACAGTACATAGTCGCATGGCGCTGTGGATAGGGGTAGGGGGAACCACGGTGGCATGAGAATGGGTAAGACGCATCTAGCCCAGTGGGGCTGTGCTGTGATTAGGCATGGAGAACACTTGCGATTTGCGGACTTGCAGTTGCGGTTGCAACATCCTCACCAGGTATGCCTTCTGGTCGGCGTATCGGGCTGTATGTCGTAGGTTGCAGGACTTAGACGCAGGGACCCTGCCCCTTCTAGGATAGGGCACAGGGTCCATTTCGCAGCTGCATGTGACACAAGTTGCCTTTGGCGGTGACTTGTGCCATCCTTCTAGATAATTTGTTGCTTTACTTGGTTGCCTCTGCACTCAGTCCTGTAGCCACCAGCCCTTCTTGCACCCCAGAGAAGCACAGGACTTTATTGAAATCATTCAGTCAGGGTGGTGTTAGCCCACAGGAGGGCAAGCAAAATGTATTGTTTTGCTGATGTCAGCCACTCTTTCAGCAAATGTCACAGAAACCAAAATGTGAATACTAGATGGACCCGTGGTCATCTTCTGCTGTCACCTTTCTATGTTTCAATTATGTTTGCACTAGCATCTTTGCAGTGGTAGTGTATAAGACCCATCCAGTCTGCCCATTTCTTTTCCACCTTATGAATGTGCCATTCCATGCATCCACCACTTTTTCTTTAAAAAAGAACTTCCACACATTACCCCTTAATCGGCCTCCCTCTAATCTCATGCTGTGTCCTCTTGTCCTGCTATTTTTCTTTTATTGAAACATGTTAGACACTTTCACCTTGTTAATGCCCTTAAGGTGTTTGAATGTTTTGATCATATCACCTCTCTCCCTCCTTTGCTCTAGGGTGTACAAATTGAGCTCTGTTGATCTGTCCTCATATGTTTTCTGATGCAGTCCCTGCACCATTTTGGTTGCCCTTTTCTGGACTGCCTCCATTTTGTTAATGTCCTTGTGAAGGTGTGGCCTCCAGTACTGCATGCAGTACTCCAGATGGGGCCTAACCAGTGTCTTGTAAAGAGGGATTATTACCTCCCTCTTACGACTTGTGATACCCGTACTAATACACCCCAACATCCCCCTAGTCTTACCTACTGTTTTAGTGGTCTGCTTGGATGATTTCAGGTCATCGGTGATGATGATGCCCAAGCCTCTTTCTTCCCTTGTGACTGCCAGCAACTCCCCTCCCAACCTATAGGTGGCTTCAGGGTTTGTCTTCCCTATGTACAGGGTCTTGCACTTCTTTGCGTTAAACCCCAGTTGCCACTCTTCCGACCATTTTACCAGTTTATCCAGATCTCTGCTCAGTCTGCTCACTTCATCTGGAACATCTACTTTGTTGCAGATTTCGGTGTCCTCTGCAAACAGACAAATCTTACCTTCCAGTCTACTAGGGTACTAAAGGAGCTAAGGGTGGAACTAGCATAGCCATTATCAGAACTATTTAGTGAGTCTCTGAGCACAGGAGAGGTCCCAGAAGACTGGAGAATGGCTCATGTGATCCCGCTCCACAAGAGTGGTAGCAGGTAGGAGGCAGGAAACTACAGACCTGTCAGTCTTACCTCAGTAGTGGGCAAGATTATGGAGGCACCACTTAAGGAAAGGATAGTGCAACACCTGGAATCCATAGGAGCAGAGGATCCAAGACAGCATTGGTTTACAAAAGGAAGGTCCTGTCAAACTAACCTCATAGATTTCCTTGACTGGGTAACCAGATTGGTGGACCAAGGGGGAGCAGGAACTAACCTAACCTCAGGAATCAGTCCTGGGGCCAGTCCACTTCAATATCTTCATCAGTGACATTGCAGATGGACTGGAAGGTAAGATCAAGCTCTTGTAAGACCCTTTCTTTTGTGAAGGGACTACTGCTCACCTCCCTCCCCCCTGTGTCAATGGTGCTGAGCTGTGGGCCCTGTCCTACCCTCTCCTCAGTAAATACTGAACAGAAGTATCTATTTAGGATAGATGTCTTTCCATGATCCTCCTCCTCCTCACATTCCCCCTTATCCTGTTTGATCTTAGCAATACTTCCTCCGGACTTTCTACTTCCACTAATGTATCTATAGAAAGTCTTGTCCCTTTCTTTCACTGTTCGTGCTAGTGTTTCCTCAGTTTGGGCCTTTTACTGCCTTACTGCCTTCCCTGTTTCCCTTAGGGAAGTTTGGTATGCCTCCCTATCTTCATCCCACTGTGTTCCCTTATATTTCCTGAAGGCCAGCCTTTTGGCTCTGACCTTTTCTGCTACTGTTTTTGAGAACCAAAATGGTTTCCTTCTTCTTTTGCACTTCCTTTTCTCTCTAACACAATGGGATGTTGCTTCAAGTATTGTATCCTTAATGCTTGCCCACTTTGCCTATCCACCCCTCACCTGTATTTCTTCTTCCCAGGGATGGCTTAACTCTGTTGGCCATCTTATCAAAGTCAGCTCCTCCAAAGTCCCATATTTTTGCCTTGGAATGGGATGATTTAGTTCTAGTGGCCAAAATGAACCATACCATGTGATGATCACTGGCTCCCAGATGACCTTCTACTTGGACATCTGTGATCTTTTCCCTGTTAGTCAGTACTAGATCTAGGATAGCCCTGTCTCTTGTGGGATGTTGTACCAGTTGCTTGATGCCTTCCCTCTGCTGGGAATTCACCATATGTCTAGTTCTGGCAGATATTCCTGCTGATATTGATCAATTTGTATCTGGCATGTTGAAGTCTCCCATTATCAGAACCTCCCCTTTAGCTGTCATGTTTTGCATATCTTTTAACAATAATGTGTCTATGTACTCCCCCTGGACTGGAGGCCTTTAAATAACCCCAGTTTGTATGGCTGTCCCATTTCCTGTTCCCAGGGTGACCCACAGTTCTTCTGGCTCCTTATGTGTATTCTGAATTTCTTTAGCTTTTATATTTTCATTGATATAAAGGGCCACTCCACCCCCTCTTTTTGCACCTCGGTCTCATCTTATCAGTACTGAAGTCTCCCAAGTGTGGTTACTGGTGAACCACGTCTCACTAATGGCTACTATGTCATGTTTTGCCTCTGTCATTGTTGCCTGCAGGTCTGGGATCTTGTTTCCCAGACTGTGAGCATTTGTGTACATGATTTTCTATTGGCCAGATTTTGGTGTGTTAGTTGTTGGGCGAGGTCTGGCATTTCCCCAGTGTGTCGGATGGGGAGCCGGACCTTTTTCCTTACCTGGTGATGCAAATGAACTACAAAGAGGCTGAACTCCTGTTTGATCACTAACTGAATGGGGAGGGGTGTTCTTCCCATTCGACATATGGGGTGATGCACCCCTCTCCCCCATTTGCTAGTTTACATATTCGGCAAAGATGTCAAACTTCTGCCCTAATGCACTGACTCCCTCCTTCGTCAGATGCAGTCCATCAAATTTAAAGAACTTTCTCTCCCAAAACTTTTGCCAGTTACCTACAAATGTGTGTCATTTTTCCAGGCACCAGCCCTTGAGCCACATGTTTAGCTCCCCTATCTCCCCTTCTCTGACCTTCCAGCCATCTGCCCCCTCTCCAAGACTGGCAGGATCTCAGAGAAGGAGTTGCCGGATGAAATGGATGATAGTTTGTCACCCAGTCTGGTCAGGTGTTCCTTGGTCTCCACAACTGACCAGCTGACAAGATCGTTAGTGCCTATATGTACCAGGACATCAATGTTTTCTCCTGCTTCCTGAACAATTTTAGCAATGCGGTCAGTGTCTCTCCATGCTAATGTACCTGGGAGACATCTGACCTTTACCCCTGGCTGGAGATAGGTATCGACTCCCCGAATCATGGAGTCTCCTATGATCAGAAGTGTTTTGGATTGCTTTTTTGCTTTTTTGGTTTTGGTTCCTGTTTTGGGCGAGTTTTGTTGTGCTAGCTCCTATGCTGCAGTGTCCTGCGCTGCAGTGTCCTCTGCCCTTTTGTTAGATTTCAGAGATAGAAGCAGATATCTGTTTGTAGTTTTTATCTGATTTGTGGGGGTGATATGTTGGAGAGCACAGAGTGATGGGGCACCTGATTTGCCCCTCCTAGCCACCTGCCAACCTCCCAGACCAAATTCCCTCTGCAGTCGAGGTGCTTCTGTTGAATGTTGGGGAAATGGCCGGCGGTTCTTATAATACATTTCTTCCTGAATATGCAATTTAAAGCATTCAATTTCTGCCCATGCTGGCTGGAGCTGAGCCCTTAAATCTCCAATGGCCCAGCATGTAGGACAGTGTCCTAAATCCTCTAAAACTGACCTTCTGAAAAGTGTTCCGCAGTACCTGCAGTTAATGATATCCATTCCAGGTAAGTTGCTGGGTTTATAACCTGGTCAGAGTAATTAGGAGGAGGAAAATGAAAGCAAAAGTTTGATTTTGTGTTTTGTTTGTTTGTTTTTGTATAACTTGTTATAACAAGTTAAATTACTTGTGCCCTTGTAAATGAGGTCACTGTGTGGATACCCCTCTGATCCGCCCCTTCCTGCTTGGCTACAGAAAATGTCACGACTGTGCTACCCTATTAAAGGAGAGTAGTGTGGGGTGGTTGGGGATGGGGGGTGGGTGGCTTGGGCCCTTTCCCTGCCGAAAAAGAAGAACCATGGAAGGAATAATCAAGGAGGTAAGAGCAGAAACAATCAACCAACACAAATGCAGTAGCCCTGAAAGCTTATCCTAATGATAGATAAAACTATAAAACCTGTAAAGCACCACCTGTAATAATTTCACAGAAGATATACCCTGTAAGAAACACTTTGCTACAGAGAAAAATAAAGCATTTGCTGGTTTAACTTATGCTGACGGTTCTCCTCCGGGGGTTCTTGTAGGATCCCGACACTGGGGACTTTGTTGCTGCCCTTCTAGAATAGGGTGAAACTGCTGCCATAAACCCCCTAGGGCCATGTTGCAGGGGGGTTAGGGCGTAACTGCAGGAGTAACTCAAATTTGGCACACATGGCCTGCGGCATGTCACAGGCTGCATTGTAGAATACCAGATGTCACAACTGCTGGCGTAACTTGCTACTTGCGCAATTCCATTTGGCGCAAGTGCGGGTATGCCAGGTGTATCTCTTCTAGAATCAGGCCCATGATTTACAGGTACTTATAAAAAAGGTCTCAGAACTGCTGCAATATCACTGGCTGTTATGCTCCCGGCAGCCTTACATACATACATATGAACATACAAATTTGCAAGCAGAAGCAGACCACCTGGTCTATCTATGTCTGCTCGAGTGTGCAGCTTGCACCCTAGTTTGCAGCTGCCCCAACTCCCTCCACCTCCGTTCCCCCTTTGACTGCCTCGACCCCTGCCACCTATGCCCTCCCCCCTAGCTTTGTCCCATCCCTGCTTGAAACTTCCCACTGTCTTTCATGAAATCAGTCCCTCTGGTAGACAATTCCATGTAGTCGCCGCTCTGTCAGTGAAACAGTGCCTCCTCATCTCCCTTCTAAATCTACCCCCTTTCAGTCTTAGACTTTTCCTCCTCTTGTCCCTTCCATTCTTCAGTTTAATCACCCCTTCAGTGTTGGCTTTGTTTACCCCCCTCAAATATTTGAATGTCTCAATCATATCCCCCCATCCCTCTTCTCCTCCAGTGTATACATGTTCAGCTCCCGCAACCTGTCTTCATAGGCCTTTCCTTCCATCCCTTGTAATATTTTTGGTGCCCTCCTTTGCACTCCCTCCAGTAAGTTAATATCGCTTTTACGATATGGCCACCAGTACTGCACACAGTATTCCAAGTGTGGCCTGACCAACGTTCTGTACATGGCAGGATCACGTCCCTATGCCAGGACAAGAAACCCCTTGCAATACAGCCAAGCATCTTGTTAGGCTTAGCCACTGCCTTCCTACACTGGGTAGAGTTATTCATGCTCCCTGTTACTAACACCCCTAGGTCCTTCGCTGCCACCTTGATCCCCAGCCTCATCCTCCCCAGCCAGTATTCCCTCCTTGGATTTTTTGCCCCAAAGTGCATAACCTTGCACTTCTATGCATTGAAACCCAGCTGCCACTTCTCTGACCATCCCCCCAGTTTGGTTAGGTCCTCTTGCAATTGCTTCCATCCCCCTCATCGTCAACCACCGTCCTCAGTTTGGTGTCATCTGCGAACAGACTAACCCTGCTCCCAACTCCGTTTGCAATATCTGCGATAAATAGCCCAAACAGTACCAGGCACAGCACCGACACCTGCGGTATGCCACTTGTCACCATTCTGGGTGTCGAGCGCCCCCCCAAACACCCGTTGCAGCCTCCCCTTTAGCCAATTGTGTATCAAGTGTGTCAGCTTCTTCCCCTTCCCCACAGCAGTCTGCTTCCCCCCCAGTCTCCCATGTGACACTGAATCGAAGGCCTTGCTGAAGTCCAAGTACAGGACAGCTGGACGAACCTGTGCTGCCACCCATCCTAGAGGCCATTTGCCTCCAGGAATAACACCAGTCTCTCCTTTAATATCATCTCCATATGTTTCCCCACTATGGAAGTGAGGCTGACAGGCCAATAATTTCCTGGCTCATCATTAGGCCCATTCTTGTGTATGGGCACCACATGGGCCACCTTCCAGTCTTGAGGCACACAGCCCATGTTCAGGGAGGTACTGAATAAATCTGCCGGTGGTTCAGCGGTTTCTTTTGGAATATGTTTTATTATAGCAATATGGCATGACTAAGGGTTAGATTTACCATAAGTGCATAAACCCCGTAGGTGCAATATAGCACTTAGCTTTACATTAATCCCCATAACAATGTAATGTACAGCCCGATCAATATACAGTCTTCCTGTCAACATTCCATCCTATAGCATTGTTGAATTTCTCGAATGATGTTTTCTGGTTTTGAAGCATCATTATGCAACTGTTGGTGAAAGAACTATTTAAATAACACTCTCCCTCTAAATAAGAAAAACATTCAAAAACTATACTTTTAATATTTTCTTGTGGAGTATTTTTTATGATAGCAATATGGCATGACCATGGGTTAGATTTACCATAAGTTAATGAACCCCTAGGTGCAATATGGCATGTGGCTGCACCACGTGCAACATTGCACCCCAGTGGGTGATTGACAGGCTGTCACTATAACCCCTGGTCATGCCTTATTGCTATTATCAAATTACTATGTTTCATGTTCTGGGGTTTCAACTCTAAGAAGGATATTTTCTGCATTGCTCATTTTTTCTAGTTGCTTGGGACATGGTTTAGGCCCCCATATTTGCAAAATACCCTGTATATAGCCAAACCTTGTGTGCCTCTTTTCGTTTTGTTTCATTTATAACACTATGAACTGTGCACTGTTTCAACCAGCTCTAAACTGCTTAAATGCAAGATGCATGAAATACTGGGGATCAGATTATAGTTGGTTAAAAGCTAATGAGGTCAGTGGGGCTGTGGGAACACTCTGTAGGGGCCATGTGGCATTCCAGGTAATTCTGTGCTAATGAGGCCTGACAGAATAGATGTTGACATAATGCCCAGTTCATTATATTATAACTAACACAAAATGCAAAGAAGCTCACACGGTTATGTTATACAGTACAGGGTATCTTGCATGTACAGGGGACTGAAAGCTATCCAAATCAACTTGGCAACAATTAGTAGAGACTGGGATACATCCAAGACTCTCAGCACCCTTAAGCCCTTCCAAGGAATGAATGCCATGAGATCACTAGAGAAAATTCCCTTCTCAGAGTTGAAACGCACAACAATGAAATATCTAGAATAAACCAATATCATGTACATTACTGCTGTTGCATATTTCAGACACAAAGGCAGCACTTGATGCTGTGCTGGCAAGCATAATGGGTGCATTAATGATTTTTCTGCAAATAATGTCTCTTTTTTCAGATAGTATAATTGTAAACTGGTTTTAATCTGGGATCAAAGGCTCCTGCGGACACTGAGCTACCATCCATGGATCCAGATGGTATGACAGTGACCATATGTCACGGTGGAAGCGCATGGTCCCTTGGAATGCAACATGGGTAAGGAGCATAACACACAGGTTGATTGTGTTTGACTAATGCCATGGCACCAGAAAGGTCAGAAGTGGTGGCACACAGGACCCAGTGCTGTGGAGCTAGTATGGTTCACTGTCTTCATTAATTTTATTATAGGTAAGCTAGCTGTAGAGGAAAGGTACACAATTCTGATGTGATTGGCCTGGTACTTTCAAACGGAGATGGAGAGAGGATATCAGACCTAGAAGTGTATAGCTGTCTGGGAACAAGTGACCACCGAACAGTGTGTTTCACAATAAACTCGGCTGCAGAGTCAAGCCATACCAAATTAATGGTACTGGACTTCAGGAGGGCTGATTTTGTCAAATTGGGAGAGCTCCTCAGAAAATCACGAGCAAACTGACGAGAAGAAGTGATGTAGCAACAATGGGGAAATCACATAATTGTAAAAGATCTAAAGGGAGAACTAATAACACCACTGACAACCCTTTGTAACATATCATTGAAGGATGGTGTGGTACATGAGACCTGGAGGAGGGCGGATGTGAATCCCGTTCACAAAAGTGGGATCAAGACAGAGTCAGGAAACTACAGACTTATCAGTTTGACTTCAGTGGTAGGGTAAATGATGTAGTCACTTTTGAAGGAAGGAACTGTTGAGTACCTAGAGGACAGTGTGGCACAGGACCCGAAGCAGCATGGATTCACAGCATGAAGGTAATGTCAGATGAATCAAATTGATTTCTTTGATGGGGTGACCAAAGTAGTGGATCAGGGAGGGGCTGTGGACATGGCCTACCTAGACTTTAGCAATGCATATTACACAGTCCCACACAAAAGATCAATAAACAAATGATCCTGCATCAGAATGGGTCCCAGGGTGGTACACTGGGTGAAACATTGGCTATGCAACAGGACACAGAGGGTAATAGTAAACAGAGTCCACAGTGAACAAAGGTGGATAACCAGTGGAGGTACCGCTGGGTTTAGTACCGGGCCTGTCCTTTTTAATGTCTTTATTAGTGACATTGCAGAGGGACTGGAAGGAAAGGTATGTGTCTTTGCAGATGGCACAAAGATCTGAAACGTGGTTGATACACAAGGTGGGGTGGAAAGGATGAGAAAGGGACTTGGCAAGGTTGGAGGAATGGTCAAAGGTAAAAGATAGGTAGGTAAAAGTTTATTTTTATATGGGTAATACAAGTAATTTGGACCAATAGTCCAGTTTACAAGACAGACCTGTGTAATCCCTATCTAAAAGTACAAACTGTAGTTATAACGTCAAGCTAAAACATGCCATAAGACATATAGACTTCCAATATGATACAAACATAAACACATTCACATAAAATTATAAATATTACTAATATAGCAATAGTTTAACAAAAATATATATATAAAACTACTATCAAACCTCTATAAGATACGGGACTTATCCGACTTCGCAACACTTAAAGATGATAATTAACAATTGCAAATATGGGCCTTCAAATCTCTTATAGTGTGAGCAAATATGGAATAATTTACAATTTCCCTTACATCAGAGGAAAGTGGATTCCAAATGATAGCAGCTTGATGGATTAAAGTCCTATTCCCATGTTTATTTTGTGACTTTTTCATAGTGATCTTATTCAAATGTACTGACCTGGTTGATACCCTTTTTGTGTGTTGATTCACTGGAAATAGTAATTTTGAAATTGAATGATTAAGACACAAATATTTCATTTTATGAATTAAGGTTAACTATTGACAGATATAATTTGTGTCCAAAGGCAGCCAATTTAATTTACTTAACAATAAACAATGATGAATATGATAATTTCCCTTAAGTACATTATCTAGCCACTCGAAAGTAAATTTTATCCAATCTGGCCAAGAGTGTTTTATTGGCTGTTCTATATATCAATTCACCATATCTTAATACTGGAATAATTAACTGTTCAATTAGTTTCTTCCTATCTGTTAATGTTAAACATTCTGTGGTTCTCCTTAGGGCCCCCAACCTTTTGTTCCCTTTTTTTACTAAAGCCGTGATATGCTGAGAAAAAGACATCTGCTCATCAAAAGTCACTCCCAAATAACTATAATCCATTACCTGTTCCAATTTGGTTGAATTAGTTGTGTAAATTTGTAATTTGGAAGGAATACCATTTTTTTTTGATTTTAGTAAAAATTTCATACACTTCATTTTTTTTTTGTGTTCATAACCAGCCTTGACTTGGTGAACCACCCCTCAATTTTTAAGAATCAGACTGCAAGTTTGATTGCAACTCATCATCAGAGTGGCCAGATGCAACAAGTACCATATCATCAGCATATAACCAGATTTCTGTATGCTCAGCCACTAGTGGAAGATCATTTATAAAAATAAGAAACAGAATGGGTCCCAGGATCAACCCAGAGTGACGCCCCTGGTAACCCCCCTGCTCTCAGATGAACAACCCTGAACCTCCACCAACTGGGAGCGATTATTCAAAGGTACTGCAGCTTAGATTCAACACGAAGAATTGCAAAGTACTGCACCTTGGAAAAATAACCAATGGGAAGAGTACACAAAGGGTGAGATATTGACAACAACAAAAATGGAAAGGGACCTGGGGGTCTGTAGCTTATCCGTTAGGTAGGGAAATGTGCAGACTAGGTGGGAAAAGTGGTCTGTATCAGCCTTCAAATTCTATGTTTCTATGTAAGGGGAGTGGAGCAAGGAAACCATCCCGGATGAACATCGAGGTGATGGTGGTGGAAAGGGAAAAGAGCTGCATACAAGATGTTCTGAAGGATGGGGAATTAGGAGGACAGGGAGATCTATGCAAGATGTTCCAAAACTGTGAACAAGATGGTGAGGTGAAGCTAAGGTCTCAAGAGAGGTTAGGTTGGCACATGGAAATAAGGTGTGGGGGTGGGCAAGTTATCTGCCTTGTCACTGCAGAGGAACAATGCTGTGAGCACTTTTCGACCTATTGTGGGTTTGTAATGTTGAGGTTCTCTACTGCATAATGAGAAGTCACTGAAAATGATCAAAGAAAACATGTGTTAACAGCCCATGACTGAGTCACAGTTTAGATTGTAATGTGCATACTGAATGTGATTGTGATGTAATGAAATACAGTCTTACACAGTGATGAGATTATAATGGGATAATAGCTCTATGTTGCCAACCTCACTTGGGAGGCACAAGCCTGATCATGTGGTGGCTCCAGCAAGTCTGACAAAAGGACTGTATTTGAATTTAGAGTTTTAAAATATTTTGTTTGAAGGAGAAGGGAAATCAGGAAAAGGACAGTAGATAGAAAATTTATGAATTGGCCTATAAATGAGTAACTGCAAAGTGCATATGGAGCCAGTGCTCATGTCACGTCCTTCCTCCTGATATTCCTCATGCCTGAATGGTTTTTATAATATTTCTCCTGTCTGCACCGTTAAATGGGACATAAGCCAAATTTAATTCCTTTGGGTTCAATTATCACCGACTAACAGACCCAAAATTATATTGGGGCTACTTTATAGGCCCCCATCTATGTCACGTGATGATGACAGGACTTTATTGAATATTTTTGAGAAATTGGACCGTAATAACAGATTATTGATAACTGGTGATTTTAACCTACCCAACATTAATTGGGTAAAAGGTACGGGTACCTGTCCCCTTGAGAGACAGTATATAGACACAATGGATCATAGGGGTCTTGACCAGATGGTCCAAGAGAGTACAGGGGGTAGTAATATTATCGATTTAATTTTTACCACTATGAGGGGTATAGTTAATTCTGTGGTAATTGGTGTTCCCTTAGGTAACAGTGACCATAATACAGTATTATTTAATATTAAGGAAACCCAACTTAGGAAACCCATGGAAGCTACTATAAAGTTAAATATAGGGAAAGCTGATTTCCAAAAAATGAAAACAAAACTGGGCAGCTGGGACTGGAGTTCGGAATTTGACAATAAACCCATACAAAGCATGTGGGATTCCCTCAAAATTAAATTGGTGGAATTAACTACAGAATTCTTCCCTGTTATAACTAAATACCATAAGGACAGATCTATAAAACCTGCCTGGCTCTCTACAACAATTAAAAAGTTAATTAATAAAAAAATAGACTATTTAAGAAGTTAAAAGTTTTCAAAATGGTAAAATTATATGCAGAGTATAAGGAATGTCTTAAAAAGGTTAAAATAAATATTAGGAAAGCTAAATCCACATATGAGTACACTCTTGCTAAGAGAGTACAGGACAATAAAAAAGCCTTCTTTTCTTATATCAATAACCGGAGGAAGACTTCAAACAGTATAGGCCCCTTCCCTACTGAAGATGGACCCCCAGCATTTAATCAACAAATAGCTAATATTCAGAACAAATATTTCTGTTCGGTTTATAATTCTAATGAAAATGATGCATATAACACAAATAAACCTCTTGAGCCAGGGATGATAATTCTGAATCCAGACAATATATTTAAACAGTTAGTTGGACTTAACACCAATAAATCCCCAGGCCCAGATGGTTTGCATCCTAGAATCCTGAAGGCATTGGCTAAAGAACTGGCCCATCCTTTAACTCACATATTTCAAATATCTATAAATAGCGGTTCTGTTCACTATGACTGGAAGTTAGCAAATATTGTACCCATCTTAAAAAAAGGACCTAGTACCCAACCAGAAAATTTCCGGCCCATAAGTCTGACCTCAATATTGGGAAAGCTTATGGAGAGCATAATTAAAGATATTCTAAAAGAACACCTGGAGGGACAGGACATGAAGGGTCCTATACAACATGGGTTTGTGAAGAACAGATCATGCCAGACCAATCTATTGTCCTTTTATGAAAAAGTAAATAGGGAACTGGACATTGGGAACCCTGTGGATGTGGTCTTTCTCGATTTTGCTAAAGCTTTTGATAAATTGCCACATAAGGAATTATTGTTAGTGTTGGAAAATGTAAAATTGTCTAATAACATATGCAGATGGATTTCTGACTGGCTGGGGGATAGAAGGCAGAGGGTGGTCGTAAACGGGGAATATTCTGACTGGGCCTCAGTGACTAGTGGAGTGCCTCAGGGATTGGTGTTGGGACCTAGTTTGTTTAATTTATTTATTTCTTCTTTAAAGATTAGTAACAATAATCTATGGATGCACAAGTTCACCGATGACTACAGATTGGGAGTGGTCACAAATAATGATGAACAAATATTAGCATTACAGTACACATTGGACTCAATACATGAATGGACTAACTGTAATAAACTAGTGCTAAATAAAACCAAATGTAAAGTTATGCACATGGGGAAAAATAACAAGGAAGCAACTTACCTAATAGACAACATCACACTAGAGGTAGTTACAGAGGAAAAAGACTTGGGAATTACAGTTACAAAAGACCTAAAATTTAGAGCGCACTGTAGAAACCAGCTTAAAAAGGCTAACCAGATTCTAAACTGTATATTTAAGCATATAGCAAGTAGAGATAGGAATGTGTTAATACCTCTGTACGTTGTATTGGTTAGGCTGCACTTGGAGTACTGTGCGCGGGTCTGGTCACCCCATAATAAGGAGGATATTCTTTCTATTGAGGGAGTCCAGAGAAGACTTACCAAACAAATAAAAGGATTAAAAAACAAAACATATCACAATAGACTGGTCAGTCTTAATCTTTATTCACTGCATTACCGTAGACTAAGGGGAGATCTATGTTTTCTATATAAGAGTATGGAAGATGATGAGTTACTAAAAGAACTGGGGTTTACATATAAACTCGGGAGAACTAGTTCAAGGAAACATATTAAACAATTGCACCAACAAACCTGGGAACATAATATTCGGAAATATTGGTATAGTTTAAGAGTTGTGGGAACCTGGAATAACTTACCAATGAAAATTGTTAATAGCACAACTATGAACAAATTCAAAAATGGGATTGATCTATTTTTTGGAGATAAATTCTTATGTCAATAAAATTGGAAGGCGAGCCTTATAGGATGGATTTTCTATCCTCGGCTTGAATGAACCTATGAAACCTATGCACCCTCTTACCCCTGTGGCCTGCAGTGTGACCTATGAAGCCTCCAACTAATCCTCCACCTCCTCCACCTGGCTTATTCTGACCCCATGCCATCCATAATGATCAAACCTGATTCACCCTGCACTTCCCTCTACCCTATCCCTTCTGCACGTGGTGTTCCCTGGTAGATTTAGGCCCCAGTCTTGTCTGGAATGTCCCTTAAGTCTCTGTGAGATCAGCAACATCCACCCACCCCTACACTAACAGTGCCACAATCTCTGGCATGTTTCCCAAAGTTACTGAAGTTAATCAGTACCGCCCCCCCCAATGTGCTACCTTTACCCTCCATGCCCTGTGGTCTCCAAGTTCCCTTAGTACAAGGCCCCCCTTTTGCACTGTAGAGTAATCCAATGGTTGGCTCAAAGGCTGATGTGTAGAGATAGGGATTGGATTTCTGGGAGACTGGGGCAATACATGAAGGGATGAAAGCTCTTTGCTGTGGGTAGGCTGCACTTAAAGTGGGAGATAGTATTAGTGCTTTGATGCATGATGGAGGAATTCCTGTAGAGTAAGAAAAATTTAAAGTCCGGGGGGGTCATGACTTGACAAGTCTCTAATGGTGGTTCAGGGGGGCGTACATCCCCCCTGAAGCGTAAGTCAAAACAAGAATAGGTCCAGGAAATATTTATTTATACCTGAGGGAGAAGGGATGGATAAGATCAAGGTGGCTCAAAGACATAGGGGACTAGGAAAATGGAGAGTGCTGTGCACCAATGCACGAAGACTGTACAGCCAGGTGCCTTACCAGACAGCAGTCTTGGCTGAGACAGGCCTAGCACACGTGATTGGATAACAGCAAATTGAGGTCACGGGGACCAGGACTGGGACATGGAAATACCTTGGTACACATTGCTGGTGGAAGCCAAGGGTAGACAGATTTCGGGTTGCAGCTGGAGGGAATTCACTAGCAGGAAGAGAGAGAGCTTATTATCCCCATATATCAACAGCTGGTCAGACTGCATTTGGAATATGAGGTGCAATTCTGGAGAACATTCCATGGCCATCAATAGAGGTGGATAACCAGATGGTCCAGGAGAATGAAGAGGGTGTTAGTAAACAGTGTACCATGAGGTGAGTCAGGGGTAATGAGCGGCGTGTTACTGGGGTCTGTGCTGGGAACCCTGCTGTTCAACATAGAGGATAATGGATGGGCAACAGTGAACAACAACACTATTGTTCAGTTTGAGAGGTTGTCATGACAACCATGTAAACCTCGAGAGCGAAGCTCGAGAGGTTTACGGTCATCATACAACCTCGAGAAGTGATCAACAGTGTTGTTGTTTACTGTTGCCCATCCATTGTCTTTTATAGTGTATGGGCAACAGTAAATAAATAGCTTGTCACTGCTTCTGTGATCACCCCACGATGTCAGGGTTCTCATCTCAAAAGTCCGTGAAAACATTCTATTTGTTCACACTACATTTTTTTTCTAAACTGTGAAAGAAATCCTGGTGTGCTGCTTATGTGCCATAAGATTGAAAACAACAAAATAATCACTAACCGCTTGATAAAAACTTCCTTTTCCATCGGTAAAATGCCACAGACATTTTCCAATGTGCTAAATACCGCCACTTGCGCATGCGCAAAGACAGTCAATGCTGTTGTACCATCGTTGTGATGTGCTAGTGATAGTACAACAGCTTACTGACATCACAATGATGGTACAACATGACTAGTAAATGGTAGATTTTGACTGATTACAACGTTCTACCATACACTATATCGGCATGGGGTCATAATGTCACACGGCAGAATGCCGTGCGGCACAATTGCTTTGCGCAATTTCTTTTTATTTATTGTTCTATGGGGGACTCTGTCACCCACACCCCCCATTACTGGGGGCTGCACCCCCAGACCCTCCCCACTAAAGATTCCAACTCTGGGGGGTCCAACTCAGAGAGCGTACAGGTCCGGGTTTTGCCATAATGCCGTATGCTATTAAGCATACGACATAATGACCTGGTGCGCACTATATCTATATAAGTCACATAGTGGAGGTGTGAGAGGGAAGAGTAAGCCTGTTTGCTGATGATGTAAAAATATGTAATAGAGTGGGAAGGATGCAGGATGGAGTGGGAAGGATGCAGCAGGACATAGGGATATTGGAGGAGTGGGCCAGGAAGTAGAAATTATCCCTCATTATGGCAAAATGCAAAGTCATGTACCTGGAAGGAAGAAATGGGAGAATGGAATACAGTGGGGGGGGGGGCACACCGCAAGCTGTTACCATGGAGTACAGGAACCTGGCCATCATGATAACTCATGACTTGAAGGTGGCTGATCAGTGCGTCAGGGCGGTGGAAAAACCCAGCAGAGTCTTTGGTTGTACTGTGAGGGGGATCACCAGCAGAAAGAACGAGGTCCTGATTCCCCTGTACAGCAAGCTGGTCAGGACTCATCTGGAATATGGTGTCCAGTTCCGGAGGTCTTACCAAAATAAGGATGTGGAGAGGGTGGAGGAGGTATGGAGGAGGGCAACCAAGATGGTGACTGGGCTTAGTCACCTGATGTATGAGGAAAGATTGGGAGCCCTGGACATGTACCCTCTGGAGTTGATGAGGGAGAGAGGGGACATGATAGAGACCTTCAAGTGCCTAACAGGGATAAACAAGGTGACTACTGAGAACCCCTTCTAATTGAAGAGGCGTCCCAGAAAAAGGGTTCACAATGTCCCCTGGTTTTACCCTGCCTTGAATACAGAGTACAGCAAACAGAATGATCCTGGGGCTAGGGAAAGGGCCCTATCAGGAGCGACTTGGGGAGCTCAAACTGTGCTTGCTGGAGGAGATAAGAGACAGGGGTGAGCTGATATAGGTCTTCAAGTATCTCAAGGGAATAGATGGGCTAAGCCTCAAGTGGGTCTTTCAGCTGAGGATGTGGAGGGTCACCAGGTGACACCCAATGAAGCTGGATGTGGGGAGGCTGATGGCAGAAATACGGATGCACTACTTCACTGATAGAGTGGTGGAGCACTGGAATGCGCTGCCCTGGAAACCAGTGGCAGTTACTACTGTGGAGGAGTTGAGGAATGGCTGGGATAGGAGTAGGTTCAGGACACATCCTGGAGACACACTGGGAAATAGGGGTCCTTGGTGGGAGGGTGGGGGGCAACAAAAGTTGCCCTTCGTAGGAACTGACCATTAAGTTAACTGGATAGACTATAGCGCATATTATGCTGGCTTCATAGTATGTTAGTATGATACAAGGCATAAGCATGAGTAGCATAAAGCATGTCTGAAAAGGGTTAGGAAGGCGGTGGTGGTGAGGGTTTAGCAGAGTAGTGGCTATTCCAGCTAGATGGGAAACAGGCAGCAGAATCAGCATGATCCACGAAGCTATCCGCTGCGATGGGTGAAAATGGTTCTACATCCACTCATATATACAAATATATACATACATACATAGAAACATACAGTATACTTGGACGGCAGATAATGACCACTTGACCCACCTACTCTGCCCATTCACCTACACATTGAATACGCTGCAGGTTCTAGTCAAACAAGATAGCACTGCCTACTCCAAAACTTGATAAAGTGTTTTTCATGTACATTAGTGATAGAATGAATATCGGGATGGGATTGTGAGATTCATCATGTACAATAGTAAGCTACCTCTACAATCTAGGCACCAATTAAAGACTGAGACAAAGTCATGGGTAACAGACATGATTTTAACTCCATGGACTGTCTAGCTTATCTATGCCAGCACAATTCCTGGTTGTCTTATTTCCTAGGTCCTCACTGGTGTATGCCCCTCTGTTGAGTTTTGCCCCCCTTTGTGCCTATTCTCCTCTCCTCTTGTGTGCTTATCTCCATCATTTGCACACTGCTTTGTAGAGATATACACTCCTCATGTTCAGTGGTTCAACTGCTTACCGAGGAGGGGGATTAGGTACCCTCCTTGCTGGCTTGCCGCTCCCCCCTTGGGTAGTTTAAATGCATGTCCATGTTTCATTTAAACTTATCATTGAGTGCTTTGATACCCCTCCAGGATAGATTCCAGCTGTCCGGCATGAACACACCTCCATCAATCATGGTGGGTTCACAATCAACAAAGAATTCAAACCCTTTCTCACAGCACCAATTCTTCAACAAGGACTTAAAGTTCCTGGTGCATACCCCCTGATGCTCTCTGATGCCAATCACAGGTAGTACCTATGAGATGGTGACAGAAGTAGCTACTAGCTTGAGACCTCTCCCCAATTTCCATATATCTTCCTGAACTTCCTTAGGCTCCACATTTGACAGGTCATTAGTACCTAGGTGGATAATGACATCCAGCTGACCACTCATCTTGCCTTCCCAAGAGATTACTGGGATTTTCCTCCCACTCCTCTATGCTGTACCACCTGGTAGGCACCTCACCTCCCTGTCCTGTCCTCTCCCTCCTGTGTTCTGTGCTGGATCCCTCTTATGACAGAGTCACCAACCAGGATTTGCTTCCTCCTCATCTGCGGTCCACTGTTCTATGTATTGTGGTCATCTCCTTGATTGACATCCACATCCTTCCCTTCCACTTCTCTAGGTACCTCTGTTGGGTTGTTCCTGTTTGACAGTGCGTCTTATGAGTTCTGGAGTGGAATAGGATCAGGGATGTGGCTCTGACTGACCACTCCATACCCAAGCCATACCCATTATTAGTACATGTTGAGATCCCTCGATCTGTCCTCAGATGGTATTTCCCCATTAGAAGTTATCAGCCTTGTGACTAAACTATGGACCTATTTCAGTAACTTAATTTTAGGCTGGTGCTCCAGAACAGCGCGTAGTAGTCATTGTTTGCATTGGTATTGACCTGTACTTTGGCAGGATGACGTCCATCCACTGTGAGGGGCTCACCGGGGGAATGAGCATCCAGTTTGTGTTGAAAACTAGCTGCACAGTGTCAGACAAGTCCTCTACCTGTTCTAGTTACACATGGAGGAAGTACCATCTGTTTGAGCTGGCAACCACTGCTCCACTGTGTGTGCTGTGTGAAGTAATGTGTACTTATATTGCATCACCTGTTTGGTAGATGCAAAACTTTTATTTATTTATTTAGTTTTTGTTGACCGGGTAAGTGCACTAGACAAATCCTGCCTATTTTCAGGCACGACCCGGGGGAAGGGGATACAGATGAATGCCAACTGACCTTGAACCAGATTAAGCTGTTAGTGGTATTTTTAGTGAATGAGGGAAATTTGGCCAGGACACCGGGGAAATTCCCCTTCTCGTTGGAGGGGGAACCTTTGGTGGACGGACGCAAGATGGCCACTTCTGCTCAGACTTCGGAGAGTATGGAGGTGGCTGAGACAGGGGAGTGGGCCTCCTCCCCTGCTCCGGTGGAATCAGAGGCTGAGAGTTTGGTTACAGTTATTCAGGATGCTTCTTTGCCTATGGAGTTTTTTGATTCAAATGAGGAGGTACGATATGAGGTATCTGGCAATCCTGAATTGTGTGGTGCAACGTTGGAATCGAATAGTGTACTTGCTCAAAAGGAATGCTTGCTCCGAGAACTGCTTTCTGAAGCTGAACAATGCACGCATCGTAAAGAACTACTGGTGAAGGAAATTACTGCTTTGCGTTTAGCTTCTCCTTGTTTGGCCGTTTCGGCTTCCCGTACTTCCTGGTCGCGATCTAGTGACATTGGCTCTGGGATCCACCATGCCTTCCTACACCTCAGATGCAGTCCAAATCAAATTGCAGCCTCAGTTAAATCCTGCTTGTTTTTCCGCTCCAGCTTCAGGAATTAGAGGTCGGAATGAGGGAGAGATGGAGCCCCGAGGTCTGGTTCCTTCTGCAGCAACGCTCTCGATGAAACAGTTGGGTATGACTAATGTGGTATTACAGAGTGAAGTAATGCAATCTGATACAAAGGATTTGGATGCGAGGGGAAGGGCAGATTGTATGGGTGAGGGAAATGTTATACAGGGCAATAGGACACCTACTGTAGCACCTGTCGCACATGTGTCCCCTGCACTTGAGCTTTCACCAACAGTTCAGAGTACTAGACCCTCGAGGGCTAATATTGATTCTACAGGTTGGTCACCTGAAACTGCAATAGCTGCTGCAGGATGGCTACAACACCCAAATGGTAGCTGGGTGCCGGATCCAGCAGATGCTACAGTGCAGCGTTATCATTCACCTGTTAGTGCCTCAGAGGCTTCTTGTTCCTCAAATAATACTGCCTCTGTACCAGTACCTATACAACAGTCAACTTCTACAGCACCTATTATTCCAGTTTCTGCACCGGTTGATCACTCCTCTAATATGAGTATAGATTCTAAAATGAAGGTTTCGGATCCTGTGCAGACTGATGAGGGTCCCCCAATTTAAACTTTCGGACCTGTTCTCTAATAAGGGTGAACCTGCTCCCCGTAGAAATGCTGTGCAGTTAATTTATAAAGGTGGCTTAGAAGATCTGCCTGATAGACTCTACATTGCAAAAGTTTTGCTAAAAGGCTCAAAGAAATTTTTGTCTGCAGATATCTATGCACTGATTCATTTGGGTAACTCTAATTATGATATTAGCTTCAAAACCCCTTCAGGTTTAGAAAGTTTTTGGACAGTTTTCCAGGTTGTTAAGAATTCTCCTCTCTGGATACCTTTTTTTGCGGTGCCCCTTACTAAACCGTCTGTTAAGTTGATTACCATTTGTTTCTAAATGAGGGGTAATATTGAGGACATTCTTTTGTTCATGAGAAGATGTGAAGTTCTGATAAACCTGTACCAATTCTAGATAGTAAGCAAATTTGGAATGGGGTTGAAATTAAGGGTTAAATTGTTTGCTTCCAATAATGGCCCTCAGCATTTACCCAATAGTTTCTTCTTGGGTAGGGATAGGGGAAGTTTGTTTTATGTTGGCCAGCCAAAGTCGTGTTTTAAATGTGGTTCAAGAACTCATCTCAATACAGCCTGCGATACCCCTCATTATTCCCATTGTGTTGAATTTGGGCATTTGGCTACTAAGTGTCTGAATTTATTTAAATGTAATTTATGTGAACAGACCGGCCATGGATATGCCAAATGTCCTTGGGCATCCCATAATAGGGATGATCGTCCTTCACATGAGGAATTGATTGTGGTTGCTCAGCAAGCTGACTCTGTTCCGACACAACCCCCTTCTACTGGATATTCACTTTCTCGGTCACCATTCCCTAGTATATCATCTCATTCAGTTGAAAATGCAGGGCTCAGTGATTCTGTACCGGTTGATATGCCGATTACCAAGACTCAGCCTTCCTCAGTGGTAGTTCCCACTGTAGTCTCCTTGCCCACTATGTCTGACCTACCTTTAAATGAAAAGTTTGATGATACAGAGATGCCTCCTCCTCCATCTCAAGCACTACCTTTTAAAAAGGTTACGACAAAAAAAGTCATAGATCAGGGAAGCTTGTTCCAGCTCAGCAGGTACCCAAGGCCTCTACCAGTGGTGTTTCTTCTGAGTCGTGGAAACTAGGCAACAGCTTTGCTGTTTTGGGGTCTAAGGAAGACTCTGATGGTAAAGAATCAGATCTTTCTTCCAGAGCTTCTGTGGTTACTGACAATTTTTCTGAGGGTGATGAAGGTGAAATGATACAGTTTGAGGGTCTTCCTAGACGCTGTCAGTGTAGACGGATTTCTAAATTCACTTGATTATTTGTTTATTTGAATGGGTACAGGTTCTCATCTTATATCTCTTTGTCTCAACCTTATTATGGCTTCTTTGATGTTTACCACAATTAATGTTAATAGCATAAAAGTCACAAAAAGATAGTCACTACTATGTCCTGTTTGCAACAATTACGCAATGATGTTATTTGTCTCCAGGATACAAGGTTAAAAACTATTTGTGAAGTGCAACGTGCTCGTAACTTATGGTCTTTGGGAACGTCATTTTGGTCGAATGGGGAATCCCCGTGTGAAGGGGTTGGGGTTTTATTTACTAATTCGGCATTAAAGGTTTCTAGGATGGTGGACATTTGTCCGGGACGTGCATTACTACTCGATCTTAATTTTGGGGGTGAAAGATTTCGCTTAATTAATATTTATGCTCCACAAACTAAAGCACTCCGAGTTGCACTTCTAAATGACATTCAACCCTATTTGTATACCTCTCGTTTAATTGTTTGGGCTGGTGACTTTAATTGTGCTCTTAGTGTTGCTGATAGAGGTATGAAGACATCCAAATTGTTTTGTGACTCACAAAAGTTGATACAAATACTGGATACTGCTCAACTTAAGGATGCTTATCGCAGTATCCATTCTAAGGGCGGTAGGACGTTTTTTAAAAATACGTTATCTACCAGGATAGGTTTCATTTTCCTTTCTGTTCCTTTACAAGTAACCCTAGTTGATTTAAGGGTATGGGAATTCTCTGATCACAAGTCTCTAACAGTCAGCTTGACGTGGGAGGGTACTCCTCGATGTAAAAAGAATTTGTGGAGGCTGAATTCCTCCCTATTGACTGATGAATCTCTTAAACTAGCTTGGAAGTCAGAATTGTATGCAAGGTTATTGATTCTCGATTTTTATGATGATGCAGCTTCTTGGTGGGAAGATACTAAGAAGGACTGGAAAACCTTTTTTCAGACTTATTCTCGTTCTAAGATTAATTCACAATATTTAGAGTATTTAAGTCTCAGGGCACAGTTACAAAAATTAATTTCTTTAACAGAAACTGAAGGGTTAGATTATAGAGTTCAAATTAGAAACGTAAAAAAACGAATGTTGGAATATAGATATGGTAGAACTAAGTCTTTAGATCATGAACACAAGTTTGGTTTGAAATTACACAAGGGTGCATTGGATCCCTTTCAAGACTGTAAAGAAAGGGTAGGTAAACGTGTTATTACAGAATTAACAGATGACTCGGGCAACTTAGTAAAGACTCCTTCAGCTTTACTTGAGGTCGTTGGACGTTATTTAGGTAATTTATATCAGAAAGATGAAGATGTACAGAGTGGATTAATAGACTTTGATGGTTTACAAATACCTCAATTAAATGTAGTAGAAAGCCAACATCTGTTGCGAGATATTTCTGAATCAGAATTAAGAGAAGCCATTTTTTCATTGAATGTAGATTCTACACCAGGTACGGATGGCTTTGGAGTGACCTTTTATCGGACTTTTCAGGAAGATTTGGTCCCACTTTTGTCTAAGTTGTTTAACCTTATGTTGTCATCGGCACGGTTAGCCCCATCAATGAATCAAGCATTGGTTGTATTGCTTTATAAAAAAGGTTTGAAAACTGATTTGCGTAATTGGAGGATATTGAGTTTATTGAATACGGACTTAAAAATCTTAAGTAAAATTTTATTGCATAGACTAACTATTGTAGTGGATACCGTGATAAGCCCTTATCAATCTTGTTCAATACCGGGTAGAACACAATATGATAATTTATTGTTAATACGTGAACTTTTTTCTGCTTCACAGTCAGGTTTCCTGAAAGGTTATTTGCTTAGTCTTGATCAGGAAAAAGCATTTGATCGTGTTTCTCATAAATTTCTGTACTCTGTGTTGCAAGCTTATGGGTTACCTCAGGGTTTTATTGATTGGATACAGTTATTATATCACTCAGCTTATCTTCTTCCAAACGTGAATGGATGGCTTGGTACTCCAGTGGCTGTACAGAGAGGAGTTCGGCAAGGCTGTCCATTGAGTCCGGTGTTGTATGTGTTTTTCATTGATGTATTTATTCGTATGGTTAGTGTTCATAATGGTCTGGCAGGAGTAAGTCTTGCTGATAATGTCTTACCAATGAAAATTCTTGCATACGCAGATGACTTGGTTGTTTGTCTTTCTGAGGTTATGGAAGGGCCCACGATTAGTACTGTGTTAGATTTGTTTTCCAATGTTTCTGATTCTAAGATTAATTATGAGAAAAGTAGAGGTTTCCCTGTTGGTTCCTCTCCTGTCCCTGACTCTGGTACCCTTGCTGGTGTACTCATTTCTAAAGATACAATATCTATTTTGGGGATCGAATTTAGTGATGGAGATATGATGTATGCAAACTGGTTTCATAAATTAAGTACAGCTCAGTTGCTAATAGCAAGATGGAGGGGTAAACAAATAGCCAAAAGGAAACGTGTATTGCTCATTAAAACCTTGTTGTTGCCAATTTTTTTGTATATTAGTTATGTGTTTCCTCCACCGATATCTCTTTTTATGCCCTTATATAGTATATTTTTTCAGGCATTTTGGGGGAGCAGACTGAATCCTATTAAAAGGGGTTTCACATATAGAAGTATACGACAGGGTGGGGTTGGTATGATCCACCCAGTGGCTTTTTTTCTGAGTATTTTTCTTTCCTACAATTTCAGTCCTCTTCTACGACCTGGTATGAAGGTTTGGTTTCCTAGTGTTAGATTATGGTTTTTGTTAGGTTTACCGTTATGGAAGCAGGGCAAGTCATCCTATTTAACTAGGCTTCCCCGGTTTCCCAAGTATGGTATAGAGGCCTTTCGTCTTTTGTTGAAATGGAAACTTACAGTTTCTCATTTGGAAACAATGACTAGGAAGCAAGTGTATAGTTCTATTGTTTTAGCGGATTTTTCAGATACTTTACTTTTTCCTGATTGTCCTCCGCAGTCCCAAGAAAGGGTTCTAATGTTGCTCTCACATAAACGCTTACCTGCTTTTCTATGGGATAGTGTTTGGTTGAGTTCTTATGGTAGATTACCGGTAGGTAAGATGTATAAACATAAACAACTTTGTGATAGATGGTGTACCAGAGAGACGTGTGTCTCTTTGTTAGAAACACAGCAACACCTATTTTTAGATTGTCCCTATATTAGATCCTTTTGGGTTCGGTTGGCAACTAGATGGAAAGAGCCTTTATTTTCATCGATTTCCTATGGGACTCTAATGTACGGTACAAATGAGGTGAATGGTCTATGTATCCTGCGGACACTTTATTATTAATTTTTTTTGTTATTCGTTTTTATATTTGGCAATCCAGATGTTTATGGTCTACTCAACATCGTATAGTTTCATTTGTTGAACTCTTTTTTAATATAACCACTACTATGCAGAACATTTATGACTCTGATATGAAGATCTATGGCCACGTGAAATGTTCTTCTTTATGGGTGAATTGTGACAAATGGTTGAGTTGATTGTGTTATTTTATGTTTCTATTGTTTATGTTATGATGTTTTCTGATCCATTTTTTGTATGCATTTTTTTTTTGTAATTGGTTTGTTGCTTGTCTGGAGTCCTCTTTTCAATAAAAGTCCCCCTACTCTCCACTGGGGGATTTTCCAGCCATCTTTCCAAGATGGCCACTTCACCAGGATGTGCGGAGACAGAGTATGTTGCTGGGATGGTAGCTCTGGCCTCTGCTCCTGTCCTTTTGACGCAAGAGGCTGTGGACCTGGCTATGGCTGTGGCTGACTTTTCTCAGGATGAAAGCGTTTTGGACTGTATGGAGGTTACGCCCATTTCTATGGACCTACCTGACTTGGATATGGCTGTTGCTACAGATGGTGTTGCCTCTTCTGGACAGCCTTCACCTGTAGTAGTCCGATGCCGTCAGGCGCTATTATTACAGAAGCAGGAATGGATAAAAAAAGAAGTGCAAGAAATTGACGATGAGCTTCTCTCGTTGATGGCAAGTTGTCCTCTGACAAGTGTGTCTCCAGACTGGTCGAGCACGATAGACGACCGGACGATGGTGTGGTTCCCGCTGTTGTTCCTCCTACTGTAGCAGTGCACCCGGATGTCCGTACAGCTGGCAGTCAGAACGGTGCTTCTGCCGTGTGCCAAAAGCCGACCACTGTTTCTACTATTCACGCCATTGTGCTGGCTCCCAAAACAGGGAAAGCTAGACTAGGAGTGGGCTGACAGGCTCTGGATGGACTTGTTCCTTCGGAAACAGCTCAGGCGGAGTTGGAACAGACTTTCTCTTTTTCTGATAGACGGCAGACCAGGGATTGGAGTGAGTTAGCTCCCGAGCCTAATGCTGCTGCTCAGCCACTACAAGACTCTACATGGTCTCCTGAATGGGCCCTAACAGTGGCGGGCTGGATTGCTGAAACTTTGGGTCATTGGACTCCTGACCCCAAAGATCCCTTGTATAAGAGGATGTGTTCACCTTCTCCTGTTGTGGCCACCAATGCTAAATTACCTGAGAGCTCCATCAAACCCTGGGGTAAAGACTCTTATTTTTTATGTAATATTTCTGTTCCTTCTGGTCCTGTAAGTGGTGTAGGTACCACACCTGTGTTAACTACTGATCCTTCCTTGTCTGCGGATTTAAGGATGGGTCCTAGTCCTGAGGCTTTGGTAGAACACTGGGAGAGGTCTTCTCTGGCCCCCTTGTTCAGGATGGCCGATCTCTTTCACTCCAGTGGAGAACCAGCTCCTAGGAGGAATGCAGTCACATTGTTGTACAAGGGGGGCTTAGAACATACTCATGACAGGTTGTTCATTGCTAAAACCCTCTTAAAAACGTGTATGAAATTTTTTTCTTCAGAAATATTTGCACTGATTTTTTTAGGTAATGGTAATTTTGATGTCAGTTTTCAAAATGTGTCCAATCTTGATAGGTTTTGGGCCCAGTACAACTCACTTAAAAATGACCCATTGTGGATACCTTTTCAGGCAATTCCTCTTACCAAACCATTGATTAAAACCATTACTGTTTTATTTAAAAATGAGGGTGTCAATGTTGAGGACATTCTCTTCTGGTTGCGTCAGTGTTGTGAGATTTTAGGGAAGCCTTCACCCATTATGGATAGAGAGCAGATCTGGGATGGGGGTTAAAAGGTGAAGGTGAAACTTTTTTCTACAAATTCGGGCCCTGTACATCTATCTAGTGTGTTTTTTGGGATGTGATAGGGGGTCTATCTTTTATATAGGACAACCCAGATCCTGCTTTAAGTGTGGGTCTCGTTTACATCTCAGCTCAGCTTGTGACACCACTAGATGCAGTCACTGCTTGGAATATGGCCATTTGGCTTCGGCCTGCCTTAACTTATTCAAATGCAACCTTTGTGAGCAAGCAGAACATGCCTATGGACACTGTCCTTGGGCTTCTCACAATCGTGAAGATTGCCCCTCCCATGAAGGGATTATTAATCAAGCTTAGCATGCCCTGGTGAAAAAGGCAGCTGCTACTCTGCCTACGCTCTCCCAGAATCTGAGCACGTTAAGGCCCCTGTAACACCACTTGCAGCTGACCCCTTTGTGACCATTGCTATTGTTGTGCAAACTGCAAACTCTGAAGTGGGCCTAGATAAACCAATTCTGGATCAGATGGAAGTGGATACTATAATTGACGCTGAGGAGCACATGCCCCCCCTGCCCCCACCTGAGGCCCCCTTTAGGGTTGTACAACCTAGAAAATGCAATAGACATGGGAAGGCGATGACTGGGACAAAGTCCATCCCTAAAACAGTGCCTCCTAGGGATCCTGTTAAGGTAGAGAATGTGTTTGCCCCGTTAGAGGACGACACTGGGGGGGGGACTCAGAGGATGACACTGATACCTCCTCTATTGTTTCCACCACTGACACTGAATGCAGGCCAGAAGATTCTATCGCTAAATGGACTAGACGTAGACAAGTGGGTAAACCTCCCTGAGTTTGGTTTTTTTTTTGTCTTTTGTAGTCTCCTTACTTCTCTCTCCCTGTTATGCATTCCATAAAGATTTCTACTTTAAATGTTAATGGGATCAAGGGTGAGAAGAAGCGTATAGGGTTTTTTTCTCGTCTTAAGACCTTAAACTCCGACATCATTTGTTTACAAGATACCTGCTTGAAGACACATCAGGAGCTTCAGCATGCTGCTCAGTGTTGGCCTTTGGGACCTTCCTTTTGGCCTATTGGGGAAGACCTCTGTGACGGGATAGGTATTCTTTTTTCTAATTCTGCATTTAAGGTTTCCAGATTGGTGGATATTCACCCAGGGAGGGCTCTTTGCTTAAACGTTTCTTTTTGCTCTGAAAGGTTTTGGATCATTACTATTTATGCTCCACAAACTAAAGCACAACGTATAGGAAGTACAACCCTTCTTACGTACCTCTTGTCTGGTGGTTTGGCTGGGAGACTTTAATTATGGCCTATCAACCACTGATAGAGGCCTTCAGACCCATAAGCTTTTTTGTGATTCTATTGCTTTGAAACACATTATTTCAACGGCTCACTTGTTAGACGCCTACAGGGTATTACATCCTACAGGGAGATATACCTATTTTAGGGGTGTCCCTAGGACTAGAATTGATTTCATTTTTTTGTCTACTGTTTTACATGTCCTACAAGTTTTTACTAGACCAATAGAATTTTCTGATCACGGAGTCCTTACAGCCTCTATTTCTTGGGCTGGGGCCCCCAGATATAAGAAAAATAAATGGAGATTAAATGAGTCATTGTTGGATGATCCAAATATTAAACGTTTATGGTTGCAGGACTGGGCTGCAAGACTTTCAGTTTTAGACTGTTATGACTCCATTTTGGACTGCTGCGATGATACAAAATTGGGATGGAGACAATTTTTTCAACAACAGGCCCATATCAAATCAAATAAGGAATATATGTGGTATTTACAGTTTAGACATCAGTTACAGCATCTGATTTCACTTACTGAAATCAGCCATTTGATTGCCACGATAAAGAAGCAAATGACTGACTTACAGTATAATAGGGGAAGCTCTTCAAATCAAGAATTATGATTTGGAACTCATGTGTCGAAACAGTCTTTGGACCCTTTGAAGGAAAATAAGAATAGAGTTGACTCTCAACTTATTTCCACACTGATGGATGTAAACAGACCCACATCAGTTTTTACAAGTGGTAGAGATATGACTTCAGAGCAGATTGCTGACCCTATTTTGGAAGATAGTGCCATACACCAAATTTTGACTGACCTACATTTGCCTAGCTTGTCTGCTGAAGATAGACTTGTTCTAGAAGCTGACATAGTTCTTGATGAAGTTACTGATGCTGTTAATGGTTTAGCCTCTCAGTCTGCTCCGGGTACTGACGGCCTGGGAGCAGGATTTTATAAAACCTTCCTACATGTTCTTGGTCCAGTATTAGTTGTTTTTTTGAACTATATTTTGCACTCTGGTAGTTATGCCCCTTCTATGACTGAGGCCATTTTGATTTTATTGTATAAGAAGGGTGACAAAGCTGACTTAGAGAATTGGTGCCCCCTCAGTCTTTTGAATTTTGATTTAAAAATCTTGAGCAAAATTTTGTTGGCCAGACTTTCTAAGGTCACTCCACAGCTTCTTCATCCTGTGCAAACATGTGCTGTTAAAGGTAGGAAGCAGCAGGATAATCTTCTTTGGTTAAGGGAAATTTTTTATAGGGGAGTCTTTGAACACTTACAGGGGTTCGTTTTTGGATTAGACCAAGAAAAGGCCTTTGATCGGGTTGCACACAGAATTTTAGTTTTAGTTTTAAAAGCCTTTGGGATTCTGGATAAGTTTGTTGCCTGGATATCTTCCATGTATCAGGGGGCTGTTATTATTCCTAACGTAAATGGCTGGTATGGACAGAAACTTCGTATTGGTAAGGGAGTATGTCAGGGAAGCCCATTGAGCCCTACTCTTTATGCCTTTACAATAGACATTTTTATTAGGATGTTACAAGCCAACAATGCTCTGATGGGTATTGATGTCTCTTCCACCCTGCTGCAGCAAAAGGTACTGGCTTATGCAGATGACCTGGTGTTGATTTTAGCCCCCCAGTTTTCTGTTCAGGCTTTACAAGACTCTATTAGTATGTTTTTTGAGTATTTCTGGCTCCAGGATTAATTATAGTAAGAGTACAGGGGTAGTAATTGGGTCTACTCCTGTGCCACCATCTGGTGTCATAGTAGGGATCCCTGTTTCCCAGGAACCCATTAAGATTCTGGGGGTACAGTTTGGTCCTGGAGATATGGCAGGACGAAACTGGGAAATAACCTTGGGTAGGGGGACTTGTTTGGTTGGGGACTGGAAAGGATAGCAACTTTCTAAGGAAAAAAGGGTTATGTTAATTTAAGACTATACTTATTCAAATATTTTTGTATATCAGTTATGTTTTCCCTCCACCATTCCGTATTTGGACTCAGTAGTATTTTCTTTCAAGCATTCTGGGGGTCTCGTTTAAACCCTCTTATGAGAGAATTAACCTATCTCCCGATTGCTGATGGTGGGGTTCCTATGATCCACCCTGTTGCTTTCTTTTTTAGTATTTTTTTAGTTTATAATTTGGGCACAGTTTTGAAACCTGGGAATGTTTTATGGAGGCCTTTGGTAGAACACTGGCTATGCTTATGTAGGCCCAGTTGGCAGGAGAAGAAGCCTAGGTTATTTTCTAGACTTCCTTATTTACCTTCTTACATGCTGGAATGTATGAAACAGGTTATTAGGTGGGACATTACCCCTAGTCATCTCCAGACCTTGGATAGAAAGAAGGTGTATAAGCATATTTTGTCTGTCGAACGTACAACGGAAGTTGTTTTTCCTGACTGTCCGGCAGATAGAAAGTTAGCTGTTTTGAGACACCTTATGAATAGAAGGATCCCATCATATGTCTGGGATTGTTTATGGTTAAGCAATTATGGGAGACTGGGGGTTAGGGGGAATAGTAAACATAAACTATTATCAGAGAGGTATTGTCCTCGACCTACTTGTGACCAACTTTTAGAAACCCAATGTCACTTGTTTTCATATCGTTCCTATATAAGACCATTTTGGCCCTTACTGGTGGACCATTGAAATGAGACTGGATTCAGGGATATTGATTACCCTACCATAATGTTTGGTCCATTACACAATACATTTGTCAGGTATAACTGTGACACCATTTATGTTATTTTATGTATCATACATTTTCCTATTTGGCAGTCTAGGTGTCTCTGGATTTTGCAGCAGAAATTTATTTCCCATGTTGAATTGCTTGCTAATGTATGTAAGGCTATTAAGAGACTGATGCAATATGATCTTGACTATGTTTCACATGAACAATCTACATGTCTGTGGATTAACTGCATTGCATGGACTTGATTGATATATTTTCTTTTTTTCTCTTTGTTTCTGTATTTGCTCAATAAGGTTTTTGTTTGGATGTTTTCTGTTTTATTCTGTATTGAAGTCCATTTTTTTCAATAAAATTCCCCTACTCTTTTCGATAAGTGCCATGGGATCTTTAACATCCACCTGAACTACCACCAATCCAGGCAGATGGGACCTCGGTTTAACATCTCATCTAAAAGATGGCACCTCAGAAGTGCAGCACCCTTCTCATGCTGCACTACAGTGTCAGTACTGGGATATTAACCCAAGTGCCAGATGTGGGAACTGAACCCACAGCCCTCTGATTTCCCAGCCTCAGAGGTGAGTGTGCTACCTACTGAGCCACTGACACTGCAACTGCAACTAATACATCGGCAGTCAAATGTACAGAATACGTATTTTCGTGCTGTGCTGTGCCTTACAGCTGTGTTGCCTCAAGAAATGGAAGTTTTCAACTGCTGTATTTTACAGGTAGATAAAATCATAAGTAATTAATTAGTTGGACCATGGATAAGCTACCCGGGCCTGCCAGATGAGCAGGTGTGCTCATCACCTTTTTAAGACAGGGGATTATTTCCTAAAACAAGCCTGGCAAGCACAAAAGAGTAAATGTGACTTTTTAGCAGCACGTTGACAGTCTGAAGTACAAATCAATTGCTGGGTGACAAGAATTGAGTTGCAAGTCTATTTTTGTCTGCTTGCAGATGAATAAAATTAAAGTATGACTGCAGAGCAATTACGGTGCTAATCACAGGGCATGCTGTTTTATGTGTTATCAATGCCTCCACAAAGTGAGGAGTTTGGATGACAGTAAAGTAAAGCACTTAAATTCATGTCTGTAGAGCAAATCAAGATCTGTGGAATAGTGAGCTATTCTCTATTCCCGAAGCGTGATTGCAGATGTATGATAGTGATAGGTGACATCATATAAAATTAGTGTGGGCAATCCAGACTGTACCTGTTACCAACCTGATGCATTATCACAGAATACAGCCTGTGTGTGCAACAGTGGGCATGGAAAATAACAGTATGTGTATCAAGTGGTTAGAGAATGATATAGGAGTTAAGGCAGACAAGGACAAGGTGGCACTATGTAGCTCAGAGGTGGGTGTCATAAAATGGGAATATGTGGGTGGTCTCTGATTTACTACCAAAGAGAATCAGCAACCGCTGTTTTGTTTTCTTTACATGTCTGCATAGAAACAATACATTGGCAGATTGTCAGTTAGGATGGGATGCATAACAAGGAGGGCCTTGATGCCAGCGGTGGCAAGATAGCACTTTGTGCTGTGACCTAGATGAATAACTGAAAGAAAAAAAAACAGATAATGCCTATTACCAGTTCCTTCTCTGTATTTCACCATGTAGTGTTATTCTGGGTCTCCCCTGAAAAAGGGACCTCCGGGGCTCAGCGGGCCTACCCGGTCATCAAAATATAATAAATAAATAATAAGACAGCAAATTGAGGCCAGACTAATGAAATCAGTGGAACAGTTCACATTGAGACAACATATGTTTGATTTCATCCTGCTTACTGTCGGGGCACTTATGATATTCTGTTGGACAAGACGGTCAGATGAAATCTGCATGTGCAATGCAGTGCACTAGTCCACAGAAATAGTGAGTGTGCCGTGAATCACTGTCAAGCAGTCTGCTGGCTACTGCAGCTTGGAGACAATATAAATTTCTATATACCAACATACTAATTGTCAGCAGATTATGCCTTATGGTCTATTGAGTCTGCTCATGCCTCAGAACCCTAGGTGGGTAACAAGGTCTACCCCCCTTTTATCCCATTTCTGTTTCTCCTGTTGACCATCTTGGCCCCCTGAGACAGGCCAACCCCTGCTTCATCTACTTTCTGGACCTGTCTCACCACCTCTTGATCCCCGTCACCGTTGAAGCCTGAACCTGCTCACCTGGCAGCGCATTCCAAGGTTCAAGCATGCTATCAGTGAAATACCTCCTCCTCTTTCCCCCCTCATCCTTCCACCCTCCAACATCAAACCATGCTCTCTGATGATACCACCATCCTTCAGACTAAAGATCCCATCCTTGTTCACCCTATTTATTTCCTTGAGGTACCTAAAGACCTAAATCATGTCCCCCCAAGACCGAGCCCTGTGGTACCCTGCTAATGAACTCTCTTGGAATTAAGATCTCTCAGCCCACCACTACTCTCTGAGTGTGACCAGCAAGCCAGTTTCCTAAATGTTTGAATAGTAATGGGCCTGAGCCCATCCCCCTCAGTTTCTCCTGTAGGCCATTGTGAGGGACAGAGTCAAGCACCTTGCTGAAATCCTAGAACAGTACATCCGCAGGCTTTCCCCTGTCTAGTTCTGATGTTACCCAATCATAGAACTCCACAAGGTTAGTTTGACATGATCTACCTGGAGCAAACACATGCTGACAACTATACAGGCATCCCATCTCCTCCAAGACCCCCCCAAACGTTCCTTCAGTATACTCTCCATTACTGTACACACCACCAATGTCAAACTGATGGGTCTATAGTTAGCCGTCACTTCGCTTGATCCCCCTTTAGGGATTGTCACCACATGTGCCTCTCTCCAATCCCTAGTAACCATCCATGTCTCAAGCTACATGTTGAAGAGCTCCGCCAGAACTGCAGCCAGTACATCTGCCAACTCACACAGAACTCTCAGTTGTATGCCATCCAGCACTGGAGATTTTCCCTTTTTTAGTGTCTTAGGGGCTTTCCACACTGGGCCAATGGGGATAGCATCATCTGCCACCCCGCACCCCTATTGGCCGATTCATCCAGATGTGAAACCCCAGGGGAAACCCACACCCCATCCCCTTCCTTATCTGTGGCTCCACCTATCCTATACACTGCACCTTCTAACTCCATCCACTCCTGCTTTGTAAGTTTGTGATCCCCCTCCCTAGGGAACCCAGAGGCAAAGTATTCGTTTAATACCTCAGCCCAGTCCATTGACTCCACAGCCCCCTGTTCTCAATCTGCAGATCTGGCCCTTGTTTTTTTCTCCATTACCCAAAATACCTCAAGAACCCTGTTTCCCCACATATAGAAGCAGAAAATCATGGGATGTGAAAATAAGCACTTCACAATGCCTCCCACCTGCGAAAAATCCCATAATATGAAACGGACGATACCTGTAAAGTACATGATGGCACAAAAAAATGAGCCATCCAAAAATTAAAGAGCTTTCACAGTCTATCTTCACAGTGACTATCCCCTGATCCTACCATCATCCTGGTCTCTTACCTCTGCCCCCCTCCAGTAATGCAATGACCCTCTTTAAGCAGGGATGCCAAAACTACACACATTATTCAAGGTGTGTTATAACCATGAAATTGTTCAACTGAAGGAGCACATTATGACTCCTTGCGGTTATCCCACTGGCCTTGCACCACAGCATGTTGCTTGCTTGCGTTGTGAGTTATTCATTTTTCGCAGCCACCACCATCAAATGGTCTTTGCCCTACCAAGAAACCTGTGTCACCTACCACACCCTAGGTGTGTACATGAGTCTTTTTTTGTGTACACAGGTGTAGAAACCTGCATTTTCCAGCATAAACCTTTAGCTACCAGGCTCATACCCATCTCCAGAGATTCTCATAGAAACATAGAAGTTGATGGCAGATAAGGACCGCAAGACCCATCCAGTCTACCCATTTCTTTTTCTACCTTGTAAATGTGTCATCAGTCTTTGCTCTGTCAATGGTCTATCTATTCATACTCATCTGTATTGCTCCCTTATGCCTATCCCATGCATGTCTGAATCCCTGCACTGTATTCATATCCACCACTTCCTGAGGTAGGCCATTCCATGCATCCACCACCCTTTCCGTGAAAAAAACTTCCTCACATTACCCCTTAATTGGCCTCCCTCTAATCTCATGCTGTGTCTTCTTGTCCTGCTATTTTTCTTATATTTAAACATGTTAGACTCTTTCACCTTGTTAATGCCCTTAAGGTGTTTGAATGTTTTGATCATTTCACCTCTCTCCCTCCTTTGCTCAAGGGTAAGCATATTGAGCATCATTAATCTGTCCTCATATGTTTTCTGATGCAGTCCCTGCACCATTTTGGTTGCCCTTCTCTGGACTGCCTCAATTTGGTTAATGTCCTTGTGAAGGTGTGGCCTCCAGTACTGCATGCAGTACTCCAGATGGGGCCTAACCAGTGTCTTGTAACAAGGGATTATTACCTCCCTCTTCTGACTTGTGATACCCCTACTAATACACTCTAACATCCCCCTATCCTTACCTACTGCTTTAGTGGTCTGCGTGGATGACTTCAGGTCATTGGTGATGATGATGTCCAAGTCTCTTTCTCCCCTTGTGACTGCCAGCAACTCTCCTCCCAGCCTATAGGTGGCTTCAGGGTTTCCCTTCCCTATGTGTATGATCTTGCACTTCTTTGCATGAAACCCCAGTTACCACTCTTCCGACCATTTTGCTAGTTTATCCAGATCTCTTCTCATTCTGCCCACCCCATATGGATCATCTACTCTGTTGCAAATCTTGGCGTCATCTGTAAACAGACAAACCTTACCTTCCAGTCGATCTGCAATGTCACTGATGAAGATATTGAAGAGAACTGGCCCCAGGACTGATCCCTGAGGTACCCCACTTGTGACTTGCATCTCTTCTGACTGTATACCATTTACCACCTCTCTCAGTTTTCTCTCCATCAACCAGTTTGCCACCCAGTTGACTAACTTCTGACCCACCCTGAACCTACCCAGCTATTAATCAATCTTCTATGTGGAACAGTATCGAAAGCTTTGCTGAAGTCAAGGTAGGTGACATCAACTGCTCTCCCTTGGTCCACCACTCTGGTTACCCAGTCAAAGAAATCTATGAGATTAGTTTGTCAGGACCTTCCTATTGTAAACACATGCTGTCTTGGATCCTGTGCTCCTATGGATTACAGGTACTTCTGGAGATCCAGCCTTCCCTCAAGTCCATCCACCACCACCCACAGCTTCAAGGCATCCGAAAGGAGGCTCATCTTGCTCCTGATAACACTTTTGATATCTGAGATATCAGCGTTAAACTAGAGCAGGCTCAGTACTGACTACTGTGGGACCCCACGAGTGACTAAACCGGAGAATGATTCACCACTCCCCCACCCTCTGTTCCAGCACCACTAGCCAGTCTCCTTTTCCCCCTTCTAAGCCACTGTACCAATATCTGCTGCTCCATAGCCTTGGCAGACCTCACCACCATGGTGAGTCTACAGGCTGCTCTATCATACTCCCCCTTGGGTATCGCTACTCGAGAACTTAAGTATGGGCTGTAAGCAGCCTTTTTCCCACCACTGCATCCTGGACATCCATCGTCTACCAGTTCACCTTAGTAGCTATGAAACAGGTGCATATGTCCCTTGTGAAGGCCTTGATAGACTACAGGATCCCCATTTTTACAATTTCACAATGTGCTGCCATGACAATGCTTGCCCTGGGTGACTCTAGGTAGCACCGAAGGACCCACTACGTGCACTAAAAGGCAGCACTGCTATACTCAACCACTGTTGTTATTGAATGTTGTACCACACACCTCTAAGTTGAGGGAGAACAAAACAATGGCATTGCCGCTTCCTGCCGGTGGGTCCCCAACAATAAGTTCCCTGATGAGCTCCCAGTTTGACTGGTCCACATCCAAGACATGGCCCTCAATAGCTGGCTCAGTCACCAGCTGGCCAAGGAAGAAAGCCGGGAAGATGTCCAGCTGGCTCAGCTTTCAGCCCAATGAGGACACCATAGTTCCACATTATGCACCTGGCATATTCAGTGCTCCATGCACCACAGTGTGATCCCTCACCTGACCACGGTGGTCTCTACAGTTAGCTATTGGGCCTTCCTCCTGTTCCTCCTCCTAACCGGATGCTATACGTACTACCCTCATCTTCACCTGTTTTCCCTCTGGAGCATGAACGGTGACCCAAAGAGCCTCTACCTGATCACATGCTTCCTCCACTCTGAATAGCCACATGATATCATTAATGATAAAATCTACCCACAATCCACTTCCATACACACCATCACTTCTGAATTGTGGTGTAACCTAGTATGTTTATGTCCCAGTCATGTCTTGATGTGGCCCAAGTCTTGGTGACTGCTACCACAAACCACCCCCCCCAACACCTCCATCACCAGCAGAGCCAGAAGCTCCATAATCTTCACTTTCTAACTTGTACCCCCCCCAAATCTCCTGAGGCACTGGTGGACCATCAATCCCCAATCATGCACAACCCCAGAATGCAGTCGTAGTTGTGCAAATATTCATTGAATCACATGCTGTAGTGCACCTTTGCTTTACCAATGCAATAACAGTGAAATATGCAATCTTGACAGCACAAGTGGAAGAACTCATCATGTATTAACAATTCAACAATGGAACTATGTCACTCTGACATATGTCACATGGTAAGCATATAGGTTGCTTTTCTCAGAGGGAACTAGTATGCATGTAAAAATGTCAGTGACAGTTTGACACTGAAAGCATAACAATGGAATCTAATGATCTGCTTTGGCACTGCAGAGGAACTATGCTAAGAACACTTACCACCTAATTGTGTGTTTGTGATGCTGATGTTCTCTACTGCACAATGAAAAGTCAACCAAAATGGGCAAAGAAAACAGGAGACAATAGGGCGTGATTGAGTCAGTTTCGGTTTGAATGTAAATAATGAATGCCATTATGCGGTAATGAAATGCAGCTTTACGCAGTGATGAGATTATAATGGGATAACAGTCCTATGTGGCCAACCTCACTTTAGAGGCCCAAACCAGATCCAGGGCTTGCTCATGCAAGTCTGAAAGAATACGGTTTTGAATTTATAGTTTAACATTTTTTGTGTGACTGATTCATGCAGTCAGAGAAAGGACAGTAGCTGGAGAATTTATGAATTTGCTTATAAATGAGTAACTGAAAAGTGCAGACTGAGCCAGTGCTAATTTCTGGCCTTCCTCTTCTTCTTCCTTCTGCTCAAAGTCTATGTGTAAGTTTCCATATACACATTCCCTTGTGCCCTCTTATATTGACTTGAACACCCCTTTCTTATCCCCCAATGCATCACTGACTTACCTATTGAACCACAGTGGACTCCACCTGATCTTTTTCTGCCCCATCCTCCTGACATAGCATCCTGCTGCTTTCAGAATCCACTACTTGAATTTATCCAAAAGATCCTCCACCACTCCTTTAATCCCCTCCCATCCCCTGACCTACTGTAAGAACATGTCCTTTGACATGGGTAAGTCACCCAATGCTGAACTCTAGGACATTCGTGGCCCATTTCACTGTTGTGATCCTGAAGACCACCGTGCTGTGGTCACCATCACCCTGGCTCATCCCCACTTATTCTCTTACAAACCTATTGCCGTCAGTTATGACATCTGGAAAGTTTACCTCACTTGTGGTCTCACTGAGCAGCTGCTACAGGAAGATGCCATGTAGTGAATCATAGATTCTCACTTATAGCCGACAGCCACATTGGGATGTCCCAGTCTACATCTGTTAGAGTTATGGTCCACATTAGCAGAATTTTCTCTTTCAGAGCCATTCTGTAATAGGCCAACAACATTTGAACATCATTTCCATCACTCTGTGAAGGGTATAAGTATATCATGTCAAGTCTTAATGATGCCACAGCACTTCATGCCAACATGACCCATAGGTTTTACACTATAACCTTATAATCCACACCCTTCCAAGCCCTTGATTACTTCAGTGATGCACAATGAAACTCCTCAACCATCAGTACTGCTCCTATAATTCCAGATAAACCTGTGCCCTGGAACCAATATTAAATTATGCCATTGTGCTCTGCCAACCAGGTCTCTGTCACAGAAACATAGAAACATAGACTTTGACAGAAGCTAAGTACCACTTGGCCCACCTAGTCTGCCCATCTCCCTACCTAATGGGTAAGCCTGAAATCCTAGGTAACCAAAAGAATATTTGTTCTGACACCACACAGTAATTGCTGTATGTCGGTCCCATGCATGTTTGAATTCCCACACTGTTTGTGACCCCTTGACTTCCTCAGGAAGGCCGTTCCATGTGCTCAACATCCTCTCTGTGAAAAAATAATTCTTCACATTGCCCCTGAGCTGTCCCCCCTCACTCTTTAAATAGTGCCCCCTTGTTATTGCGCATCTCTTTTTCTGAAATATGCTCTCCTTTTGGACTTTGTTGATTCCCTTGAGGTACTTGAAGGTTTCTATCATGTACCCCCTCTCCCTCCTTTCCTTAAGGCTATACATAACAAGCTCTTTTAGTTTCTCTTCTTATGGCTTCTGTTGCAGACCCTGGACCATTTTAGTTGATCTCCTCTGGACTGCCCTGGTTTTATCTATGTCCTTGGGGAACTGGGGTCTACAGAAGTGGACACAGTACTACAGAAGGGGTCTCACCAACTGTCTGTAGATAGAAACTTCCTGTTTTCTACTGATGATGCCTCTTCCTATTCATTGCAATATACACCCAGCAGTCCCTACAGCCTTCTCACACTGCTTGCTAACCTTTAGGCCATGTGATATGAGTTTCCCAAGGTTCCTTTGCATTTGTGTTGTTGTTACTACACCCCACACCACAGATTGCATTTGCCCACCCGGGATTTTTGTTTCCCAAGTGCATTCCTTTGCACTTCTTTGCATTGAATCCAAGCCACCATACTTCAGTCCATTCCTCTAACCTTGCCAAGTCTGTTATCATCCTTTCTACACACCCTTGTGTATCAACCCTGTTGCAGATCTTTGTGTCATCAGCAAAGAGGCATGTTTCCTTCCAGTCACCCTGCAATGTCACTTATCAAGACATTAAAAGAGGATCTGACCCAGTACTAAACCCTGTGGTAACCCACTAGAAACTCTCCTTACTAAAAAATCACCTTGAAACGCACTCACTCCTAAACCCGGCCCAATCTGGCTTCAGGTTGAAGCACAGTACCATCCCAGCCTTGGCTAAAGTCTCTAATGACTGGATCCATGCTATGGACACCAAGAAGGTTACTGGTGAAGTCTTTCTAGACCTTAGTAAGGCCTTCAACACTGTAGACCATCACCTCCTAATCATCTGTCTTGCCTACATAGGTGCCACCCACTTACCTTACAGTGGTTTAACAGTTATCTCACGGGAAGGATACAAAAAGTCAAAGCTGATGGCCTACTATCTGCCCCCCTTCCAATTGCCAGAGGAGTCCCTCAAGGCTCCATCCTAGGACCAATCCATTTTTCCCTGTACATCAACAACCTTGACTCCCACATAAAGAACTCTAGCATACATTTCTTTGCGGACGATACAGTTTTGTACGCATCAGGCTCGTCCTTAACTGAAGTCAGGAAAGCACTCCAAGCTGACTTTATCCAGTTAGAAAGCAACCTTATCAATGCCAAGCTTCTCTTAAATGCCAAAAAAACCTAGACAATGATTTTCTTGAGACTTGCCTTGTCTGGTGCCCTACCTACCTCACCTAAAAACGTCATAGTTACCTCCCTAGGTGAACCGTTGGAAGTTGTACCTAAATTTAAATATCTAGGTATGTGGATAGACAACAAGCTTTCCTTCAATGACCACATTGAGGATCTATCAAAGAGGCTTAAAGCACGCTTGGGTTTCTTCTTTAGAAATAGGACCCTCTTTTCTCTCGCGACCTGCAAAAGACTTGTCCAAGCAACATTCCTTCCCTTGCTTGACTACGGAGACATTATCTTTATCTCCTCCCCAACCTTGAGCCTATCTAAACTGGACATACTCTATCACCATGCTCTTTGCTTCATTACTAACTCTGCATACAGGACCCACCACTGTGATCTTTATGCAGCAGTTGGGTGGACCTCTCTTGCCACCAGACACCTCCTGCATGCTGGCATTTGGACCCTCAAATTACTACTCCACAAACTGCCTGTCTATTTAACGTCTCTCATACACATCTCGCATAGCGCCTACTCCCTAAGGAAATCTGACTTTACCCTACTAGATGTTCCCAGGACATGTACCACAGCTGGCCAAAGAGGATCTCATACGCCCTCCCAAACATTTGGAACCAACTACAAGCCATGCTGAAGCTAACCAGCATCGTATCAATTAACTCCTACAAAACACTAGCTATCTCTAAATTAAAAGACATGTGTAGGTGCTACTAGGCCCCAAACGCCAAGTCAACTTCCTAGGTACCAACTGGCCCTCTACTTATTAAGCTGAAATGTGTTGCATAATTTAGGGCAAGGTTAAAGCCTGAATGTACTGCATATATAGCATAAGGACTTCTACTGTGTATACCTCTTATATTATATATTTTTTCTTTGTTGTTCTACATTTTATATCTCCTGTCTATGTAATTGCGAACTGTATGTGTATGTGCGTCAGGACCTCCTTTTGAATGAGCTTGCTCAACAGAGTCTTTCCTGCAATAAACTTGAACTTGAACTTGAACTCTTTTCTTTGGAGTGGACTCTGTTTACTATTAACTTGTGTGCCCTGTTGTCCAGCCAATGTTTTGCCTAGGTTACTACCCTGTATCCCACTCCCAGGCTGGATAATTTGTTTATTATTATGCCATGATTGACTGTGTCAACTGCCTTTCTAAAGTCTATGTAGAGCATGTTCACAGCCACTCCATGGTATACTACTTTTGTCACACAGTCAAACAAATCAAGTAGATTCATCTGACATGACCTTCCCATTGTGAATTCATGCTGCTTTGGGTCCTGTTCACCATTGACCTTTAGACGCATAGCAATGTGTTCCTTCAGAAGTGATTCCATCATGTTCCCTACAACTGAGGGCCAACTGACAGGTCTGTAGTTTCCTGCCTCTGCCTTGCTCCCACTGTTGTGAAGGTGAACCACATCTGCCCTCCTCCAGTCCTCCGGTATCACAGCATCCTCCCATGATTTGTTAAAAAGGGTAGTCAGTAGTGTCACGGGTTCTCCCCTTAATTCTTTTAGACTTCTGGGGTGAATCCCATCAGAAACATAGAAACATAGAATCCGATGGCAGAAAAGGGTCACTTGGCCCACCTAGTCTGCCCATTCTCCTACTTAACGGATACACTGCAGATCCTATTTAACCAACAGCCTACTTCCTCCTACCCCCCACTAGAATTGCCTTATGTCTAACCCATGCATTCTTGAATTCCCCCACTGTTTTTGACTCTATGACCTCCTCAGGAAGGCTGTTCCATGCATCTGCAACCCTCTCTGTGAAGAAATACTTCCTCACATTACCTCTGAGCCATCCCCCCATTATCTTCAAATTGTGCCCCCTTGTTCTTGTACATCTCTTTTTCTGAAAGATGCTACCCTCTTGGACTTTGTTGATTCGCTTAAGATATTTTAAAGTTTCTATCATGTCCCCGCTCTCCCTCCTTTCCTCGAGGCTATACATATTCAGCTCCTTTAGTCTTTCTTCATATGTCTTCTGGTGCAGACCCTGCACCATTTTGGTTGCAATCCTCTGGACAGCCTCCACCCTGTCTATGTCTTTGCGGAGATGGGGTCTCCAGAACTGTACACAGTACTCCAGATGTGGTCTTACCAACTGTCTGTACAGAGGGACAACAACTTCCTGTTTTCTTTTTATTTATTTATTTATTTTGAAAGTCGGATTTACAACCTTTGAGTCAGGGACTCATTTACAAAGGCACCTCATCGCAGGGGGAGCAGACATGGTTACAATGTGAGATACAACAGTGGCAACATACAGGTGCAATACAGATAACAAAAAGAACACAATATAACAGTGGTTTATGGGATAAAGTTACATGCAGTAAATAGCAATTGTATAAAAAAAAAGAAAGGGGGGAGCAGTCCAATGGACATTATCAAGGCTATGGGCAAGAAACGGGGAGGGACCCCAACATTAGGTTGATTAAGGGCAACTTCAGCTTCGGGTGCCAAAGAGGTGGTTATGGAGAGTGACTTTAAAGGGACCACTTTTGGAAGACTTAGTGACAGAGAGTGGGAGGGAGTTGAACCATGTGGGGGCACGGTAGTGGAAGGACCTTTGGGCTAGAGAGGTCTTGGTACGGGGCACCAGAAAGGTGAACTTAACTGACCTACGGGTGGCAATGGATGGGGATGCAAGCCGCAGGGATGCGGTGACCCCTGGGGTGGAGAGTCCTAGCAGGGATTTTTTGGCAAGTAAGCAGGTTTGGTAATGCAGGCGCTCCTCCAAGGTGAGCAGGTTGGCGGTGTAATAGAGCAGGCAAGTATGGGTGTGGAAGGATGCACCTATCAGGAGCCTGCAGGCCTTGTTTATCGAGGTCTGGATTCTGGTGAGGGCTGTATTGTCAGCCGCTGTGTAGATAGGTAGGCCGTAGTCCACTAGGGACAGGATGGAGGAGTCAACGGCCAGTCAGAGAGCAGTTTGGGGGAGGCAATCTCTGTGGTGACACAGAAGACCAATCTGAGAGTTTATGGCTGAGGACAGGGTATTGATGTGGGTGTGGAATGTAAGTGCTGAGTTGAAGGTGATGCCCAGATACTTGTAGGATGACACTTGCTCAAGAGGGTGAGCATTACTGGGAAGAATGCAGAGGGGGCATTTTTGGCCTTATTCTGGTGATGCGAGAAAAGCATAGATTTGTTTTTTTTTTAGATTAATGACCAGCCGATGGTCAAGGAACCACTTTTCAGCTTGGTTGAATCTGTGCTGCAGGGATTCCTGTAGAGATGCAGGGTCAGGGTGGGAGACAAGGAGAACTGCATCATCGGCATAGAGTACCATATTGCCCAAGCAGGAGCTGGGGAGGGTATTGAGAAATAATCTGAACAGAACGGGGCCCAGGATGGAACCCTGGGGGACCCCTGAGCGAACTGGCAGGGTACTGGACAGGGTGCCATTTACCTTCACGCGCTGTGATCTGGCAGAGAGGTAACTGGTGAACTAAGCCAGTGGGCCGGGGAGAAGCCATGTTGATGGAGGGAGTTAAGTAGGAGGGGGTAACAGACAGTGTCAAAGGCCTTGGAGAGGTCAATGAACACTGCACCCGCAACGTGGCCAGAGTCGAGAGCAGAGTGGAGGTGCTGGGAGAACTCCAGGAGGGCTGTAGTGGTGCTGTGTCTAGGGTGGAATCCATGTTGTTCTGGACACAGCTGGTCATATTTGGTCAGATACTCGGAGAGCTGAATGGCCACTATTTTTTCTAGTGCTTTGGAGAGAGGAGAGAGAATGGAGATGGGCCTGAAATTGTTAGGGAAAGTTCTATCTCCACTCTTATGGATAGGGGTGATTTCTGCAATTTTCCAGACACTGGGAAATTGACCAAGACATAGTGACCAGTTTAAAAGGTTGGTGAGAGGGGCTAGTACTAATCAGAGAATCCCGGAGTCCAGGGGATCACAGTTGGGGTAGTTGCTAGCTAAGGCTTTTTGCAGATGAGGCCTGGCTTCAAGGGTGATATGGTACGCAGATAGAAAGGGGGGCGATCCGAGGGGGGGGGGTGGAGGCAGGGATAGGGTCAAAAAGGTAGTTGGGGATGACAGAGCTTAGATTTGAGAAAGTCATATTGAGGCACTCAGCTATGCAGGGAGGATCAGTAGTGACGGTACCATCTATGGAGAGTAGTGATGGTGGAGGGGGAGCGGGTCTTTCCATTGAGCTCTTTCATATTGTCCTGGAAGGCATGGGATGAGCCCCAAGTGGATTCAAGGGTGCTTGATAATATTTGGCCTTAGCTTGCCTTATAGCCCAGGTACACTTGTTAGGTGCTACATTATAGGCTTGTCTGTCAGCCAGTTTGCCTGTCTCGATAGCAATATGCCAGAGATTATCTCTTTGTTTCAGTGTTTGGATAAGGGATGGGGAGATCCATGGGGCATTGTGTTTCTTGGTATGGATTCTGTTTAGGGGGTTGAAAAGGTCACAGGCCTTGCTGAAGGCACTGGAGAAATAGGCTAGGGCAGAGTCAATATCCATTGCGAGTAGGATTGGGGACCAGTCAAGCTGGGCTAGGTACGTTTTTAGCTTTCTGAGACCCCCGGGGTGAAAGTGCCATTGCGAGGTGACCTGGGACACTGGCTTTGGTGTGGGTGATGACCAGTGGCAGAGGACAGGAGAGTGGTCACCAACAGAGTCTGGTAGTACATTAATATCCCTGATTTTATGGGGGTGGTTTGACAGAATTACATCTAGGAGGGTGCTGGAGCCGCCTGACTAGTTAAATCTAGTGGGTGAGGTAACTAGTTGGGTCATATCTAGGGCAACGAAGGAGTCCCTCGCATGAGGGACAGTGGTACTCAGCCAATTGACATTAAGGTCACCTAGGATGAGCTGCTCTGCCTTGTGTGGGAGTGTGGTGAGGTAATCAATGAGGGAGTGGACAGTTGGTCCCTGGTCCCTTGGGGGTTTGTAAGAGACTGTGAGAAAAATAGGACCCCTGTCTGGGTCAGGGGTAAACTTGAGGGTGAGGGCTTGGGTACTAAACCAGAGCTTAGGGGCAGGAAGAACATGGTCTGTATCACGCATAAAGACTGCACACCCACCACCATGGGTTGTTGTCAGTATCTCACCCCCCGTTGTGTACTCTTCCCCTGGGTTTTTGTTTCCCAGGTGCATTACTTTTACTTCTTTGCGTTGAATCTAAGCTGCCATACATTTGACTATTCCTCCAACTTTGCCAAGTCCCTTCTCATCCTTTCCACCCCACCTTGCGTATCAACCCTGTTGCAGATCTTTGTGTCAGCTGCAAAGACACATACTTTTCCTTCCAGTACCTGTGCAATGTCACTAATAAAGACATTAAAAAGGACCAGCTCCAGTACTGCACCCTGCAGTACCCCACTAGTAATGCCCCTTTCTTCACTGTGGACTCCATTTACTATTACCCTCTGTATCCTGTTATCCAGCCAGTGTTTTACCAGGTTACCACCCTGGGACCCACTCCCAGGCTGGCTAATTTGTTTATTAATCTTTTGTGTGGGACTGTTTCAAATGCCTTGCTTAAGTCTAGGTAGGCCATGTCCACAGCCCCTCCTTGGTCTACTACTTTGGTCACTCACTCTAAGAAATCAATTAGAGTTGTCTGACATGACCTTCCCGCTGTGAATTTATGCTGCCTTGGGCCTATGCCCCACTGGCCTCTAGGTACTCCACAGTTCTTTCCTTCAGAAGTGATTCCATCATTTTCCCTACCACTGAGGTCAAACTGTCAGGTCTGTAGTGTCCTGCCTCTGTCTTGCTCCCACTTTTGTGAAGCGGAATCACATCCGCCCTCCTCCAGTCCTCAGGTACCACACCATCCTCCCATGATTTATTAAAAAGGGTAGTCAGTGGTGTTACTAGTTCTTCCCTTAGTTCTTTTAGAATTCTGGGATGAATCCCATCAGACCCCATTGCTTTATACACCTTCAGGTTTAAGAGTTCTTTCAGAACCCTTTCTTCTGTGAAAGGACTAATAACAACCCCCTCTATCCAGAGTGATTCTACTGACTGGATTAGGTATCTCCCCCTGCTCTTCCATTGTGAATACTGAGCAGAAGTATCTGTTCAATATCCCTGCTTTTTCACTGTCGCTCTCTGCCCAATCACCTTCCTCTTTATTCAGCCTCAGTATCCCTGCCTTAGTCTTTCTTTGCTCCATAATGTACCTATAAAAGGTTTTATTCCCTTTCTTAACCGAGTTGGCTATCTTTTCCTCAGTTTGGGCCTTTGCTATTCTGACTTCCCTCCCTGCTTCCATCTGCTTTAACTGGTACAGTTCTCTGTCCTACTCCTTCTGTGTTTCCTTATACTTCCTGAATGCTATCTTTTTCTCCCTAACCTTCCCCGCCACTTCTTTTGAGAACCATAGTGTTTTTTTCTTTCATTTTGATTTGTTTATTTGCTTCACGCAAAGGCTTGTTGCCTCTGTGATAGTGGTTTTGATGTTTCCCCATTGTTGCTCCACCCCACCTTCTTGCCTGTTTGCTAGTGCTTTTCTGAGGCACTCTTCCATTTTGACAAAATCAGCCCTCCAGAAGTCCAGTACCTTCACTTTTGTTTGGCTTGACTCTACAGCTCAGTTTATCATGAACCACACTGTTTGGTGGTCTCTTGTCCCCAGATGGCTACCCACTTCAAGATCAGAGATCCTCTCTCCTTCCTCATTTGAGAGTACCAGGTCTAAGATTGCTCCCTCCCAAGTGGGTTCCAAAACTAGCTGTCTGAGGCATGCCCCCAATGCATTAGTCGCTTTCAGTTACAAGAGTCCTTTCAGAAGCCTTTCTTCTGCAAAAGGACTGGTATCTATCCCGCCTATCCAGAGTACTTCGATTGATTGGATTAGGTACCTCCCCCTTCTCTTCTTTTGTGAGTACTGAGCTGAAGTATTTGTCCTCTATCCCTCCTTTTTCACTGTCCCTCTCTGCCCACCCACCATCCACTTTATTCAGATGCACTAGCCATCTATTTGTCTTTCTTCGCTCCCTAATGTACCTATAAAAGGTTTTGTCCCCCTTCTTAACTGAGTTGTCTATCTTTTCCTCAGTTTGGGAAGTTGCTATTCTGACTGCCTCCCTGGCTTTCTTCTGAATTAATTGGTACACTTCTCTGTCCTTCTCCTTCTGTGTTTCCTTATTCTTCCTAAATGTTATTGTTTTCACCCTTGCCTTATGTGTGTGCCAACTCATTTGAGAACCATAGTTGTTTTTTCTTTTGTTTGGATTTGTGTATATGCTTCACACTAAGGTTCGTTGACTCTGTGATGGCAGTTTAGATGTTTCCCCATTGTGGCTCTACCCCTTCATCTTGCTGTCTCCTCCCTGTTTACCCATTTAATTATGTTGCTTTGAATCCTTCCATTACATAGAAAGCTACTCTTCCTCCTCCTCTTCTACACTCCCTGTCCCTCCTGTACATTGTGTACCCTGGTATACTGACATCCCAGTCATGGTCCTCTGTGTATCATGTTTCTGTGACTAACACAATATCCAGGCATCCCTTTTCCATCAAGGCCACCTGTTATGGGAGATTGTTACCTAGACTATGGGCTTTTGTACTCAGTACCCTCCCATTTGTGGATGGCCTTACTCCTTTTTTCTGCCATCCCTGTCATTACTGCCTTTGCCTTTTTTCTCCATTTAACAATGCCCTTCTCCGTATGAGCGTGTCTATCTTGGTGTTCACCTCACGAACTACCCTGTTTTGTGGGGGGCTAGGATTTGCCTGCTCATTATCAGTGCCCCCCCTTGTCTAGTTCATTCAAATGCTTGTCAACAAAGCATTGAAACCTATCCCATAGGATACTGGTTCCCCTCCTGGACATATTCCTACCATTGCGTAAGTATAGCACGGCATCCCCCTAGGTGGACCCCCAGTCACCAAAGAAGCCAAAACCATGAGCTGTGCTCTAGTTTTTCTACAACAGATTGCATACCATGGTGCAGAGCACAATAGCCATACAAATGCCACAGACAGGCATCACTGACGAAAAGGTGAACGTGTATTCTACTTGTCTAAGGCCCCTCCATGACTCAACAAATGCCTCCTCCACTATTTTTATCCCTTTCCCAGCCAGGTTATTTGCTCCTATGTGGGCAATGACATCCTGCTGCAACCCCAGTGCCTCTGCTCCCATAATCCTGAGGATTCACTCCCTGTCCCTCCAAGCCATGATGCCAGGCCATCACCATACCTCCCTGTCCCGCCCTCCACCAGCTCTACCATCCTAACAAGGGTGTCCCCCACCAGGAGTTGTTTCCTTGCCTGGTGGGGTCTCAAGCCACCATACTGTGGGTCTCCTTTGCAGAGGTTCCCAACATCCTCCTTGGTCTCCCAGCATCCTCCTCAGGAGCTGACTTTGATAAGATGGTCCACAGAGTTAAGCTAGCCCTAGCAAAAAGAAATACAGGTGAGGGTGTACAGGCAAAGTGGGCAAGCATAAAGGATGCAATACTTGAAGCAATATCCCATTGTGTTAGAGGGAAAAAGAAGTGCAAAAGAAGAAACCACTTTGGTTCTCAAAAACAGTAGCAGAAAATGTCAGAGCCAAAAGGCTGGCCTTCAGAAAATATAAGGGAACACAATGGGATGAAGATAGGGAGGCATACCAAACTTCCCTAAGGGAAGCAGAGAAGGCAGTAAGGCAGACAAAGGCCCAAACCAAGAAAACACTAGCATGAACAGTAAAAGAAAGCGACAAGACTTTCTATAGATACATTAATGAAAGGAGAAAGTCCAGAGGGGGCATTTCTAAGATCAAAGGTGATAAGGAGGCATGTGAGGAGGAGGACCATGTAAAAGTATCTATCCTAAATAGATACTTCTGCTCAGAATTTACTGAAGAGAAGGTAGGGCAGGGCCCGCAGCTCAGCACCATGGACACAGGGGAGAGGGAGGTGAGCATTAGTCCCTTCACAAAAGAAAGGGTTCTACAAGAGCATGAAAAGCTCAAGGTGAACAAGACAATGGGACCTGATGGCATACATCCCAGGGTACTAAAGGAGCTAAGGGTGGAACTAGAAGAGCCATTATCAGAACTGTTTAGTGAGTCTCTGAGCACAGGAGAGGTCCCAGAAGACTGGAGAAGGGCTCATGTGATCCTGCTCCACAAGAGTGGTAGCAGGGAGGAGGCAGGGAACTACAGACCAGTCAGTCTACCTCAGTAGTGGGCAAGATTATGGAGACACTCCTTAAGGAAAGGATAGTGCAACACCTGGAATCCATAGGAGCACAGGATCCAAGACAGCATGGGTTTACAAAAGGAAGATCCTGTCAAACTAATCTCATAGATTTCTTTGACTGGGTAACCAGAGTGGTGCACCAAGGGGGAGCAGTTGATGTTGCCTACCTTGACTTTAGCAAAGTTTTTGGTACTGTTCCACATAGAAGATTGATTAATAAGCTAGGTAGGCTCAGGGTGGGTCAGAAGTTGGTCAACTGGGTGGCAAACTGGTTGGCAGGCAGAAAACAGAGAGTGCTGGTAAATGGTATACAGTCAGAAGAGATGCAAGTCACAAGTGGGGTACCTCAGGGATCATTCCTGGGGCCAGTCCACTTCAATATCTTCATCAGTGACATTGCAGATGGACTGGAGGGTAAGGTTTGTCTGTTTGCAGATGACACCAAGATTCATGCAGACTAGATGATCCAGATGGGGTGGGCAGAATGAGAAGAGATCTGGATAAACTAGCAAATGGTTGGAAGAGTGGCAACTGGGGTTTAGTGCAAAGAAGTGCAAGATCATGCACATTGGGAAGAGAAACCCTGAAGCCACCTATAGGCTGGGAGGGGAGTTGCTGGCAGTCATAAGGGAGGGAAGAAAGAGACTTGGACATCATCATCACCGATGACCTGAAATCATCCAAGCAGACCACTAAAGCAATAGGTAAGGCTAGGAGGATGTTAGGGTGTATTAGTAGGGGTATCACAAGTCAGAAGAGGGAGGTAATAATCCCTCTTTACAAGACACTGGTTAGGCCCCATCTGGAGTACTGCATGCAGTACTGGAGGCCACACCTTCACAAGGACATTAGCCAAATTGAGGCTGTCCAGAGAAGGGCAACCAAAATGGTGCAGGGACTGCATCAGAAAACAATATTAGGACAGATTAATGGAGCTCAATATGCATACCCTAGAGCAAAGGAGGGAGAGAGGTGATATGATTGAAACATTCAAACACCTTAGGGGCATTAACAAGGTGAAAGAGTCTAACATGTTTCAATATAAGAAAAATAGCAGGACAAGAGGACACAGTATGAGATTAGAGGGAGACCGATTAAGCGGTAATGTGAGGAAGTTCTTTTTCACAGAAAGGGTGGTGGATGCATGGAACGGCCTACCTCAGGAAGTGGTGGATATGAATACAGTGCAGGGCTTCAAACAGGCATGGGATAGGCATAAGGGAGCAATACAGATGAGCATGAATAGATAGGCCATTGACAGAGCAAAAGCCGATGGCACATTTTTAAGGTAGAAAATGAAATGAGAAGACTGGATGGGCCTTGCAGTCCTTATCTGCCATCAACTTCTATGTTTCTATGTCTTCACTGTGGCTGCCTCCATAGAATAACCAGACTCTGAAAGAAGCGCATATGAATTATGGAGAGGTACAACGGGAGGGATGTGCCTCTGTTCCACCACCCTCACCCTCCCTGAGCCCACTATGATCCAACCGCTCTTCTTTTTTGACAACTTCTGATGCAGCGGCCGTTGCTCTGGTGATCCATGGGTGGGAGAGGAGGGTCCCCCAAAACCTGTCAAACTCAGTCGGGAGATGAGCAACCTCATCCCTTAGCCCAGAGTGGTGCCTGCAGATGGGATAACAATACATCCTCCACAATGTCTCCCTGAGGACTGCTGCTCAACAACCACTTCACTTCACCACTCCCATAATGTCTTATTTGTGGACCTTTAACTGTTGTTTTGTTTACGTACTCTATTTATTTATTTATTTTCATTTTTCATATTAATTTTATTGTTATATTTTTTTTCTCTATCCATTCCTATATTCTTCGGTAGTCTCCTTCTTACTTGTGCAGAGCCAGAACTCCAGCATCCATATGGAATGGAGAGCTACTCTTTTCATTCTATGATGGTGAGTCTTTTGTGCCTTCCCTTCTGGCTGCCAAACAGGAAGTTACTGTTGCCAGTCAAATCCTGTGCCTATAAAAGTAGAAGTGGCTACTGGTGGTGGTGTTGATCGGAGGGGTGGAGGGCTATATAGTCAAAGTAGAGTAGTATAGTTCTAACAGCACCTCCTTCATCTTGCTGTTCTGTGCCAAGAGCTATGTAGGACAGTTTGTAAATCCAAAACACCTGGCTTCCTTCTAACTAACACACACCCACGAATTCATAGTTTCCTTCTTCACCTAGTTAACTACACAGATAATTCACTTCACCCAACTCAGACAAATGCACTATTTTATGTTTGTTTTTACCCTAAATTGATGGTCACAGTAATAAAGTTTTAGTTCTGTAGTGCCAGTAGAGTAGAGTAGTAAAGTTCTAACATCACCTCCTTACTCTTGCTGTTCACTAGGAAAAGTTGGGTACCTGGGGTGTGGAGAGGTATGGGTGGTGGTGTATAGCTTCGCATAAAAGGCAAGCATGACACCATTAACCTCCTGTGGGGTGACAACCAACCTTCTTTCTTTGTCTCCTAGGGCCGGTATGTTCCTGCTCATGCCTGGTGTCTGTGAAGCTGCTATGCTAGCACATTGCCCCATTTGTCCCCCCCTTCTCATAATGTATGGCAGAGGCTAAGAACAGCTACTTCCGTGTTTCTGTTCTGAAGTTGATTTATCTCCAGATGGAGGCCTACAATTTTGCTGCATGAAGGGAAGTTAGGAGAAGGTGGGGGTATGATTATAAAGATGGTCTCTGTTCGGGCTCATTTCTATTCCATATCTGCAAGTCTTGTTTCCTTTCCCTGCACTTTGCTGCTGTGAATCACATATTTTTCCATCTCTTGGTGGCTTTAAAAGCCTCCCAGGTGTTCCCTGTGGAGGTGTCGGTCACTGGGTTGTTCTCAATGCAGAGGAAGATCTCATTCTTGGACCAGGGGATGAAGTCAGGGTCTCTCCTAAGGAGAGGGTTGAGCCTACAGTTGCAAGGTGAGGTGAGGTCCCCCAGGTCATGATTAGTTGTACTGGGGCATTGTCGGATATTTCCCTGGGGAGAAAGGCCACATTTAGCGCAATATGGAGCAGCAGATGTGATGGGAGCCAGAACTCTAGCCAACTGCATGGTATGTTAGCATTGGGATGGTAACTGCAATCTCTCACCCTTTGGTGCAAGAGTCACCACACGTCCACGAGCACTTGGTCCTCCATTAACTGCTGTAGTGTTTTCACACCTCTGACTTTAGATTCCTTTCCGGTGTCATTTCAATAAATGCAGGTAACTAAAGTTAGGTTAAAGTCGCCATCCCAATAGTAACATGCAGCATGGGGGAATGGTGAAGGTGAGGGTGTCAGTGAGTGAGTGAAAAAATAGAGTGTCATCCTGGTTAGGGGCGTATATGCTACATATGAAGGGGGGCCAGTTTGGGTGGAGTGATAAGTGATCACACATCTTCCGTCTTGGTCAGCTATCAAGGCTAACATTGTCTATTGAAGCGATTTGTGGACTAGGATAGCCACCCCATGTTTCCTAGAGGGTGACCCAACGTGGAATTCTTGTCCCACCCAGTCCTTTACCACTATAACATGGTCTCCCTGGGTTAACTTGGTCTCCTGGAGGAAGGCCATGTGTAACTTCAGACATGTTAAGTGTGTGCGGACCTTCTTCCTCTGCATGGCTGTGTTCATACCACTAATGTTCCACTTGTGAAAGATAGTTTCTGGCATGGTCATGGCAAATAGCATGACCGAAGCCTCACTCACTGTGCTTTTTGAAGTGAGGTGACACTGTGCCCTCCACCGGTTCACACAGAACTGCTTTAGTATGCTTAACCCTAGTTGTATGCTTTCCCCTTATATGGGGCAGAGGTCTATATGGTTCCAGTCCATGTATAAGAGTTGTGCAGCTCTTGTTCACTCCACTATGGGTTGACCTTACTCTAGGAAAGTTACTCTCTTTGACTGAACCTAATGTAACACTTGCATATAAAAACTAAAGAATGCAAAGCTGTAGAGTGATACCATTGAACTAAATGCAAAAACAGAAAAATGCACATGGGTGCCAGACTGTACTGTAGCCTGCTGCAACTGCAGCCAATGGCTTGCCATACTATCCATGTTGGGGGATGGGAGTTGATTACACACTGCAATGAGGTTTGCCAGACCCCTGGCAATCAGAACCATCGCACTATGGAACTGCAGTGAGATTGCTGTGTATCATCTAATCTTACCAGAGAATAGGAAAAATCAGGTGATGTCCTCTACCTGGAGATGAAGGACAAGGGTAATACCTCATAGGCAACTCCTGCGCAACCTGTCTATTTCCTGGTGTTAGAACCAACCACTGCAGTATCCTATCGTTGTGGAGTATGCATTCCTGGGTTATGTACCCCGGTCTTGGTGAGGGGCAGGATGGTTACTGCATGGGCCAAGTTACTGTACGTAGCACTTGGGCTAACTCCCATCTCCTTGGAGGGGTGGCTGGTTTATTTGTGCTAATTAAGGATCTCTATGGGTGCCTGGGAAATGGGACCCTTCAGTCTCCGGGGCTCTCACATTTAATTGCGTATGGATGCAGGCCTGTGAGTCCACATAGAGGCGAGGAGGAAGAGGTAGGTGCCCTGCTATATTCTTATGCGGAGAGAAAATGTACAATATCAATTCACTGCACCGCTATAAATGCTAATATTTCCACCATCTGATGACCAAAGCTTCTTGTCATTTGCAGAGAGTCCCCTCGACCAAATTTAACTCCTGAGCACACCTATCCCACACCTATCCCATTGGATGGTTTAGCTCAACCTTCCTTCCCCTTCCTGGTTGAGGTGGCAGGCTGAATGCGTCATGATGCTACAGTACTTGGGCACACATTGTGGCATATTAATTTTCCACTATGGCACCATTTATTTATTTTTTTTGACCGGGTAAGTGCACTAGACAAATCCTGCCTATTTTCAGGCACGACCTGGGGGAAGGGGATACAGATGCTAACTGATCTTGAACCAGATTAAGCTGTTGGTGGTATTTTTAGTGAATGGGGGGAAATTTGACCAGGGCACCGGGGAAATTCTCCTACTCTTTTCGAGAAGTGCCAAGGGACCTTTAACATCCACCTGAACTACCACCAGAACAGGGAGATGGGACCTCGGTTTAATGTCTCATCCGAAAGACGGCACCTCAGGAGTGCAGCACCCGCCTCATGCAGCACTACAGTGTCAGTATTGGGATTTAACCCAAGTGCCTGGTGTGGGGATAGAACCCACAGACTACTGATCTCCTGGCCTCAGAGGCAAGTGTGCTACCTGCTGAGCCACTGACACTGTTTACCATAATGTAGTGTAAACCATATGTTTGTTCAATGAGTTCTTCATATTAAATTTTCAGTACTACATTACTGTACCCATTTCAATGGAGGCTATCCTGGGCAAATAGGCTTCCGTCATTGCATGATGCTCCCCACTACCCCACTAATCCATACCCAATATGCCTCAAGTCACCATTTGTTGAATTTGTGGTTCCTTGGTTTCTTATTCATCTGTTGAAGGTGAGCTCCATGAGTACACTGTCTTCTACACTGCTAAGGCACAACAGTCAATCAGATGAGCTACGAAAACAAGTCACATGCTTGAAGTATGAACAAACCTTGATACCTCAAGGGAATCAACAAAGTCCAAGAGGGTAGCATCTTTCAGAAAAAGAGATATGCAAGAACAAGGGGGCACAATTTGAAGATAGAGAGGGGACGGCTCAGAGATAATGTGAGGAAGCATTTTTTCACAAGGAGGGTTGTGGATGCATGGAACAGCCTTCCTGAGGAGGTTGTGGAGTCAAAAACAGTGGGTGAATTCAAGCATGCATGGGACAGATATAAGGCAATTCTAGGGGGTGGGGATAGGAAGAAGTAGGCTGTTGGTTAACTAGGATCTGCCGCTTATCCATTAGGTAGGGAAATGAGCAGACTAGGTGGGCCAAGCAGTCCTTATCTGCCATCAAATTCTACATTTCTATGTTTCTATGTAAACAGCCATGATATTACATAAGACAACCCAGGGCACCAGCATTGCAATATGCATTTGGGTTTCAATTCGCACTTCTGCACCTTATGTTGAAGTGTCATTAGGACACAACACACACAGTGTGGATACGATATGCATATTTATGATGACCCACATGCCTAGAAATTAACAACCTGTGGAGAAGTGCAGTAAGAAACTGACATTACCTGAGTAGTGTAAAGTAATAGCTAAATAACTTATTTATGCATGGAGTTACTTTTGTCTACATATAGACAGTCTAAAAAGATGAACACCTCACAAGTGTCAATTTTTGTCAAGGGTACCAGTTCATGTTCCACTATATTCCATATACCTCGCTTGCAGAAATGAATTTAATCATGGAACACAGAATGAAACAATAGTTTTTGCAAACATCACACTACATCGAGATGTAGGCTGATCAGGAATAATGGAGGCATTGACTGTTAAAAAGCCACATTTAAAACATGGAATGAAACACATAACAGAAACACAGTGAGTAAACACTGATGATGTCACACAATTTAAAAAAAAATTGTTCTGAGCCCACAAAGCAAACAGTTCCGATCTCAAATCAGTCTGTCTGGATGGAAGCCTGTATACTGTCCAGAGGGGTCTGGGTAGATGTCACGAATTCTCCAGATGCAGCAGCTAGGTATTGGAACATGAACCCACTGGCCAAGATGACCAAGGTGCCATAGTATGAACAGTCTGTATGCTGAATGCCTTCTAGAGTGGTTAGTGTCTGCATCAGAAGGAAGGGAAAAGATGTCCTGCTGATAACTTACTGATAACGTTAGCACTGCAGGGCCCAAAACCAGGTGATCCATTTACTGCAAGACATTGAAAAAGACAGCATTAGAATACTCCAGCACAGAAATGAGCTTCTCATAAAAAGAATATTATTAATAATGAGAACTAGCATGATGAGTGGTACATAAGTAAAGTAGAGGGGACAACTCTGCCCTTTCAGGCTCTCTCCTCTCAAACAACCTGCATTCTGCAGTTTGGTAAGTAGAACAAATAGAAGCTGCCCGACGCTCACCCTCCAAGCAAGGAGACAACTCTGCCTTTTCGGGCTCTCTCCTCTCAAACAAACTGCATTCTGCAGTTTGGTAAGCAGAACAAAGAGAAGCTGCCCGATGTTCACCCTCCAAGCAAGGTACGGGTTGGAACCCTGAATTTTGGCATCTACCCCTAAAGGAATATCACTTGCCCCTGTTTGCCAGTGTTTCTCACACTTTGTACAGCAATCCAGAAGTCTTCTAGGAGCTGCTGCCAAGAAATCAATGCTAGTACTGACCTCTGCTTGACATATTCTTGATTTCTCACTTTAAATAATGTTTAGCCTGATGTAGAGATTTCTTAAGAGTTGATTTAAGTTTTGAGAGAGGTCTTAAGGTACTGTGATTTTGCTATCTGCCCTGAGTGCTGTGCCCCTTCTCTTAGAGCTGTAAGTCTGTGGGCTGCACCCTTGACCTCGGTGTAGCATTGAGGCTGCTGCAGTGCTACCCCCAAAAAAAACTTGCTTCCGAACCTCCCTGACTGTTCTTTTTTTTTTCAGCTCTGTGACCCAGTGTTAATCAGAACCCCTTCCATGACTGTATTGAAGCTACTACTCTCTCCTGTTGAGCATACTGCAGTGTCTACAACAACTCCCAACTTGCTTCAGGACTTCCCTGCTTAAATTATTTCTGTTTAATTCTCAGCCCCTCCCAAACTGTTAATTTCTCTTTTGTTTTCTGACTGCCCTCCCCTCCAAGCCTCCTATTTAATTTTGTCCTCTCACCTTATCTCACCAGGGGACAACTCTGCCCTTTCAGACTTTCTCCTCTCAAACAAACTGCATTCTGCAGTTTGGTAAGCAGAGCAAAGAGAAGCTGCCCGACGCTCACCTTCCAAGTAAGGTACGGTTTGGAACCCTGAATTTTGGCATCTACTCAGAAGGAATATCACTTGCCCCCGTTTGTCAGTGGTTGTCACACTTTGTGTAACAATACAGAAGTCTTCTAGGACCTGCTGCCAAGAAATTAATGCTAGGACTGACCTCTGCGCGACATGTTCTTGATTTCTATCTTTAAGTAATGTTTAGTCTGATGTAGAGATTTCTTAAGAGTTGATTTAAGTTTTGAGAGAGGTCTTAAGGTACTGTGATTTTGCTGTCTGTCCTGAGTGCTGTGCCCCTTCTCTTAGAGATGTAAGTCTGTGGGATGCACCCTTGACCTCGGTGTCGCATTGTGGCTGCTGCAATGCCCCCCCCAAAAAAAATTTGCTTCAGAACCTCCCTGCCTGTTCTTTTTTTATTTTTTCTGCTCTGTACCCCAGTGTTAATCAGAGCCCCTTCCATGACTGTATTGAAGCGACTGCTCTCTTCTGTTGAGCATACTGCAGTGGCCTCCACGACCCCCAACTTGCTTCAGGACTTCTCTGCTTAAACTATGTCTGTTTAATTCTGACGCCGCTCCCAAACTATTAATTCTCTTTTGTTTTCTGACTGCCCTCCCCTCAAAGCCTGCTACTAAATTCCAACCTCTCATCTTTTCTCACCAGGAGGCAACTGTGCCCTTTCGGGCTCTCTCCTTATAAACAAACTGCATTCTGCAGATTGGTATGCAGAACAAAGAGAAGCTGCCCAACGCTCACCTTCCAAGCAAGGAAGAGGTTGGAACCCTGAATTTAGGCATCTATCCCGAAGGAATATCACTTGCCCCTGTTTGTCAGTGCTTCTGACACTTTGTGCAACAATCCAAAAGTCTTCTAGGAACTGCTGCCAAGAAATGAATGCTAGGACTGACCTCTGATTGAAATGTTCTTGATTTCTCACTTTAAGTAATGTTTAGTCTGATGTAGAGATTTCTTAAGAGTTGATTTAAATTTTGAGAGATGTCTTAAGGTACTGTGATTTTCTTATCTGCCCTAAGCACTGTGCCCCCTCTCTTAGAGCTGTAAGTCTGTGGGCTGCTCCCTTGACCTTGGTGTCCCTTTGAGGCTACTGCAGTGCATCCCCCCAAAAAAACTTGCTTCAGAATCTCCCAGCCTGTTCTTTTTTTTCTCAGCTCTATGCCTCAATGTTAATCAGAGCCCCTTCCACGACTGTATTGAAGTTACTGCTCTCTCCTGTTGAGCATACTGCAGTGTCCCCAACAACTCCCAGCTTGCTTCAGGACTTCCCTGCTTAAATTATTTCTGTTTAATTCTCAGCCTCTCCCAAACTGTTAATTTCGATTTTGTTTTCTGACTGCCCTCCCCTCCATGCCTCCTATTTAATTTCATCCTCTCACCTTATCTGACCATGTACAACTCTGCCCTTTCGGGCTCTCTCCTCTCAAACAAACTGCATTCTGCAGTTTGGTAAGCAGAGCAAAGAGAAGCTGCCCGACGCTCACCTTCCAAGTAAGGTACGGTTTGGAACCCTGAATTTTAGCATCTACCAAGAAGGAATATCACTTGCCCCTGCTTGTCAGTGGTTGTCACACTTTGTGTAACAATCCAGAAGTCTTCTAGGAACTGCTGCCTAGAAATTAATGCTAGGACTGACCTCTGCTCAACGTGTTCTTGATTTCTCTCTTTAAGTAATGTTTAGTCTGATGTAGAGATTTCTTAAGAGTTGATTTAAGTTTTGAGAGAGGTCTTAAGGTACTGTGATTTTGCTGTCTGCCCTGAGTGCTGTGCCCCTTTTCTTAGAGATGTAAGTCTGTGGGCTGCTCTCTTGACCTTGGTGTCCCATTCAGGCTACTGCAGTGCATTCCCCCCAAAAAACTTGCTTCAGAATCTCCCAGCCTGTTCTTTTTTTTCTCAGCTCTATGCCTCAATGTTAATCAGAGCCCCTTCCACAACTGTATTGAAGTTACTGCTCTCTTCTGTTGAGCATACCACAGTGCCCACCCCAACCCCCAACCTGCTTCAGGACTTCCCTGCTTAAACTATGCCTGTTTAATTCTCAGCCCCTCCCAAACTGTTAATTTCTCTTTTGTTTTCTAACAGTCCTCCCCTCCATGCCTCCTATTTAATTTCATCCTCTCATCTTATCTGACCAAGTACAAACACTTCGCTTTCGGGCTCTCTCCTCTCAAACAAACTGCATTCTGCAGTTTGACAAGCAGAACAAAGAGAAGATGTCAGCCACTCACCCTCCAAACAAGGTACAGGTTGGAACCTGAGTTTTGGCATCTACCTCTGGAGGAATATCACTTGCTCCCATTTGCAAGTGTTTCTCACACTTTGTGCAGCAATCCAGAAGTCTTCTAGGAACTGCTGCCATGAAATTAATGCTAGGACTGACCTCTGCATGACATGTTCTTGATTTCTCAATTTAATTAATATTTAGTCTGATGTAGGGATTTCTTAAGAGTTGATTTAAGTTTTGAGAGAGGTGTTAAGGTATTGTGATTTTGCTGTCTGCCCTGAGCGCTGTGCCCCTTCTCTTACAGCTGTAAGTCTGTGGGCTGCACACTTGACCCCGGTGTCCCATTGATGCTGCTGCAGTGCCCCCCCAAAAAGCTTGCATCAGTACCTCCCTGTCTGTTCTTTTTTTTTAGCTCTGTGCCCCAGTGTTAATCAGAGCCCCTTGCATCACTGTACTGAAGCTACTGCTCTCTCCTGTTGAGCATACTGCAGTGTCCTTCCCAACCCCAACCTGCTTCAGGACTTCCCTGCTTAAACTATGTCTGTTCAATTCTCAGCCGCTCCCAAACTGTTAATTTCTCTTATGTTTTCTGACTGCCCTACTCTCCAAGCCTGCTATTTAATTAAGTCTTCTCACCTTATCTCTCCAGGGCACAACTCTGCCCCTTTGGGATCTCTCCTCTCAAACAAACTGCATTCTGCAGTTCGGTAAGCAGAAGACAGAGAAGCTGCCCGATGCTCCCCCTTCAAGCAAGGCACAGGTTGGAACCCTGAATATTGGCATCTGACCCGAAGGAATATCACTTGCCCCTGTTTTCCAGTGTTTTTCACTCTTTGTACAGCAATCCAGAAGTCTTCTAGGAACTGCTGCCAAGAAATGAATGTTAGGACTGACCTCTGCTTGACATGTTCTTGATTTCTCACTTTAAATAATGTTTAGTCTAATATAGATATTTCTTAAGAGTTGATTTAAGTTTGAAAGAGGTCTTAAGGTAGTGTGATTCTGCAATCTGCCCTGAGCACTGTGCCCCTTCTCTTAGAGCTGTAAGTCTGTGGGCTGTCCCCTTGACCTTGGTGTCTCATTGAGGCTACTGCAGTGCATCCCCCCCAAAAAAAATTCCTTCAGAACCTCCCTGCCTGTTCTTTTTTTTTCTTCAACTCTGTGCCCCAGTGTTAATCAGAGCCCCTTCCATGACTGTATTGAAGCAACTTCTCTCTCCTGTTGAACATACTGCAGTGTCCTCCCCAACCCCCAACTTGCTTCAGGACTTTCCTGCTTAAACTGTTTCTGTTTAATTCTCTGCCCCTCTCAAACTGTTAATTTCTCTTTGGTTTTCTGACTGCCCTCCTGTCCAAGCCTGCTATTTAATTTCATCCTTACACCTTTTCTCAAAAGGGGACAACTCTGTCCTTTCGAGCTCTCTCCTCTCAAACAAACTGCATTCTGCAGTTTGGTAAGCAGAACAAAGAGAAGCTGCCTGACGCTCACCCTCCAAGTAAGGTACGGGTCGGAACCCTAAATTTTGGCATCTACCCCAAAGGAATATCACCTGCCCCTGTTTGTCAGTGTTTCTCACAGTTTGTGCAGCAATCCAGAATTCTTCTAGTAACTGTTGCCAAGAACTTAATGCTAGGACTGACCTCTGCTTAACATGTACTTGATTTCTCACTTTAAGTAATGGTTAGTCTGATGTAAAGATTTCTGAAGAGTTGATTTAAGTTTTGATAGAGGTCTTAAGGTACTATGATTTTGTTACCTGCCCTTCTCTTAGTGCTGTAAGTCTGTGGGCTGCACACCTGACCTCGGTGTCCGATTCAGGCTGCTGCAGTGCCTCCCAAAAAAATCTTGCTTCCGAACCTCCTTGCCAGTTCTTTTTTTCCCCAGCTCTGTACAACAGTGTTACTTAGAGCCCCATCCGTGACTGTACTGAAGCTACTGCACTCTTCTGCTGAGCATACTGCAGTGTCCTCCCCAACCCCCAACTTGCTTTCTGTCTTCCCTGCTTATTCTGTTTCTGTTTAAATCTCAGCCCCTCCCAAACTGTTAATTTCCCTTTTGTTTTCTGACTGCCCTCCCCTCCAAGCCTGCTATTTAATTCTGTCCTCTCATCTTATCCCACCAGAGGACAACTCTGCCCTTTCAGGCTCTCTCCTCTCAAACAAACTGCATTCTGCAGTTTGGTAAGCAGAACAAGGAGAATAGGCCCGACGCTCACCCTCAAAGCAAGTTACAGGTTGGAACCCTGAATTTTGGCATCTACCCCTGGAGGAATATCATTTGCCCCTGTATGCCAGTGATTCTCACACTTTGTGCAGTGATCCAGAAGTCTCCTAGGCAGTGCTGCCAAGAAATTAATGCTAAGATTGACATCTGCTTGACATGTTCTTGATTTCTCACTTTAAGTAATGTTTAGTCTGATTTAGAGATTTCCTAAGAGTTGATTTAAGTTTTGAGAGAGGTCTTAAAGTACTGTAATTTTGCTATCTGATCTGAGTGCTGTGCCCCTTTTCCTAGAGCTGTAAGTCTGTGGGCTGCACCCTTGACCCCGGTGTCCCATTGAGGCTGCTGCAGTACCCCCACCCCAAAAAAGCTTTCTTCAGAACCTCACTGCCTGTTTTTTTTTAAGCTCTATGTACCAGTGTTAATAAGAGACCCTTCCATGACTGTACTGAAGCTTCTGCTCTCTCCTGTTGAGCATACTGCAGTGTCCTTCCCAACCCCCAACCTGCTTCAGGACTTCCCTGCTTAAACTATGTCTGTTTAAATCTCAGCCCCTCCCAAACTGTTAATTTCCCTTTTGTTCTCCGACTGCCCTCCCCTCCAAGCCTGCTATTTAATTTCAACTTCTCACCTTATCTCACTGGGGACAACTCTGAGCTTTCGGGCTCTCTCCTCCCAAACAAACTGCATTCTGCAGTTTGGTAAGCAGAACAAAGAGAAGCTGCCCGACGCTCACCCTCCAAGCAAGGTACGGGTTGGAACCCTGAATTCTGGCATCTACCTCAAATTAATATCACTTGCCCCTGTTTGCCAGTGTTTCTCACACTTTGTGCAGCAATGCAGAAGTCCTCTAGGAACTGCTGCCAAGAAATTAATGCTAGGACTGACCTCTGCTTGACATGTTCTTTATGTCTCACTTTAAGTAAATTTTAGTCTGATGTAGAGACTTCTTTAGAGTTGATTATGTTTTGAGAGAGGTCTTAAGGTACTGTGATTTTGCTATCTTCCCTGATCAATGTGCCCCTTCTCTTAAAGCTGTAAGTCTGTGTGCTGCTCCCGTGACCTCGGTTTCCCATTGAGGCTGCTGCAGTGCATCCCCAAAAAAAACATGCTTCTGAACCTCCCTGCCTGTTCTTTTTTTTTTCAGCTCTGTGATTCAGTGTTAATCAGTGCCCCTTTCACAATCGTATTTAAGTTACTGCTTTCTCCTGTTGAGCATACTGCAGTGTCCTCCCCAACCCTCTACTTGCTTCAGAACTTCCCTGCTTAAACTGTTTCTGTTTAAATGTCAGCCCCTTCCAAACTGTTAATTTCTCTTTTATTTTCTTACTGCCCTTCCCTCCAAGCCTCCTCTTTAATTTCGTCCTCTCACCTTATCTGACCAGTATACAACTCTTCCCTTTTGGGCTATCTCCTCTCAAACAAACTGCATTCTGCAGTTTGGTAAGCAAACACAGAGAAGCTGCCAGCCGCTCACCCTCCAAGCAAGGTAGAGGTTGGAAATCTGAATTTTGGCATCTACTTCTGGAGAAATATCACTTTCCCCTGTTTGTAAGTGTTTCGGACACTTTGTGCAGCAATCCAGAAGTCTTCTAGGAACTGCTGTCAAGAAATTAATGCTAGGACTGACCTCTGCTTGACATGTTCTTAATTTGTCACCAAAAGTAATGTTTAGTCTGATGTAGAGATTTCTTAAGAGATAATTTAAGTTTTGAGAGAGGTTTTAAGGTACTGTAATTTTGCTATCTGCCCTGAGCGCTGTGCCCCTTGTCTTACACCTGTAAGTCTGTGGGCTGCACCCTTGACCTCGGTGTCCAATTGAGGCTGCTACAGTGTCCCCCCCAAAAAGCTTGCTTCCAACCTCCCTGCCTGTTTTACTTTCAGCTCTGTGCCCCAGTGTTAATCAGAACCCCTTCCATGACTGTATTGAAGTTACTGCTCTCTCCTGTTGAGCATACTCTGTGTCCTCCCCAACCCCCAACTTGCTTCAGGACTTCCCTGCTTAAACTATTTCTGTTTAATTCTCACCCCCTCACAAACTGTTAATTTCTCTTTTGTTTTCTGATTGCCCTCTCCTCCTAGCCTGCCATTTAATGTCACCCTCTCACCTTATCTCACCAGGGGACAACTCTGCCCTTTTGGGCTCTCTCCTCTCAAGCAAACTGCATTCTGCAGTTTGGTAAGTAGAACAAAGAGAAGCTACCCGATGCACACCCTCCAAGCAAAGCTCAGGTTGGAACCCTGAGTTTTGGCATCTACCTCTGGAGGAATATCACTTGCTCCTGTTTTTAAGTGTTTCTCACACATTGTGCAGCAATCCAGAAGTCTTCTAGGAACTGCTGCCAAGAAATCAATGCTAAGACTGACCTCTGCTTGATATGTTCTTGATTTCTCACTTTAAGTAATGATTAGTCTGATGTAGAGATTTTTCAAGAGTTGATTTAAGTTTTGAGAGAGGTCTTAAGGTACTGTGATTTTGATATCTGCCCTGAGTGCTGTGACCCTTCTCTTTGAGCTGTAAGTCTGTGGGCTGCACACTTGACCCTGGTGTCCCATTGAGGCTGCTGCAGTGCGCCCCCCAAAAAGCTTGCTTCTGAACCTCCCTGCCTGTTCTTTTTTTTTTTCCGCTCTGTGCCCCAGTGTTAATCAGAGCCCCTTCCATGACTGTATTGAAGCTACTACTCTCTCCTGTTGAGCATACTGCAGTGTCCTCCCGAACTCCCAACTTGCTTCAGGACTTCCCTGCTTAAGCTATGTCTGATTAATTCTCAGCCCCTCCCAAACTGTTAATTTCTCTTTTGTTTTCTCATTGCCCTCCCCTCCAAGCCTGCTATTTAATTCCAACCTCTCACCTTATCTCAGCAGGAGACAACTTTGCCCTTTCAGGCTGTCTCCTCTCAAACAAACTGCATTTTGCAGTTTGGAAAGCAGATCGAAGAGAAGCTTCCTGATGCTCACCCTCCAAGCTAGGTACCTTGGAACCCTGAATATAGGCATCTACCCCAAAGGAATATCAATTGCCCCTCTTTGTCAGTGTTTATCACACTTTCTGCAACAATCCAGAAGTCTTCTAGGAACTGCTGCCAAGAAATTAATGCTAGGACTGACGTCTGTTTGACATGTTCTTGATTTCTCTCTCTAAGTAATGATTAGTCTGATGTAGAGATTTTTCAAGAGTTGATTTAAGTTTTGAGAGAGGTCTTAAGGTACTGTGTTGTTCCTAACTGCCCTGAGTGCTGTGCCCCTTTCCTTAGAGCTGTAAGTCTGGGGCGGCACCCTTGACCTCGTGTCCCATTGAGGCTGCTGCAGTGTCCCCCCCAAAAAAGCTTGCTTCAGAACCTCCCTGCCTTTTCCTTTTTTCAGCTCAGTACCCCAGTGTTAATATGTGCACCTTCCATGACTGTATTGAAGCTACTGCTCTCTCCTGTTGCGTATACTGCAGTGCCCTCCCCAACCCCCAACTTGCTTTAGGACATCCCTGCTTAAACTATTTCTGATTAATTATCAGCCCCTCCAAAACTGTTAATTTCTCTTTTGTTTTCTGACAGCCCTCCCCTCCAAGCCTGCTATTTAATTCAACCTCTCACCTTATCTCAAACAGGAGAACCTCACATTTTTGGGCTCTCTCTCCTTCTCAGTAAACAAACTGCATTCTGCAGTTTCGTATATAAGCAGTTGAGGAGAAGCTGTCTGATGTTCACTTTCCTTCCAAGAAAGTTGCACGGTTGGAACCCAGAATTTTAGCTTCTACCCTTGGTGAAATGTCACTTACCCCATTTGCCAGTGGTTCTCACACTTTGTGCAGCAATCCAGAAGTCTTCTAGGAACTTCTGCCAAGAAATTAATGCTAGAATTGACCTCTGCTTGACATGTTCTTGATTTCTCACTTTAAGTAATGTTTAGTTTGATGTAGTGATTTCTTAAGAGTTGATTTAAGTTTTGAGAGAAGTCCTAAGGTACTGTGATTTTGCTATCATCTCTGAGTGCTGTGCCCCTTTTATGAGTACTGTAAGTCTGTGGGCTACAACCTTGACCTCCGTGTCCCATGAGGCTGTTGCAGCACCAAAAGCTTGTTTGAACCTCCCTGTTTGTTCTTTTTTTCTGCTCAAAATTTCAGTGTTAATCTCGAGCCCCTTCTATGACTGTATTGAAGCTAATGCTCTTCTATTATACTGCAGTGTCCTCACAACTCAATCCTGTTTTTTAGGACTTCCTGCTTAAACTATTCTGTTTAATTCCTCAGCCCATCCTGGGGAAACTGTTAATTTCTTTTGTTTTCTTACTGCCCTCCCCTCCAAGCCTGCTATTTAAATTCATCCTCTCACTTTATCTCACCAGGGGACAACTCTGCCCTTTCAGGCTTTCTCCTCTCAAACAAACTGCATTCTGCAGTTTCATAAGCAGAACAAAGAGAAGCTGACCGATGCTCTCCCTCCAAGCAAGGTACCAGTTGGAACCCTGAATTTTGGCATCTTCCTCTGGTGGAATGTCACTTGCCTCTGTTTGCCAGTGGTTCTCACACTTTGTGCAACAATACAGAAGTCTTCTAGGAACTGCTTCCAAGAAATTAATTCTTGGACTGACCTCTGCTTGACATGTTCTTGATTTCTCACCTTAAGTAAATGTTTAGTGTGATGTAGAGATTTCTTAAGAGTTGATTTAAGTTTGAGAGAGGTTTTAAGGCACTGTACCTGCTATCTGCCTGAGCACTGTGCCCCTTCTCTCCAGAGTCAGCCTGTGTTCCCGTGTGCTGCACCCTTGGTCATGGGTGCCCCATTGAGGCTGCTGCACCACACCTCCAAACAAAAATTTACTTCGAAGCCCCTGCCTGTCCTTTTTGCTTCAGCTCTGTGCCTCAGTGATAATCTGAGCCCCATCCAGGTTGAAGCTACTGCTGTCTCCTGTTGAGAACACTGTAGTGTCCTCCTCAACCCCAACACTGCCAGGACTCCTTCCCAAACTATTTTCTGTTTTAATTCTCACCCCCACAAACTGTAAATTACTCTTTCGTTTCTGATTGTCCTGTCCTCCTAGCCTGCTATTTAATTCACCCTTCTCACCTTATGTCACCAGGGACAACTCACCCCTTTCAGACTCCTCTCAACCTCAAACAAACTGCATTCTGCAGTTTGGTAAGCAGAAAGAGAAGCCACCGATGCACACCCTCAAGCAAGACTTCAAGGTTGGAACCCTAATTTACAACCACCTCTGGAGGAATGTCACTTGCTCCTGTTTTAAGTGTTTCTCACCACATTGTGTAGCAACCAGAAGTCTTCTAGAACTGCTTCCAAGAAATCAATGCTAGACTGACCTCTGCTTGGATGATGTTCTTGATTTCACTTTAAGTAATGTTTAGTCTAATGTAGAGATTCTTAAGTGTTTCTAAGTTTTGAGAGAGGTGTTAAGGTACCGTGATTTTAATCCTGTCCTGGAGTGCTGTGGACCATCTCCTAGAGTTGGTGGGGTCTGGCGCTGCACGCTTGACCCTAGTCTCCCATTGAGGCTACTGCAGTGCCCCTGCACAAAAAAGTTTCTGTTTCCAGAACCTCCTTGCCAGTACTTTTTTTCTAAAGTTTGTGCCCCAGGGTTAATCAGAGCCCTTCCACAACTGTATTGAAGCTACTGCTCTCTCCTGTTGAGCATACTGCAGTGTCCCTGAACTCCAACTTGCTGGGACTTCCCAGCTTAAGCTGTCTGATTAATTCTCAACCCTCCCAAACTGTTAATTTCTCTTGTTTTCACTGCCCTCCCCTCCAAGCCTGCTATTTAATTCCAGCCTCTCACCTTATCTCACCAGGGAACAACTGTACCCTTTCTGGCTGTCTCCTCTCAAACAAACTGCATTCTGCATTTTGGAAAGCAGAACGAAGAGAAGCTTCACGCTCACCCTGCAAGCAAGGCACGTTGGAACCTGAATTTATTCATCTACCCCAAAGTATCACTTACCCTCTTGTCATGTTTATCACATTCTGCAACAACCAGAGTTCTAGGGATCAGCAGAAATTAATACTAGGACTGACTCTGCTTGCCATGTTCTTGATTTCACCTTAGTAATGATTGACCGATGGTTTTCAAGAGTTGATTTAAGTTTTGAGAGATCTTAAAGTACTGTTTCCTAACACCCACAGTACTGTGCCCTTCCCATAGCTGTAAGTCCAGCTGCACCTTGACCCGGTGTCCGATTGAGGCTGCTGCAGTGCATCCCAAAAGCTGGCTAGAACTCCTCCTTGCCTTTCAGCTCAACCACAGTGTTATATGCTCCTTCCATGACTGTAAACCACTGCCTTCCCAGGAGTATACTGCAGTGCCCTCTAACCCCCAACACTTTAGGACTTCCCTGCTTAAACTGCTGTTTAAGTCTCAGCCTCAAAACTATTAATTCTCTTTGTGTTCGACAGCCCTCCTCCAAGCCTCCTATTCAAATTTGTCCTCACCTTATCACCAGGATACAATCTGCCTTTTGAATATTCTTCAAACAAACTGCACTAAGTTTGGCAAGAAGAACAAGAGAAGCTGCAAAACGCACTCAAGCATGGTAGAGGTTGAACCCTGACTTTAATACTACTGGAAAAATCCTTGCCCTGTTTCAGTGTTTCTAACACTGCAGCAATCAGAAGTCTCTAGGAACTACTGTCAGAAATGATACTAGGACTGACTCTGTGACATGTTCTTAATTGTCATAAAATAATATTTAGTCTGATGGACATTTTTAGAGATACTTAAGTTTGAGAGAGGTTTTGGTACATAATTTGCTATCTGCCCTGTGCCCTTGTCTTAGACCTGTAAGTCTGTGGGCTGCCCCCTAGACCTCGGTGTCCAATTGAGGCTGCTGCAGTGTCCACCCCAAAAAGTTTGCTTCCAACCTCCCTGCCTGTTTTTTTTTTCAGCTCAATGCCCCAGTGTTAATCTGAACCCCTTCACGACTGTATTAGTTACTGCCTCTGTTGAGCATACCAGTGTCTCCCAACCCCAACGCTGAGGACTTCCTGCTTAAACTATTTCTGTTTAATTCTCACCCCTCACAAACTATTAGGGTCTCTCTTTGTTTTCTAGTGCCTCCCTCCCAGCCTGCCATTTAACTCACCCTCTCACCTTATCTCTTGAGACAACTCTGCTCAGACTTCTCTTCTCAAACAAACTGCATTCTGCAGTTTGAAACAAGACAAATGAAACTACCTGACGCAACCTCAAGCAAGGCACAGGTTGAACCCTGATGCAACATCTACCTCTGAGGAATATCACTTGTCCTGTTTTAAGTGTTCCCACATTGTGCAACAATCAAGTCTTCTGGAACTGCTTCCAAGAAATAATACTAGCCACCTCTGCTTGACATGTTCTGATTTCACTTAAGTAATATTTAGTCTGGTATAGATATTTCTTAAGAGTTTATTTAAGTTTTGAGAGGTGTTAAAATACTCTGGATTTTGCTGTTGCCCTGGTGCCAAGCACTCCCCACGAGCTGTAAGTCCATGGGCTGCACACTTGACCCGGTGTCCCATAGAGGCTGCTGTGCATCTCCCCAAAAGCTAGCTAGAACCTCCTGCTGATCTTTTTCAGCTCTGTGCCCAGTGATAATAAAGCCTCTTCCATGACTGTATTGAGCTACCACTCTCCTCTGAGCACTGCAGTGTCTCCCAAACTCCCAACCTGGGACTTCCCTGTTGCTTATACAGTTAATTCTCAGCCCTCCCAAACTTTAAATTTTTGTTTTCACTGCCTCCCTCCAAACCTGCTAGTTAATTCAACCTCTCATTATCACCAGGAGACAATCAGCCCTTTCAGGCTGTCTAATCTCAAACAAACCGCATTCCGCAGTTTGGAAGCAAATGAAGAGAAGCCGCCTGATCACCATCCAAGTACATTGAACCAATACAGGCATCTACAAAGGAATATCCTTGCCCCTCTTTGTCAGTGTTATCACACTTTACAACAACCGAAATCTTCTAGAACTGCCAAGAAATTAATTGTAGACTGACCTCTGCTTGACATATTCTTGATTCTCACCTAAGGAATTAGTCTGACGTAGAGATTTTCAAGAGTTGATTTAAGTTTGAGAGAGGTCTAAGGTATAGGTTTTTCTAACTGCCCTGAGTGCTGTGCCCTCCATAGAGCTGCAAGTCTGAGGCTGCACCTTGACCCGGTGTCTCAGTGAGGCTGCAGCAGTGCCCCTAAAAACACTTCCAGAACCTCCTACCTTTCTTTTTTCAACTCAGTACCCCAGTAATATAGCCCTTCAAGCTGTACACGCTTCTGCTCTTCCTGTGAGACACTGCAGTGCCCTCCCCAACCCCAACTTCTGACTTCCTTGCTTATACTGTTTCTGTTAATCATCGCCCTCCAAAGTGTTAATTTCTTTGTTTCGACAGCCCTCCCTCCAACCTCAGCTAACCCAACTCTCACCTTATCTCAAAAGGGGTCAACTCTGCCATTTTGGGCTCTCTCCTCTCAAACAAACTGCATTCTGCAGTTTCATAAGAAAGAAGCTGCCCGATGTTCACCCTCGAAAGGTACAGGTTGAACCCAGAATTTTGCTTCTGCCCTGGTGGACGTCTTACCCCTGTTTGCCAGTGTCTCTACACTTTGTGCAGCAATCCAGAAGTCTTCTAGGAACTACAAGAAATTAATGCACATTGACCTCGCTTGACAGGTTGTTCTCACGCAATGTTTAGTCGAATGTAGTAATTTTAAGAGTCTATTTAAGTTTTGAGAGAAGTCCTAAGGCACAGATGTTGCCACATCCTGAGTGCTGCAAACTTTTAAGGACTAATAAGTCTGTGGGCTACAACCTTGACCTCGTGTCCCATTAAGGCTGCTGCAGTGTCCCCAAAAAAAGGTTCTTCAGAACCTCCTGCATTCTTTTTTCTGCTCTGTACCCATTAATCAAGCCTTGTGACTGTATTGGCCAATGCTGTTTCTGTGAGCATACCCAGTGTCCCAAAAACTCCAACACTTTAGGACTTCTGCTTAAGCTATTTCTGTTTAATTTCCAACCCCTTCCAAACTGTTAACTTTTTGTTTGACCACTCCTCCCTCAAATACTCCAACCAAATCAGACATCTCACCTTATCTCACCAGGGACAACTCTGCCTTCAGGCTCTCCTTCAAACAAACCGCATCTGCAGTTCACAGAACAAAGAAAGCTGCCCAATGCTCTCCAAGCAAGGTACAGTTGGAACCTGAATTCCATCTTAGTCTGCGGAATGTCATCGCCTCTGCTTCACAGTGGATTCCACTGTGAGCGCAATACAGAAGTCTTCTAGAACTGCTTCCAAGAAATAATTTGGACTGACCTCTGCAACATATGTTCTTGATTTCTACATACGCAATGGCTTCCCAGTGAGATTTCTTAAGAGTTGATTTAAGTTTTGAGAGGTCTTAGGTACTAATTTTGCTATCTGCCCCAAGACTGTACCCCTTCTCTTAGAGCTGCAAGTCCAGGCTGCACCCTTGTCATGCCCCTATTGAGGCTGCTGCAGTACACACCCCAAACAAAATTACTTTGGAAGCTCCTGCCTGTCCTTTTTGTTTTTCAGCTCTGTGCCCAATGATAATCTGAGCCCTTCCATGCCATGAGCTACTGCTCTCTTCTGTTGAGAACACTGTAGTGTATATAACCAACGCTAGGACTTCCATGTAAACTATTTCTGTTAATTCCCCCTCACAAACTGAATTTCCTTTTGTTTCTGATTGTCCTTCCTGATAGCCTGCTATTAATTTCCTACCTTATCTCACCAGGAGACACCCTGCCTCTTGGACCCTCTCACTCCAAACAAACTGCATTCTGCAGTTTGGTAAACAACAAGAAGCTACCATACACACCTCAAGCAAGGCTCAGGTTGGACCACAAATTTAGCATCTACCTCTGGAGGAACGTCCTTGCTCCTGTTTTAAGTGTTCTCATTGTACGCAATGCAGAAGTCTTCTGGAACTGCTGCCAAGAAATCACACTAGACTGACCTCTGCTTGATATGTTCTTGATTTCTCACTTTAGTAATGCTAATTGATGTGAGATTTCTTAGTTGTATCTAAGTTTTAAGAGTGTTAGGCACTGATTTTACTATCTGCCCTGAGGCTGGGTCTCTTAGAGTTGTAAGTCTGTGGGCACGCTGACCTGGTCTCCATTGAGGCTACTGCAGTGCCCCAAAAAAAGCTTGCCCAGAACCTCCTGCCAGTTCTTTTTTCAGCCCCAGCCCCAGTGTTAATCAGAGCCCTCCGACTGTATTGGAAACTACTGCTCTTTCCTGTTGAGCACTGCAGTGTCCTTCTAAACCCCAACTTGCCAGGACTTCCTGCTTAGCCTGTCTGATAATTCTCAGCCCTCCCAAACTGTTAATTTCTTGTTTTCTCCTGCCTCCCAAGATATTTTAATTCAACCTCTCACCTTGTCTCACCAGGGACAACTGTCCCTTTCTGGCTGTTCCTCCTTCTCTCAGGCTATAAGTCATGGGCTGCCAAGTGACATAGTGTCCTATTGGGCTGCTGCAGTACCCCCAAAAAATTGCTTCGAGTCTCCTGCCTGTTCTTTTTTTTCGCTCTGTGCCCCAGTGTTAATCAGACCCCTTCCATGACTGTGTGATCTACTGCTCTCTACTGTGAGCATACTGCAGGTCCTCCCCAACACCCAACACTAGGACTTTCCTGCTTAAACTATTTCTGTTTAATTCAGCCCTCCCAAACATGAATTTCTTTTGTTTTCCGACAGCTTGCCTCCAAGCCTGCTATTTAATTAGTCCTCTCACCTTATCTCGAGGACAACTCTTCCTTTCCCTCTCTCCTCTCAAACAACTACATTCTCCAGTTTGGTAAGCAGAACAAAAAGAAACTCTATAGCTCATCCTCCAAAGTACGGTTGGAACCTGAATACCCGCATCTACTCCAGTGGAATCACAAACCCCTGTTGCCAGTGGTTCTCATTTTGTGCAACCAATCCAAAGTCTTCTGAAAACTGCCAAAGAAATTAATCTACAACTGACCTTTGCTAGACATGTTCTTGATTTGTCACCTTAAGTAATGTTTAGTCTGATGTGAGATTTGTAGAGATGATTTAAGTTTGAAACGTCTTGAGCTGTAATTTGCTATCTGCCCTGAGTGCTGTGCCCCTTCTCTGAGGCTGTAAGTCTGGGCTGCACCCTTGACCTCGGTGTCCCAGGCTGCTGGTGTCCCAAAATGCTTCAGAACCTGCCTGGCTTTTCCAGCTCAGTGCCCAGTGTTAATCAGAACCCCTTCCTTGACTGGTGAGTTACTGCTCTTTCCTGAGCATACTGCAGTGTCCTCCAACATGACTTGCTTAAACTTCCTGTAAAGTATTTCTGGTAATTCTCACTCCTCTGGCTTAATTTCTCTTTGTTTTCTAGCCTTCTCCTAACCTCTATTAATTTCACCATCTCACATATCTCACCAAGGACAACTCTGCCCTGGGCTCTCTCCTCTCAAACAAACTGCATTCTGCAGTTGGTAAACAAACGAAAACTGCCGCTGCTCACCCTCCAAGCAAAGCACAAGCTGGAATCCTGAATTCTGGCATCTACACTCTGGAGGTATCACTTGCTCAGTTTTAAGTGCTTCTCACATTGTACAGCAATCAAGTCTTCTAGGAACTGCTGCCAAGAAATCAATCTAGGACTGACTCTGTGACATGCTTGATTTCTCACTTTAGTAATGTTTATCTGATGTAGAGATTTCTTAAAGTTGATTTAAGTTTTGAGAGGCGTCTTAAGGCACTGTAATTTGCTATCTGCCTGGTGCTTTGCCTCTTCTCTTAGAGCTATAGTCATGACAGCACCTCTTGACCTCAGTGTCCATAGAGGCTGCTGCAGTGTCCCCAAAATACTTCTTCAGAACCCCCCTGCCTGTTTTTTCAGCTCAGTGCCCAGTGTTAATAAGGCCTTCACGACTGTATTGAGTTACCACTCTTTCTGTTGAGCATGCAGTTTCCTCCCAACCCCAACTTTGCAGAACTTCCCTGCTTAAATAGTTCTTTTAATTCTCACCCTCACATGTTAATTTCTCTTTGTTTCATAGCCCTCTCCTCTAGTGCTATTTAATTTCACCATCACCTTATCTCACCAAAGACAACTCTGCCCACTTCATTCTCCTCTCAAACAAAACCATTCTGCAGTTAGGTAAACAAGTGAAAGAAAAGCTACGCGATATACCTAAACAGGCACAGGTTGGAATCCTGAATTCTGGCATCTACCTCTGGAGGAATATCACTTGCTCCTGTTTTTAAGTGTTTCTCACACATTGTGCAGCAATCCAGAAGTCTTCTAGGAACTGCTGCCAAGAAATCAATGCTAGGACTGACCTCTGCTTGACATGTTCTTGATTTCTCACTTTCAGTAACGTTTGGTCTAATGTAAATTTCTTAAGAGTTGATTTAAGTTTCAGAGGTCTTAGGTACTGTAATTTGCGATCTGCCTGAGTGCTGTGCCCTTCTCTCTGAGCTAAGTCTGTGGAATACAATTGACCTCAGTGTCCTGTGTGGGGCACTGCAGTACCCCCAAAATTGCTTCAAGTCTCCTGCCTGTTCTTTTTTTCAGCTCTGTGCTGGTATTATCGACCTTCCATAACTGTATTGAATCTACTGCTCTCTACTATGAGCATACTGCAGGGTCCTCCCAACACCCAACGCTGGACTTTCCTGTAAACTATTTCTGTTTAATTCTCAGCCCTCCCAAACTGTTAATTTCTCTTTTGTTTTCCGACAGCGCTTGCCTCCAAGCCTGCTATTTAATTTCGTCCTCTCACCTTATCTCACCAGGGGACAACTCTTCCTTTTCCTGCTCTCTCCTCTCAAACAAACTGCATTCTCCAGTTTGGTAAGCAGAACAAAGAGAAGCTGCCAACGCTCATCCTCCAAGCAAGGTACGGGTTGGAACCCTTAATTTTGGCATCTACTCCCAGTGGAATGTCGCTTCCCTGTTTGCCAGTGTTCTACATTTTAGCAGCAAGAGTCTTCTAGAAACTGCTGCCAAGAAATTAATGCTAACTGACCTTTGTGACATGTTCTGATTTGTCACCTTAAGTAATGTTAGTCTGATGTAAGGTTCTTAGAGATGATTTAAGTTTTAAGAAAACGTCTTAGGCACTGTATTTGCTATCTGCCTGAGTGCTGTGCCTTCTCTTAGGCTCCAAGTCTGTCGCTGCACCCTTGACCTCGGTGTCCCGAGAGGCTGCAGTGTCCCAAAAGCTGTGAACCTCCTGCCATTTTTCCAACTCAATGCCCCAGTGTTAATCAGGCCTTCATGACTGTATTAAGTTACTGCTCTTTCTGTTGGCACACTGCAGTGTCCTCCCAACCTTGACTTGTGGAACTTCCCTGCTTAAGTATTTCTGTTTAATCTCCTCCCTCACAACTATTAATTTCTCTTTTGTTTTCTAATAGCCTTCTCCTCTACCTGCTATTTAATTTCCCATCTCACCTTATCCGAGGACAACTCTACCCTCGACTCTCTCCTCTCAAACAAACATTCTGCAGTTAGGTAAACAGAATGAAGAAGCTACCGCTACTCACCCTCCAAACAAGCAGGCTGGAATCTGAGTCTGGCATCTACCTCTGGAGAATAGCTTGCTCCTGTTTTGTGCTTCTCACATTGTACAGCAATCAGAATCTTCTGGAACTGCTGCCAAGAAATCATCTGAGACAGACTCTGTAGACTGTTCTTGATTTCACTTTAAAATATTTAAGTCAGTGTGAGATTTCTTAAGAGTTGATTAAGTTTTGAGGCGTCTTAAGGCACTGTAATTTGCTATCTGCCCTAGTGCTGTGCCTCTTCTCTTAGAGCTAAGTCTGTGACTGCACTCCCTCGAATGTCCCATAGAGGCTGCCAGTGTCCCAAAAATGCTTGCTTAGAACCCCTGCCTGTTTTTCAGCTCAATTCCAGTGTTAATCAGAGCCCCTTCCACGACTGTATAAGCGGCCGCTTCTTTACTGGTGAGCATGCGTTTCCCCAACCCCAACTTACTAGAACTTCCTGCTAAAATGGTTCTGTTAATTCTCACCCTCTGAGCATTAATTTCTCTTTTGTTTCAATAACCTCTCCTCTGTGCTATTTAATTTCACCATCTCCTTATCTCCCAGGGAACAACTCTGCCCTTCGAACCTCTCCTCTCAAACAAACTGCATTCTGCAGTTAGGTAAACAGAACAAAGAAGCTACTGTGATACTCACCCTCAAGCAAAGGCACAGTTGAATCTGAATTCTAGCATCTACCTGGAGGAATATCCTTGCTCCTGTTTTAGTGTTCTCACACATTGTGCAGCAATCAAAAGTCTTCTAGGAACTGCAAGAAATCAATACTAGGACTGACCTCTGTGACATGTTCTTGATTTCTCACTTTCAATACGTTGGTCTGATGTGATTTCTTAAGGATTAATCTCAATTAAAAGGTACTGTAATTTTGATCTGCCTGAGTCCTGTGCCCTTCTCTCTGAGCTATAAGTCTGGGGGCTGAAGTGACCTCAGTGTCTATTGAGGCTGCTGCAGTACCCCCCAAAAATTGTAGAGTCTCCCACCTGTTCTTTTTTCAGCTCTGTGCCCCAGTATTAATGAGCCCCTTCCATAACTGTATTGAATCTACTGCCTCTACTAATGAGCATACCACAGGGTCCTCCCAACACCCAACCTGTTTGAGACCTCTGCTAAACTATTTCGTTTAATTCAGCCCCCCCCAAACTATTAATTTCTCTTTTGTTTTCCGACAGCGCTTGCCTCAAGCCTGCTACTAATTCGTCCTCTCACCTTATCTCACCAGGGACAACTCTTCCTTCTCTCTCTCTCTCAAACAACTCCATTCTCCAGTTGGTAGAAACAAAGAAAAGCAACAGCGCTCATCCTCAAGCAAATGCAGGTTGGAACCACGAGCCCCAGCATCTACTCCCAGTGGAATGTCGCTTGCCAGTGGTTCTCACATTTGTGCAGCAATCAAGTCTAGAAACTGCTGAAGAAATTAATGCTAACTGACCTTTGCTTGACATGTTCTTGATTTGTCACTTAAGCAATCTTTAGTCTGATCAAGAATTTCTTAAGAGATAATTTAAGTTTTGAAACGTCTTAAAACACTGTAATTTCATATCTGCCCTGAGTGCTGTGCCTTCTCTTGACTGTAAGTCTGTGAGCTGCACCCTTGACCTGGTGTCCCATAGAGGCTGCTGCAGTGTCCCCAAAATGTATGAACCTCCTGCCTGTTTTTTTCCAGCTCAGTGCCCCAGTGTTAAAGCCAGCCTTCATTGACTTATTGAGTTACTGCCTTCCCCGTTGAGCACACAGTGTCCTCTAACCCTTGACACTTCAGAACTTCCCTGTAAAGATTCCTTTTAATTCTCACTCCCTCACAAACTGTTAATTTCTCTTTTGTTTTCTAACATTCTCCTCCTACCTACTATTAATTTCACCATCTCACATATCTCACCAAGGGACAACTCACCCTGAGCGCTCTCTCAAACAAACTGCATTCTGGGTAAGTAAACAAACGAAGCTACCACTGCTCACCCGCAAACAGGCACAGGTAGATCTAATTCTGGCATCTACCTCTGGAGAATATCACTTGCTCCTGTTTTAAGTACTTCTCACATTGTGCAACAATCAGAATCTTCTAAGACTGCCAAGAAATCAATGGACTGAACTCTGCTGACATGTCTTGATTTCTCACTTTAAGTAATATTTAGTCTGATGAAATTTCTTAAGGTTGATTTAAGTTTTGAGGAGAGGTGTTGGTACTGTGATTTTGCTGTTGCCTGAAAGCTGTGTCCTTCTCTTGGGATGTAAGTCTGGGATACCTTGGCCTAAGTGTTGCATTGAGCTGCTGCAGTACCCACCTGAAAGACTCTTCAGAACCTCCTGCCTGTTATTTTTTTTCAGCTCTGTGCCTGGTATTATCAGAGCCCCTTCAATGAATGTATGACTACTGCTCTCCTGGTGAGCATACTGCAGTGTCCTCCCAACCCAACTTGTTTCAGAATTTTCTTAAACTGTTCTGTTTAATTCTCAGCCCTTCAAACTCTTAATTTCTCTTTTGTTTTCGACTGCCCTCCCCTCAAGCCTCCTATTTAATTTGTCCACTACCTTATCTCATCAGGGACAACTCACCCTTGGGCTCTCTTCTCAATCAAACAGCATTCTGCAAACCTAAGCAGAGCAAAGAAGCTGCAAATGCTCACCATCAAACAAGGTATGGGTTGGAACCACAATTTGGCATCTGCCCAAAGAAATATCTTTCGCATCTGTTTGTCAATGGTTCTCACACTTTGTGCAACAATGAACTCTGAGCGGATGCGAAAATAATACTAAGTTGGCCTCTGCTTGACATGTTCTTGATTTCTCACTTTAAGTAATGTTAGTCTGATGTAGAGATTTCTTAGAGTTGATTTAAGTTTGGGAGAGGTCTTGAAGTACTGTGATTTTGCTCATCTGCCCACCATGCTGTGCCCTTCTTTTAGATCTGTAAGTCTGTAGGATGCACCCTTGACCTTGGTGTCCCATTGAGGCTGCCGCAATGCACCCCCTTAAAAACTTGCTTCAGAACCTCCCTGTCTGTTCTTTTTTATTTTTTCTGCTATGTGCCCCAGTGTTAATCAGAGCCCCTTCCAGGACTGTATTGAATCTACTGCTCTCTCCTGTTGAGCATACTGCAGTTTCCTCCCCAACCCCCTACTTGCTTCAGTACTTCTCTCCTTAAACTATCTCTTTAATTCTCAGCCAATCCCAAACTGTTAATTTATCTTTTGTTTTCTGACTACCTTCCCCTCCAACCATGCTATTTAATTTTGTCCTCTCACCTTATCTCACTAGGGGACAACTCTGCCCTTTCCGGCTCTCTCCTCTCAATCAAACTGCATTCTGCAATTTGGTAAGCAGAACAAATAGAAGCTGCACGATGCTCACCCTCCAAGCAAGGTACTTGTTGGAACCCTGAATTTTGGCATCTACACTACCTCTGGGGGAATGTCACTTGCCCCTCTTTGCCAGTGGTTGTCACACTTTGTGCAGCAATGCAGAATGAATAGCTGCCAAGAAATTAAACCCCCAACTTACTTCAGAACATCCCTGCTTAAACTATTTCTGTTTAATTCTCTGCACCTCCCAAACTGTTAATTTCACTTTTGTATTTTGAATGCTCTCCCCTTCAAGCCTGCTATTTAATTTTGTCCACTTAGTTGTAGTTGCAATAGGGTTGCGCATGCGCAAGTCTGAAAGTGCGCCATTCTGTGATATTCAGCAGGAGGCAGTTGCGCCACCGAAAACAGACTGAGCAACAGCGCTATGCAAATGATGGCATGCACAACCGAAGGGGGTGGATCCCTGCATAAAGAGCGCAATGCGATATTCAAAGGGTTGCTGTGCGCGAAACAGAACAGCGAAGTTGTGCCTGGTTTAAATGAGCCAAATAAAGGCTCAGGAAGGCGCCAAGAGAGCGCTACAGGATGCCAAGCGAGACAGACAGAGAGAGAGACAGACAGTGACAGTCAGAACAAGGCAGGCAAAGGAAGTTGTGTGGGCCATGGGCTGCAGAGCCAGTGTGGGTATCCGGTGCAGTGGAGGTAGCAGTCAGGACGGCAGGATAGCAGAGCAACGCGTATGAGCCAAGGGGGTCTCACAAGCCGAGGAGATGGACATTGCCAGCTTCACATGGAAGCTGTAATGAGGCGGTGGTACACGCTGCAGGGGCGTGGCCATGGAAGAGCCCGTTGGCGATACGCTTCCCAACAGGTACAGTACTGCCCACATCAGCTTTGAGCTACACAGATGTGAGAGATCGTGGGCCGTACCACCTGAACAGGACAATACTGAGAGATGGCTCTGTGAGCCGTGCAGTGATGTGATGCAAGCCCCTCACGATGGAGTCTCGCTCCTGGCGGTGGAGACCAAGGTAACAGCCTGCATGTGCCTGCTCACCATGGGCACCTTCAGAGCTGACAGAGAGGACACCACAGGCATCACACAGGTCGGCCATGTCATCCTCACCCAATTCCTCAATTGCACTGCTGCCATGCTGCGGCACATCCAGTTCCCAGCACTGTGGCAGAATGTACAGCAAACATGCTGGAGTTCCACAGGTAACACGTATGCCTGGCACTGAGACCGGCCAACACCCCATGTGGCCATTCTCATACCACCTGGCCCCAATGGGGCTGCATATAGGAACAGGAAGGGCTATTCCAGTGTCAACTGCCAGGTGGTGTGTGATGCCACTGTCCGCATAATCAATGTCTGTGCCACACACACAGGCAGTACATCAGTGCCTTTATATGGTATCAGTCCACACTGTGCCATCCCGATTTGAGAGAGGGACATCACAGGCATCTAGTGGGTGAGTACATGTGGAATTGCAAACATGGGGCAGGGTAGAATGCCACAGGTGCTATAGTGATAACACACAGGGATATTGGCAATATGGATCTGAACACGATACTCATCTCCACCATCTCCACACAGGTGACAGTGGACACCCACTCCGTCCCTGGCTGCTCACACCATACCAGCGCCCCCTGACCCCATCGCAGCAACACTATAATGAGGCACATGCGCCAACGCAACATCATCGAAAGTGGGTGTTTGGGATGCTCAAGGCATGCTTCCGATGCCTAGACACCTCTGGCGGTGCCCTACAGTACAGCCCTCAAAGGCCTGTGGGATATTCCTGCCTGTTGTATCACTGCCAACATGGCCAAAGACTGTGGATAGCCATTCAGGTTGAGGAGGGGACAGCGATGGAATGCCAGCAGTGCCCGGAGATGATGGTGATGAGCAGCCCCTTGGATGGCGGGACCCCGACTGATCCAGCAGGCCCAGCTGCACTGGGAAACCATCATGGAGGAGCATTATACATGACACAGGTAAGTCAGGGGCCATTGTGCAACCAACACTGTCCTGGCGCAACCACAGGCACACAGAGTAACACACCAGGGTGCATGATGGCGAATGAATTAGGAAGGGACCAGGCACACACACACACCATCAGGAGGGGTGAACAGTCATATGGACACACACACACACACCAGGCACAAAGCGTGCATGAGCAGGTGCACAGCAGAGCAGGAACAGACATGGCAAGCCCACAGATCACAGACCACCCACCACCTGTACTGTCCAAGTACATTGTGTCGAATGCTGGGCACCCTTGCACCTTAGTGTACAGTACAATGCAGGCATCATCATGCACATGCACCTGTGGACAGCAGTCGAGATGGTGTGCAGGTGGTCTGTATGTCGGTGTGATGTGCAGGGCACCCACCAGTGCACTGCCCACCATGAGGCACATTGCACACAGGGCAGCACCAGACAGGGCCCGCACTGGGAGACCGGTCAGTCATGGTGCACTGTTCCACGGCCACTGTGGATATGTGGGCGGCCCCACCATGACCCAACAGCACTGGTAGGCTGAGCAGGGGCCACATGGGGTGGCACTGATGGACCACCAGGGGTCCCACTGCATGATCGTGACCTTGTCCACACTGGGGTCTGTAGTATGCCAAATATACCTGCACCAGGGGTACTCGGGATGACCACAGCAGAACCCGGTGTTGACAGGCTGGGTGTCGCACGACACCGGGAACGGGGAGTGGAGAGCGTACTGTGTGGGGTGTCGGTGCACGGGGCACCTTGCTTGTGTGCCCAATGCAGCCACAACAGTGACCAATGCCTGGGTCTGCTGTCAATAGTGGCGGTCACATCCATCCGCGATATGGACCATCTCTGCAAGGATCAGAGCACAGTCCCTGCTGTGCTGCTCCACAGCCACGCAGTGCCTCCATGGATCATTGCAACCTGCCTTTGCTGCTGTACTGATTCCCGCAGCAGGTGGGTGTGCTCTTCAAATGGGTATTCTGCCACAATGGCATCCTGTCCCCCAGGGTATGGAAGGTCCTGATGCTCAACACCCCTTGAGGGTGGGTGCTGTTCACCAGGACCAGGAATGGGCATATCAAAGGGCGGCGGGCATGTGCCACCGCTGGATACTGTACCCCCAGACCTGGTGGGTGACTGCTGCTGCTGCCTCCAACCGCTGCCCCAGGGACCACTCATTCCACTGCTGTGGCCGCAACAATGCCAGACGCCTGCACAGCCACCGGTGCTGCCCCATTGGTGCTGACAGGCACAGCCTCGGACTGTGCCAACATGCTGGCACACACGTTGGAACCAGCTAGGCCCAGGGGCACATGCTGGCCTGCTGTGTGTCCGTCATGGGACACACACATGTCACTGCCCATTGCAGTCCTTGCATCATCAATGGTGCAGGTATGTGCTACAGCCACAGTTACAGCATGCTGGCATGCTTGCATGCCAGACTGCTGAGACACAGACTGTGCACCCCCACACCTGACTCACCGACAACAGAGTTGGCAGCCCGGCGTGCATGCTGGTGCAGTGCATGCTGGCTGGTGACAGAGGTGGATGGACCCTCCACCAACTCCAGCAGGTCTTCCTCACTGCCTGGACCCACCACCACCATCCCCTGAAGATGAACAGGATCTGTAACAGAAAGTGAGGACATGTGAGTGCACGTGAACAACCTTCCCCCCCAACACCACCACCATGTCATACCCGTGCAGTGATGGGCCCACCTGTCTGGAATCCACCTCCTGGTACGCCCTCAATAGCACTCCGCTGCATTGATGCAGCCAGTCAGTCCTCAGCCGGGTCAGCTCCGCCACCGCTGGCTGGCCCCCGCCTGTGCCAGCACGTGCCGTCCTGAGGGCTGCCACCTTCTCCTTCACCTTCCTGCGGTCTGTCCCCATCTTCTTTTTGCATTCCTGCACGGAGCGCTGGTGGCTTCCATGCAGGTTCACTGCCCGAGCTACCCCTCCCATGCTGCCACATGAGCCTGAGGGGTGCCCCGCCATCCACTCAGTAGTGGCTCCTCCTCTGGGTAGGCCTGGAAGAGGGCCTCTGTCTCCACCGTGGTGAAGTTGGGCCTCCTTCTCCGCCCACCATCCTCACCCTCACCTTGGCTCTGCTCGGTCATGTCAATCTGTATGGGTGGAAGTGGACACCTGTCACTGTGCAGTCTACAGCGTTATCCCATGACCATTGTCCAGACCATCACACAGCATGCAACCCACCTCTCACCTGCAGTAACCAAATCTGGCCAGCGCAGCCCAATGTCGCACATTTATAGTGCAATGCATGCAAATTAGGAGTGGAGCAACTGTAATGAGATGCAAATCACGCCACTGCACCTTTGAATGGCTGATTGGATGATTTGCATGTGTCAGCTGAATATCGTGCCATTGCGCTTTGTGCAATACGGTTGAGCCGGCTGAGCCAATGGCGCATATCTGTGACTGTGTGGTACACTGCATTGTGCATTCCCAGGTAGCTTACACAGGTGTCTGCCATGCTGATGACGTTCTGTGCGTGATCAGCAATTCAGGCCATGGCCACCATTGTGCCAATGGTGCTACAGCGCTGGTCACCACATGGCGCAGTGGCAGTACTGCGCAATAGTCCACTGTGGCACTGGCACACAGGTGTCCAATTATGCAGGACATGTGGATGTCCGATGGTGCTGTGCGTGGCCTTGCGCCACTGACCCATGACCTTGTGCACGACCTTTGACCCCTGGCACTGTAAGTCTGGCATGTGTACGGCTCTATCTCGCTGTTTGGTGACAGCGCGATGTGGACCGATGGCGCTGTCCGAACAGTGCGATAGGCAGTGATGGAGTTGTATTGCGCAACATTTCCATGTGGGGTTGCCGCTCTGCAGAGCGCCATATTGCCACTGTACATTTTGAAAATGGCACGCATTAGAGCACCACAATGGGGGGCTTTGGAGTTAGCCAACCTGGTGGCTGTGGTGGAGCCCCACTATGGCTCACTGTTTGAGGGTGTGCCCCTGCTGGTGCCACGCACCCATGTGTGGCAGCAGGTCACCGCTGCCCTGGAACAGGCCACTGGGTGGAGGAGGACCCCTGAACAGTGCAGGCACCGCTAAACCTGCAGAGGAGGGAGCGTGCTCTGCTTGCGTGCCTCAGGTCGCATGCCAGGAGGGACATTGTGCCCAGGCCAGGTGGGTGTGCTGTGTATGCACCGGTATTGTCTGCATGGGTGACTGTGTAATGTAATCTGCGCCTGGGGGTGGGTTGGGCTGTGGTTTGTTGTGAGGGTGTTTGCAGGTGTGTGCTGTTTGGGTCTGGATGTGGGCAGGCACACAATGGGGCAAGGGGCTGTCTGCTTTGGGATCTCACTGATGTTTTTCTCTTCCTTTGTCTCCCACAGGTGCGGAGGAGCAGAGGCAGGCATGGGCTGAGGCATGGAATGGTGGTGCCAGGGTGGCTGGTGGAGGAGGGGTGCAACAGCCACAGCCACAGCAGCAGCCACAGCAGCAGCCACAGCCACAGCACCTGATGCAGTGGCTTGATGAGGGTGAGTGTCATTACAACTTGGATGCTATTGCATGCTGTGGGGGGGCACGGCCACCATCCATGGACAACACTGCCATGCACGCAACATGTGACAGTCAGCACTGTCCAGTGGCACTGCATGTCTGTGAGTGCATCACTGGTGGTCCATGCATGCACTGGGCACATGGCTGTGGCACTACCTTCCCACGACATAGCCACATCACTGGACAGCCTTGGTTGTGCTGTGCTGGGCATGGGTGGAGTGTGTGCAGTGGCACACATGGCTGTTGCTGCCTGGTTGGGCTTGTCTTGTGCACGGTCACTGTGAGTGGGTTCAGTCCATCACAGGGCTGGGGTACTTGGCTGTATGCCATGCATGTTGGGTGGGCTTCAGGGTTGTGGACAGTCACAGCCACTGATTCTGTTCCCTTGCCCTAGGTGTCTGGGTCCTGCACAGGATTGAGCAGGCTGTCCACCACCTGCTGGAGGTGTCCATGGAGTCCCTATCCATTCTGCAGGAGATGCACCGGAGGGGTGTCAGATGACGGAGGAGACCACGGGACCAGGGGCAACCTGCTGCTGTGCAGCCCGGAGGACAGTAGCTGTCCCACACCTACCCTCTTTACCCTTCCCTCACACCCTGCCTTCCCTCACCAAGTTCTTCACCCCAGTCTCTTACCTAATCCAATCCTTGTACCCATACCCCCACCCCTTTCTTGTATATATCTCTCTGTACATAGTTTATTGTTGTGTGTTCGTGTTGCTATTCTTTTATAAAACTATTTTGTATGAATACTGTAGTGGTCTCTGATTTGCAGCTGGCTATGGGTGCTCAGTTGCAGTGGTGTGCATGGCATCTGGTGTGGTATTGTCCTGGGATTGTATGTGTGTGTGCATGGGAGGGTGTCCCTGGTGTGGTGGTGGCTTTCAGCTGGTCTGGCCATGTGCTGCCAGACACTGCTGGGTGCTCCTGGTGGGTCTGGCTTGTATGGTTTGGTGGTACACATGGCTGCATTGTGCTGGGGGGGCCTGGGGAGTCCTGCAGTGACGGTCACAGTCACTGCTCATGGGTGGTGTCTTGGGGTCACAGTGCAGGGCGTGCTGTGCACATGAGGGGCTGCTGGACACTGGGGTGGTCCACCTCCTTTGTGTGGCAGTCTCAGCTTGCCAGTGGGTGTGCTGCAGTAACACGGCCGGGATGTGCTTTCTTTGCTTTTCCCCATGGGCTGATTGATATTCCGTCCCTCCCCAGTTATGCTGTTCTTGGGGTGTGGGGGTGCATTGTTAGTTCTGCAGTGTGTCCCTGTGCCCATCTGTGGCATGGGTGGTGGGCCTCTGCCTACCTCCCTAGTTGTGCTGTTCCATTGCTATGCTGCTGGGGTGTCATTGCTTTTGCCCTATGGGCCTCTGGATTGCTCAGCTGGGCTGGCCTTGTTTGCGCTATGGCACATCATATCTGCTGAGCTTCCCTTCCTGGATTTGCTATGGCGCATCATATCTGCTCAGCTTCCCCTTCCTGGTTGTGCTATGGCGCAGTTTGTGCGATATTCAGATGTTGGCTGCTTGCGCAATTGGCCTTGCTCCATGTTTGAATATCGTGACGATTGCGCATGTGCGCAAGTGACTTGCACTTGCTCCTGCTGTTGCGCACTTTTCCGGCTCAGTTTAAATATCCAGCCCTGAGTCTTTTAATTTTTCTTTATTCATGTAGATGTCACTAGCCTCAATGCTTCACCATTTCGGCTTCTTCCAGAGGCTATGAGTGAAAATAAAGAGAAATAATTTTAGAATTAATATACTGTACATGTTGTCACAAATGCACTTCGGAGGGGTCAGGCCTTCTGTTCCCGAAGTGCCCAACCTTGAAGTGCAATATTGTATATGAACAGGAGACAAACAGGGTAACCCTCCTGTCTGTTTTGGGTCCGAACAACTACCAGTCTTGAGTTCTGGGGTCAAATATGAACCCTTTTTTACCAGCACACCCAGGAAACAGGTACAAATATCACACCCTCTTCAGGGAATGCAGTGCAATACTTAATCCAGCAGTCATACAACCTGGTTCACAATCCCCTTCTGACTCAATTAAGACCTAGGTATGTACTTACCTTGGGGCATATGGTGACACACTGTAAGCACTTAACAGTCCTATCAGAATTTTCAACACTGTCACAGCATTCACACTCAAAGTGAGAAACAGACTCAGGCAGGTTTCAAGAAAAACAGAGTTTACTAGAATTAAAAATAGTAAATAAAATACAAAATACAGAACATGTAACATTAATGGTACAGTCAAATAAAAAAATGGAAACTACAAAAACCAAACGCCTTTTTACTGAGTAACTGATCCTACCCCAGTTTCAGTTAGTAAATAGTGGTGCTGAAATTACTTAACTTTGGTAGAAGTGCTTCTTAAGAGTCCAGAAGTAAAATAGTCTCCTGAAAGTCCAAACACAAGTATGCATTGTTCCCTCTGCAGCTTGACAGTAACATGAGGGGAAAGAGGTCCCGCCCAGCTTGTGAGGTCACAGCTCTGCAGTGATACTGACTGTGAGGTCACTCTCATTGCTGCATACTGAATTGGTCACATGCATCTGCTCACTGCTAAACATCCCACTTAAAAAAATATATATATGCTTTTTTAATTAGCAAGTCACAGCTTTATGACAGGTTATAATTACCCATTGGATCTTCAGAGGAACATCCCAATAGCTATTTCTCCTATCTGTGTGAGGATTTTCACAGGTATCTGTCAGAGTTGGCTTACCTCCTAATATGTCATAAAATGCAATCTGTTATGGTCAGTTTCCTCGGTTTCAAAGCAGTAGTTGTTTTACAGTCTGTTACAACCTGGTGTCTAAAGGAAGCTCTTAATTAGTCTTTCCACTGGGTCATTGATGGGGCAGATCTTCCTTTTCCTCTGCTCAAATTCTGTGTCCCATGAGGCTGTTCTGCTTGGCCTGTTTTTCTAAGCAGAAGTCTAAACATACATTTATATCAAAATATGATACAAATAATAACAGGCAGATGGCTGTTGTCACACATGAATCTACTTTACAAAAGAAAATGTTAATTTTTTTAGAAAATTATTAATAAAATTACCATTTCATCATTACATCTACGTAAAACAGTTTATCAATACTTGTTCTTGTACAGTAAATCAACTCTTTTTATCCACAAACATATTTAAACAAAATTGTCAAGTATTTATGTGTTTTTAGCATATTTTTCAGTCTCCTGTTCTTCGAATAGTGTACATAATACTGCCTGCCATTTTAACTGGTCCTTGGGCTCTGCCTGGTCTGTTCCATCTGCACATGTTTTTTATAAATAAAATAGTTTTTCTAGGTATAAAATACAAACATTTTATCCATAAATGAATGTTTAGACAATATATGATAAAAGAAATACAAAAAGCCCATTAAGGCCATACCTTGTTTCTTTGTCATAGTAAGCACATTAATTATGCATCACAGTTTTTTTTGTCAGTTTCTGCAAGATTTTAAACATAGAGTTTTACATGTAGTATTTTTATACAAATGGTCATAAGGTTATCTATGTAGTTTTTTTATACCTACCTGTTTCCAAAGTTTTATAAAGTTCTTTTCTTGTTGCCTACAGGGAATGAAATAAGAAAGAGTCTGTTCAAAACATTTGCTTTTTTGAGTCTTCTTAGTGTTTAAAGCACTACCTTCTGGCCAGGATCTAGTAAGATACTGTTTGACAACTAAGCCTAATTTCTTGAACATTTTTAGGGACATGGCCCTTTAGTGAAGAGAAGTTTACAAGCATTCACATTCTTTTATGGGCCAGTTCCAGTGACTGCTAGTAATTCTGCTTTCATTTTAAACTTGATAAACATTTTCAAAATCATTCTGTTATGGCTTTTGAAGTTGAAAATATATGTTTTTAAAATGCTTACTTTTGCTAACTAGGTGTTGGTAGTTAACAGCTTCCATCCTGCAAATTAACCTAACATTTCTAGCAGGTTACCCTCCAGGGTAAACTATAAAACTGGCACTTCCACATTACTTCACTGGGTTCTATCAAATCGGTCTGAAAATATCTCCAAGACCGCTGCCCTCCCTGATGCATATATTGATCACTTTACTGTTCTTTGTCACTGGTCCTGTTCCTACTCCAAACCCCTTGCCAGGACTGTCATGAATAGAGTGCTTAAACAAGGTCACCTGGACCAACTCAGATCAGACCTGCACCAACAGGACTGGTTCCAAGTCTACTCCTCCAATACAGTTGATGCAGCCCTTCAGTGTTTCATCTGTTTCTTCAATGCAGCCTGTGATAAACATGCCTCAATAAATAAGCAAAAAATAAAAGGAAGGAGCAATCCCTGATTTCAACTATGCTCATTGAGAGTCTAAAAGCTACAGATCACCTCTGGTACAGAGCTCGTGAGACTGGTAAACAGGCCGCTATCCAAAATAGCAAAAAGGCTCATGATGACTGTACTAGGGCAATACGTGCTGCAAAAAATCATTACTACCAGGATGCACTCACCTGGTCTTGGAATGATGGTAGAAAATTCTGAGCTAACCTTAAGTAAGTCACTGGAAAAGAAAATAAGTCAGCATCTATGATGCTCAACATCGAAGGCCTACGCACAACTAACCAGGAAATAATTGCAAACACATTCAATCAAGTGTTCACAGACCTCTCTGGAGTGCAACCTCTAGACTTTTTCCTCCCTATTCACCCTGCTGACCCTGTGCAAACTGAGGTCCAGTCACCCAGGAACCTCTATTTTACTTCAGAACCATCTCTTTAAAGGAAGCCAGGAAGTATCTCCTAAAGGTCTTGGGAAAATTATGATACAACAGGGACTCCCTTGACTTAAGATTTGTTGCCCTCACCCTGGAAGATATTTTGGCACCCCTTACCTTCATAATCAATACCTCACTGAGACTCTTGCAGTTCCTACAGCCTTGGAAAGTGGCTTTAGTGACTCCAGTCTTCAGGAGTGGTGATCGCTCCTTGCTTAGTAACTACAGACCCATTTCAATTCTCCCGCCCTATCTAAGGCCCTCAACAGGGTTGTCGCAGATCAACTAGTGTAGTACCTGGATAAATATAGCATACAGTGTAATGTGCAGCATGGCTTTGGCAAAGGTCATATCACCACAACTGCTCTGCTCGAGTTCGCAGGCCATATACACAACTCCCTTGAGAAGGGTGACCTGGTTGGTGCAACTTTCACTGACCTGTCAAAAGCATTTGACATGGTCAGTTATGACCTCCTATCTGTGCAGCTGGTGGCTAGTAGTCTGTCTGAAGACACAGTTGGATGGTTTAAGTCCTACCTCTCCAACTGGACCCAACAAGTTCACATCAACAATGTTGTATCTAACATCTGACCAGTTCACCCTGGTGTTCCCCAGGGCTCTATACTGGGTCCCCTAATGGTCAGCATATTCCTAAATCAGCTACCACGTGCCTGCCACTGCAAATGTTTGCTCTATGCAGATGATGCAATTCTATTTTCTAATGATCCTGACCCTATCACCCTGGGGCACACCTTACAGGGTAACTTCACTGCAGTAGAAAGATGGTTCAAGGACCGTAAATTGGTCATGAATTATAAAAAGCTAAATCAATGATGTTCACCAGTCTGCATAATAGACACCAAATGCACTGTCTCACCATCACAAATGCCGACTGGACCAGGTACAGTAATTTAAATACCTAGGGGTTACAGTCAACAGCTCCTTGTATTTTGTCAATCACATCAACGGTATTGCAAAGACCCTCACCATACATATCGGCCTTCCCAATAGGCATAAGCACAGCCTGACCCCTAAAGCCCTCAACCTGGCAAACTGCAGCTCTGTTGTCTCCCTGGTTGAGTATGGAATTGTAATTTATGGATCTACAACAGACTCAACTTTCAATCACATTAGAATGGCATTAAAAAAGGACTGCCGCCAAACCACCTGCTCCGAGCAGATCACACACACCTGTAACTTGTACGCCCATGCCGACTGGCTTCAGTTCAAGGATAGACTCAAGTTCCAGACCTGCCTGTTGTCCAAAAAAGCAAGTCTAGGTATGTTGCCTATCTATGTCTAGAAGCTTCTCACCCCCTATGAAAGTACCCACCCCACAAGAAGCTCTGGGAGTATGGTCTTCAAGACCCCAAAATGTCGAACCTCTCTAGGTCAATGAGCTTTTGCCCATCGAGCACCTAAATGACTTAACAACCTGCCTGCAAGCATCACTGCTAAACCTACATTAGGTTCCTTTAAACATGAGCTTAGAACTCATCCGATTACTACTGCTCGTTGTGGCTATTTCCTATAGGGCTTCCAACCTACCTAGCTGTAATCCTACCGTGCACCACTTACTGCTATCTCTCTATTCCCTCCCATCCCCCTGAACTGTGCAATATTGCTCCCCTGCTGCCCCCTCCCACCACCCCCCACCACCCAATCCTCTCCTCTCACATTTGTCACTCTTGTAAACTCTTTGCTCCTGGTACCCTACTATTGATCCTGCCCCAGTCTAATGCCTGGCCCCCTAGGAAATCAGTACTTGCTTCTTACTGCTGTGCTTGGTTCCTTCACTAGCACATGGTACCCTAGGCAAGCTATACTTCTCCCTTTGATGAGGCCCACAACCTGGGCTGATTTCCATGCACTATCCCCTCCCATGTAGTTGTCCTCTCTATGGCCCCCCATGCTTCCTCACCATCTGATACCCTCCCATCCCCTCTTTTCTCTCCCTGTGTTTTGTACATTCATTAGTTTATATTTTGTTATTTACATCTTACTGCCCTGTAACTACTTTGCTGTATATTAAAGTGTAAATTGATGTTATGTACTCTTGCTGTTTGTTCTTGATGTGGAAACTATGTAATGAGCCAGTTCTCAAAGGTTGAATCTGAGATATAATTCAATAAAGGTGCTTAAAACTCATTCCCTTAAAGAGGAGCTCAAGTTTCCTGAGAGATTTCACTAGCTCAGAGTTTTAATTCCCTTGCATGACATCTTTAAACATTTTACAAGGCTTTTTCATGTGACTTACTTGAGTGTAGAGTTCACCAGGAGTGTACTGTGTGGAATGCAGCATGGATAGCACAGCCAGCTTGCCCTGCCTGACTCTTGTACCCACACTGAGCCATGTGATGGTCATGTGACATCACCCATTACCTTGGTAATGTTGTTACTAATCAACAATGGCTTCCATGTTGGTACATTATTTATTTATTTATTGAAATGTTTCACCAGGAATGCACACTGACCGACAGGTCACTCATCTCCCGGTGCGACCTGGGGGGAAGGGGTACAATAGGGTGGACAAACAATCAAATTACAAGATCAACATTAACACTACACAGTTGTAAGGCAGGAGTTACAAGCAGTGTTACAAATATGCTGTACAGGTAGAAGAGTAAGTACACACGCTCTGGGTTAATAAGTAAACAAGTGCTTATGTGAAAGAAAAGAAAAGAAGGAGAGAAAGAGGTGAGGTGAGGGAAGGGAAGAGTTGAGTCCAAGTTGCATTCAAGTTACAAGATCAACATTAACATACAGTTGTAAATCAGGTGTTACAAACAGTGTTAAAACAATGTTGCTCATAATATGTAGAAAGAGTGGACAATAAGTGCCAGGTTAATAAGTAAACAAGTGCTCATGTGAAAGAGAAGGGGGAAAAGGAGAGGAAAGGGTGAAGTGAGGAAGTGGGGAAGAGTCGTGTCCCAGGAGACCCCTTCAGGATGTGCGGAACCCTGAAAGGGGACTGGGGGGACCAGAGAGAATTGACTGTTTGTGTTGCAGTTTGGCTTGAGTATAGTGGTTTCATTCATTTAAGAGCCGTGACTGGATAAACTTTTGACATACAAATACTGTCTTAAAGTGACTGATGTTTTTCTTCCAAGGAATGCTCATAATTGTAGTCATGTGTGTTTGCAGTATTTTACTGGTCACTTGTAAATTTGTTAGTTCCAGACCAGATCTCCTTCCCTGCACAGTAGGTCAAGCTGTTGACTTTTCATAGAGTAAAAGAGAATTTTAAATGAGAAATCAAACTGGATAAGTTGTTAAGACTTAAGCATTTAAGCATTAGAACTGTGTGTATACTTGTGGTCAAGAAAGTTGACTTCCGAGCTGCACATCTTCAGTTGCTCTAGTAACAAAATTTAGTATGTTCTTTATGGTATAGATCCTTATCTTGATCACATTTGCAACTTCAGGTGTACAGCACAACCTCTATTATCTGAGTGCACTGGGAGACATCAGATTTGTTTGGATAATCAAGAGTTTGGATAATCAGAGGTCCATAACATTAGGCAAACCAGAGTTGGGGGACAGTGTCAGAGTTTGGATAATCAGGAGGTCTGGTTAATAGGAATTCTGATAATCAAGGTTGTACTGTAATTATAAAGTTTGTGTACATATTAAGTGCTTCTAAGTTAGGAGTTAAATTTTCAAAACATGCTCACACCGGGGGTCAACTGAGCTGATCTCCCAATGAAGTAAGATCTCATAGTTTGAGAAGTTGAGACCCCATCTCTGCAAGGACATAGACAGGATGGAGGCAGTCCAGAGAAGGGCAACTAAAATGGTGCAGGGTCTGCAACAGAAGCCATATGAAGAAAGACTAAATGAGTTCAGTACGTGTACCCTTGAGGAAAGGAGGAAGAGGGGGGACATGATAGAAACTTTCAAGTACCTCAAGGGAATAAACAAAGTCCAAGAGGGTAGCATCTTTAGAAAAAGAGATGTGCAAGAACAAGGGGACACAATCTGAAGATAGAGGGGGATGGCTTGGGGGCAATGTGAAGAAGTATTTTTCATACAGAGGGTTGTGGATGCATGGATGGTCAAAAACAGTGGGGGAATTCAAGAATGCATGGGACAGAGATAAAGCAGTTCTGGTGGGTTGGAAGGATAAAGTAGGCTGTTGGTTAACTAGGATCTGCAGCTTACCCAATAGGTAGGGAACTTGGCAGACTAGGTGGGCCAAGCGATCCTTATCTACTGTCTAAGTCTATGTTTCTAAGTGGAATCTACTATTCTGTTCTAAGCTTATGTTTATCAGGAACTCTGATTAATGGTCTTATGAGCTGCCATTCTACCAGCAAGCTTTCCAATTTGTTACTTCATTAATTCCCCGCTCCTCTGAGTAAGTCCCCAGCTCATATATACACTGCATCTCATGTTTCTCCACTATTTTGTTATAATCTCCTCTTCTTATGGGTTCAGGTTCTTGTTTCAGGCCCCAAAACCAAATCTGTTCTGGGGTGTGTCTTCTCTCCTGGTAGTGCCTGGCTAGTGAAGATTTCTCATCTTTAAGACTGATTTTGCTCTTATGTTCAGAAATGTGAGTTTTAAATTCTCTAAGGGTCTTCCCTACATAAAATACAAAATCACACATGCCCCCCACAATGCAAAGCATCATGGGCTGCATATGCAAATCACCACAGAATGTTATGCTGGTCCAACTGTAAGCAGAATTGCATGGTGCTGAAAGGCCTCTCACACAGTTTGCAAAGGGTGCTAACAGAAGACATAGACACGTGTTTCATCCTACCAGGACTCATCAGTATGCCTCATCTGTTTCCCTACATAAAGGCAATTGCATGGACATTGTATTACATACACAACCCCTGTGGTGTTACAGTTGATGTGTGATTTAATTTTATACTCTGTTCCTGTGTGTGGATATCTTAAACTCTTCTTCTTTGAAGTATGGCCAAAGGCCACACATCTGCCACAGGGAAACATTAAATTTTTTGAGGGGTCCAAGTAGCAACTGGTTCCCTGCTTGTGGCTTACTTGTTGTGAACTCTGCTTGTACTAATTTATCTCGTAATGTGTGTGCTTTCTTAGATATTATGAATGGTCTCTCTGTAAATATTTCACTAGAAGCTGGGTTATCTTGGAGTATCTTCTAATTATCTAGCAGGACCTTTCTAATGAGTGGGATATGTATTGTGTGCTGCATGCTGAAATTCACTTTCCTGACAGCAGTGTCAGGTTTTTTTTTTTTTGTATTAATGTCTGTTCCCTGTCCACATGTTTCATCTTTTCTGCTGCTGATATTAAAGTTGAATCTAATTGGGTGTGTGGCTTAGGAGCTTAGGAGTACAGAAGTAGGTGCCTCCAATTACAGCTTCCTGCTGTTTTTTACTGATAAATCACTTCTATCTCAGCAGGAGTCAGTGCCTGTGTGGATTAAACAAACATATACTTTATTAGAAGAAGGGGGTCTCATTTAAGTGAAAAAAAAGAAGAACATCACTGTGTGTTTCTCTGAGGAAGGGGGCTGTATCATCTTAATTTACTGAGTCAGGAGCAGAGGGTGAATCTAATTGTGAGTGTGACTTAAGAGCTTAGGAGTACAAAAGCAGGTGACTCCAATTACAGCTTCCTGATGTTTTTGATAGAAGAAAACTTTGCTTTCTGAGCAAGTAACAGCATTTTAGAACTGCAGCTTTTTTTACTAATTGCCCTCCTTCCCACCCTATGCCAGTTCTACTTTTATAGCCACTGGGTTTGACTGACAACAGAAACTTCCTGTTTGGTAGTAGGAAGGGAAGGATCACTGAGACACATTAGTTTCATCAACCTGAAGGAACCTAGAAAGTAACTCTTTCTCCCCCTCCCCCAACTGCTGGAGGTCTGAATCCAAGCATGAAGAAGGAGACTACTGAAGACTACAGGAAGCTTCTGTCCCAAAACAGGAAGGGTGAGAGTTGTAAGGGCACATAGGCAGTAGGAAAATAAGTGTAAAAATACATAGAGGGAGGAGACAGTAAGCATACAAAGCAACAGGAGAGGGGACACAAAATAAGTCAAGATGGGAGTGGTGCAGTGCAATGGCTGTGGGGCAGCAGTGTTTTAGGAGACATTCTGGAGGCTGCAATGCTGCCCTGTTTGCAGGCACCTCTCTGGTCTGAGGGAGGAGGTTTCCCATCTCCAGGCTGACCTGGCTAGGATTCGTGAAACCTCTTCCCCCAACCAGGATCCTAGGTGAGAGGTTTAAATGCTTCATTGGCAAGCATTTAAGCAAGCCAAAGGGGGAGGCACTGAAAAGGAGCAGGGAAATCCCAGCCTCCCCCACAAAACACAGTAATTATTGATGTAAACACCAAGGTAGAGAAGTCATTAGGAAGCAGGACAGAGGTAAATGTAAAAAAAGGCAAAGGCAGTAAGGACAGGGATGGGGCTAAAAGGGGTAAGGCCATAAAAAAATGGAAGGTGATGAGTACCAATGCCTGCAGTCTGTGTAACAAGCTCCCTGAATTAGTAGCCTTGATGGAAGAGGAATGCCTGAATATTGTGGCAGTCACTGAAACATGGTACACAGAGAACCATGACTGGGATGTCAACATTCCAGGATACACAATCTACAGGAGGGACAAGGTGGGTAAAAGAGGAGGAGGAGTGGCTCTCTATATAAGGGAAGGGATTAAAGCAACAGAACTAAAGAGTAAATAGGAAGTTGATGAGTCACTATGGGTCACCTTGGAGACAGAAAATGGCACCACAATCTGCATGGGGTTTGTGTACAGACCCCCCATCTTAGGGGGAAGAAATGGACAAGGAAATGATAGAAGGCATCCTTAAAATGGCAGAAAAAGGGGAGATATTGTTGATGGGGACCTGAATATGCCAGATGTTAACTGGAGTACCTGTGCTGCAGACACATTCAAGAGTAGAGTCATTCTTGATGTCCTACAGGGGGCATGCCTCAGACAGCTAGTGTTGGAACCCACTTGGGAGGGAGCAATCTTAGGCCTGGTACTCTCAAATGTTGAGGGAGAAAGGATCTTAGATTTAGAAGTGGGCAGCCATCTGTGAACAAGTGACCACTAAACAGTGTGGTTCACAATAAACACAGCCATAGAGTCAAGCCATACAAAAACAAGAGTATTGGACTTTAGGAAGGCTGACTTTGGGAAAATGAGAGAGTGCCTCAGAAAAGCACTGGAAAATGGGCAAGAAGGAGGGGTGGAGTAAAAATAGGGAATAATCAAAACAGCCATCGCAGGGGCAACAAGCCTTTGTGTGAAGCAAATCAACAAAACAAAATGAAGGAAAAAACCACTATGGTTCTCCAAAGAGGTGGAATGGAAGGTTAAGGAGAAAAGGATAGCTTTCAGGAAATATAAGGAAGCACAGAAGGAACAGGACAGACATTAGTTAAAGCAGAAGGAGGCAGGGAAGGGAGTCAGAATAGCAAAGGCACAAACTGAGGAAAATATAGCCAACTCTGTTAAGAAGGGGGTTAAAACCTTTTATAGGTACATTAGGGAGCAAAGAAAGACCAAGGGAGGGATACAGAGACTTAATAAAGGTGAGGGAATATGGGCAGAGGGTGACAGTGAAAAAGCAGGGATACTAAATGAATATTCCTGCTCAGTATTCACAGTGGAAGAGGATGGGGAGGCACCTAAACCAAACAAGAGAGAAACTCTGAATAGGGGGGTTGATACCAGTCCATTCACAGAAGAAAGGGTTTTGAAAGAACTCTTGAAACTGAGGGTGGACAAAGCAATGGGGCATGATGGGATTCACCCAAGAATTCTAAAAGGACTAAGGGTAGAACTAGTAACACCATTGACTACTCTCTTTAACAAATCATGGGAGGATGGGGTGGTACCTAAGGACTGGAGGAGGGCAACTGTGATTCCACTTCACAAAAGTGGGAGCAGGGCAGAGGCAGGAAACTACAGACCAGTTAGTTTGACCTGAGTGGTAGGGAAAATAATGGAATCACTTCTGGAGGAAAGAATTGTTGCGTACCTAGAGGCCAGTGGGGATCAGGATCCAAGGCAGCATGGTTTCACAGCAGGAAGGTCATGTCAGATGAACCTAATAGATTTCTTTGACTGGGTGACCAAAGTAGTAGACCAGGGAGGGGCTGTGGATATGGCCTACTTAGATTTTAGCAAGGCATTTGACACAGTCTCACACAAAAGATTATTATACAAGTTAGCCAGCCTTGGAGTGGGTCCCAAGGTGATAGCCTGGGTAAAAAACTGGCTGGACAACAGGACACAAAGGGTAATAGTAAACGGAGTCCACAGTGAAGAAAGGAAGGTAACTAGAGGGGTACTGCAGGATTTGGTACTGGGACCGGTCCTCTTTAATGTCTTTTTAAGTGACATTGTAGAGCACCTGAAAGAAAAAGTATGACTCTTTGCAGATGACACAAAGATCTGCAACAGGGTTGCTACACAAGGTGGGGTGGAAAGGATGAAAAGAGACTTGGCAAGGTTGGAGGAATGGTCAAATATATGGCAGCTCAGTTTCAATGCGAAGAAGAGCAAAGTAATGCTCCTGGGAAACAAAAACCCAGGGGAAGAGTACACAATGGGGGGTGAGTTAATAACAACAACAAAAATCGAAACAGACCTAGGAGTAATTATATCAGATGACTTCAAGGTGTGCAAGCAATGTGAGAAGGCAGTAAGGAGGGCTAGGGGGATACTGGGATGCATAGGGAGAGGCATCAACAGTAGACAACAGGAAGTTGTTATCCCTCTGTATAGACAGTTGGTGAGACCCCATCTGGAGTACTGCGTGCAATTCTGAAGACCCCATCTCCAAAAAGACATAGACAGAGTGGAGGCTGTTCAGAGAAGGGCAACCAAAATGGTGCAGGGTCTGCACCAGAAGACATACAAGGAGAGACTAAAGCAGCTTAATATGCATACCCTTGAGGAAAGGAGGGAGAGGGGGGCATGATAGAAACTTTCAAGTATCTCAAGGGAATTAAAGTACAAGAGGGTAGCATCTTTCAGAAGAAGTGATGTGCAAGAACAAGGGGGCACAATTTGAAGATGGGGGGGACAACTCAGAGGTAATGTTAGAAAGTATTTTTCCATAGAGAGGGTTATGGATGCATAGAACAGCCTTCCTGAGGAGGTTGTAGAATCAGGAACAGTGGGAGAATTCAAGAGTGCATGGGACAGACATAAGGCAATTCTAGTGGGGGGTAGGAGGAAGTAAGCTGCTGATTAACTAGAATCTGCAGATTATCCATCAGGTAGGGAAATGGGCAGACTAGGTGGGCCAAGCAGTCCTTATCTGCCATCAAATTCTATGTTTCTATGATGTACTGCTTAAATTCTTCTATGGAATTTCTATCTTGTTTACAGATGAGCACTGCATCAGCTATAAACCGTTTCCACATTACTATATATTTTTTCATGTTTGCTTGCACGCATGCGCAAGAAACATCTTGGGAGAATATGATTTGCTGGAGGTGTATGCCTGTCCCTGCCGGTGAAGTGCTCAATCTGTGGGGTGCATTCCATATGCACCAATGGAGCAGCGAGATGTGTATGGCAGCAGATTGACATCAGTGGCATTGGCTTCAAAGAAAAGGTCTGCTTCAATCACTGTGTGAAACGTGTCCTCATGGTACATGCACACTATGCCTGCCTCTCCATCTCACCCGCTAGCCCTGCACTGCCATTAGCAACAGACTACTGAGCAGCATTTGCAAGATGAAGAAAGGGAAAACCCTGTTTCTGTACAGACAGCCACTGCAGTACACATCATTCTCGTAATCAACCCGTGCAACATGTCTCCGGTTTATTTACTAATGTGTTCCGTGCTGCCCTTGGCTTGATTCTCATTTGTAAAATGAAGCGAGGCTTACACACAATGCATCCAACTACCCACACCCTCCTGAGGTTCTCCTCAGTCTCCAAGCTCCATCCCATTCCCGGCGGGGTGCCCGCACAGGAGCAGCATTCACTGCCCACCCTGGGCTTCCACAGCAGAACCCCAGTAGCCCGCCTGGGGGCTGTCAGTGACTCAGGTCAGGAGCATTGCTGAGCAGAGGGCAGAAGGTTCCAATGGTTAGCTGGAGCAGAACTCTGGCTACAGTTGGCAGGAACTGGACTGGGGACCCAGACTGCTGGGCGGTGCAGAGTGCGGGGCTCGGGCTCCGGCATTGGTGGCTGTGGGTACACAGGACACTGGCAGTGCGGTGGTGCAGGACTCCGCGGCACTCACTCACATTGCAACCCTGGCAGCCCACAGCTGTCTGCTCATGTGCAGTGTGCATGCATGTCTCACTGCTCTATCTGGGATTGTACAGCTTTCATCATCCTCTTGCATATTAAGCACAGCAGCAACCCAGTTTATGTGAACCCAGCTTCTGGCACAAGGGGTCGGGTACATTTGGGCAACAAGTTGCAAGCCAGTAGTTACAGAAATTAATAATACAACATCTTGTGTCCTCAACCTTTGTTCCTGGTTTTCACATGTCATTGGCAGTGAGTGGAACAGCAGCGGTCAGCTTCTTTCAGGTTAGTGAGTTTTTCTGCCCTTTCACACATCGGTTCGATACTGTAACATAACTCCAGTGGGATGGGATCAGTGGATAATCTGCCACTTTGCCATAGGGTTTTGCTGAGCAACATTTCTGTATAAATACAAATTATTTGTTCAAGTAGCTAGACTGCTTTTGCTGTCCCAAAGACTGGATCAAAATTTCACTTTTTTATGGTTTGCTAAGACCTTAATATCAGGTGATTAGCGGCAGAGAATGGTGATATTTTCAAGTATTACTCCACAGTTCTAATGTGTAACAGGCTACTGCAGGGATACAAAGGTGCCACCAGTACCTCATGAAGAGGTGCCCTGTTACTGGGTCACCAGAGTGCAAATTGGATTCTTTCTTCTCAGTCCTAGTGTGTAACAGAGTACCCCAGAAGTACGAAGGTGCAAGCAGTACCTCATTAGCAGATGGCCTCTTACTCATCCCCACAGACCAGTTCTACCTGAGGCTACAAGAGACAAGATTGCATCTGGAAAAAAATTACATTTGTATTCCACAGTCCTAATCTGTAGCAGGCTGCCGAGGGAATACAAAAGTGCCAATACTCTTCATGAGGAGATGCTCTGTTACAGGATCACCAGAGTGAAAATTGAATTCCTTCTTTTGAATCCTAATCTGTAGCAGACTACCTCAGGAGTAGGAAGCTGTGAACAGTACCTCATTAGGAGATGGTCTGTTACTCGCCACCAGAGCCCCGTTCTAGCTGGGGCCAAGAGACACAGTTGCGTGTGGGAAAAAAGTTAAATGCCTACTCTGCAGAGCTAATCTGTGACAGGCTGCCACAGGAATACAAAAGGAGAGGAGCTACAGTGTTACTGGGTCACCAGAGCGAAAATTGAATTCCTCCTCCTCCTGAGTCCTACCCATTCTACTTGGGGCACAAATACACTGTTGTGTGTGCAAAAAAAATTAATTCCTCATTATTCCTACCAGTGGTTCATGAGGAGATGCCTTCTTACTCAGCCACCAGGGCACCGTTCTACCTGGGGCCACAACTACAGTCAGTGTTGTACCCCTCTATAAAGTTACCCGCAATGGGGAAAAGTCTGTGAAAAGATGACTTGCACCTTCTCCATTATTTTAGGCAGATGAATGGCACACTGCCTAACTCATAGTAGCAGCACACTAAATCCATGGCAGTCACAGCATACAAAAGGTAATATAAATGTTTTACAAGCAAAAAATAATTTATATACCTAAGGGTCAAAGTGCTGGGGCTGCCAAGCCCTTCTCTGTGTTTCAACCTGTAAAAACACCTATGTATTAACAATGTACTTTTTATTTGCTTGATTTCGTACTAGTTTTGTTTCTCTTTTATTTTTATCATCAGCAGTTTTACTGCACTTGCGGTGAGGGAACTTCTGTACAACAGAGGTAAGATGTTCAGGGGTAGGTTCCAATGCCTAACACAGTAACCTAGCAGCACGAAGACAGCACCACTACATCTTGAGGAGATTACCCCTTACTTGGTAGCCAGATCAGTTTTAGAAGAAGAAGAAGCAGAAGAAGAATCAGCATTTATATAGCGCATTTCATACAGTGTATCCAAAAGCGCTTTACAAGCAATGCTAGACTGGTAGTGAAGTGACTGAATGTGTACCAATGGCCATATCACACATCAATACCAACACACACACAGCCTGGATGATTCATTAACTGGTTTACACCTGGGCCCTCAAGAGAGACCATCACTTGTGAACAAAAAATAAAAACCTCTTCCTTTGCTACACTACTCAGGACTGCATTCATCCTCCCACGTAGGCCTACACACACACACACACACACACACACACACACACACACACTGACGCACGTCTTCAGTGCAGTTCAGTTGGAAGGACGTGTGGAAACGATTCCCTATCATTACAGGGGCAAACCCCTTCACTGTCTCAATGGTGCTTAACAAATCACTGAGACTGTAATCTAAAGGATACATTTTTTTCTCCACAAAGCCAGAGTAATTTTCTATGCATTTTTTCTATTGCCACTGTTAGTTGTCTCAATTGTGTTTTGTCTTATAAAATACAGACTACTTTGCTTTTATTTAATTAATGTGGCCGTTTTGGTTATGCAACATTACCTTTGCCCCTCAGACTTATGCTATTATGACCTTCTCTGCAACACTAGGTGGGATTAAAAAAATCAGTAAGTCTTGCAGCATTGTACAAGTAAGCGGCAACATGTTTTTTTTCTTTTGGACTGCACATCAATGAATGATAGATGTATATCATGCTTCTCAGATTCTGCATAAAATATTTGTTTATACCATACATGAAAGGTTCAGCAACGTGGTTGTGTACTAATTCAGGCTGCACAGCGTATAAACAGTCTGAAGATAAGGGGTCCAGTGATGTCCAAATATACAGAGAAGATTACTGAAAGTAACAGCACACAGGTCTGTTACCAATGTGGTTTTTCATGAAAGAGAACTTCTCTTATTTTGACTCCTACCTAACCTAACTATTCATCAGAAAACTTGAGAAGCGTTTCACCATTTTGCCGTTTTAACAGAAGTGCAGAGTGAAAGGTTCAGCAATGTGGTTATGTACTAATCCCGACTACATAGGATATAAATAAACAGTCTGATGACAAAGTGTCCAGTAATGTGCAAATATACAGGGAAGACCACTGAAAGCAGTAGCACAACGGGTCTGTTACCAGTGTGGTTTTTATCAAGGAGAATATCTCTTATTTTGATTCCTGCCTAAGTATTCCTCCGAAAACTTGGGATACCATTGCATTTAACAGTACTGTAATGGTATTCCTGCAAAACTAAATAACCGAGACTGTAATCTACTGGATAATTCTTTTTTTTTTTTTTTTGCCAGACCTGCAGAGTAATTCTGAAGACATTTGTTTCTGTTGCCACAGTTAGTTGTCTTAATGGTGCTTTGTGTTATAAAATAACAGGTTCATTACAAGTGTGGTTTTCATCAAGGAGGACATATCTTGCTTTGATTCCTACCAAAGTATTCCTCTGAAAACTTGTGACACAGTTCTATTTAACACTAGTGTAATTTTATTCCAGGAAAAATAAATAACTGACCCAGTAATCTACTGGATAATTCATGTTTTACCAGAAGCGCATAGTACTTTTGAAGGCATTTGTTTCCATTGCCAAGGTTAGGTGTCTCAGTTGTGCTACCTCTTATAAATAAAGATTACTTTGATGTGATTTTATTTGATTACTATGCCACTTTTGCTTATGCAAGGTTACATTTGCCTTGCAGACTTATGCTATTATTACCTTCTCAGCAACATGTGGTGGGGCTAAAACAAAACAGCAAATCTTGCCACATTGCACAACCAAACAGCAGAATGTTTTTTATTTGTTTATTTTTTTGGATGTGGCACAAGGTTTTTGTTCCCCTCTTTGGACTACACTTCAGTGAATAGTGGACTTGCAACATACTTCTGAGCTTGTACAAAAAAAATGTTTATTGCATTCATAAAAGGTTCAGCATTGTGGTTGTGTGCTAATTAAAAGCCATATTTAACACTAAAAAAATAAAAAGGAAAGGACAGCGGTAATATGATTGAGAGTTGCAGTTCTTTAAAAAAAGGCAGCTGTTATTGACACTTGTATAAACAAGCAGCAAAACATTTAATTTGTGAGTGCTCATGAATGAATGGTAGACTTGTATTATGCTTCTGAGCTTGTACTTAAACATTTGGTTCATAACGTACATACAATATTCATCAATATGGTTATGTGCTAATTACAAGCCATATTTCACACTGACAAGAAATCAAAATTGATCGACAGTGGGAAGATGGTTGAGAGTTACAGATATTTTTTAAATTAGATTGCAAATCTTTGAAGAAGCCTCAGTTTTGTATACTTGAAAATAAAAAGAATAATAATTATAAGACCGACAGTCATAAAACCTTTGTTTTTTCCATGTAGGGAATCAAATGTCAGATCTTTCAATTAGAGGCTACTGACTATGCATTTATTCTGCTAAGCTTGTGAATCATGCTACCTTCTTGCTTCACTTCTTTTTTTTTAATAATTTTTATTGTCTTTTCAATTAATCAACATTAAAGAAGAATAGAGGAAAACAGTGCTATGACATTCTTACATTATTACACCATGGACTATGTCTGTTACACCAAGCATTATGACAGCTATCATAACATATGCAAATACCATTGTCTGAATACATAGAACAAGGATGGGACCATGCTGTAAACCTGCTGTGAAAATAAGTTCAGTAAAATTGTCTGGACCCCCAAGACCACATTGGTACCTGCAATACTGATGCTTATGCAGATGTTTGCATTGTAACTTGTTGCTAATCTGTCCATTCTTAGAGCCAGTGCATCACGTGCAGTGACAAATAACATATATATCAGCTGGAATATCTTGTGCAATGACTAAAACATGGTGGATGACTATTATCACATTAGGAAACCTAAGGTATAGATCACTGTTTAAACAAATCAGTGACTGAGAAACTTAGAACATAGCTATGCAAACAAATTACAAACATATAAACACTGTACTACACCATGTGCCAGAATAACTAATATATGAACTTTGTATTGTATCATAGGTGCTAATAATGGGCTTCTACTTACATCTCTGGGTACAACTAAAAATGTCCATTCTGAATGAAACATGTATTACAGAATACGGCATATATATATATATATATATATATATATATATATATAAAATTACATGGCTAAGAGGACAAATGTCCATTGTACTTTATTATTTGGAAAACACAACCACCCTGAGCTGAAAAAACAAAACTGCCAACACAGTATGGAGACATATCACTCAGAGACATGCGAGCGTGCACACGCATACACCGACACACACACACTCCAATTCTCTGCTACTTTAAGTAATGTCCATATAATACAAGTTCATTTGTGCTGCATACCTTTCGCTGACAATGATAGCATATTCCAAACTTCAGTTATATGGACTGCAAGCCTAGGTGTTTTTTTTCATGTGCAGTGCCAGGATGCAGTACAGATATTAGGATTGATCTATATAATGCCAGTAAAGTTGTACTACACATCTTTCAGTGACAATGTTAATAAGGCACTCATATGAACAATTACAAAGACTGCAATTCTACTGTGTACATGTGTCACACCGGCATATATTGTGGGGGATGGTCTCTGAGGCACTCCACCTACCTGACATCATGGGTTGTGTACACCTGATAGGTTGTCTTGATGCACATGTGACTTGATTTGAGAACGTCCCCTCTGGGTGTCTCTGGTCAGTTGTAGTCAGTTCAAATTGTGCATCTCACAAAGATTGTCGCACTACTCCAGAGCTCCAGACCACACAAGAGATAAACAACTACTTCTAAGGTAGGAGAACAGCTTCTTTACTCATTATTGTACCTATTGCTAGTCAGCATTTATACAGACAGCACAGCTAGCTCTGCAACTATTTGCTGCGTCGGTACGATATTCAGCATTATTGCAGCTTAGCAGTTAGCTAGCCTAATCGACTATGTACAGGGTATTTTATACACTACATAGGGCTTCACCCTTAAGGGCCCTACCATGAGAGGCTATCCATCACATCAGATTCCCAGTGAGACAAACACACACCACATTTCTATAGCTCATTCCTGAGCATAGCTACATGACACCTCCCACAACATCTACAGCAGCATGACTTCAACTTCATATCTGCTGAGCTTCACGGTACTCTTCAGTGCTCTGGTCACCCCTACCTAGCAGCTCCAGACACCGATATACATACACATCATGGCCTCGCCACACACAGCGCTATGAATACCCCTAACATGCGGTTTCACAAGCTGAGCTTGCCATAAGTCACTCCAGCACTACCACTAGCGGGAACGAACACAGTACTCTGAGCACCCCTCATGCAGCGGTCTCAGACACTAACAGCACACCACAACATCTGCTAATTATGCTACACACACAGTGCTCTGAGCACCCCTCAGGTAGCGGTCTCAGACGCTAATGGCATACTGCAATGGCGGCTAGTGCTGCTATGAGCCACACTACGCAGCTCTCCTACCTGCACTTCGCCACAGTTCCAACTTCGGGCCACTTGTGCACATTTCCCTCTCACCAGCTACAGAAATCAGTGCATCCAGGCCATTTCAAAATGGAGATGGCGACGATATTATTTTATGACTCCCAGCAAGGCTAGCACCCATGCCTTCTCCTTACGCTACTTCCTGCTTCCTCCCGCTCATACAGTACAGCCTTCCCCACTGGCCAGTCAAATACCACGAGACACAAAAAGCGGTCTCGCGACACCACCCTCCACATCCTCTGCTTCTCACTTGCGCTTGCCAGCACGTGAGTCACGCAGCCCATTCCACTTGTTTTGCCTGCCACTGCACACTAATTACCATGCTTTCACCCATGACAAAGCAGATCTTCCTTGTTACACGAGCCGTTCTTATATATTCTGTACCGCTACCACGCTGTCTTGTCAGCAGCTCACGGCTCCTTCTAGCAGGAAGTGCATGTCCTTACAGCCATACCCACCTTAAAGGTGCAGAGTACCTATTGCAGTACAACTAAGCACAAATACTGCGCTATGAAAGACTGTTGCACTCCAATGATTTTTCACTGTTTTTAACATCATCCTACTTACTGTTATGACAGCACATTTATTTAACACACTTACTAACATACAGGCACAGGTTCTAACATTCCACTAAGCATTTCATTTCTGTCTACTTATCAGGTGACCATGCCTAGACCAAAAAGCTGCAGGCAGTGCAATGTGCCAATTCCACCTCAGCAGTCAGGCAGACTTTGTGCATCATGTATCGAGGAATCCACGACACTCATTGAGGCACACGACTCAGACGAGGAATGCTCACCACCTTTCACTAGCCAGGACAATATACAACATTCCGATACCACCAAGGCACTCCTACAAAATAACCAACTGATGCAAGCGCAACAGGAGGTGTTAACAGCGATGCTACAAAAGCTAACAGAACTCTCTCAAAAACAACAAACACCCTCTACTAATAAGACACATAAACATGCGGACGACACTGTCCACATTCTTCCACCTCCTTCGGTAGACTCCAGTGACTCTTCCGATGCAGAAGAGAGCAGTTTAGACCAAGAACCACAAACTCTCACAGCTAAGTGGTGCTTTCCAGACCAAATACGGCTCTGGTCCGACACATAATGGAAACAGTGGGGTTCGACACAGTGCCACCAAACAATACATCCAAGCTACTTCCATCCCTGCAACCCACTGCTAAGCTTACTGACGCATTCCCCGTCTGCGAGGCAATAGAGGAGATCGTTCTCAAAGAATGGTCTTCCTCTGAGCCAAACAGAATTCCGAAAGGAAATCTTGGGACAGAATGTACCCACTACAGGAAGACAAATTGGCACTATGGTGTACACCACCTGCCGTGGACCCTCAAATCGTGGCACTTAACAAGAAGGCGGTGCTCCCCACAGGGTCCGCTCCAGGTTCTGAGACCATTGACCGAAAACTAGAGGAAAACCTGAAGAAGAATGCTGAATTAACAGGATTGGGAAGCAGGGCAGCTGCTACAGCTATCTACGCCACTAGGGCACAACTCAACTGGCTCCAGGAATTACAAAGCTCATTCCCACAAAGTCACAAGAGTCCAATCTCTTAGACAATGCCATCCTTTCCACTAAATACCTGGCTGACATGGCCGTTGACTCCCTGAAAATAAATGCTAGATTGGCGGCTATCACTAACCGAGCCCGCAGGTCTCTCTGGATGAAACTCTGGGATGCCGACAAGGAATCAAAAGCTACTTTACACAGACTTCCTTTTAAAGGCAACATGATATTCGGCCAGGCCCTAGAGAAGTATCTCAAAGGCAAAGAGGACGGCAGACTACTAGCCAGAGAACAAACAAGATCCACCTACCTTCCTACGCATCCTAGAGGAAGACACCAGTCCTTTCACGACAGGAAACGAGGTAACTATATATTCCGTGGCACTTCCTTCCGACAAAACTACTCCACTCCCTACCACTACAACAGATACAGAGGCAGGGGAACTACACAAAGAGGCAGAGGAAACTACCATCGCCGCAACAATTCCAGGACCTGACTATGCACCGCACCAGCGAACACACCCCATGGAGCAAGACTGACTCTGTTCTTAGACCACTGGTAAACCACCACACGGACAAATGGGTTCTAGAGATAATAAACGGGTTTCGCGATACAGTTCTACAAACATACCAAGAGGACACAGAATGATACAATCTCCCATTTCCAAACACAAATACACAACAGCACAAATTACTACAGCTATTCAAGAATTACCGAGACAACAATGCCATTGCACCAGTCCCAAGGCACGAAGAAGGTACGGCATCTACTCCATCTTCTTCATGGTGCCAAAAGACAGGGGATTCCGTCCGTGCTGGACCAAAATACATCAACAAGTCAATACGCTACATCTCTTTCAAGATGGAGACGACCAGATCCACACTCAGGCGCTCCGTCAGGAGACTTTCTCACTTCCATAGACCTAAAAGCGCTTACCTCCATGTTCCAATAAGACCCACACACTACAGATTCCTCACGCTTCTGCATCCTAGGCCAACACTTTCAGTACAAGGTCCTGCCTTTCAGCTAGCATCCACTGCATAGTATTCACAAAGGTTTCCGTGGTTCTCGCAGCACATCTCCGACAACAGGGTATCCATGTAATACCATACTTAGACGACTGGCTCATCAGGACAAGATCGCTACAGCAATCGTTAAGGGAGACGCAAACGGTGGTACACTGCCTCGAGAGTCATGGATGGATACTCAACGACAAGAAAAGTCAACTGGTCCCCAGTCACAAAATAGAACACCTAGGCAATCTAATAGACACAGAAAAAGGACTTGTTACTCCTTCTCTTTCCAGAATCAACACAATTGTATCAACTGCACACAGATTACGGTCTGCAAAGCACCAGACACTATGGGACATTTTTCAAATGCTAGGCCTAATGTCCTCCACCATAGACACAGTTCCATGGTCAAGATGGAACGCAAGACCCCTTATGTCATTCCTGCTAACTCAAGGACAGGCACACGACCTCGACCTCGCAATACGGGTCGCCCTTCCACCCAGAGTAAAGTCAAGCCTCAAATGGTGGACAAACAGACACAAACTGAAACTAGGTACTCCGCTAGACATCGCACCAGACATCACAATAGAAACAGACGCAAGTCTCTCCGGCTGGGGACCAGTACTAGGACATCATACTGCGCATGGAAAATGGTCCGACTCAGAGACAAAACTCACGATCAACGTGCTAGAACTGAAGGCAGTATTCAAGGCACTACTACACTTCTCCAAGCTCATCCACAACAAACATGTGCAGATACGGTCAGACAATCAGACTACGGTATCTTACATAAACAAGCAGGGCGACATGAAAAGCAGGGCAATGATGACGCTAACATCAAGACTTCTAACATCATCTCAGACAAGATTGAAATCAATATCAGCAATCCACCTGGCGGGCAAACTCAACGTCACGGCAGACTGGCTCAGCCGGCAGATGATACACCCAGGAGAATGGAAACTTCACCCTCGAATCTTCCAAATACTTGACCACAGATGGGGCCCGATAGAGATAGACCTCATGGCCTCACACAAGAATCACCAATGCGCAAAATACTGGTCACGGTTCAAGGACCAAAGGGCAATAGGAGTAGACGCAGTCTCGGCAAAATGGACTTTTCACGTGGCTTATGTCTTTCCCCCCATACCACTCATTTCTCAAGTATTTCGGAAGATACGATTATCCAGAGCACGCGTCATTCTAATTGCGCCTCACTGGCCGAGAAGAGCATGGTTCGCTACAATTGTCTCAATGGCACTGACAGGCCCCTGGCAACTCCCGATACAAACAGACCTTCTCACATAAGGGCCGATTACTCATCCAAACCTCCGACAATTGCAACTGACGGCATGGCTCCTGAAAGGGTGAGACTGCTGAAAGCAGGATACCACCCCTCAGTCATTCAGACCATGGCATCATCACGGCAACCGTTCACGATTACCACTTACCTACGACACTGGGACATATTCAACAAATGGTGTAGACACCACAAAATCAACTCATCTACATGCACCATTCCACATATCCTATTATTTCTCCAGGAGGGTCTACAACTAGGACTCTCCCCTTCATCGCTTAGGGTTCAAGTGGCAGCCATTGGGGCAGCAAGGGGACAGATACAAGGCACAACACCAGGGTCCCACCAAGACGTCATACGCTTCCTGAAGGCAGCAACTAACATTCGACCCTCACACAAACCAACGCTTGCACCATGGGATCTGCCATCTGTGCTGATGGCAATGACAAAGCCACCTTTCAAACCAATAGAGTCCATTCCCCTCAAGTGGCTACAACTCAAAACAGTATTTCTAACTGCCATCGCATCCGCCTGACGCATAGGAGAGCTACAGGCACTATCACACAAAGAACCCTTCCTACAGTTTTACCCCGACAGAATATCTATGAGACCAATATCCTCTTTCCAACCCAAGATTGCCTCTCAGTACCATCTTAACCAATCTATCGAAATTCCAAGTCAACTACCACCAGAAGACATTCAAGCCGACCCCCATCTTAGACTACTAGGCATGACTCGCCTGCTCTCAACATACATTACTAGAACAGAGCCTATCCGCAAAATGGACAGACTATTCATCATCACACAAGGGCGCAGACAGGGCCTGGCTGCCTCCAAAGCATCCATAGTGGGGTACCTCAGAAAAGCTATATCTGAGGCTTACAAGGCTAATAATACCCAGATACCGACAACATTAAAGGCACACTCCACCAGAGCTATTGAGACTTCTTGGGCAGAAAGAAATCTGGCCACTGCAGAAGAAATTTGAGCAGCAGCCACGTGGTCAACTATACACACCTTCACAAGACATTACAGATTGGACGTGTCCCAACAGAACAAGACAAACTTTGCCAGAGCAGTCCTACTGGCAGCAAGCACAGGACACAATGACATTATCACGTCTAACCCACCCTAGACTTCATATCACTGCTTTTGAATAACCCATGATGTCAGAGGTGGAGTGCCTCAGAGACCATCCCCACAATGGTAGTTTACTCACCTGGTAAAGGTGATTGTGGGGGAATGGTTCTCTGAGGCACTCCACGCCTCACCCTAGACTACAACGTGACAATGTTACATTACAATGACAACACTTGGACACAAGCATCCCATACTATGTGCTTCACAAGACATGTACTACTCTTCTCCAATAAATATTTCACATCCAAAATCCTCATAGACACACTACATTACCATTATTTCAGGTACAATTGGGGGGGCAATATAATTTTTTCTCATTTCAGAACAGCTTTGGAATACATTGAACTGACTACAACTGACCAGAGACACCCAGAGGGGACGTTCTCAAATCAAGTCACATGAGCATCAAGACAACCTATCAGGTGTACACAACCCATGATGTCAGGTAGGTGGAGTGCCTCAGAGAACCATTCCCCCACAATCACCTTTACCAGGTGAGTAAACTACCATTACTGATACCAATTCAGAGTTCCCGTTCTGACTGCTCAAATATCCAAAGTGCTATTCACAGCATTCTAAAAGAAAATAGCTTCCTATATGTTTTTTCAGTACAGCAAGTATCATTGGCTGATGCCTGCAACTGACCTGAGCAATGTAACAGCTCATTAAATCAAAAGAGCATGTTTTTCTAGCCAGCCAGTCACCATGTTAAAGTGAAATATCTCTTTATGACTTTAACAACTGTCACTAAATATTTATGACACCATCTGGTTAGGATTTACAGATTTCAGCCTTCTACATTGTTTATATAGGTGGTTCTTTGTACATCATGAAATACAACAGTGAATTGCATTCTTTTACACATGATGTTACACTTCTGGGGATAGATAGACTTATTTAATTGTTTAGAAACCATACTTAAATCAACGGTTACACCAAGTTCCTTAAATTATATGTTCCACTGCATCACATATTCTGAAACAGTTGATATGCTGAGCTAAGAAACCTATTGGCTTTGAAATCTCTATGATTAATAACAGTGCCCTGCACTAAAAACACATTTAGAGACAGACACAGACCCATTCTGAAGCACAATAAGCATGCAAGTCTTCAATCCCGTAATCGTCTTCCATTCACCAGCTCACATACTAACTTACATGTGTCCCATGTTAGAATTTTGTTATCTTTCCTGTAACTATATGGTAATGAGATGCTAATGTTTTTACTGGACTCTATTCTTTCTCGCCATGTTGCGTTTACAATACTGGGGAATATGGTACAGAAAGCATTTCATCATTTACACATGCAAAACCTTCACATGGCCTGTAACATGCAAAGTAAAGCTAGAAACATATAAAAAAAACAGTTATATCCTCTGTCTCTTTATCTGGCCTTCTCTCTGCCTCTGTGGAACTTCTACGCCCTTTCATAACTTTACTTGCCTGTCTGTCTGTCTAGTTAGCTGTCTATTTACCTGCCTACCTATCTGCCTCGGTGTCTATGTAACTGTCTACCTGCCTATCTGCCTACCTATCTATATATATAGCTATTGTTTTTCCTTCTCTTTATGTCTTCCTCTAACTTTCTTGCTATACAACTACCTGAGAATGTCATACAGTTGTACACTGCTTGAAAAGCACCACTGTGAAAGATGCCATTAGGAAACTATTAACAGATTAAGCTGTGTTGCAAAAAGAAGAACATTAAAATACTGTGTCTTCCAAGACAGATGGTTTTACATTATGGTGCTGTCCTCACTGCCCTGCAGACGTTTGCTATCATCACCTCCTTAGCAACATCTGGTGGGATTAAGGGGAAAAAAGAGGACATCACAATAATCCTCCTGAAAATAATCTATGGGTGAAGGAGGGCACGAGAAAGAAAGAGATAAATAGAGAGGGAGTAGGGTTTTTTTGGTATACGTGTACTCCCTGTCTTGCAGAAATTAGCTAAAACTCCTATTAAAATTTATAATGACATTTACATAAGCTAAATAGTATATTTACTGTACAGCCAAGTAAAGCCTTCATTGTAAACAGTTTTAATGAAGGTATTCAGTCTATTAAGATACTTGATATGTGATATAGGACTATGTAACTAATTGTTAAATGCCACGTACAGAAGTAAAGCAACAGAAACAGAGACATTTGAAACACATGTTTCTAACTTGTTCCCACTATTTCTTCTATTACCTGTTTTTCATTAAGTATTCCGCAGACTTTTGCCATCATTACCTGCTCAACAAAACATAGTGGGTTTCGGGGGGAAAAAAAACTGTTACCACATTTTAATAAAGTTCCATCACAACCTGTGGTTGTTGGAAGGCGCAGTTTCACTATTTCAAAACTCACATTGTAATAGACACATTAAGAAGCCAATTCAATTCATATTGATCATACTCTACTGTTAATTATAAATTAGGGAACAGAAACCGGGAAATGTAATTACAATAGCATGTTACCACACAACTTCCACTCAGCCACAATGAAACTCTGCCAGCACAATAACAAAACAAGAGATTTCAGTTTACAAAATGTATACAACTGCAAGATTTGGTGCTGTTAAAGAATGGACATAAAAGAAGTCATCAAATGTTTTCCAATACGGACTGCAATTAGCTTCTTAAAGTGGAGTGCTCATGTTTAATAACAAAACCAGCATTCACCGCATTACTTTTTCAATCTCTGCAGGGGATGATTATGTTCAAGTAAAGGGTTACACTTCCCCTTCTGTCCATTCTACAGATAAGGAGGGTTTCACCTCCTGGCAAGCTGTGAATCCTATCAAAGGATCTGTTAATGAGCTGTCATGTTACACCCCCACCCCCAGCCAACTGGCGGTGATGTTACTGCCTTGTAATATTTCACATTATACTATATTAAATGGTGGTGCTATCTTTAAAGTTAAATAGCTATTTTATGGCAGGACTCCACCACACCATCAATAGGGACAGCTCCCACACTCACAGATACACGATCCAATATGCATGAAGGCTATAACAAAACCAGAAAAAAACAGCATTGATATATTGCAGAGTTAGGATTATTTTAGCATCATTAATATACCTTCCATATAAAATATTGAACATGTACATACAGTAGTTCATTCTCAGAATTTAGGTAATATTCCATTTCTTCACTCATTGACCCTTAAAAGCAGCTTCACTAGCAGTCAGTCTGACAGGGGCCAAAACAGAGCTCAACAGCAGCATTCGATGCCAAACTCTAACCTTCATGAACTGTAGACTCAGTGGGCCTATTCAGACCCAATCTCCATTATCAAAGCTGCTATATTGGTAAAAAAAAAAACACCTTAATTAAGTGCCTAACCTAGGAAAAAAATTAAAAGCTAGTTAGATGCACTATACAAATAAACCTGGCATTTGCAGGAGTAGTTTGTTACTGCATTGCAGTAGAGAAGAAATGTTGTTAGCTTATCTGGAAAACCTGGAACTCAATTTCTTACCTCAATGTGTAGCACTGTTTAATGAAAATAGTTGAAACTGTGGATAAAAACAAGTCAGTGAATGTATACCACATGCAAGTTCAGAGTGATCCAGAAATACACTCTGATGCAGAGTGGAGCTGCTTAGATTTTACTTTCACTTGAAAATGCCACTCCGCAGGTAAATGTTTCCCATTTGCCTCTGTGATTGAAAAAGAAATGACAGATGAGGCTTACGTATATATGGAGGAATGATTAGTTTTATCGACAAGGCATTTTCTGTAGAGAAAGGTAACCCATGCAAGAGATTTAGGTTAACAATAATGTTACCATACTGCTTAGTCTGCCCCGAATTGCTGCTGCAGAACAGCCACTCCCTTGTTCAGAAGCTCCCCTCATATTTTTATTTTTTTAATTTTTTTTTAGCCAGGAGAGACACACTAAGATGAAAGGTTGCTTACAGGTTTGACCTGGGAGCACAAGGAAGTTAAATGACTTGCTCAGGATCACACAGTATGCAAGTGGGGGCTGTAGGATTGAAACTCAGGTCTCCAGGTTTGCAGGATAATTTTGATTCTCAGAATAATGCTCTGAGCAGTTATCTAGCGAGGGAAAGGCATAACAAACCTATATAATATAAATAACCCTGCCAATTAATGAAACAGAGTGCCATACTTGCAACTACCTTAACCTGATAGACCTGAATCTGTTCTGGCCATCAAAGCATACCACATCTGCACACAATCCATTAGTAATTTTATAAAAAACATAGCTGAAGTGGTTATTATGTTTGGTTCTTAGCCCCTGTACATGTTCTCAGGTTTAGAAAGGAAAGAGACAGTTGTGTAAAACATTGGAGAACATCTCTCTCTCTCTCTCTCTCTCTCTCTCTCCATCATTCTCTAGCACAGTATATACAAGACTGCAGCTGATAGTTAGAAATTGGTGAAAAACATTTACTGCCCTCCTGTCCTGTGGCTTCCTGCATTCTTGGTTGCTGTGTCCTGTGATGTGTGGATGCTGCAATTCATAGGATGCAGGCTCCTGGACCCTGTCCAATACTGAATCAGGCACAGGGTCCAAGACTCAGTGGCTGTTGCTGCAAACTGCCAATGTCGCAGCCTGCAGCCAGTGTTAGTGAATCTGGGTGATAATGTGTCTGATGCCTTTTTCTGTCCTCCCCTCCCCTCCTGTTGAGCCCTTACCTAAAAATTACCCCCTAAAGATTATCCCAAACTTCCTTCCAAATGAGTATAAAAAATAAGTAAAAAATAACAAGCTAAACACTTTACCTTTTAATCAACCTGATCTTTGGAATACTACTTTTCAGTAACGTGTGGTTTAGAGGAACATGGGCTAGCTTGCTAGTCCAGTATTCAGATGCAGACTTGATTTAAGTGGGGTCCCAAAGTTGCCTTGTTTTTGCTGCATGGTACTGCTAGTTATATTGACTTCATTGAGATGCAGATTTATTGAAATAGAATCATTTTTAATGTTTTTTTAGGTGTACTAAATGCTGTGGATCCTGGAAGAAAATTACATTTTGGGTTAGCAGCAGCTCTAGAATCATCAGGTAAAGAATGAAATTGTCAGTTTTCCTCAGCACTTCTTTATCCAGAACTGAGCAATTCGCTCCTTGCTACTAGCCATTCAATTTCTAAATGTGCTTCCTAGAACTATGTAGTTATTTATTTTGTTTTCTTTTGATACTATTGCATGAAAATGTGTTTTGGCTATTTCTTTTACTTAAGTCAGGAGCCAGGGGAGAGAGACAGAGAGTGAGATCTAGAGAGGGGAGGGAGGGAGAGAGAGAGAGATTACTTTACTTCTTGTTCTGCAAAGTTACTGCATTGTACAAAGTCAAGATGCATATGTCTCTAGTTTTATTTTAAGTGGCACAACATTTTCAGCCTGGATAAAGTGTTACCTATATCCAATCAATCAGTACAATATGTAACTGGGACACAGATAGCAAAGAATGAGTAGCTGTAGCCTGCAAATGATGGAACAGAAAAGTTATGTCTCGTTTCTGAAGGTATACACATAATGCACACTACATAACAGGCTAGACAGTTAAAATCTTCCGTTCAGTGATAATGACTGCTCTGCATCTGGCATGCTCTATTTTTATTTGCTTACTTTTTAACTTAAAAAGTACTTAGACTCATTGGGAATAAAAACAACAAAACATGTCTGACTCAGAGCTGCAATTGTCACTGAAGGGAAGATATCACTCTTTCTGGAGGCACACACACACACACACACACACACACACACACACACACACTCATGAACATAGTCTGCTCTTCTCCACACAACGTTGGAGCAGGGAGCCAAGTATTTCTGAAGTTACAAATTATTAAAGTAATCACACCTTCTATACACATCCTTCGACACTAAATGAATGACACTCCTTTTTTTGTTTAATATTCTTTATGAGAAACCACATTTTGGCATTAACAAAGTGCTTGGAAAAAGTACACTGCTATGGCTGATATGTTAATATGTGCAGAACATTTGTTGAACTTCTTAAAATGAAAAAGATGAATGACTGTAGAATTAATTAATATGAACGTTGATGAGCAGAGCAGCCCTTGGGTGATCACATTCCCAGATTCCCAGACCACCAGACAAAGAAAAGGGAGCAACATTCATTTCACTTTCATGTATGGTGATCTCCCCTTTTAAACTGTTACAGTGACAGGTGGAGGCCAGCTATGGGGTGCCGCATAATTTACCTCAAGAGATAGGGACTTTTATTCTTTCTCTGAAACCGTGATTATTTACACAGCATGCCAAACAAACAAAGAGAAGTGAAGTGGGCTAGAATTCCCCAGTATCCTTTTATGATACAATTATGGAGCCAGATCATTGTATACTTGAAAACATTTGTTGTAAAGCTGGATTCTGTTATGCAGGTATTGTCCCTGCTCCTTGTAAAATGACTTGGATGATGAAATGTTTACTCCTAGTATGCCAGCGAATTCACACCAAATTCTCTTTTATTACTTTGTTTGATAAACTGGGTAATTAGTGATGGTCTAACAGACAGAATAAAAGTTTTGTAAGAAAACCAAAAAGAACACAGCTCAAAGGTTGTAAAAAGGAAAGGCAAGGTACACAAAACAGAATGCAAAGTAAACAAGAGAACCCTCAGCTCACCCAAACCTCACAGGAAAACAACAAAGTGCTGTTTTAAAATAAAAGCAGCAATTTTATTAATGTGGTAGCACCCCCCAGATCTACATTTCCTGTCGCACTTGACGCTTTATCAAGATGAATTAATTGCATACAAAGCATGTCATGCATAGTGTGAAAGCCATAATCATTCAATTATTTTAATTAAAAAAATGCACAAGACACCCGTGACATATTATAAAAAGCGTGCTCACTAACAGTTAAAAACACTTCAGGCTGTCTATATGAATTATTCAATTAGCTATTCAGGCTCTTATAGCAAATGAAGTACAATTTTTGCCCATCAAATAGTCAGCTTTAGATGGGATAAATACAATATTATGAGAAAGCGCTCCCATTAACATATCAATACTGATAACTTTAGATAGGATAAGCACAATATTTTGGAAAAAGGCTCCCATTAACCTGTCAATAGTGGTAGCACATCTTAAAAGACAAAATGGAAGGTTACAAATTATAATACATTAAAAAAGACCGCCCTAAAAAGAAACAAACTCTGCCCATATTATAATAATAATAATAATAATACAAAAAATGACTGTAAATAATGCAAAAACTGTTAAGGCAAAGCAGAAAATACATGGCAATTCAATCCATTACATCACCTTTTCTTTAAATATGGAGCCAATTGAAAATGTCCATTTAACCCTGGAAAAATGCCAACTCTTAATTTTATCTGCTAATATGTTTCCCTACACATTAATTTATTATCTAAGTTTCCCCCTCTAATGTTATTATAAACTTTCTCTAAACCAAAAAATGTAAGCTCATGCTTCTTTCCTTTTAAGCGAACATGATTTGCCAATGCATTTTCTGGCAAAGTCAAATTAATGCATCTCAAATGTTCCAGAATCCTAGTTTTAAATTTTCTCAGGTGATGTAATGGATTGAATTGTCATGTATTTTCTGCTTTGCCTTAACAGATTTTGCATTATTTACAGTCATTTTTTTGAAGTATAATTATTAGTATAATATGGGCTGAGTTTGTTTCTTTTTTGATGTAATATCATTTGAATGATTATGGCTTTGATACTATACACAGTATGACATGTTTTGTATTTAATTAATTCATCTTGACAACACGTCAAGTGCGATGCCAAATGTAGATCTTTGTATCGGGGTGCTACCACATTAATAAAATTGCTGCTTTTATTTTAAAACAGCGCTTCCTTGTTTTCCTATGAGAATAAAAGTTTGCATTACTTTCTTTCTTGAGCTAATCTTGGGACCTTTTATTGAATAATGTACATCCTTCATTTCTGTGTTAAAAAGCAATTTTCCCAGTTTTTTAAGAGGGTTCTTACCTTGCAGCAGATAAAAAGTGACAAGAATTAGGTTAACTCAGAAGCAAATGTTGTGTTTTACAAATTCATGCCACACAGGGTTTTGAGTTTTACAAATGGAAGACCATGCTTTTATGACTACTTGAAAGCTGAATTTTGATGCCTGCATTCTTTAATTTTAACTTGTTTCACATGCTTTAAACATGACATTTGCAGAGTTGTTATATATGCTTTACTAAGATGCTTCTGTTGTTTAAGGCAATCAACAATTAGCCCTTACAAAGTATACAAATGCTGAAATTAGGAACATCCTTCAGTCTCTGTGGGAGTCATCTGATTCCTTCTGCCATGGGATTGAAGGGGGAAATTTGATTTTTAGATTAAGAACACCACACACACACACACACACACAGGCAGTTATCAGGCCAGTGACTGAATCAATATTTCTGGCCCACAGAAAATGACAGTGATCCATTGGGTAATGTATTATGTATTCAAACTGTTGTTATGGGTCAGTAGTCATCACACCTCCAGTGTGTTTTGAAGTGTGAGGTGCTTATACCAGGTATCTTTAAACACACAAGAAAAAAACTGTTTTATGATTTATCTAGAAAATGTTCTTTCCTGTATGAAATCTTTGCAGAAGGCAAAAGCATAGTTGTATTCCTCTTTTTTTTTTTTTAACCAGGAGACACACTAAGCTGAAAGGTTGTTTACAGGTGTGACATGAGAGCACAAGAAAGTGAAGTGACTTACTCAGGGTCACACAGTATGCAAGTGGGGGCTGTGGGATTAAAACTCAGGTCTGCAGCTCACAGCCTTAAACCACTGTGCTATATTGCCTTACTTTATTGATAGAGCCAAACCTAGAATATGGGCTATCCAAGTACAGGACTGTCATTTTGACCAACTTATTTCAGTGCAGTATTGTAACAAATATGGTGACTGGAATGTTCTTAGTGTGGACAGAACAACACTGTTGCTACAGCACAGTAATTACTCAGTTTTACAAATTTGGTAAATTAACATACTATAATAAGAATGGAATAGGGTTGACAGACAGTATAGCCTACTGGTTAGAGTAACAATCTGTGAATGACCTTGATACCACCCACCACATTTAGGTTTGATTCCCACAAACTCCACTTGCAGACTTAACAACTCTGACCAACAGTCACTCAACTACTCCAGTGCTCCCAGGTCACCACTGAGAACACACACTTGTGCCTAGTGGCCCTCATCTGTTACCCAAAAAGTGTAAAATAAAGACAATGAAAGTAATGTTACTTTTTAAAAGTAGCACACTATTACATTTTATGTCTGAGATACTTTTTATTTTACTGTTGGTTACCTGGATTTTTTTTTATCTTATATTAGTAGCTCGGATGTGGTATAGCAGTGTCTGGCAGTTGACATATCTAGCTGTATTCCTCCCATTGCATCAGCAGTATTATTATTTTACTGACTGACATAGCAGCTGCTCAGGAAGAGCCACTCAGTATGTGCCATGACAGTCACCTGTGATGTCACTGTCACTGAGGTCTTATTGGTGATGCATAATGCTATAACATAGAAAACTCTCTACTCAGCAAAACACAGAAAGGAAAATACTTCAGAAAGATAAGGTTATGACCACTTTTTTACATTTTAAACATTTTCCTGTCTGCCATTCATGGTTCTACTAGCTGTTTAACATATTAATATATTAAATGGTAACATCTGTATCAGTGTGTCATAAGTTATCCTCACTCCTGTCACGTGACTATCTATGAACTGAGACGGGTTTCAGAGCCCAGTTCGGCATGTCAATTTACAGAGATGCTAGCAGGGTGAGCCGCTGTTTTGTTTTCACTGCTGCATGCTGGCTGACACACCAACGCCTCACAGATGTACAGGTATTCCTGTATTTTACAGTGATTTACAGACATCTACAGGGAAAATATTCCCATGTACTTGTATTTATTATAGAGGACAACAGAGCAATTTGGCTTCCAAAGGAATTCATGTAATCTAGAGGAAAATACATGGAGGTAATAGAAATATGCCAAATCTGGCAACACTAGACACACCCCATTGTTAAATGTCAGTATGCATGACAACATGGGGGTGGGTGCTTGGATCATTATTGAAAAATCAAACATTTATTGTACTATAATTAATTGTACAGGACATGTTTTTTAGGGGCCAGAGGGGCCACTCTCCCCACAGGCAGCTGGCTAATAGTAGTGGTGTCCACTACACTGTGTTTCTGATTGTCCAGCAGTCGCAGCTATGCCTTCCACATCTTGCAAACCTCCAAAATGTTCCAATTATGCTCAGCTATGTGTGTATTCTTTAACATGTAATATTCCTGGATGTACCTTCTGCACACCTTTGTAATACATGGTGCTCTTTATTTTCTGGACTTTACTGATATAGTCGTATATTTACCTGCCATTTCATTTTGCTTTTACATGTATTATGTCGGGATTGGCCTTAGCCTGCATCTTGTATTGGCTGCAGTTTGCTTCTTTATTGAATGCCTGGATGGTTGCCTTCTCCTTATACCTGCAGTAATATACATTTTAAGGTCTTTTGTGATACTTGGGACAGATATAGGGCAATTCTGGTTGGGATGGGAAGAAATAGACTGTTTATTAACTAGAATGTGCAGTTCACCCAATCGGTAGGGAAATGGGCAGACTGGGTGAGTCAGTTGGTCTTTCTCTGCCATCAAAGTCTATGCTTCTACACTTCTACTCTCCAATTATGTGACCTTTTCCTGTACCATGGTTGTGTTTCTTATGCTACTCTTATTTCTTAACCTTCCCACTCCTTCCCTTCCTTTTTGCATTCGCTTGCGTGCATGTGCAGGGAACATCTTGTCACAGTATGACTTTTTGGAGGTGTGTGACCCTTCTATCGAATGCAGTGCTCAGTGTAGTAGGTGTGACCCTACCATACCAATACATGCTTAGCTGTCTATGACAGCAGTTCAGCAGCAGTGGTCTTCACTTGAAAGAAAACCACCGCTGCAAACAGTGGTAGTACTGTGTGCGTAATTAGCATACTGACGTCATCCTTTTCCCTTGGCTGCTTGAAATCCCTCCCACTTCCTCCCTCTGCTAATGTCCTCCCTGCTCCCTGTATATTGCCCTCCCCCACATTGTGTGCTGAGGGGAGTTCCCAATCCCCCTCAGCTTATGTGCCCCCCCAAGCACACTGTATGGTTGATGGGGGCGCCCAATTCCCATCAGTTCCAGCCCCCCACCAACAAACCCCCAGGTGGCGTGCTGGGAGCCCACTCCAGCATGCCAAAAACCTTCTGCATTGTCATGTTTTTTTTTTACCTGTAAAAAAAAACCGAAAACAGTACCTTTCTGTCTTGGGTGCCCTCTCCCCCAACCTGCAACCACCCTCTGTGCATCCCACCTCCCTGCAGCCCCTCTCATCCATACTTACCTCCAGAGCCCAGCACGATGATCTTTGGTGGGGCAGCAACACGTCTGTACTCTTCAAAGCTGACAGTAAACTGAAGAAATGCCAGTAAGCTGTATAATGGCATGGATGGGGTTTCTCAACTTATGTAGATATCTCGCCCATTTTTGCACATTTTGGCACCACATTTTAAACATGGGGTTCTTGGGACCCCACCTCATAAATTCAGCCACTGTCATACCATTATATTATCCTGAAAGGTGATTTCATGGTCATCATGCAGAATGACCTTTTAGGACTGATTAATATACCAGCAATGTCACTATTCATGAGGTGGGCTCCCAAAATGTATATGTTGCAAATTTGGTGAAAAAATTCCCAAAAATGACTGTGTCATGAGTGTGCAGTGAGCTGCTTCCATGCATACTCATACCTTATCGAATTTGTAATATTTTCACTCCAGATTTTCAACATTGTCATTTTTTCACACCTCTTTATGAACAGTACAGCTGTCATTTTTCACATCCTGGCCAAAATGTGTTTTCACACATCTGGCTCACAATGGTGCAGTCACTGTGGGAAATCAATGTTCAGGACAGATTATGACAACCACAGTGACACCGTTCATGAGCAAAGGTCGTAAAATGCCTAGGTTGAAAAGCTGGTGAAAAAATTCCAACAAATGACACAGTTAGGAGTGTGCATTGTGCAGTTCCCATGCACACACGTACCTTCGAGAATTTGTAATATTTTCACTCCAGATTTTCAACATTGCCATTTGTTTCACACTTCCTTATGAACACTGCAGCGGTCATTTTTCACATCCCGCCCAAAAATGTGTTTCTGCACATCTGGTGCACAATGGCGCGGTTGCTGTGGAAATTCAACATTCAGGACATATTATGAAAATCATACTGCCACTGTTCATGTGCAGAGGTCACTAAATGCCTATGTTGAAAATCCGATGAAAGAACTCTATGAAATAACTGTGTTAAGAGCATGCTTTATGCAGTAGTTCTCCGCGTCTGTTCAGCGGAGAATTTTTATATTTTCACTCAGATTTTCAACATTGCCATCTTTTCACACCTGCCTATCAAAAGTACAGCTGTCATTTTTCACATCCCGCCCAAACTGTATTTTCGCACATGTGAAGCAGAATGACACAGTCACTGTGGGAAATCACCGTTCAGGCCAAACTAATAAAATCACAGTGCCACTGTTCATGAGTAGAAGTCCAACATGTGTGTGTGTGTGTGGGGGGAGTGGTCACAAAAAAGCCATGTGAAAATCTGTACTGCAAATATCAGCAAATGCCCCTGGGCATTAGGGTTTCTAACCATAACATCCCACCCTGTACAAACTGACAGGCATCAGAGGTGTGCCTTTGGATTGCTGGCTGTAATGCTCAAGCCATTCTACCTCCACCCACACCCTGCAGCCAGTGACAGGCATACAGGTGTGCCTTGGACTCTTTGGCCCCAAAGTTCACCCCATTCTCCTATACTGCACCCATTTCAGTGTGTCTCCTTATGGAATGGGGTGACTATAAAGCCGAAAACCACAATGCACACCTCAACACTTCAGTGTCTGCAGGATAGGGTGAGGTTACATGGCATGAGCATTATGGTCGAGGATCCAAAGGCACACCTCAGTGACTTTCCATCTCTGTTGGGTGGGAGTGGGGATGCCATTACTTCAGTACTTCACTGTTATTCCTATTCTGCATCTGTCTAACTCATGCATTTCTAATGGTAATACCAGCAAGCAAACATTCAGCATTGACAAATGCTTGTTAATCTACTGCCTTCTCCTGTTTTAGTTAAAATATGTTTCTTTTTGAAATCATGCATATATGTGTCAGCATATCCTGGAGCCATACTGCTGCCCATGGCAGTCCCCTTGATTTGAGCATAGTAATCTCTGTCAAATCTGAAATAGTTATTGTAGAGTATAATCCTAGCCATGTCCTGTAACATTTGTGTTTTAGGCCTGGCCCCTTGGGGTCTTTTATCTAATATAACTGCCAAGAGATGTTAGTCCTTCTTTGAGAGGGATGAAAGTATATAATTCCTTAACATCTATTGTCATTAGAATAGTGTTATGTGTATCCAATGCCTCTTTCAGTAGCTGAAAAACATGAGTCGTGTCTTTGACATATGTTGCTATACCTGCTATTAGGGGTTGTAGGTGATGGTCAGTATATTTGGCCAGGGGTTCTAAAATGGATTCCAATATTCCAATCTAGATACTATGGGCCTGCCAGGTGGTTTTTGCAATTTTTTGTGGATTTTGGGGAGGGAATAAAAGACAGGGGTTCTGGGGAACTTAAGGGTTAAAATTTTGGCTTCCCATTCCTTTAGGCATTAATGGCCACCATTTCGTATAAGAAATCCCTGATTTCATTCCTGATGTGAGGTAAAGGGTCTGTTAGAAGTTTTTTTGTAGTTTGTTTCTACCTCTAAAAGATCCTGGCACATAGTGTAATATTGTTTCACGTCAGTATCAGTATAGCCCCTCTCTTATCTGGTTTGATAATGATTGTGGTCTCATTTTCTGGACTCTGCAATGCAGTTTTTTGGGCCTTAGGTTGTGCTTAAAAGTTCTAGAATCCGTTACAAATGCCTCTTCCAATTTCTGTTCTACGGTACCAATGTAAGTTTCAACTGCATTATTCAATCCTGCTGGTGGCATATAAGAGGATTTAGTACCTAATACGGATCTTAATTCCATTTTCTCCTTGTTTTGTGCTTCAAAGTTAGCAAATCATGCTTGTAGTTGTAAATTCCTAAAAAAAAAACACTGTAAATCTGCTTCTCTTTGAAACATGTCAGTATCCTTTGCAATAGAAAATGAGAGTCCTAAAGACCAAACTTCATGTCCGTCCTGTGTGAGAGGCCTACTGCTTAAATGAAATATTATGGTCTGCACTCGCCCCTTCTGTATTGTCTTTTTTGACCTCACCCCCTTGGTTCCCCACCCTGCCTTCTATTCCTCTTCTGTTACTTCCCTGTTTCTTATGTTGTAGCTGTCTGATGGTCCTAGGCCAGGGTCCTGTGTCTCTGATGTTGCCCCTGCTGTCTCCTGACTGATCTGTTCCTGCTTCTTGTCTAAAAAAGGCTGTCTGGTCTGGCATGGTTTGTGTGTGCTTCTTATGTAGCTTCCTGAGCTATCTGATCCAGAATCAGTTTGAGGGCCTATCTTTTTGTACTTCTTGTAGGTGTAAACCCTATTGTTCCTATAATCTGCTGCATCTCCCTGGAACTTCTTAAGTTTAGTTTCTTTTATGAATTTCTCAGGTTCTAACAGTTTTGCTTTAACCTCTTCTAGTAATAAGTTAAATTCTTCAAGCTTTAATTGGATTCTGAGAGATTCTTGTTGTGCTTTGTATTTCTTTGGCTACTTTGCCTCTGGACTTAATGACTGCTTCAAAAGCATCTATAAAGTCCACACTGCAGTGGGTTCTAATCCCATCCCATCTTTTGGTGAGGACTTCATCATTGATACCTAGGTTTGGTTCAACTGCTACTCTTAAACCTCAAGGAATTCTTTTGTGCTCTAAGGCCTGGATATTCAGAAATGTGCCAAAGCCTGGTGCAAGTCCGGTGCAGCGCAAATCTGATGCACCATGGCACAACCAGAGCCATGTTCAGAGGTTGTACAGGCCAAACAGTGCCAGTGCAACATGGCTGAATATGGCAGAGTTGTGCCATGGCACAAACAGAGTTGCACCATGGCGCAAACAGAGGTGTGCCATGGCACAAACAGAGATGCTCCATTGCACCCGTGGCAGCAGAGCAACAGAGGGGGCAGGGAATAGAGAACAGACCCAGGGACAGAGCCATGGCAACACAGTGACAGGACTCAGGAGTCCCCCCACCAGCAGGGCACAGCAGGGGACACACAGGCACCCAGACACTGGACCCCAGAACACAACAGTGGCATGGATAGCAGGTGGCAGGAGATGCCAATGGCCAATGGAGGGCCACCAAGAGAGCCCCCAGCAGGCTGCTGACTGTGTCCCACCCCCTGAGACCATAGCAGTCCACACCCAGGACCATGCAGCCAAGCACACACATGCCACACAGGCACACAAGGAGCCCACACAGTGGGCACTGAACAGGCTAGGTGGCAGGCAATGTGGCAGACCACATGGGACAGGCCACACAATGCCAAGCAGAGGACCCCAACACAGTGTGCAGACAGTACCCGACCAATGACCATGGCCATGTGCCACCACCACCATGCACACATCTGCCACACACCCCTGACTGCTGCCCCATGGGCACCCCAGTGCACAGCCACCAACCCAGGGATGGACACTACAACAGTGGGACAGACCACAGCACACAGCAGGGAACCATGGAAGCACAACACGCACCCCCTCCCATGCACATAACATGGACGGACACTGGGCCACTGCAGCATGGCTCCTCACACTGCCTGCAAAGCAGACACAGACACAGGCAGGTATGTCAGAATATATCTATGTATGAAACAACTATGTACAGAAACAGCAGGGGCTGGGGAAGGGTAGGGATGGTGAGGGAAGGGGACAGAGAACAGGGACTGTACAGAGGGAAGGGGGACTGAAGGGAAAGGTCCAACATTGGAAACAGGGGCAACTCTAGTGATGGCCCTGTCCAGCCACCCTGGCAAGCCTTCTCTCCCTCCTCTCCACCTCCATCATGCTCCACATGGCCACCACCACCTCAAGTATGCTCAAGACCACAAGCTAGGTCTGCCACATGAGCCAGCTCTGCATCTGGCATGGCGGTGTCCACACTGGATGCTGGATACCTATAGCAAGGGATAGGACAGATGATCAGTGCAATGGCCCAAGGAACCATGCCCACCCACAGTGTGCATGTGCACAATAGGGAACACGCCATCATGCGTGAAGTGCATGTTGCCGGCCATGCACAGCTTGCGCAGTGCTGATACATCATGCTGTTCACGCATCAAGCACAATTGACACCATGACAGTGCAGTGCGCATATGCACTGCAGGCCCGAGCACCGCACATGTGTAGGCATTGCGCTGCCACCTGCTCCAATGCAATACCATTGCGCACAGCACAATATCTCGATATTCAGATGCATGCAAATGAGCTCATCAGCCAATGCGTGGCGCAGTGGGGTACATTAGCATATCATTACCATTGTGCACAACCTCATTTGCATGAATTGCAGCTCATAAGCACCACAGGAACAGCACAGGCCATGTACCATTATTGCAACCGTGACAGGCGTGGTGGATGGCACAGCAGCACACTGGGAGCAGACATCACTGCAAGGTGGGATGGACCAGGGAGATGCTGCCAGGGCCTCAGTGGGTATGTGCTGTCACCTGGAGCAGAAGGTAGTTAAATGGGTGGGAAACTGGCTGGGGGACAGGAAGCAGAAGGTCATAATAAATGGGGTGGCATCTGGAGAGGGCAAGGTCACAAGCAGGGTCCCTCAGGGATCAGTGCTGGGGCTCCTACTATTCAATATATTTGTAGGGGATATTGGGGAGGGCCTTGAGGGAGGTGTGAGTATGTTTGCAGATGATATCAAAATCTACAATAGGGTGGACACACAGGGAGGGGTAAAACAGATGCAGAGAGATTTGGGGAGGCTTGAGGCATGGTCAAAGAGGTGGCAGCTTGCATTCAACACAAAAAAATTTAAAATCATACATCTTGGCTACAGAAATCGGAAGGCAGGGTATGTATGGGGGGCAGAGATCTGGAAGAGATGGAACAAGTAAGGGACCTAAGCATCATTATATCCAGGGACCTGAAGGTGGAAAGACAGTGTGGGAGGGCAGTGGCCAGGGGAGTGGAATGCTGGGATGCATCGGAAGGAGGATCACTGCTAGTTAGACCGTCACTTGGAGTACGGAGTCCAGTTCTGGAGGCCATACCTCAGGAATGATGTGGGGAGGCTGGAGTGGGTTCAGTGGAGAGTGACAAAAATGGTAAAAGGTTTAAGCCACCTATCCTATGAAGAAAGGTTGAGTGATCTGAACATGTACTCCCTGGAATGGGGGGGCATGATCGAGACCTTCAAGTACCTTAAGTGTATAAACAGGGCGCCAGGGGGAGCATCTTCAAGATGAAGGGAAATCAGAGGATGAGGGGACATGGCCTGCAGGTGGAGGGGGGTAGTTCAGGGGCAACATTAGGAAATACTATTTCACAGAGAGAGTGGTGGAAAAGTGAAACAAACTCCCAGAGGCAGTCATTGGAGAGGAAACAGTGGAGGGATTCAAAAGGGCATGGGAAAACCACAGGGGAGTATTAAGGGGGGGCACAGGTCCAAGCAGATAACTGGACAAATGGGTAGACTTGGTAGGCCTTGTTTTGGTCCTTTTCTGCTTTCACACTTCTATGGAAAAAAAAAATGTGGAGCATGCCATGGTTAGCCCTCTTCTATGCTGTGCTGCACCCCTTCCCTGTCCCTAGCACCCATGCCACCATGCACACCCTGACCACCCCATCCCCAGGACTGCTCAGCCCATTGCACCTTGCCCATGCCACACTCTCCCACTAGGTGGCCTGTGGGGATGTCCCCACATTCATATCTGTGGCACAGCACAGGACTGTGTCAGATGAGTGCATCTTGTGCACTCCCAGGGTGTGTGGCACAGACATTGGTGATGTACCCTGTGGCATCGCACACCACCTTGCAATTGATGCTCGGGCTCCCCTTCCTGTTGATAGGCATCCAGTCCCTCAGGGCCAGGTGTCATGCAGAAGCCCACGTGGATGCAGTCAATGGCCCTAATTATGCCAGGCATGTATGCCACCCTGTGGATGTCCTGCATAATTGCTGTATGCTCCACCTGTGTGCTGAGGAAAAGGATGCATTCTGAAGCACGTGGCAGCAGAGCAATGAGGAACTGTGTGAGGAGGCGGGCCGTGGCTGACTGGGTGATGCCCGTGGTATCCCCTGTTGGTCTTTGGGAGGTGCCTATGGTGAGTAGGCACACGATGGTTATCACCTTCATCTCCAAAGACATGGCGTGGCTCTATCTGGGGACTGCCTGCATCTCCTCACTGCACAGCTCACAGAGCTGCCTCAGAATGGCCCTGTTCAGGTGGTACCAGCCCACAATCCAAGTGTTGCTATAGTTCTCAAAAGGTGATGTGGGCACGGTAGCACTTGTGTCGGGCATACCATTGATGGGCCCTTCGTCGGCCACATAGCTGCTCCTCCTGCCCCCTCACACCCCTCATTACCACCTCCATCAGTAAGGGTGCACTATCCATGGTCCCTGCTGTCCACTGTCCCCCTGGGTGATTGGTTGCTGGCTGTGTGCCACCCAGGTACACAGGTTGTGTGTGTGTGTGTTTCTCTCTCTGGCCCTCTCTCCCTCTACACCACCTCTCTGTCCCTCTCCCTCTGTGTCTGGTCTTGTGTCTGTCTGTCTGACTGTCTCTCTGTATCTCTCCCTCTCACTCCCACTCTTGGTGCAATTGCTGTCTGTGTGTTTGCTCCCTGTTTTTGTAGGAACAAGTCTGGTCGGACCAACTTCGATTTGCTCCACACTTGGGTTTCATGGTTGAATATGCCACTGCGCTGGATATTCATGGGAACACCCCCTGCACTTGCACCGCATACATTAGAGTTGCAAATTGGCACAAAGGATTTTGTGCTTTGCAATGGCTCCTGCTGAATATGGCTCCTTGGCGCAATTCCGTACTTGCACTGGTGCAACTCAGTTGTGCCTTGCACAACCGCTCTGAATATCTGGGCCTAAGTATTTTGCTAATGCGAGCCCATGCCATTCAAGTCTAAGATATTTTAATATGTGATTTCCTACCTTCTGTTTAACTGATTTAGAGCTCTCAGCTTCTGGTATAGTAAGATCTCTGTCTCCTTTCATAGTGCTGAAGAGGTGTTCTCTTTCAGTGGATTCTAAATTCTGCTCAGTTCCACTAGCAAAATGTTCCTCTCCTAATATGCTGTACACACACACACACACTCACACACATATACAAAACAAAGGCATCTTCTAGAGCCAGAGTCCCAATTATCTTACTGTCAGGCAAGCAGAAGAGATTTCCCTGATGAGCAGGTAATGGTAGAAGGGGGATTTTTCATTGTCAGCAAAGAAACAGTTGTAATATAAACTATTAACAATACTTAGTGTCTCTCATTTGTTCATGTGTGTAAGGAAAGTGTGATGGTCAGGGAAACAACATTTTTTTGCTCCCCTGTACCCCAACTGGTCACTTCTTTGGGTCCTCACCGTGTAGGGTATCTTGCTGACAGGAAGCCACTCATCACAGCGGTGGGTGAGAGCTTTTAGCTGATTGTTTTGTGAGGGTACAGTTTAGGCCCAACCCTTCCCACCCCTCACCCCACCCACCCTGGAAATAGTTCCTTTATACCTGAGGTTCTGACATCATTTCCTCGAGTGCAAGGTGCATTTCACTGTCATATCCTCTCTAGCACGCTGCACTGACAATATAAGCATACACATTGTATAATATATATATTTCTATATAAAAAATCACACACACGCATGCGCACACACACACACAAATACAAAACAAAAAACTAAATAAACATGTGGGGAGTAGTGCAATGTAATGGCTGTGGGGCAGCAGTCTTCTGGGAGTCTTTCTGGAGGCTGAGATGCTGCCCTATTTGCAGACAACTATCTGCCCTGAGGGAGGAAGTTGCCCGTCTTCAGGCTGCACTGGACAGTAGTAAGGAAACCTTCCCCCAGGCCACACTGGACAGTAGGAAGGGAACCTCCTCCATCCAGGGAGCACTAGCGCCACCACCACTACCTCAGAGGTTGCAAAGAAAGCACAGCAGTTGGACCACAGTGGGCTCAGGGAGGGTGAGGAAGGGTGGAACGAGGCACACCCAGTCAATTGTTCCTCCACAATCCATACACCATTCTGGGGGAGCATAGCTCCCCTATGGATGCAACCACAGAGAAGACTGATGACAACTGTCACAAGGGAGGCCCACAGGAAGGAGGCAGAGGACACCACAGGGAAAGGAAGCAGCTCCTGGTGGGGTACTCAATTATTAGGGGTATAGAACTGGGGGAGCTGGGAAAACTGAAGTAAGGTGCCTGCCTGGTGCCATGGCTTGGAGGGACAGGAAGCGCATCCTCAGGATCACGAGAACAGCTGCAAGGGATTCTGAGCTGGACGTAATTGTCCACCTAGGGACAAATGACTTGGCTCATCATGAGATTAGAGCAGTGCAGGAGGACATTGCAGAGTTGGGGAGGGACCTAAGACAAGTAGCACACACAGTATCCTTCTCAGAGGTGCTGCCTGTCAAAGGCATGGGGAGGCGAGGGTGGTGGCACCATGCAGTTTAATGAATGGTTGAAAAAATGGTGCAGAGCACAGGGTTTTGCTTCATTGGGACTGGGGTTCCACCTGGAGGACACCAGCCTATACTAACAGGATGGTCTGCATCTGTCCAGGAGGAACAAGTCTTTTGAGCAATCAGTTTAAATGCTTCATTTGCAAGCTTTTAAACTAGTCAAAGGAGAAACTGACGACAGCAGGAAAATCCCAGCCTCTACAAAACAGGGTACTAAATGAGAGAAAAAGGAGGTAGACGGTCAGTGGGGATGCTGCAACAGAAGGTAAAGCCATCAAAAATGGAGAGCAATGAGTACCAATGCCCATAGTCTGGGTAACAAGCTTCCTGAATTAGTGGCCTTGATGGAGGAGGAACATCTGGATATCGTGGCAGTCACAGAAACATGGTACACACAAAACCATAACTGGGACATAAACATACCAGGATACACTATCTACAGGAGGGACAGGGAGGGTAAAAGAGGAGGAGGAATAGTTCTTTACATAAGGGAAGGAATAAAAGCAACAGAACAACAGGGTAAACAGGGAGGAGAAGAAGCACTGTGGGTAAATTTGGAGACAGGCAATGGCACCACAATCCGCATAGGGTTATATGACCGACCCTTCTCAGGGAGGAAATGGACAGGAAATGATAGAAAGTATACTTAGAATGGCAGAAAAAGGGAGATATTGCTGATGGGTGATCTGAATATACCAGATGTTAACTGGAGTGCAGTTGCAGCTGCCACTTTGAAGAGTGCAGTTATTCTAGATGCCCTACAGGGGGCATGCCTTAGACAACAAGTATTGGAGCCCACTCGAGAGGGAGCAATAGTAGACTTGATTCTCTCAAATGGAGATGGAGAGAGGATCACAGATGTAGAAGTGGGTAGCCATCTGGGAACTAGCGATCATCAAACAGTATGGTTCGCAATAAACACAGCAATAGAGTCAAGCCATACTAAGACAAAAGTACTGGACTTTAGGAGGGCTGACTTTGCCAAAATGGGTGAGTGCCTAAGGAATGCACTAGCAAATGGACAGGAAGGAGGGGTGGAAGAACAATGGGGAATAATAAAAACTGCCACCACAGAGGTTACGAGCCTTTGTATGAAGCAAATAAACAAAACAAGACGATGTAAGAAACCACTATGGTTCTCAAAGGAAGTGGCAGTGAAGGTTCAAGAGAAAAAGAAAGCATTCAGGAAATACAAGGAATCACAGAAGGAGCAGGACAGAGAACTGTATCAGTTAAAGCAAAAGGAAGCTGGGAAGGCAGTCAGAACAGCAAAGGCCCAAACCAAGGAAAAGATAGCCAACTCAGTTAAGAAGGGGATAAAACCTTTTATAGGGTACATCAGGGAGCAAAGGAAGACCAAGGGAGAGGATAGTGAGGCTTAATAAAGGGAGGAGTGTGGGCAGAGGAGACTGTGAAAAGGCAGAGATACTAAACAAATATTTTGCTCAGTATTTACAAATGAAGAGGGAGATAAAACAAACAGTAGTAACACTCTGGATACAGAAGTTGATACCAGCCATTTACAGAAGAAAGGGTTCTGAAAGAACTCTTAAAACTGAAGGTGGACAAAGCAATGGGCCTGATGGGATTCATCCCAGAATTCTAAAAGAGCTAAGGGTAGAACTAGTGACACCACTGACTACCCTTTTTAACAAATCATGGGAGGATGGGGTGGTACCAGAGGACTGAAGGAGGGCAGATGTGATTCCCCTTCACAAAAGTGGGAGCAAGGCAGAAGCAGGAAACTACAGACCTGTTAACATAACCTCAGTGATAGGAAAAATGATGGAATCACTTCTGAAGGAAAGAATTGTCGAGTATCTAGAGGCCAGAGGGGCACAGGACCCTAGGCAGCATGGATTCACAGCAGGAAGGTCATGCCAGACAAATCTGATAGATTTCTTTGACTGGGTGACAAAGTAGTAGATCAGGGAGGGCTGTGGACATGGTCTACCTAGACTTTAGCAAGGCATTTGACACAGTCCCACACAAAGATTAATATACAAGTTAGCCAGCCTGGGGTGGGTCCCAAGATGACCGGCCTGGGTAAAGAATTGGCTGGAGAATAGGACACAGAAGTAATAGTAAATAGAGTCCACTCAGAAGAAAGGAGGGTTACTAGTGGGGTACCGTGAGGTTCAGTATTAGGACCGGTCCTCTTCAATGTCTTTATAGCGACATTGCGGAAGGACTGAAGGAAATATGTCTCTTTGCAGATGACACTAAGATCTGCAACAGAGTTGATGCACAGGGTGGGGTGGAAAGGATGAGAAGGGACTTGGCAAGGTTAGAGGAATGGTCAAATGTATGGCAGCTTAGATTCAAAGCTAAGAAGTGCAAGGTAATGCACCTGGGAAACAAAACCCAGGGGAAGAGTACACAATGGGGATGAGATACTAACAACAACAAAATGGAAAGGGACCTGGGGTAGTCATATCAGATGACCTAAAGGTGGGCAAGCAATGTGAGAGGGCAGCAAGGAGGGCTGGGGGGATACTGGGATGCATAGGGAGAGGCATCACCAGTAGAAAACAGGAAGTTATTATCCCTCTGTACAGACAGCTGGTGAGACCCCATCCGGAGTACTGTGTGCAGTTCTGGAGACCCAATCTCCGCAAAGACATAGACAGGATGGAAGCTGTCCAGAGGAGGGCAACTAAAATGGTGCAGGGTCTGCACCGGAAGACATATGAAGAGAGACTTAAGGAGCTTAATATGTATAGCCTCGAGGAAAGGGAGGAGGGGGACATGATAGAAACTTTCAAGTAACTCAAGGAATCAACAAAGTCCAAGAGGTAGCATCTTTCCAAAAAAAGTGTGCAAGAACAAGAGGCACAATTTGAAGATGAAGTGCGGCTCAGAGGTAATTTAGAAGTATTTTTCACAGAGAGGGTTGTGGATGCAGGAACAGCCTTCCGGAAGGAGGTTGTGAGTCAAAATCAGTGGTGGAATTCAAGCATGCATGGGACAGTCATAAGGCAATTCTGGGAGTGGGGTGAAGAAGTAGGCTGCTGGTTAACTAGGATCTGCAGCTTATCAGTAGAGTGAGAAATGGGCAGACTGGGTTGGCCAAGCGGTCTTATCTGCCCGTCAAATTCTATGTTTCTGTGTTTCTCAGGGCCCACTAGCCCTCATAGATTGCCCCCACCTACCACCCCACATCACAGCCACCCCACAGGGTACCCTGATGTATCTCTTCATTGGGCAGGTTCCCTTCCTATGAAGGGAATGTCCTTACCAGACTTCCAATGGTCCTGGGTGCTGCTGGAGTGGCCATCGGTGGTCGGGAACTCCGGGGCACTATTTTTCTTTATGTTTCTTCCATGAAGGCATACCATCCAGGATGTCAAGGCAGATGCCGACATCCAACTCCCCCCCCCTTAGACAGTGGAGCCCAGATGCACTGTCACTCTCCCAGCCTCTGCTAGGAGTCAGCAGGCACCAGGTTCTCGGACCCACCATCCCCCCGAGAGAAGGCGAGGGGTCAGCAGATACTCAAGCCTTCTCTCCCTGGCTGGTCCTCCAATGCCCCAAGTCTGTTCCCGAACCCAGGTCATCAGTGTTGCAGCGGTAAATCTTTCCACTGTGGCAGTGGGCCGACAGGAAACAACATTTAATTAATTTGTTTTATTTTTTTATATAAGGTAGTTTTATATTTAGGGCTCAGGTAAGGTTTTTACAGTGTAAAGGTAGCAGCCATGTCTGTGATGGAAGTTGGAAGATCAACTCTGGTTGTAGGGGGATTGGTGGAAGATAGCTCTGGTTGTAGGAGGACTGATTTTATTTATTTATTTATTTAAAATTTGGTAACTGGGAAAGGCACACTGAGCCAAAGCTCATTTCCAGGTGTGACCTGGGGGCAGGGGGTGCAAAGCACTACCAAAAAAAAAACAAAATTATGATACAGTAATATACAATATATAAATAATGTCATTTTATACATTTATGTTACAGAGTAAAATTTTCAAGAAAGAAATACTGGAATTAAAAAACAACTTTGTAAAAAGTGGTAGCAAATTACTCTTATTTTATTATTTTTGCTACAATAGAGATGGGAGACAAGGAGGAGGGCAGGGAGTTTAATTGTGAGTTAGGCCAGTGAACAGCAGCAAGATGTGACAGAGGATGGTCTGAGAAAGCACTTTAGTACAGGAAAGGAGTGTGTAAGGTGAATTTGGAAGGGCAGGTTATTCCAGAGGGAAGGGAGATGGGGAGTCTGATACAGAAAGCAGATTTGCACAAAAAAGATGTGCTCATTGTGTGATGTGGTTTAGGACCAGGATGACTGTGCATTAAAGAGATTTAATGCATGGTCATTTGATATGTTTTGACCAGTGAAACTTAATTTGGGATACCCATTTTATAAATGGACTTCATAGAACCTTTCCAAACAGCCACCAGTATAATCAACCATTGTTTAAAAACACTTACCCCAAGCAATAGTGTAACATGCATTATTGAAACAGACAGAGGCGGACATTTTAAATGCCCTTCCACAATTAACTCCCTTTTTAAAGACATTATGACTGCAAACAAAGTTGGACTTTGTAACTACAAGTTGTATCATAAGGACAAGCACTCCCCTACCTGTACTCCATAAGTGGGAGCTCGGGTAATAAGGAAGTCCAACTTCAGAAAGAAAAAGTCTTCTCAACCAAAATACCACCCACTGACACCCATCCAAAAGATTTTAAATTCAAGAACAGCAGTGAGATAAGATAAAGGACTTACAACTATTTTTTCTATTGCACAATTGAAACCAATGCCAAAATCTTATATGTTTATTCTCTTTTATTTTAGTAACTGTGCCTTGATTGATACCTGTTATGCTACATGTGGTTCATTTCCTTCTGTTCATTTTCTATTTAAACAACTTATAACAATTTTTACAAGAAATTTAGAAAAACTTTTGATATAAGAACATTTAGCTTTCAGCCACCTTTTGCAATCTACCCTAGCCCAATAATTAATTGATATGCTGTAATTGGCTACTTTATTCAGTACAATAGGCAGTCATATTTTAGGGCCACGGTACCACCCCTATAGTTAGGGTTGAGTAGGCTGTTTAATGTTAAACTGCAAATTTTGCACCTTAGAAACTTTGGCATAGTTAGGCAAAATAGCACAAAACCTGGCATGCATGGTTAGGCCGCCAGAGTCTGAAGATGTGAAATGTTTTGTTATGGCATCTTGTTCTGTTTTTGAGATATGGAGCTCCCCAGAAAAGGGGGAAAAACACATTTGGTTTCCCTATACTTAACATTGGGTATTGTTTGCTCTCACCTACAGACTAGATGGCATGGAATTTTTTTCATGAAATTTTCAGGGTTGAAGGGACCCATACCAAAAATATTACATGGTTCCAGAGTTATAACAATTTTAGAGTTAACATCCTGCTGCGAACAGTGAAAAAAAAAAAAAGGATTGCGATTGCTTGTTTTATTGATTTACCTCTCAGATGGTAAAAAAATAATCATGACTGTTTATTTCCATGATTTACCTGTCATACTGAAATTATGCTAATTTATAATGGGCGTCATTGGGCATAGCTGCTTCTCTAGAAAGGCTCACACTTCTGGCAATCCCATATGATTATAAAAAATTCCCACATTACAGACTCTCCCTCTCTCTCTATCTGCTCTCCCTATAACTTGCCCACTTCTAGCACTGTGAATACCCTTATCCCTCACTCCACCCCATCCCCCATCCCCCCATTCATTAACAAAAAAAAAAAAATGCAGGCTGTCCTGTGTCACCATTCTTCTCTGTTACAGGTGCTCCTACTGTGTAATATGCCCCGCATGTTAAATGTACATTATACGTATACAAGAGGGCAGTTCTTTATGAATTATACAGGTTATATTTACTGGTGAGCACCTGTAATGGAGGAAAGTGGCAACACACTATGAGGCTACAACTTTTGACAATCCCATATGCTTATTAAAATTCCCACATTATAATCTAGGTATTATTTTTTTAATTGTATACAGTATATCTTCATTGTATATTGATCACACTGTCATGTATTACTTTATGGGCCTTATTTAATAAGAGCACTTTGATAAATAGGGATTGTGAGTCAAACAGCTGTGGTTGTTAAATATCAAATACCGCATTACCACTGCAACTAAAATGGAAAATGATACATCTACACAGCAGCACCTCAGCCCTTATTCCTCACTCTCACCCACCTTCCAGCCCTCTTGAGATTGATGCCTGGGTCCCAGTAAAAAAAAAACAACTTGGGTCCTGGTCAAAAAGAAAATCTTTGTTCAGATATGCCACACTACAGACCCTCCAGTCTGTCTCTCTATCTGCAGTCCATGTAATCTGACTGCTTCCAGTCATGAGAATACCTTTAATCATCACTCTTTCCCTCTCCCCTCCTATATTAATAAACAAAATATGCAGGTGGTCCTGTGTCACCACTCTTCTCCATTACAGGTACTCTTATTGTATATAATGCATTGCATGTTAAATGCACATTATACTGTACATATTCAAGAATTTGGGTGATTATTAATTATACAGGTTATATTTCACAGTGGGCACCTGTAATGGAGGAACATGGTGTCACACTTTCATTGAATTTCATTTTATTTATTTAAGGGTTATAACCATTGAGCAATGGCTCAATGGCATAGCTGCCTCCTTTTCCCCTTTCTTATATTAATAAAAAAAACACAGGCTTTTCCTATGTCACCTCTTTTCTCCACTGCAAGTGCTGTTGCTATGTAGGATCTGCCGCATGTTAAATGTACATTATAAGCATACAAGAGGGTAGTTCTGAATTATACCCGTTATATTTAGCAGCAAGCACCTGTATTGGAAGAGAGTGGTGAAACACTGGAGAGGTTGAAGCTTTTGACAAGACCATATAATTATAACAATTCCCATATTATAGTCTATGTATTGTTTTTTTAATCTTGTATAGTATGTCTTCATTGTATATTTTTGAACTATTACTGTCACAGAATGTTCTGTAAAGCATTGTCCCCAGTAGCTGTAAGTGCTTTCTCTGGCCACTGCCTGGAAGCTTCTTGATAGTGCATACTGATGCATAGTCAGGCTGTATAGCTCAGTCGTTTTATTTTGTTAGTAATATAAAAAGAGATGGGGAACTACTTTTTGTTCTCTAAGTGTGTAAAATGAATGAAGAATGTCAGGACTGCTAAATCCCCTAGAAGTCCTGTCCTCTTTGCATAAATTGTATGTTTAAAATTGGTTGGGCACCTTGTAAAATAAGCGTTTTGATTTCCCCTGACAAAATAAAGTTTTTGAGCCGTTTATACTCTGCAGGCTATTCCTTGACAAAATACCTGCAGGTTAGCTCCATGTTAAAAGTTTGCAGAGCTGCAAAGAAATGCCCTATTTCTGTCCTTGCATGTCCAGGGTTTAAAATAATAAGTGAGAACCTGGGGCTCAATAAGCTTGTTCCATGAATTACCCAAATTAAAGAAAACCCCTTCACGACAGTACGAGTACGAGCCCCAGTAAGCTTCTAAGCCTCCTTGAATGAGCGCACTATCGTGAAGGCATTTAGCTTTGTAGATATAGTTAGAATACAGTTTTCTGGACATAGTTAAGAGAATTAAGTAGTACATACTCCATGACTTGAATGCGGATATTTGTGGGCTGATTTTGGGTACCTGGTGGGGGCGAGGGTGTTGCTGTTTTGTGGCTGGTGTTTTAAAAGCCCTGAATTCATTTTGTATCACTCCAGCTCTCTTCTAAGAGCTGGACAGCCATTTGTAGTCTGCTTTTTTATGCTGCAGCTAGAGGTGGGTGGTGATTATTGATGCTCAGGAGATATTTTGGGGTTTTCCTGACATAAAACCAGTAATAAAAATACACTTTCCTGGTCTATTTTTATGCCCTAAAGAGAAAACAAACATATATGATTTTAATCTAAATAGCTAATACAGACTGATAATCAAGGAAATGAGGGGAAAAACATCCTTACTTTCCTTCACTGCTTGCTAGCTGAGGGTGCGGTCTGATGCTGTGGAAGAAACACTCAGACTAATCATTAGGTGAAGCTGTATAGGGAGGGAGTGGCTCAATGTGTGCTGATTTTATACTCATGTAGAAGCCTCCTTCCTGTCTTTCTGGGTGGAGCATCTGTTAATGCAGCCCACTTTTACAGTTTAGTTTACATTATAAACTCTTCAGAGGGGATACAATATAAATAGCGAATTGTAAGGTTATTATAAAACATATGAAAATCTTTGTTATTACAGTAAAACAACTGTAATATTGAGATAAACAAAAGTGTTATTTTAAATTGTTAGGAGAGGTTTCAGATTATGGGAGGAGATTAGACCCTATTTAAAGAGTAAACTGAGACTCCCAAGTCAGATAGGATTTGGGGTCTGGAGAGGAACTCCAGGGAGCTCTGCCAAATGCACCACTGTGTTGGACATTGTCTAAATTATTCATATTTTGTTATGTTGATTTGCTGTCAAACCAGTTTGCTGTAATTCATTCATCCTGCTAAGAAGAAGAAAGAAAGAAATTTGAACTTTAATGATTGCTGATGTGTCAGACTATCAGTGCTGTCCACTTGCTCACCTCTGCCCTATCACATATGGTGTCAGAACTGGGATATCAATAGCCCAGGTGGGATTGATTGGTCTGTATAAGGCCTGTTGGACAGTGGCTGTTACAGCACAGAACAACACCATCCGCAATCCTTGGGGTTGCTAGACAGCCCATAGCAGTAAACGCAACATATTCTCTTGGATGCTGATTATGATTGGTGGTGATGGAGACGGCAAAGAGAAGGCTGTGGAGGGATGGTGAGGCCTTGCCAGATCAGAGGTTGGACCTGATGGAATGGATCCAATGGATGTTTGATCGGTGGATGGAGGCAGAGACCATTGGAGAGATGCCAAATGGAGATATCAGGAGGTGTGGATCCAGTTGAAAGAGGCGGAGGATCTGTTTGAAGGATATGAGAGGTCAGACACAAGGCAATTCTAGTGGGAGGTAGGAAGAAGTAGGCTGTTGGTAAAACTAGGAAATTCAGCTTATCCAATAGGTAGGAACAAGCAGACTGGTGAAGCAACGTCCTTATTCCATCAAAGTCTATATTTCTATGTTGCTATGCAACTATCGATAGCAACTCAATATACAAAATAGTTTTATTTGACTCCTGCCAGCATTAGCTTTTCACCATCGTGCAGATAGAAAAGCCTGAAAGGAACAGGAACAGTACCAGCTAGGTTGGAGGGGGGGGAGAAAATAGGGCGGACCACCAGTGGGTTAGGCACATGGGTTGAGAACACCATGGAACGGAGGAATGAGGACATGAAGGAGGTCCAGTGAATGCATCAGAGCACATAGAGAAGATAGTGGCAACACAAGGGGGACGCAATGGACCTAGGGACAGGAATTACAGAGGAAACAAGGGGTCAGGAGGTGTGAAAGGTAGTAGGTACAGGAAAAATTAGGCAGACACCTGCAACTTGGGGGATGAAATCAACAAGGGGCACAACAGACAAAGGAAAAAGAAGCAAAGGAGCACAGCAGGGAAAACAGATTTGTATCCCTCGAGGTACTAGTGGAGGATGATATGGAGGACGGCAGCTATGATGAGCCAACAGAGGAGGGAGGAGGGGAAGGGAAATTGGGGGAGATGGGGATAGACCATTTGGGACCAAACCAGGGAGAGGTAATAGTGGAGGATGGTCTTAGGGTAAGAGACAGCGAGGAGCCCATAGAGGTAGGAGCAAGGGCAGGGAAAGCAAAAGAGTAGGAGATAGCACATTTGTGGGCCATCCATGGAGAGGAGCTCTTAGGGAAAGGAGAAAGGGAAAAGAAGGAAATGGGAGGAGCACCTGGGGGGCAAACAAAGAGGGAATTCTCAAAAAAAGACCAAGTGGTGAGGAAGAAAATTCCCTCAAGGGGGCCACAGAGCACAGAGGAGTCAGGAAAAGGGAATATATCAGGAGCAAGTAAGGAAAGTGTCAGTGGGGAGGTGAAGGGGTAGTGCATGCTCCAAAAGAAATGCAGGCAGTAGAAAAGTAACCACAGAGCACCAGGAAGGGGCACAGCTAGTGAAGAGGGTGAATAGGAGAAGAGGGACTGAAGGAAAGTCCATGGGTGGAGTAGAAGAGGAAGTGGAAATGGGAGAGAGTGAAAATTCAAATGGGGCAAGGACAAGGAGAAAAATGGAAATAGGGTAGCCAAGGGAAGGTATGAACTAAAATGTAAGCTGGAATACCAAAAGAACATTCAGGAAGAATGGAGTACAATAGTGGCACTTATAGGGGACTCGATTATAAAGGGAATCTGATGGGGGAGGAAGGAGCAAGGAACAGTGCAGTATGGGTTCAGTGTATGCCAGGAATGACAGCACTAGAGGTAAGGCACAATATACCATCTTGGGGCAGGCATCAGAATGGGAGGACTCACTTGGTTTTTCACCTTGGCAGCAATTATCTGGAGGGGAACAGTCTGAAAGAGGCATAGGCAAGGTTCAAGGAGCTTGCTAGGTTCTGCAGTTTCACAGTTTTCTCTCCCATTTCCTTCTTGGAGGTGTTGCCTGTACTAAGAGCAAGCACACCTAAGAAGGAAGAGAACATGGAATTCAATCAGTGGCTGAAGGGATGGTGTAGGCAGATAGGGTTTAGATTAATAGGTGACTGGGGATCAACATGGGAGGAAGAGGGACTATATGCCCTTGATAGGCTGCACCTGAACTTAGAAGGGACAGTCATACTAAAGGGCAAACTGGAGGACTTTATAGTAAGGAAGTTAAATGTAAACTGATTCAGGGGGGTTAAAGAAAAGATCACTCATACAGGTAGAAGAGCTGGGAGGCTATCAGCAAAGCAAGCAATATGCAACAACAAGGAGGGGTTGGAAGGGGAGGACAAGGAAGAGGGGGATACATGGTGCAGAGAATTAGTAGCAAATGCCAGGAGCTTGGGGAATAAACTAGGGGAATTGGAGGCCACCATGGTGGAAGAGGGTCTCGACATAGTAGCAGTAAGTGAGACTTGGTGGACTGAGCATCATGCCTTGGAGACAGCCATACCTGGTTACCGACTGTTTAGGAAAGACAAGGTGGGGAAGAGGGGAGGGAGGGAGGTAGCATTATACATCAAAGAAGAAATTGGGGCCATGGAGGGGCTGGAAGAGGAAGGGGAGACTGAGATACTGTGGGTCACTTTAGACAAAAGGAATGGAAAATCATTGAGGGTGGGGGTAATTTACAGACTTCCTATGCAGGGAGAAGAAGGGGATAAACAACTTATACAGTCAGTGACAAAAATGACACTAAAAGGGGAGATTCTGTTAGTAGGTGCAGACTAGTGCAACAGGAGTTTGTGGAGTTGGGGAGGGGCCTTAGGCAAGTAGCACACACAGTAACTTTCTTGGAAGTACTACGTGTCTATGGCATGGATGAGGCTAGGGTATTCTGCACCATGGGATTCAATGACTGGTTGAAAAACTGGTGCAGAGCTCGGGGATTTGGCTTACTTAGGGACTGGGGCTCCACCTGGAGGGATGCAGGCCTATACAGGTGCGATGGTCTGCATCTATCCAGGAGGGGAATCAGGATCCTAGGTGATAGGTTTAAATGCTTGATTGGCAAGCATTTAAACTAGCCAAGGGGGGTGCACTGAAAAGGAGATGGGAAATCCTAGCCCCCCCAAACAAAATCAGGGTAGTTAGTGAGGTAAACACCAAGATAGAGCAGTCGATAGGGATAAGGGCAGGGGTAAATGGAGAAAAAGACAAAGGCAGTAAGGACTGGGATGGGGCCAAAAGAAATAAAGCCATAAAAAATGGAGGGTAATGAGTACCAATGCCTGTAGTCTAGATAAAAAGCTCCCTGAAATGGTGGCCTTGATGGAAGAGGGATGCCTGGATATAGTGGCAGTCACAGAAACATGGTACACAGAGAACCATGACTGGGATGTCAACATACCAGGGTACAGAGTCTATAGGAGGGACAGGGAGGGAAGAAGAGGAGGAGGAGGAGTAGCTCTCTATGTAAGGGAAGGGATCAAATCAACAGAACGAAATGGTAAACAGGGAGGAGAGAAGAGGAGGTAGCGTGGGTCACCCTGGAAACTGGAAATGGCTCCACAGTCTGCACAGGGGTTGCTTACAGACCCCGTCTCAGGGGGAGGAAATGGACAAGGAAATGCTAGAAGACAACCTTGGGATGGCAGAGAAAGGGGAGATATTGCTGATGGGGACCTGAATATGCCAGATGTTAACTGGAGCACCTTTGCTGCAGCCACATCCTAGAGCAGGGCCATTCTCGATGCCCTACAGGGGGCATGCCTCAGACAGCTAGTTTTGGAACCCACTTGGGAGGGAGCAATCTTAGACCTGGTACTCTCAAATGGGGATGGAGAGAGGATCTCTGATCTTGAAGTGGGTAGCCATCTGGGAATAAGTGACCACCAAACAGGAAAGCCTAACTGCCTTCACTAACTTGCTGGAGGATACGTTGAAACTGGTAGAACTAAACAAAGTGCTTATTTTTGGGCACATGAATGTAAACTGGCTCAGTCAAGCTCATGGCACACTTCTACCTTTATTCCAAAGCTACAACCTGCATCAAGTTATAACTGTGCCCACAAGGATCTCAAATAATATAATGTCAAGCATGATGCTGGACTGGGTGTTAACAAATAGGGCTGATAGAATTGTTGACACAGGCACTCTACTGTATGCTATATCAGCTCACACCCCTATTTTCTGTGTATGGCAGCACTCTAGCTCCCAGTCCCTGCCCCCACGCTACAAAACATTCAGGAACTATGCTAGATTGGATCAGGGGAAGTTTCTGTATGAAGTCTCGTCTATTGACTGGTCTTATTGTTCACAGACCCAGGATGCACAAGCAGCTCTTGATTACTTTCTAGAAAAGTTAATGAAGTCCAGAATAGACATACACCCCTCATTACCCGACGTGTGCGTATCACACCCACAAAGTGGTTGCACAAAGATCTTCTGGCTGCTTTGCATGTGAGAGATGAGAGCTGGAAGCGTTTCAGAAAATCAGGACTCTTAGCTGACTAACACACCTACAGGACTCAGAGAAGTGACTGTAAAAAGCAGATCAGGGTAGCAAAGAGCACATACTATAAGGGGCTTCTGCTGGAAGCATCAGGTGACCCCAGGAAATTCTGGGCACATGCTAAATCATTCCTAGGCACAAAGAAAGCTCAACTGGCTGACAAAATGAACATTAAAGGAGTCAGCTGCAACAACCCTGAGGCCATTGCTGAAGCGTTCAATAAGCAATTCTCTGACCTGTCCAGCTATACATCTGTCTTCCTCCAGGGGCAGTCTATTTCTCCACCCCCTTAACCCCACCCTACACCATTTCACCCTCCTTTCTACTTTAAGGCGATATCCAAATCAGAAGTTCTGGGCCTGCTAAATACCATTTCAGACAACACCAGAGTAGGTTCAGATGGTATTGAACCCAAACTTCTTAAACTGGCCACATCATTTATTGCCCAGCCTTTAGCAAGGATCTTCACCCTCTCTCTTTGCAATGGAGTTGTCCCAGATATCTGGAAGATGACTAGAATCACACCGGTATATAAGAAAGGTGATAATAGGGAAATAACTAATTATCAACCGATAGCCATACTGTCAGTACTGTGCAAAATAATAGAAAAGTTAGTTTCACTCCAGGTCACTGAATACATGACTAATAATAACCTTCTCTCTCCTATTCAATATGGCTTTCGCAAAGGTCATAGTACCTCCATGGCATTGCTCCACCTCGTAAATGACACTCTCACAGCTATTGACAATGGCCACCTCTCGGGGGGCAGTTTTTATTGATCTTACAAAGGTGTTTGACCTTGTTGATCATTCTCTTCTTCTAGATAGTATCCTAGCCCTTGGTTTCTCTCCAACCACAGTGGACTTGTTCTGTAGCTATCTGTGTAATAGAACTCAGTTCATTAGATTCAACTCTGCTGTGTCCAGCCCAACAACCATTAATCTAGGTGTTCCCCAGGGATCAATACTAGGACCCATTCTCTTCTCTATTTTTATTAATCACATTGTGTCAAATATCCCTGATTGCTCAGCTATCCTGTACGTGGATGACCTGGTCTTATACTCTAGCAATACAAATGTACACCATATCAACCTGACCCTTACTGCTGCTTTTAAATCTGTTCAATCATGGCTTTTCCAAAACAAATGAATCCTTAAAGCTGATAAAACTATTTCAATGCTGTTAGGCTCTACATTCAAAATAAATAACAACAGGGACCTTTTTAAAGTCTCAGGTCAGGGTGGGAAAATTCTTGAATCAGTTCAATCATTTAAGTATCTAGGAATACTCCTTGATGAGAATCTTAACTTTGATAAGCAAATAACGACCACCTGTAAATCAGTAAATGCTAAAATTGGTGTAGCCTACAAAACCAGCTACATCCTTATGCAGGCAGCCAGACTAGCCATAGCCCATGGGATCTTACTCCCGTCCTTATCTTATGGGGTAGTCACCTATCTTAATGCATCCTCCACTCTCCTAAGGAAGTGGGATACAACTTATAACAGCATATGTAGTTATGCCTCAGCCTCTCCCAGGTCAAAACCCCACTGTCTGCTCTATACGGATCTGGACTGGCTGCCCCCATCAGATGCTCATGCTCTTGCTCTTGGCTCACTGACTGATAATGTCATTAGGACTGGCAACCCAGTCTCACTGGCCTCCTTGCTAACTCTGCTGCCCTCCTCGCATGGTCTTTGCTCATCTGATTAAGTGCTGCTGACAATACCAAGATGTAAATCTAACAAAGGTACGCAAGCCTTTTCTGACTCGGCAGCCAAGCTCTGGAACTCCCTGCCACTGGAGGTTCACCTAACCCCACATCATGCCCAGTTTACAAGAAAATATCATTCCTTCCTCTTTAGCCAGGTCTCCTGTGCCTGCTTCAGACCCCCTGGACTTGTCTATCGGACTCCCTCTCTCTCACTTCCCAAAAACTACTCTCTAGTTAGCCCACTTGGACAGCTTAATAAGCACTTATTATTTGTCTTCTTGTATCTGTTTCAAAATGCTCCTCATCCTCAGCTGTCTGCTGAAAGAGTGAGTACTAGTCGCGAGGTGTCTGCTGTCATTATGCCTATTCTGTCACATATTTGCCTGCAATCTGTGAAATATCTGTGTTACTGTTGATTCTAAAGTATGTATTCTGCTATCCTTACCTTTTATCAATCATGCCTGCAAATGTGGAATTCTTGATATTAGTCTATTGTATTCATGTTTGATGTTTCACTGAACTGCAAAATGTATGTATTTTTAATTTTCCCTGAATTGCAAAATGTCTGTAATTGATAAAAGTATGTATTCCCCAACTATTCCTACCCAATGTACCCTCTAGGGTTGTGCCTGAAAATAGCCATGCCTTGGCTATGGTGCTTACCTGGGTAACAAAAACTAAATAAATAAATAAACTTAGCTGTAGAGTCAAGCCACACAAAAGTGAAGGTACTGGACTTCAGGAGGGCTGATTTTGTCAAAATGGGAGAGTGCCTCAGAAAAGCACTAGTAAACAGGCAAGAAGGTGGGGTGGACCAACAATGGGGAAACATCAAAACTGCCATCATAGAGGCAACAAGCCTTTGTGTGAAACAAATAATCAAATCAAAATGAAAGAAAAACCACTATGGTTCTCAAAAGAAGTGGCGGGAAGGTAAGGAAAAGATAGTATTCAGGAAACATAAGGAACACAGAAGGAGCAGGACAGAGAACTGTACCAGTTAAAGCAGAAGGAAGTGGGGAAGGCAGTCAGAATAGCAAAGGCCCAAACTGAGGAAAAGATAGCCAACTCAGTTAAGAAGGGGGGTAAAACCTTTTATAGGTACATTAGGGAGCAAAGAAAGACAAAGGCAGGGATACTGAGGCTCAATAAAGAGGAAGGTGGTTGGGCAGAGAGCGACAGTGAAAAAGCAGGGATACCGAACGGACATTTCTGCTCAGTATTCACAATGGAAAAGCAGGGGGAGATACCTAATCCAGTCAATAGAAGCACTCTGGATAGGGGGGTTGATAGTCCTTTCACAGAAGAAAGGGTTCTGAAAGAACTCTTAAAACTAAAGGTGACTAAAGCAATGGGGCCTGATGGGATTCACCCCATAATTCTAAAAGGACTAAGGGAAGAAGTAGTAACACCACTGACTACCCTTTTTAATAAATCATGACAGGATGGTGTGGTACCTGAGGACTGGAGAAGAGCAGATGTGATTCCCCCTTCACAAAAGTGGGAGCAAGACAGAGGCAGGAAACTACAGACCTGTCAGTTTGACCTCAGTGGTAGGGAAAATGGTGGAATCACTTCTGAAGGAAAGAATTGTTGAGTACCTAGAGGCCAGTGGGGCACAGGACCCAAGGCAGCATGGTTTCACAGCAGGAAGGTCATGTCAAACAAATCTAATTGATTTCTTTGACTGGGTAACCAAAGTAGTAGACCAGAGAGGGGCTGTGGACATGGCCTACCTAGACTTTAGCAAGGCATTTGACACAGTCCTGCACAAAAGATTAATAAACAAATTAGCCAGCCTGGGAGTGGTCCCCTGGGTGGTAGCCTGGGTAAAACATTGGCTGAACAACAGGACAGAGCGAGTAGTAGTAAATGGAGTCCACAGTGAAGAAAGGAGGGTTACTAGTTGGGTACTGCAGGGTTCAGTACTGGGACCGGTCCTTTTCAATGTCTTTATAAGTGACATTGCAGAGGGACTGGAAGGGAAAGTATGTATTTTTGCAGATGACACAAAGATCTGCAACAGGGTTGATACACAAGGTGGGGTGGAAAGGATAAAAAGGGACTTGGCAAGGTTGTAGGAATGGTCAAATGGATGGCAGCTTAGATTCAACACAAAGAAGTGCAAAGTAATGCACCTGGGAAACAAAAACCAAGGGCAAGTGTACACAATGGGGGGGGGATACTGACAACAACAACAATTGAAAGGGACCTGGGCGTAGTCATATCAGATGACCTAAAGGTGGGCCAGCAATGTGAGAAGGCAGTAAGGAGGGCTGGGGGGATACTGGAATGCATAGGGAAAAGCATCACCAGTAGAAAACAGGAAGTTGTCCCTCTGTACAGACAGTTGGTAAGACCACATCTGGAGTACTGTGTACAGTTCTGGAGACCCCATCTCTGCAAAGACATATACAGGGTGGAGGCTGACCAGAGGAGGGTGACCAAAATGGTGCAGGGTCTGCACCAGAAGACATATGAAGACTAAAGGAACTTAAGATGTATAGCCTTGAGGAAAGGAGGGAGAAGGGGACATGATAGAAACTTTCAAATACCTCAAGGGAATCAACAAAGTTCAAGAAGGTATCATCTTTCAGAAAGAGAGTGCAAGAACAAGGAGGCACAATTTGAAGATAGAGGGGGGACGGCTCAGAGGTAATGTGAGGAAGTATTTCTTCACAGAGAGGGTTGTAGGTGCATGGAACAGCCTTCCTGAGGAGGTCATAGAGTTAAAATTAGTGGGGGAATTCAAGAATGCATGGGACAGGCATAAGGCAATTCTAGTGGGGGATAGGAGGAAGTAGGCTGTTGGTTAACTAGGATCTGCGGCTTATCCCTTAGGTAGGGAAATAGGCAGACTAGGTGGGTCAAGAGGTCCTTATCTGCCATCAAATTCTATGTTTTTATGTTTCTAGGGGACCAGAACCTCCCTGACATCGACTGTGAGATCCCAGCAGCAATATCAACTAGGAGCAGGGGGATTTTAGAAGCACTACAAGGGGTATTCCTGCAACAATTGGTAAAGGAGCCCACTAGTGGAGAAAACCTGTTGGACTTAGTCCTCACAAATGGGAACAGTGTGGAGGAGGTGGAGATGGGGGAACGGTTAGGCACAAGTGACCACAGGGCTGTAAGGTTCAGGGTTAAAACAGGGAGGGAAGTAAACAGGACAAGAACTAGGGTAATGGACTTCAAGAAAGCAGACTTTAACAGAATGAGGAGGATATTTGGGGAAGAAATGTCAGGGATGGTGAATATAAAGGATGATGGAGGAATTATGGGCAGCTATTAAGGGAGGGGTGCTGAAAGCCACTGAAATTTGCATCAAGAAGGTTAGGAAGAACAGAAGAAGGAGGAGACCTCTATGGTTTACAAGGGAGGTGGCAGGAGCAGTCAGGGAGAGGAAAAGGAGGTATAAGATGACACAAAGGGAGGAGGATAGGGAGGAATATAGAGAGAAGAGGAGGGAGGCAGGTCAGAAGATAAGGAGGGCTAAAGAGGTCTCTGAGGAGAAAACTGCAAAGCAGGCCAAGAGGGGAAATAAAACCTTTTTTAGATGCGTGGGAGAAAGATGGACTGCACAGCAGGAAATAATGAGATTGGGGGGAGGGAGGAATCAAAAAAGCAGAAGTATTAAATAGCAACTTCTATTCGATCTTCACAAAACAGGGTTAGGGTAGAGGACCAGAGCTGGAGGGGAAGGGAGGGGAATGCAGGGGAATAGATTCTAGAATGTTCACAATTGCTAGAGTAAGGGAAAAATTGGGCAGGTTAAAGGTGGATAAAGCAATGAGGCCAGACGGCTTGCATCCAAGGATACTCCATAAGCTGAGGGAGGAGCTGGCAGCACCTTTGACAAGACTGTTTAACTTGTCCATGGATACAGAGTGGGTGCCTGGGGACTGGAAGAGGGCAGAGGTGGTTGCACTACACAAGGAGGGAAGCAAGGAGGCAGCCCAAAACTTCCACCCTGTCAGTCTCACCTCGGTGATGGGAAAGGTAATGGAGACATTAATAAAAGAAAGGGTGGTAGACTACCTGGTGGCCAGTGGTATGCAGAATGAAAGGCAGTATGGCTTCATGAATGGGAAGTCATGTTAGACCAGCCTGATAGAGTTTTTCGATTGAGTGACACAGGTAGTGGACCAGGGAGGGGCAATGGACGTGGCTTATCTGGTCTTCTGTAAGGCCTTCAACACCGTCCTGCACAGAAGGCTAGTAAATAAGCTGGAGAGTTTAGGAGTGGGCCAGAAGGTAACTAGGTGGGTGGAAAACTGGTTGATGGGAAGGAGCCAAACAGTGGTGGTAAATGGGGTACCTTCCAGGGTAAAGGGGGTAATGAGTGGGGTGCCTCAGGGGTCCATACTGGGACCCCTACTTTTTATATTTATATCAGTGATCTAGCAGAAGGACTAGAGGGCAGGGTGTTCCTATTCATGAATGATACAAAGGTCTGCAATAGGGTGGGCACCCAAGGTGGAGTGGAGGCCATGAGGCAAGACCTGGAGAATCAGAAGAGGTGGTCGGAAACCTAGCAACTAAACTTCAATGCAAAAAGTGTGCGGTGATGCACCTGGGGTGGAAAAACATTCTAGCAGCTTATACCCTTGGAGGGAGGAAATCAAGGAAACAGAGCAGGAGAGGGATATGGGGATTATTATATCAAGCAATCTTAAGCTGGGGAACCAGCACAACAAGGTGATGGGAAAGGCAAATGGTATGTTGGTCTGCATTGGAAGGAGCATAACTAGCGGAAGGAGGAGGTGCTTATGCCACAGTACAAAACAATGGTGAGGCCCCCCCTTGAGTATGGAGTACAGTTCTGGAGACTGCACCTATGTAGGGACATTGAGGGGATGGAGAGGGTTCAGAGAAGAGCAACCAAGATGGTGCATAGGATGCGGGGAAAAACATGAACAGAGTTGGAAGGAGCTGAATCTATACCCACTAGATACTAGAAGAGAGAGTGAGGACATTATTGAAACTTTTAAGTATTTGAAGGGGAGCAATAAAGTGAAGGAGGGGAGCTTGCTCAAAAGGAAGGAGGGAGCTAGAACAAGGGGCATAGCCTCAGATTGGAAGGAGGGAAATACAGAGGCAATGTGAGGGGGAAGTTCTTCATAGAACAAGTGGAGGAGGCCTGGAACAGGCTACCAGAGGAGGTGGTGGGATTCAAAATGGTGGGGGATTCAAGAGGGCATGGGGTAGACATATGGGGTTGGGAGGAGGGGGGGACGTTCTGAGCCAGTAAAAGGGGGGAGGGGTGGATATAAGAGGAGACTAGATGGGCTGATGTGGTCCTTTACTGCCATCAAATTTCTGTGAATCTGTGACTTGGGTAGGACTTTGAAATGCCACTGGCACTGCCTGTCAAATTACATGCTGGTGTATGTACACTGAGACACTGACACATATATTATCATTTTTTATTAGTTTTCAGTAAAGGGCTATGCATGTTATAGAGCTATAATTTGTTCAAGAAACTGTAATAAGTCAAGTCAGGATCGAACTGTGGACAGAATAGTGCTTAATTTGTGACTACTGGTTAAGCTGTGTGCATTGATTGTAAAATCTGGTTTCATCGTGACTAACTTTATGAGCTTGATTTCTCTGGTTAGGCAGATGGTGACAATTCATTTATATGAAGAATTCTTTGCCACAGTACATTAATATTATGAAATTTTAAATCACGTAAAATGGACAAAACTGTTTGGTATAATGCAAGTGAAGCAGACATGACAAGATAATTGGCGACTTTAGGTTGTATAAAATTGAAAAAATTAACTCGCTTTCTGCATATGATAGACATTGTCACTTCTTCTGATCAGCCTTTTATGAATAACAATGACATGAAGGCAACTCCTTAATGGTATCCATATTTATGTGTGTGCTCCATAAATGTGTATACATATGTAGCTGGGGAAGTGCATGGCCCTCTGGCCCCTGTGTTTACATTTGTAGGGCAAGGTTGATGAAATTGTCAGCATAGCCATGTTATTACCCAAGCTGATGTACCCTGTACAGAACATTTTCAAATCCCAGCCGAAATGTAAGCCTGCTCAACAGCAATGCCATTCCATGCAACAGGTGTGAAAACATATTTTGGCCAGGATTTGAAAAATGACAGCTGTGACATACGTTTGGTGGGGTAATTACAAGTGTATGTTGAAAATATGGTGGCAAAATATTTAACATTTGCTGAGTTATGAGCTTCTGTAGTGAAATTGTAAAGAAACGGTTATAGAGCAGACATTTTTTGACATTTTGACCCCAAATTTTCAACATGGCCTTTTGAGGACTCCATCTCATGAACATTATGACTGTCATTACACAAGTTCTGCTGAAAAGCAACCACAAAATTACCTTTTGGGCAGAAGATGCATACTGACAGTCATATTGTTCATGATGTGGGGTCCCCAAAGGGCTATGTTGAAAAATTGGGATCAAAATCTCAAAAATGGCAAAGTTATGCATTAAAGTTGAAAGCCCTATTGAAATACATTGAACTGCATTTGCCTTTGTTTCTCATATTGCAGTAGTCAGTTCCAGCAGAAAGAAGTGTCTTCGATCGGGAAACCAGATCTTGAACCTGGGACCTCTTCATGTGAGTGAGGGTGTACGGAGGTGTCAAGTGGAGTGTGGGGAGGTGGATGCACAGTGGGAGGTTGGTTGCATCAGGGATCGGGGATCGGGGAGGAAGGGAGGGCCACTAGGCCTTCAGGAAATCTTAATAACTATAAACAGTAAGAATATTGGGGTTCGGGGAGGGAGGGTCACCAGACCACCAGGAAATCTTAATAATTATAAATAATTAGAATGTCAGGGATTGTGGAAGGAGGGCCACCAGACCACCAGGAAAATATAACATCGTGGATGGGGGGGTTACATATTGCAATGTGGGAGGGCATCAGGGATCAGGGAGGAAGGGCCACTAGACCACCAGGTAATTCTTTTTTTTATATAGCTTTTTGTTACCCTGTTACCCCATGCACCATACTTGGCAATGGTGGAGTCATGGTATTTCTGATTTTCTCCATGTTACCCAAGACCCCAGATCATGATCATGTGTGGAGCTGTGCATGAGCTCTGTAGATCTGGTAATGGCCCCTTCCTCCTTCTTGGCCTAATGCCAGGTTCCCCCTTTGACTTGGCACTTTCACCTAGCCTCCACCGGGTGGCAGCCAAGAGCTGGGGAAACTCCATGTCCCTCCCCAGTGAGAAGAGCTGTCTTTCAGCTGCTCAATCTGACTCCTTGCCCTCCCACTGGCTGACCCCTGGTGGCCCGAGCTCGCTTCCAAACTCGTGTCGCTGGCATGGTGCGAGGTGTGGTGTGTAGTGCTTCAACCCTCAGTGCCACTGGACCAAACACCACCAGGTAATTCTAATCATGAAAATAAGTAGTATACTGTGCAGCAACCTCTGTGTTCCCCAGGTGGCAATGTGCAGCTGCACATTGAGGCAGAAGATTGATCTTTTGCAAAACATCCGAAGCCCTTTTCTCAATTTGCAGAAAAACGGTGGTTGTCTCATGACAGCAAGTGCCACAATTTGTGGCAAAATAAGGGCTCCAATAAAATAAGCAAAATTCTGGGAAGTATTTTAAAAAGCTAACCCAAGAATCCAATTCCTTGAGCCCCGAATAGGTAAACACAATTCTTGATATTTATTAAAACTCAATATTTTTTTTAAATATTTCAGTTCTTTTGCTTTGCTAGCTGCAAACAAGATGGTGGCAGCATGAAAGAGCATTCCTTATTTGCAAAAGATAATTACACTTTTGCAATTATGAAATACACTTTCGCACTGCACATCTAACGTTTTCCATAGGAAATAATGGGAAACTTTGAAATTTAATAACTGTTGAATGGATTAATATTTTTTCCCCAAACATTCAAAAGGCATATCTGTGACCCAAGCCTTATATATCCTAAAAATGTCAGATCAGATACCCAAGTGGTTTCTGAGTCAGGTCTTACTGACAAAATCAAATGAAATATAATGGCGTTAAAATACAGACATAAGATAAAAACATCACATACACAGGTTATAAATACCCTTTGGGCTGAGACAAACAATATAACAGATTGTTTATTATTGTTGAAAAGGTTATTTGAATATCTAACTTGTCATTTAAAGTGGTCAAGGGTGTTCACTCCTGTGCCATTTGCTTTCCCCCCGAGGTCAACCCCCCCCCCAAGAACCACATTTATTTTATGGGCAATTTATACCAAGGGATTATTCTTTTTTAAATGGCCAGCATTTCCACAGCTATGCAGCTGCTGCTCTAGTACTCTGTTTTGTTCTGTGCTACTAATCATATCCTGCCTCTGAACTGATTGCCTCTCTTTTTCCATTGGGTTATTTCTGACCAGAGTTTGTCATTGATTTCCTTGCCTCCTTTTAAAAAAAAAATGTATTTTTGGGAGATACAGATTCCTCTAATCATAGCTTTAAAAGCATCCCGTAGAGCTGAACTAGATTCTCGTTCAGTACAGTTGTAATACCAATACTCTAGTATTGCAGTTTGAATTTTGTTTATGAAATCTTGATTGGTGAGTAACTCATTATTAAAGGACCATGTTTAAATATGGGGTTTGGGGTTCTGCGCTAACTCTTTTTGTAATTACACAAGAGCATGGTCAGATAATAATAGTGTGTGTACTTTTACATTTTATACTTTTGAAAAAAAAATTGTTTTATATGAAAATATAATACAATTTTGTAATTTTTTTAACATGGTATGTGAATTTTTTAACAGTGGGGTTCTGTACCCTCCAAGGATCTATTAAATTATTCTCTTCCAAAAATGAGTTTAACCCTTTAACTACTGGGCACTTTTACTACTTTTTACCCCCTGCTGCTGGCGATTTTGCTGAAATTTGCACCTAAAAGTACAGCCTTATAATTTTTTTTGTGTATGAGATAACCTAATTAAATTTTCTGTGTATGATGTTAGGGGCAATAGCTACACCCAGTACTAATTTTGTTTTTCCATTGTTAATGATAAGTGAATAACTTAATCTTGCATATTTCATTTTAAATAAAGTGATTTTCGAAAATGTTTTTTTTTTTTGTGTCCTATTCATAATTCATGAGTCACAGTTTGATAATAAAAGCTCACAGGAGGTCACATAAAGATTTATTTAATAGTCTGTATGCTATTTAAAGAAATTAGAGAAACATTTCCCTGATATTTATTTTTGCCCCAACTGCATCTCTGTAGTGTATGCATTTACGGAAAAAATCAGGCAAATTTTGGAATGGTGTCATATGCTGAAACAGCACTGGAAGAGGCAAGGGCAGAGGCAAGCAAAACAATGAAAAAAGCAAGGCAAGTGTGTGTTGTAGGTGTGGACTGCTGTAAGGGTGGTAAAGGCACTGAATATGATAATAATGCCAATAAAATTACTTTTTTTACTGTCCTGAACTGTAATTTTTTTGTATTACTCTGAAGTTGAAGATGATTCTTTGTGGGATCCCATAATCCTTTACTGTGTGGAATAATTGGAGACACCTTCCAACACAAAATAGAACATTTCAGTCAGGACAGTAGTAGCGACTTTCAGATGCCCCACCATGTGATCCTCTCTTACGTTTAGATCCACTGGCTGTCAAGGCATGTGAGGTCTTGGCAGAGCAAACCCTGCAAAGTCTGGCAGGGTTCTTCTTTTTTGGTGTGGGAGGGATTTCAGCAGGAAAGTGTCTGTCAGTAAGGCATACCTCAGTCTCTGCACTTGATACATGTCCTACCTTTGCAGTAGCATTACACAGGTAAGCTTTTGCAAGCTGTTCTATGAGCTTAGCAACACACTGATAGTGAGTGCCTTTATCACCCTTATGCTGGTAGATCACAAATGAGCTGAAAACTGAGATATCCACTAAGTGGAAAAACATTTGTTTGTACCATTTTCTTGTTTTTCTGACACATTCATAATTTTTGAGTATCTGGTCACTAAGATCCATTCCTCCCATCTTACTATTGTACTGCAGTACAGAATCAGGTTTGATCTTTGGGGCTCCATCATGCTTGTTACCACACAACACCATGCCCCCCTTATGCACAGTGATCAACATGTGTACGGTCTGTGTTTTCTTGGGCCTTGCACGCCACATGATGGCTCTAATTTTTGGGACAGTCATCAGCGAGAGAAATACTATCTCCTACATCCAGCTGTGCCTCTTGAAACTGTTGTGGCAGTATTAATTGGGCTTTGTTGACAGTTCCACAGAACTCGGTTTTTAGGTCCTGTAAGTGTTTAATAAGCTTACGGCTAGAGTAGAACCTGTCCGTGAACAATATATATACCCCTAACCAGCAAGTTCTCCCAATAACTTGATTACAATGCCATGTGTTGTTTGCCCTGTCATTGTAGTTGATGCAGTATTCCTGACCTCTGCTGTTACATCAAGATTATTAAAGATAGTGGATGAGCATTCAGTTCAAAATTGTCTACATTAGTGTGTGTGATGGTCTGGTCAACTGTGACATCTTGTACATTGTTGCCGGTGTACACCATGAAATTCCAAACATACCCTCCCATCCCACCATTATCTGAGTAGCTTTCACACAATTCATATGTTTTTATGCCAAATCTTGACCATTTCAAGGACATATATTGTTTGAATCCTAGACGGCCATTGAACGATAGAAGTGATTCATCAATGCTAATGTATTGGTCAGGGGTATATGCTGTTATAAACTTGTTCTGTAAGAAATTTAATACACTCCATATTTTTCTTAGCTTGTCAGCGATTCCATGCATATATCATTATCCACAAAATGTAGGAATTTTAGTGTGTTCAAGAACCTGTCCCTGCTCATGAGTGAGTGCACAAGAGGTATGGAGAGGAATGGGTTAGTGGACCAGTAATTGGATAGTTGTGTTTTTTCATCAGCCCAGTCAACAAGAAAATACTAAGGAATACATACATCTCAGAATGACTGATTGATTTCCAAGAAGAAGGAGGAGAGAATTCAGACTAACTTTCATTCATCAGAAATTGTTCGGCATGTTGGTTTGTTTCTGTACAAATTAAATGTATAATGCCATCATTACCCTCAACGTCTGTCTCTGAGAAGAATATCTTAAAACACTCCAGTGGTGTAGGGTTATCAGACAAAGGGACATTAATACCTGGTGATCCTGTGAACTCAAAAGGTTCTACCTGCTGTTCACTTTCATGCCACATAATTTCAGCCGCACCTCTCTGATTAGCCCCAGCAGTATTTGTAGTTAAATTTCTCTGGGCCTGTCCACTGCCTCTTTCTTGTCCTCTTCCTCTCCCTCAGATACTTATTGTACCCCTAGTCTTGTTTCCTGCTACCTCATCCCTCCTCTTTACTGAGATGGACTCTTCTACATTTGTGGAGTCCTGTACCCATTCACTCTCTGAGCTTTCTTCATTGTAACTGTCTGTGCTTTATTTCCTAACAGTTTGCATATTAATATCTAAAAATGTTACTTCTAATGTTTCCTTTGTTGCCATTTGCTGTGCTTTGGTAGACATTGATGGACAACTGTTAAGTGCAATTTGTTGATCTATGCCACATACTTTGCCTCACCCTCTTACATTGTTTTGACTGCCTTGTCCCCTGCCACTTTCAGTACTGCTCAAATGTTTAGTTAGCCTGCCTCTGCCTCTACTTCTTACAGCTGGGTTTGTTTTGTCATCTTTATTGTGCCTGCCTTGACATGTTGCACTTTCTGCAACATTATCATTATTTCCCCTGCCTTTCCTTCTTCCACTTCTAACAACTGTGTTATTTTTGCATACCCTGCCTCATCCTCTTACATTTGGCATGCCTTGTCCTTTTAAATTTTTGCTGCATTCATTGGCCCTGCCTAGTCCAATTGTGCAGTTCTCTGGTAATTCAGGTTCAGTGTCTGAATCTGATGAGCATGACTCTGAGTCACTGCTTGTGACCCAAGCGAAGTCACTGTCTGCAAATATTTCATCTAACGTATGACTCACAGTGAACCTTTTTCTTGACATGGCAGACTCAGTTTTACATGGAGTTTTCCAAGAATTGAGATAGACTACAAATGAACAGTGTTGCTGACTCAACCAAGTGCTTTAGCTGAGAGACAGTAAAGTACCACTAACAGCTTAGTCAGCTGAGATTCATCACCAGATGCATGAGATAGTAGGAATGGGGGACTGTTCAATATATATTGATTAGCTTACAGCAAAAAATGAAACAACTGGATAGATGTTTGCTACATGACCCAATTTATTTCATATAGTTAGGGACAGTTTTTCCAAGTGATTTTATACAACTCGTGACAGTTTTTCCTGTCACAAATTCAAGCTGTAAATGGTGCTGAGTCTGCTGGCTTATACCAACAAGATAAACACCAGACTAGATATTATTTATTTGCTCTGAGTGACTTTCTAAACATAGGGACAGTTTCCCCTGTCAGAAATACAATCTGTAAATAGTGCTGTGACTGTTGGCTTATGCCAATAAGACAAACACCAGACTAGATATTATTTATTTACTCCAACTGACTTTCTAAAAATAGGGACAGTTTTCCCTGTCAGAAATACAATCTGTAAATAGTGCTGTGTCTGTTGGCTTATGCCAACTAGATAAACACCAGACTAGATATTATTTATTTGTTCCAAGTGACTTTCTAAAAATAGGGACAGTTTTCTCTGTCAGAAATAAAATCTGCAAATAGTGCTGTGTCTACTGGCTTATGCCAGTGTAATGCCCCAAAGTTGGGGCATCCCAGAAAAACTAGACTCGATAAATAAACTAGGGGGTTATACGTGCTCAGGGTGCCTGCTGTAGGTGTAGGCAGCAGGGTACAACGATAAGGGGCCCCTTAAAGTAAAGATTCCCCTCCTTATAAAGGAAAACTGTAAAATAATCTAGAAAAGTGCCTTGTGTGCTAAAAACCTAGTCAAAAAGCAGATTTAATTGCAGCACATGTCACAATGGCTTGGATGGAATGCTGTGCTGAGCTGCTTATGCACAACATTCCAGTCCAAACACTCTAGAACCTGAGGGCTTGTTTTTAAAAGTTTAACAGTTTTTCGGGAAGTTCCTGCTGGCTGTGGAGCAGACAGGACGCAGATGGTTAAGGGGAACCAGTAGAGAGCTTAACTGGTGGTTGAAGCTGTTCCCTGAGGGCCTGTCTGTGTGCCTGTTCTGGCTCCAGCCAGTGAAGATTCCTCAAGAGCTCTGTTTTGGTCTGCGGTGCCATCGGGGCACCAGAAGAAAGTGACCATCCATTTGCCGCAGTTTGGGCTATGTAGCCCGGTCGGTTTATTGTTTTAACCCCCCCTCGTGTGTTATTAGTTTAATTTTCGGTTCCCCATCGGCAGCCCTGCCAGCCGCATCGCACCGCTCGTTCTGTCAGCTGTCTTAGGCCCCCGGTCATCCCCCTAGCTGCCTGCACATTCCCTCCCACTGCCAGCATCCCTCCCACCTCCCGACAGCACAGCAACCCTCCAGAGGACGGCGGAGCAGTGAGTCGGCGGCAGCACTTGAAACGTGCTGACCGCCTGTAAAGGGAGATTGTTTTTTATTTAAGAAGCACACAGAAGGCACTTAGAAGAGCGGCTGAGTGCCACAAGGGAAAGCGGGTCATCAGGACCCGAAATTAATTATGCAGAGGGGAGACGGGACATAGCGACGCCCAGGGGAGGGGCCAGGGTCTCAAGGCCAAGCAAAGGCCTATCAACATTCATTGGGGGTGGGATTAAAGGCAGCAACCTGCTGAATGAGCGACAACAGCTCTCGGGGAGCCTGAGAAATTAAAGGGGCCCTGCCACTCTTGGCCATTTCTAGATTTAAAGGGGCAATCCAGGCCCAATTTCAGAGAGGGCTCCAGGCCCATTTCAGGGAAGGCTACCAGGCCCAATTTCAAAGAGAGCACCAGGCCCATTTCAGGGAAGGCCACCAGGCCCATTTCAGAGAGGGCACCAGGCCCAATATAAAGTGGGGCTATCCAGGCCCACTGTATTTAGGGCATCTGGCCCAAGTCTTGGTAGGGTGTCAGGCTCAAGGTAAATGTAGGGCATTAGGCCCGAGGTAAAGCAGGGTTTGTAGGAGGCCCTGGCCTAGTGTAATAGGGCAAGCCAGCCTAGTGGTATTAAAGGGAGGACCTGGCCTAGTGTAATAGGGCAAGCCAGCCTAGTGGTACCAAAGGAGGCCCCGGCCTAGTGTAAAAGGGCAAGCCAGCCTAGTGGTACTAAAGGAGGCCCCGGCCTAGTGTAATCGGGCAAGCCGCCTAGTGGTACTAAAGGCTTCCTTAGCCAAAACGTTCAGGGGTAGCCAGATCCTATTCAGGAAGACCCTACATTTAGGGAAAGGGGTTTATCCAAGAGTACTCAGTTCACCTATACTGTGAAGCTGCTGTAACAACTGTACTGCTTATCCAATGGTTACTGCTAAAATACCTGGAAGACTGTGAACTTGCTAGGAAGCACCAGGACTGTGTTGTATTGGATTGTGGCTATCTATCCCTAAGTACCTGAACTATTGCTCTAAGTACCTGAACTATTGCTCTAAGTACCTGAACTATTGCCCTAAGTATCTGAACTATGCCCCTGGTTGTCTGAAATGTTGCTCTAAGTACCTGAACTATTGCCCTAAGCATCTGAACTATTGCCCTAAGTACCTGAACTATTGCCCTAAGTATCTGAACTATGCCCCTGGTTGTCTGATATGTTGCTCTAAGTACCTGAACTATTGCCCTAAGCATCTGAACTATTGCTCTAAGCACCTGGACATTGGCCCCCACCAGTAATAATTACCCCTAAATTTATAATTTGCCCTTCCCCTGGCAAATTATTGTATTATTCCACAGTTCTCTGGGCATCTTTCAGTTATATGGTTACTACTGTATGAAGACAGTCTCAATCTTCTACCACACTGCAGTCCCATAGTGTGGTCTGTAATACTACGTACTCAGAATCAGTCTCTACTCAGAAGAAGACGTCTTCTCAGCATTCTTCACTCCTGTGTGATCATCCATCCGCTCATCACGTCCGTCTGTGTTGTCCGCTGAAATCAAGTCCGTCGCCAGTTGTACAAGTCGTACCTGTCGTTTCTTGTTTTTCACAGCTCAAAAGTATGTCCGCCAAAACATACCATGACAGCCGTGCCAGTGTCATTCCATATGATTCCTGTTCCAGATGTCCTGAAGTTGTTCACCCTCTACAGAAGAGTGTGCTCATCCTGGAGAACCTGGTCTGTGCCCTTCCTGGTCATTTGCCAAAAATCAAGTCCGTCGAAGCCCAGTACGGGACGCATCCGCTGTTTCTTTATTTTTGTGTTAGTTCCTGATCCTAGGATTGCAGAATCAATCATCATCTCTTCAGATTCTTCTGGTTTCTGGTCCTGTCAGAATTCCTTCTGAGTTTAGCTGGCCCTTGGAGTGCCGCAGCATTAGTCTGGTCGTGGTAGTCCTCCACTGGATTCGTTGCCATGCAGGTCCTGATCTCTCTTCACCCTTGGCAACCCTGGAAGTGGGTTTTGGCAGAGAAACCATTTGTTTTCAGTGGGTTATTTCAGGAACCAGTTGCTCTGGTTCTTCATTCTGGCAGCGTTGGAGAGAGTGGGCTTTTGCCGAAGAAACATATGATCTGTTTACCAAACCTCTCACCACCTCAGTGGCCTTAACTAGGTCCTTGCGGGAATTGTGATTAGGGTTCTACAGTTCTGTTTTACTTCCCTTGTAGCTACCAATGAAGAACGATGGTGTACATGAAGATGCCGGATCCCTGGACTCTTGTAATATCTAGACTCTGATGGAAATGTGTGGTGATAATTACCTAATACAGTTCTGAGTGGCTTATGTCATCTGATCCTCACCTAAGAGTATCGAAGTGTAGAATAATTTCAGAATAAGAGTGGCAGTAGGCCTATAGTCTATTCTTGTGGTAATAATCTTAGTGGTCGTAGATAAAGTATTTCTCTATTTACTGCCCTATTGTTCTCAGGCAACCCCTCCTTCCTCTTGTGACTGTGTCTCTCTACCCTTGGTACAAAATAAATGCCCTATGGGCATTGAAGCACTAGGTCGACTCCTGCCTCTCCTTGTCTGGGTAACAGTTATCCTATCCACATAATTCGGACCTTGGTGCCTCACTCATCTCTTTTCACCACCTTTAGAGTAGAGTACTTCACAGAGCTCCTCTAGACCATCACATAATAAAATTTATTGGCGTAGTCAGCAGGATAGAGATAATTATTTATCCGAGGAGTCCAAAGTTGGAGTTGCTTAGTAAGAAGCACAAATGGAGCCAGGGTGTAGTAGTGGATTGTCTGTGGGAGATAGAGAGTCAGCTTGAGGAGACCAAGATGGACCTCGAGGGAATATACCACCATCTCCACTAACCATGCTGTATTACTTTGGAGCACCATGGCTTCCACAGTTTTCCAGAAAAAAAGATGGGAATGGAACCAGCAACCTAGGGGAATTCCATTCAAAGATGCAGGCAATGTTTCAGCTGTATCAGATCCCCGAGCAACAGAAGGTCAAAATTTTAATCGGGCAACTAAAAGGAGCTGCCCACCGAGAGGTCCAATCCTGGCCGAATGGAGTGAAAGCCACAGCGGACCAGATACTCCAGAAGCTACAGCAAATCTTTGATGCTAGGACCGTGTCTGACCTCAAAATGAAGTTCTTTTCTCACACCCAGAAGTCCCAAGAGACCCTGAGGGAGTTTGCACTGAGTCTGCAGGAGCTATTGTGAGCTATAGAGAGGGTAGACATGGCAGAGGTCCAAGATGCAGATCGAGTGCTAGTAGAAAAATTTGCTGAAGGAGTGCAAAGTGAGGCCCTGAGGAGAGAGCTACGCAAGCTGCACTTGCAAAACCCTGAAGTCAACTTCCTGGATTTTAAGGAGAAAGCCATTTAAATATTTGGTTCAGGACATTTCAGAGAGAAGGCTCCAGTATATCCCCAAATGGCAAACTCTATGGGAACTCAATGGCCGGCCTACACTACAAAAGGATGGAAAGAAGACAATTCTTGGCAATCAAGACTCCAGCCAGAGGAAATGTCATTACAAAGACTGGAACCTGGAAGAGAAGCTGTTGCCTATGCAAGCTGTCATTCAGAACATGAACAGATGCGTGGACCAAGGATACAGACACCGATCTGTTCTGTGCAGACCAGCGCTAGTCAACACTCAAAGTTGACCGAGCAGATTGCCATCCTGACCAACCAGATGGCAGAGATGTGTAAGGAAATGCAAAGCTGGAAAGAAGGTTGGAAGAATGAGAGATGCTTTAATCCATCAGGGAAAGAAAGGAGAATGACCAAATGAACCATTCGAGAAGGAGTGAAGGGAGGCACTCCACAGATCAGTTTGATGGCCAAGGAAGGCCCATATGTCACCGGTGTGGTGTTAGTGGCCATATAGAAAGAAGATGAGGTCAGCCAGTAAATAACACCCTGAACTAAACAGAAATTCTTCAGGGATGAGGACCGACCCTCGAAGAGCAGATGATCAGGTCCAGCAGTTCCATTAGAGCAGTCGTGTTTCATTGGTAGAAGTCCGATGATACCAGTCAAGAGCAATGGCATTGAGCTTATAGCATTGTTAGACACCGGATCGCAGGTTACTACATTGCAAGGATGAGAGTTCTGAAGATACTGGACATCTAATGATCTGAAGCCACCTCCTAGATCATGGGTAAAGTTAATAGCGAGCAACGGTGATGAAGTACTGTATTTAGGATATCTAGAAGCCGATGTACAGCTAGGAAAGAACATCCAATACAACACAGGCATCATTGTGAATGACCTCGAAAGTGATCAACTGCCACCACTAATTCTGGGGATGAATGTTCTACAAAATTGCTTTGATGAACTAGTGAGCATTCTCCAACAACAAGCCAAACACGTACCCCGAGTGGAGAAACATGCCCTGCAACAAACTATCTATAACTTGCAATGCCATCAATGGTTCGCTAATACTGAGGGTGAAATTGGTAAAGTAAGAGTGACAGATGCTAGACCAGTAACATTGAAGCCAGGCACCGAAACCACCCTTTGGTGCAAAGCAAAGGTGGGCCCGAGGGGTCAAGATTATGATGCTCTAGTGGAACCTTACCCTATGAACAAGGAAGAACCGATAATAGTGGCTCGGAGTGTAGCTACTATAATCAGAGGTCAGATACCAGTCCGAGTGTTGAATTACGGGACTCACGATGTACACTGTACTGAAACCAGCCAGTTGCCCAGATCCACACGGTGTGCTTGCAAGACATTATCAAAGCTGGGGAAGAGGTAGAGAAAGCACCTGAAGGAGGGATAGAAAGCAACCAGATACTAGAAAGGACTACAGAGATTAAGGTAGGCAATCCGAAGACCACCGTTAAGCAAACAGCTGATGTTTTGAAAGTGGTTTTACGCCAGAAGGAAGCTTTTAGCCAACACCCCTTAGATTTTGGGTTAGCTCATGGGGTACAACATCACATCAGTACCCATGGACATCCGTCTATCAGAGAACGATTTAGACCTATCCCACCAGCCATGTACCAGCAAGGAAAAGAAATGATTAAAGAAATGAAAGAGGCTGATGTGATCAAGGAAAGTCATCGCCCATGAGCAGCGCCAATTCCCCTGGTAAAGAAGAAGGATAGTAAGATCCGATTCTGTGTGGATTACCGCAAAGTAAATGCCATTACCCATAAGGATGTGTATCCTTTGCCTCAGATAGAAGATTCTCTCAAGGCTCTCCAATCAGCAGCCATATTCTCCACTCTGGATTTAACCAGCGGATATTGGCAAGTTCCTATGGCACCGAAGGATCAAGAGAAAACAGCCTTTATTACCCCCATGGGTCTCTTTGAATTCACCAGGATGCCTTTTGGATTGTGTAATGCACCGGGAACTTTTCAAAGACTAGTTGAACATTGTCTTGGAAGCCAGAATTTTGATACCCTGTTGTTATATCTAGATGATATCATTGTATATTCAAAGACTCATGAAGATCATTTGCGTCACTTGGACAAAGTGTTCCAAAGATTGATCCAATATGGTCTTAAAATAAAACCCTCTAAATGTTATCTGTTGCAGACTAAAGTGAGTTATCTGGGACATATAGTCTCCACGGATGGAGTGACACCAGACCCAGAGAAGATTGAAGCAGTAAAGAAATGGCCTGTTCCAACTACCATTAGAGAGGTCCAAAAATTCTTGGGATTTGTGGGATATTATCGGAGATTTATCAAGAACTTCTCCAAAATTGCTGTGCCATTACACAAACTTTTAAGAGGATCAGCAGAAAGTCGAGTCCCAAAGAATCATCTGGTTACATGGGGTACTGAACAACAAGAGGCATTCGATCAATTAAAAAAGATACTAACTGAGGCTCCTATATTGGCGTATCCAGATTATGCAAAACCTTTTCTGTTGCATACCAATGCCAGTAACAAAGGGTTGGGCGTGGTACTCACACAAGAACAGAATGTTTTAGAAAGAGTAATAGCCTACACAAGCAGAGGATTAAGAGGCTCTGAGTGGAACAATGCCCACTATAATTCTTTCAAACTTGAATTTTTAGTGCTAGTCTGGGCTATCACCGAGAAATTCCAACAATATTTAGCTGCCACCCCTTTCACGGTTTTCACAGATAATAATCCTTTGGCACACTTAAATACTGTGAAGCTGGAAGCCCTCGAGCAGAGGTGGGCCTCTCGACTTGTGAATTACCAATTCTCCTTAAAATATAGCTCTGGTAAAGCTAATGCGAATGCTGACGCCTTGTCCCGGATGCCTGGACAAGCAGAATCAAAAATAGATGATACCCTGCTGGAAAACATAGAAATGCCACCTTTTCTGCAGGTACAAGCTGAGACTGTACAAGCATGTTGTCAAATTGCTCCCAAATCTAAAGTGGAAAGTTAACCAGAAGTGGATAACATGATTGCGAACCAAAAGAATCTATGGGTGAAATTACAGAGCCAAGACCCGATAGTTCTCCAAGTAAAAGCTCTAGTTGCTGCACAGAAACGCATGACCCAAAAAGAAAGAAAGAAGCTGAACATAGAAGTGATGAAACTTTGGAGACACAGAACTTGTCTGACCATAGAAGATTGTCATTTGGATAAGAAAAGTAGAGATTCTACCACACATAGAATTGACTCAGATCATAGTTCCAAAGACCAGTGCTTCCGTAGTGTTAGAGGCGTAATATGATAATTCAGGACATTTTGGTCACGAAAAAACTGAAGCTATTATCAGAAGGAGATTTTACTGGATCGGAATGCGAAACGATATAATAAAATGGTGTGAGGAATGTCCAGCAGGTAACTTAAAGTGTAAGGAGAAGGTGAATCAGAGAGCTCCTCTCCATCCAATAGTTAGTAATGCACCATTGGAACTAGTTGCTCTTGATCATTTGAAGTTAGACCCTAGCACAAATGGACATATCTATATCCTCACTATGGTTGATCACTTTTCCAAGTTCGTGGTTACAAGCACAGTAAAAGACCTATCTGCTCGAACTACTGCTGAGACCTTCATGAGATGTTTTGTACGACCTTACGGATATCCTACAAAAATCCTCACAGATCAAGGAACGTCTTTCGAATCCCAACTATTTCATGAACTTTGCACCCTGTATAGAAGCCATAAGTTAAAAACCACTGCTTACCATCCCCAAGGTAATGGACTTTGCGAAAGAACAAATCAGACTCTGCTGGAGATGTTGCGAGCTCTACCAGAATATAAATGTCCCTTCTGGCCAGCTTTACTTTCCGAGCTCACATACCTTTATAATAATACTATTCATTGCTCCACAGGTTATACACCTCATTATTTGATGTTTGGATGACACGGAAGACTTCTGATGAACTTAGTGCTGGAAGTACCACAAGAAGAAACTAAAGTAAAGAAGCCAGTTACAAATTGGGTCCAGGAACATTATCAACGTTTGCAGGAAGCTGGACAAATTGTCGGTAGACACATGGAGCAAGTACGGCAAAAGCAAAAGCAAAAAGCAAATTATGATATCAAGGCCAAGGCTACACCTTTACTTGTTGGAGAAAGAGTAATGTTGAAGAAGACATAAAAATGCAGCAAACTGTCTTTAAAGTGGGAACCAGAACCTTATTGTATTATTGAGATACCTTATCCCGAACTACCGGTATACAAGATCCAACAGGAATTAGGACATGGTACCAAGATTGTTCATTGGAATCTCCTAAAAGCTTGCACTTTCAGAGACGCTGTGCTCATTAAGGATCAGGACAGTCCTACGCCAAAAGAGATGCAGGAGTCCACAAAAGACAAAATGTGGGAACTAGAATCGCCAACCCGTTGGTGTACAGAGCCTTGGACCCATACTTCGTATATGCATTCCCATGACCATTCAAATTGTGTACCAGTGATAGCTCCAGAAATACCGGATTTCCTGGAAAGAGAACGTATTGTTCAAGAACCTGTCAATTTCCAACCCCGCAGATCCCAAAGATCGAACGCAGGTATCCCTCCTAGAAGGTATATAACAGAAGCTTCTCAACTCATGCCATTTTACAACAGGTAGATCTAATCCAAGTAATTCCCCAGACACAGTCACTTTAGGGTAAAACTTCAAAAATTTACAGTATAGTAGATGTTTTAAGAATATTTTAGAGAATTTAAGAGTGTTTTATTAACATAAGACTTCATAGAGTGTTAAGTAAGATTTTAGAGGTTGTTAAGATGATATATTTTATAAAGTGTTAAGGGAATACATGGGGACATGTATTTTTAGGTGGACCTGAATCTGCAATGCCCCAAAGTTGGGGCATCCAAGAAAAACTAGAATTGATAAATAAACTAGGGGTTTACAGGTGCTCAGGGTGCCTGCTGTATGTGTAGGCAGCAGGGTACAATGATAAGGGGCCCCTAAAAGTAAAGATTCCCCTCCTTATAAAGGAAAACTGTAAAATGATATAGAAAAGTGCCTTGTGCGCTAAAAACCTGGTCAAAAAGCAGATTTAATTGCAGCACATGTCACAATGGCTTGGATGGAATGCTGTGCTGAGCTGCTCATGCACAGCATTCCAGTCCAAACACTCTAGAACCTGAGGGTTTGTTTTTAAAAGTTTAACAGTTTTTTGGAAGTTCCTGCTGGCTGTGGAGCAGAGAGGATGCAGCTGGTTAAGGGGAACCAGTAGAGAGCTTATCTGGTGGTTGAAACTGTTCTAGTCTGTGTGCCCGCTCTGGCTCCAGCCAGTGAAGATTCCTCAAGAGCTCCGTTTTGGTCCGTGGTGCCATCAGAGCACCAGAAGAAAGTGACCGGCCGTTTGCCGCGGTTTGGGCTATGTAGCCCTGTCGGTTTATTTTTTTAACCCCTCCCGTGTGTTAGTAGTTAATTTTCGGTCCCCTGTCGGCAGCCCTGCCAGCCGCATTGCGCCACTCATCCTGTCGGCTGTCTTAGGACCCCGGTCATCCCCCTAGCTGCCTGCACATTCCCTCCCACTGCCAGCATCCTTCCCGCCTCCCGACAGCACAGCAACCCTCCAGAGGATGGCAGAGCGGTGAGTCAGCGGCAGCACTTGAAGCGTGCTGACCGCCTGTAAAGGGAGATTGTTTTTTATTTAAGAAGCACACAGAAGGCGCTTAGAAGAGCGGCTGAGCACCGCAAGGGAAAGCGGGTCATCAGGACCCAAAATTAATTATGCAGAGGGGAGATGGGACATAGCGACGCCCAGGGAGGGGCAGGGTCTCAAGGCCAAGCAAAGGCCTATAAATATTTATTAGGGGGTTGGATTAAAGGCGGCAACCTGCCGAATGAGCAACAACAGCTCTCAGGGAGCCTGAGAAATTAAAGGGGCCCTGCCACTCTTGGCCATTTCTAGATTTAAAGAGGCAATTCAGGCCCAATTTCAGAGAGGGCACCAGGCCCATTTCAGGGAAGGCCACCAGGCCCATTTCAGAGAGGGCACCAGGCCCAATATAAAGTGGGGCGCCAGGCCCAATATAAGGTGGGGCACCAGGCCCAATATAAAATGGTGCAATCCAGGCCCACTGTATTTAGGGCATCCAGCCCAAGTTTTGGTACGGCATCAGGCCCGAGGTAAATGTAGGGCATTAGGCCCGAGGTAAAGCAGGGTTCATAGGAAGCCCCGGCCTAGTGTAATAGGGCAAGCCAGCCTAGTGGTATTAAAGGGAGGCCCGGGCCTAGTGTAATAGGGTAAGCCAGGCTAGTGGTATTAAAGGGAGGCCCCGGCCTAGTGTAATAGGGCAAGCCAGCCTAGTGGTACTAAAGGAGGCCCCAGCCTAGTGTAATAGGGCAAGCCAGCCTAGTGGTACTAAAGGGAGGCCCCGGCCTAGTGTAATAGGGCAAGACATCCTAGTGGTACTAAAGGGAGGCCCCGGCCTAGTGTAATTGGGCATGCCAGCCTAGTGGTACTAAAGAAGGCCCTGGCCTAGTGTAATAGGGCAAGCCAGCCTAGTGGTACTAAAGGAGGCCCCAGCCTAGTGTAATCGGGCAAGCCACCTAGTGGTACTAATGACTTCCTTAGCCAAAACGTTCAGAGGTAGCCAGATCCTATTCAGGAAGACCCTACATTTAGGGAAAGGGGTTTATCCAAGAGTGCTCAGTTCGCCAATACTGTGAAGCTACTGCAACAACTGTACTGCTTACCCAATGGTTACTGCTAAAATACCTGAAAGACTGTGAACTTGCTAAGAAGCCCCAGGACTGTGTTGTATTGGATTGTGGCTATCTATCCCTAAGTATCTGAACTATTGACCTAAGTACCTGAACTATTGCTCTAAGCACCTGAACTATTGCTCTAAGTACCCGAACTATTGTCCTAAGCATCTGAACTATTGCCCTATGTACCTGAACTATTGCCCTAAGTATCTGAACTATGCCCCTGGTTGTCCGAAATGTTGCTCTAAGTATCTGAACTATTGCCCTAAGCATCTGAACTATTGTCCTAAGTACCTGAACTATTGCCCTAAGTATCTGAACTATGCCCCTGGTTGTCCGAAATGTTGCTCTAAGTACCTGAACTATTGCCTTAAGCATCTGTACTATTGCCCTAAGCACATGGACATTGGCCCCTATCAGTAATAATTACCCCTAAATTTATAATTTGCCCTTCCCCGGAAAATTATTGTATCATTCTACAGTTCTCTGGGCATCTTTCAGTTGTATGGTTACTACTGTATGAAGACAGTCTCAATCTTCTACCACACTGCAGTCCCATAGTGTGGTCTGTAATACTACGTATTCAGGATCAGTCTCTACTCAGAAGAAGACATCTTCTCAGCATTCTTCACTCCTGTGGGATCATCCATCAGCTCATCACATCCATCTGTGTTGTTCGCCGAAGTCGAGTCTGTCGCCAGTCGTACAAGTCGTACCTGCCGTTTCTTGTTTTTCACAGCTCAAAGGTACGTCCGACGAAACACATCATGACAGCAGTGCCAGTGTCGTTCTGTATGGTTCCTGTTCCAGATGTCCTGAAGTTGGTCGCCCTCTACAGAAGAGTTTGCTCATCCTGGGGAACCTGGTCTGCGCCCTTTCTGGTCGTTCGCCGAAAGTCGAGTCCGTCGGAGCACAGTACAGGACGCATCTGCCGTTTCTTTATTTTTGTGTTAGTTCCTGATCCTAAGATTGCAGAATCAACCATCATCTTTTCAGGTAATAATCTTAGTGGTCATAGATAAAGTATTTCTCTGTTTATTGCCCTATTGTTCTCGGGAAACCCCTCCTTCCTCTTGTGACTGTGTCTCTCTACCCTTGGTACAAAATAAATGCCCTGCAGGCATTGAAGCACTAGTTAACATACTAACATACTAACATACTATTTGCCAGCAGATTAGGCCTTATGGTCTATCAAGTCTGCTCGAACCTAGATCCTTAGTTGGGTGCCGAGTTCAACTCCTGCCTCGCCTTGTCTGGGTAACGGTTATCCTATCCACATAATTCGGACCTTGGTGCCTCAGTCATCTCTTTTCACCACCTTTAGAGTAGAGTACTTCCTAGAGCACCTCTAGACCATCACACCAGTGAGATAAACACCAGACTAGATATTATTTATTTGTTTCGAGTGACTTTCTAAAACTAGGGACAGTTTCCCCTGTCAGAAATAAAATCTGTCAATAGTGCTGTGCCTGTTGGCTTATGCCAACTAGTTAAACACCAGACTAGATATTATTTATTTGTTCCGAGTGACTTTCTAAAAATTGGGACAGTTTCCCCTGTCAGAAATAAAATCTGTAATAGTGCTGTGTCTACTGGCTTATGCCAATGAGATAAACACCAGACTAGATATTATTTATGTGCTCCGAGTGACTTTCCAAAAATGGTGACTGTTTTTCCTGTCAGAAATGCAAGCTGTATATAGTGCTGTGTCTGCTGGCTTATTCCAATAAGATAAACCCAAGACTAGATACTATTTATTTGCTCTGAGTGATTTTTTTTTGCTCAAATGTGCTTTCTGCTAAACCGGACAGATTTTACCTGTCACAAAAAGTAAAAGAAAGATATACACCATGTGGTTAAAATACTAGACAGAACCCTTTTTTCTACTGTAGACTGCTTTCTAGTGAATAGTTTTATAATAATTTGTTTATTTCTGTTTGATCTTATGATCTTATGATGCAGACTGTCTTAGTTATTATTGCACTGACACTGGACTTCTTCAAGTACCATAACAGAAGTCACCTTGTGCTGCAGACTGACTTTTTTACTGATGTCTGCAAATGGTGTGCTGCCTTTTTTTCACCAGAATTTGGTTTTTATTTATGTAGCACAGAGTCAGAGTGAATGAGTGAAGTCAGTAAGGAACTACATGGAGTGCCGAATGAAAGTGCCATGTGCTAGACAGAGAATACACTTTCACCTTGCTTTATTTGGCTTCTTTGTTCTAGTCTAACAAGTGAGTCTCAGTTTATTTTGTGGGAAATGCCTAGTACAAAGAAGACTAGTTGATTACTCTGCTATTGAGTAATTTGTTGATCACTTTTTATTTATGTAGCACAATGAACCTGAAGGCAGAGTGAATGAATGAAGTAATGCACCATAAGGCACTGCATGGAGTGCCCAATGAAAGCACTGTCTGCTAGACAGAGACCAAACTTTTCACATTGCTTTATTTGGCTTATTTGTTTATATCTAACAAGCAAGATTTTTATGGGAAATGCCTAGTAGGCAGAAAAATAGCTGATTACTCTGCTAGTGAGTAATTTGTCAAACACTAAAAGATGCACTCAGTACTTTCCATATAGCGCTGACCACAACCTGCAGAGTTCAATACCATCACACTGAAATGTATGGTGACAGCCTACACCTATGCCTTTTGTAGACATCACTACAAAGGTTAGGTTGCATGACACATGGCCACATGACATTCAATTGACAGGTCACATGTGGCCATATGTCATAATAAATCTGTCACCATAGAAACAAGCACCGAATTCAGGCAAACTGACAGTTCCCTTTGTGCAAACCGAGTATACTTGGCACCCGCAGTTGCGATATACCGGTAGTGCCCCCACTATACTCGGCACCTTCAGACAAAGGGTTAATATATTTGACATTTTTATTTGTATATGTAATATTTTTGTCCTTGTCTAAATAAGGATTTTTCAGTGCATTGAAGTCTCCCATCAGAATTATATAAGTTGCTTGCACTTTAATAAAGGTTTGATTTATTGTTGCAGTGAAGTTGGCATTGTTTTTAAATGGACCATACAGTGACCCCACAGTTAGACTAATATTGTTAAATATAATACCTTTAATTATTGATATTCTTCTTTCTTGTTTTTTTCCATTTGTCTTGCAACTGAAAATGTAATTGTTTCCAGATCAAAATTGAGACCCCGGCTGATTTCTTTGTTCCTGGTGATGAGAACAAATTGGAAGCAATCCAGTTCCTTTTCACTTTTATAATTTCCTTGTCATTTAGGTGTGTCACCTGCAATGCTATGATGTCTAATTTTAATTTAATAATGTACAATAAAATTCTTGTTCCTTTGATAAGAGTGTTAATCTCATTAACTTTATAGGTGGTACACCTAATTGGTCTTGAGTTAGTCATAGTTATATATTTTTTTCCAATTGTTTTAACCAGGTGAGATACACTAAGCTGAAAGCTTGTTTACAGGTGCAACCTGGGAGCACAGGGAAGTTAAGAGATATTTCTTTGATAAAGTCTAAAGATCCAGAATGTACTGTACACATACATTATTTGAATATGTTTTCACACTTTTCCTTCCATTATCAATTCCCCTGTCAATGCAATTCCTAGTTCTAGTTCTGTTTCCCTCTTCCCTCTTATTCACTCCAGTATCCCTCGCTAGAGTGTTAAACATTAATCCTTTCCTATCCTTGTTATTTTCACTTCTCATTATTCTTCCTTTATTATGTAGCCTAACCAGCTACTCTTTACCCTTTTACTTTAATGCACCCTCTCCCTCACTTCCAGCATCCTCATTACACCTTTTCCCCCACTTCGTTGAGCCTCTAATCATTTACAGCTTAAGTCTTCCCCTCCATTCCATCTAGGCTTTCTCAATCAATAGATTTGAGATTTTCTCCATCAGATCCTTCTCAGCTTCCTCTACATTGCTGTATGTATATCCCATATCCTTTATAATCTTTTTTAACCTGCAGGGTAGATAGAATTTGATCTGTATTTTTTTCCAGAGGTTCTTTCTTAAGAATACATACTTCCTTCATTCCTGGACAATGTCATTAGGGAAATCATTATGCACTGAGCTGTTAGCACCCATCAGGCTCCTATGCTTTTTGTGTAGACTGCTTACATTAATAAATCTTTGTCTTCTGATCGGAAAACTTTGCCACAGTTGGGCATAGAGGGTCCTGCTCTTGTGTTCTGTTTGACTGGAATGTACGATAAATTCTATCTAGATCAAACTCTATTCCTGTCGGGTCCTTCTCTAAATATGCCACAGTAATTTGTCATAAAGAATCTTGTTTGCCTTTCTGTGTGTACCAGGTTTAGGGGACTCCAAGAATCTGAATAGTCTTCCTCCTGGATCTTGCTTCAAAATCCACTGTTTTCCAAGTTAAATCTTTTTGTTCTTGCTCCAAGAAATGTAATTGTCTTTCACATGGGTTTAGTTTATCTTCTAAGTCCGAGATTCTCTGCTTCCCTGTTTTTAATTTAGACCTCATTTCTGAATTCTCTTTTACCAGTTATTGAATTGTTTTGTGGAACTGGTTGATTTTTTCTTCCATAGGGACTAACCTCTGAATACTGTGATCCCATGTCTCAAATTTTGACATTAGAGTTATAGCCCATGCCGGGAATGTATCATATTCGGTTATTAAGTCTGTGATATTATTTTCTGGCTGAACTAACATTGCTAAATCTCCCCACCTTGCTCTTTGTTGTAATGCATCTTGTTTACCCAATCGCTTTATGTCAGTGTTGTTATTTTTCTTATTATAATATACCAATGTAGGCACTGTTATGACCTCATTCCCCCCCATACTTTCAGTAATGTCTTGATTTTTATCTGTTGCCAATAAAAGTTTAGAGTTGGTAGAGATTGCTGCCATATCTGGATGGTTTGCCTTTTCCTGAGAGTAAGCGTCTTGTAATATCTGCTCTGAATGTTCCATATGTTTCATTTCTGCCCCCCCTTGCATTTTGTTGTAAAACACCTTGTTTCCCCAATTGCTTTAGGTTAGTATTGTCTTTATTCTGACCATTACATATGGTTATAGCCCTGTTTGTCACCATCTGTCTCCCCCACACTTTTCACAAGATCATAATTTTTGTATGTTGGAGATATAAGCTTGGAGTTAATAAATACTTCAGCCATACCTGGGGAGTTTGTCTTTGTCTGGGAACTACCTGTTTGTAATACCTGCTCCATATGCTTCATCTTTGGTTACCACTTGAGTGTCAGTCTTGTCTCCACTGCCGTCTGACTCTACCTGCCCGGCTTTCTCCACTTCCGTCTCCTTGTATACCTCTCCTTTACCTCTGCCACATCTCAGATTTCCTTCTAGTGTGGTTACCACTAAAGGAGAGATTAAGGTGTTGTTTGATAAATCCACTTCCATGAGAGTACCTACTATTTGAGGAGGCAATACTTCACTCGAGGTTTCCTCCATTTCTGAGCCTGTCACCTGGTGTTGCTCCACATTCTTACTAGTAAGAGCCGACTCCATTTCCTCCTCAAAGAGATTGTCAAGATCCTTTTCTTCTTGTGGAGTAGGTTTTAAGTCTGACTCCTTATGCTTTGTATGTAACTTGTTAGCAGCAGCTTGCATTTTTAGAAAGAAAATCGGAGCTGTATTTTTGGTTTGAGCTTTCCCGGCAGGTTTATTTGGGGAGTTCTCCATTTTTTCATTAATTTCAGGGGATAACATTGCAGCACTTGTAATTTCTTTGTTCTTACTCTCATTTGTTGCCATTTTCATTCGGGTCATCAATTCTATTGGTTTCATCAATTTTCCAATACTTTTAGCTGTTCCCAGTTGGTTAGACCCATTTGAATTTTTTCTGAGGTGTCATGCTGAATCCAAAACTCTGGAAAGCTTTTACAGTTCTTTTAACAATGTTCTCGGATTCTTCTTGTAAATACCTCTGGAAGACTAGATTTGCTGGCAAAGGCACCTAGCTTTACCTGAGCTCTTTTCTTCTAGGTTTGCTTGTAAGGCCAGAGCAAGGAACAACATTATCAGAACAAGTGAAAAAATAAAGGCTTCTTTTGGCTAGGCAGATTTACTGTGTGTTACTATTTCCTTTTGTGCTTACAGGTTTTGTTACTGTTTTTGCTTACACATTACTGCCTTATTGTGCTCTGATTTAAATTGCTTTTGCATGGTATACTTTCTGCTACATTGTTACAGGATGTGTCTACAGGTTTATTACTGTTTTGTGCTTACAGATTACTGCTTTATCTTCTCTGATTCAAATTGTTTCTTTGCGGGATATATTTTCTGTGGAATTGTTCAAGGTTGTGCCTACAGGTTTTTGTTACTGTGATGTGCATGCAAGTGTTACAGTTTACAGCTTTATTTTTTTCTCTGATTGAAATTGTTTATTTGTTTGTTTGTTTTTGTGCAGGGTATATTTTCTGCTAAATAGTTACAGGGTGTGCTTGCAGGTTGATACTGTGTTGTGCTTACAGATTACTGCTTTATTTTTCTGTTTCAATTTTTTTTGCAAGGTATATTTTTGTCAAATTGTTGTGCAGGTTGTGCTTACAGGTTGTTACTTTTTGTGCTTACAGATTACTGCTTTATTTCTCTCTGATTCAAAGTGTTTTTTTGAAAGGTATATCTTCTGTTAATTTGTTCTGCAGGATGTCCTTACATGTTTTGTTACCTTTGGTGCTTACAGATTACTGCTTTATTTTTCTCTGTAGCAAAGTGTTTTTTGCAGGGTATATCTTCTGTTAAATAGTTACAAGTAGTGCTTACAGGTTTTGTTAATTTTTGTGCTTACAGGTTTTACAGTTTTATCTATCATTAGGTTAAGCTTTCAGGGCCAGTTACAGGAGCACATACGAGATGCAGTCTGGGGGATAGCATCTGCATTTGTTGTTGGTTGATTGTTTCTGCTCTTACCTCCTTGTTTCTTTCATCCATAGTTCTTTTTTGGTAGGAGAAGGGCTAGCCACCCACCACCATCCCCAACACCAACCACCCCATGCTGCACTCCTTTTATAGAGTAGCACAGTCGTGAAATTTCCTGTAGCAAAGCAGGAAGGGGAGGATCGGAGGGGTATCCACACAGTGACTTCACTTAAAGGGGCACAATTGATTTAACTTGTTATAAACAGTTATACAAAAGCAAACAATGCAAATAAACTATATATATACTGTATATATATATATATATATATATATATATTTTTTTAAATTAAACTTTTCCTTTCATTTTTCTTCTAATTACTCAGACCAGGTTATAAACTTGGCAACTCAACTGGATAAGGCTATGGAACTCCCTTCCTGACCATGTTCATTCCTCCCCTCCCACTTGAGCATCCAGAATTCCCTGTGGGAGCACTTGAAACTGGCCTCTGTGTGTGGGTATCCAAGGCCACCTTAACCAGGTCTCTAAATTGGACTCACCCAACCTTGGGATCCCTCTAGCAGGCTCTAATGATGCTGCCTACTGTCCTTTAACCCTGGGAATCATGCTATTTGCTTGTTTATTTGCTCAGGAATTATCCGTTTCTGTGGCTCTGATAAAGGGTCACTCATACACTGTAATTACTGCTATTGCCATTGAATGACAGCCTATTTATTCTATATGTATTACATATATTTTACCTATTACTGCTTACTGTAGACTATCTATGTTCACCTGGCTCTTTTGTGACTTTGTACATTGCTCTTCTTGTTGTTATGTACCCTGTGTGAACCTTTATTTTCATTGTACTGTCCCGGATCATACCTAAAAATAGGCATATAACTTGTCTAGTGTACCTACCTGGTCAACAAAAGCTAAATAAATAAATTATTAACTGCAGGTACTGCAGGACACCTTTCCAAAGGGCAGTTATACAGGATTTAGAATGCTGTCCTACATGCTGGACCAATGGAGATCTAAGGTCTCAGCTCTGGCCAGCATGGGCAGAGATTGCATGCCTCAAATCACATATTCAGGAAGAAATGTATTACAAGTACCACCTGCCATTTCCCCAACATCCAACTGAAGCACCTTAACCACAGAGGGTAGTTGATCTGGGAGGTTGGCAGATGGTTAGGATGGGTAAATTGGGTGCCCCAATACTCAATACTCACCAGTGTATCACCTCCACAAACCATATAAAAAACTACAAACAGGTACTGTATCTGCCTCTATCTCTAAAATCAAACAAAGGGGCAGAGGACACTGTAGAGCAGGACACTGCAGCACAGGAGCTAGTGCAACAAAACTTGCCCATAATAGGGACCAAAACAGAAAAGGCAAAAAGGAAATCCAAAACTCTTCTGATCATGGGAGACGCCATGATTTGGGGAGTTGAAATCTACCTCCAACCAGGGGTAATGATTAGATGTCTCCCAGGTACTTCAGCACAGAGAGACACTGATCACATTGCAAAAATAGTGCAGGAAGCAGGAGAAAACATTGACATCCTGGTACACATAGGTACTAATGATCTCACCAGCTGGTCAGTTGTGGAGACCAAGGAATACCTGACCAGGCTGGGAGACAAACTGTCATCCATTTCATTCTGCATTTCCTTCTCTAAGGTCCTGCTGGTCTGGAAGGTGGAGGATGGGTGGAAGGTCAGAGAAAGGGAGATGGGGGAGCTAAACATGTGACTTAAGGGTTGGTTCCAGGAAAAAGGACACAAATTTGTAGGTAACTGGCAACAGTTTTGGGAGTGAAATTCCTTTAAATTCAATGGACTGCATTTGACTAAGAAGGGAGTCAGTGCATTGGGGCAGAAGTTTGATGTCTTTTCAGAATATTTAAACTAGCAAATGGGGAGAGGGGTGCAGTACCCAATACATCGAATGGGAAGAGCACCCCTCCCCCCTCAGCTAGTGATAGAACAGGAGTTCAGCATGTTTGTATTTCATTTACATCACTAGGTAAGGAAAAAGGTCTGACTCCTCATACAACATGCAGGTGAAAAGTCAGAACTTGGCCCACAACTAATGCACCAAAACCTGGCCAATGGAAAATCATGTATACAAATGCCTGTAGTTCATGAAACAAGATCCTAGACCTGGAGGCAACAATGTCAGAGGCTAAATTGGACATAATAGCAATTAGCGAGACATGGTTCACCAGTAGCCACACTTGGGAGACTTCAGTACCTGGCTATGTACTGTTCAGAAGAGACCAAGGTGAAAAGGGGGGTCAATGAAAATATCAAAGCTACAGAAATTCAGAATACACATAAGGAATCAGAAGAACTGTGGGTCACCCTGGAAATAGGAAATGGGACGGCCATACAAACTGAGGTTGTCTACAGGCCTCCAGACCAGGGGGAGGACATAGACACATTACTGTTAGAAGATATAGAAAACATGACAGTTAAATGGAAGGTTCTGATAATGGGAGACTTCAACATGCCAGATGCAGATTGGTCAATACCAGCAGGAACATCCACCAGAGCTAGTCACATATTGGATTCCCTGCAGGAGGAGGAGGGCCTTAAACAATTGGTACAACAACCCACAAGATACAGGGCTATCCTGGATCTAATACTGACTAATGGGGAAAGGATCACAGATCTCCAAGTAGAAGATCACCTGGGAGTCAATGATAATCACATAATATGGTTCAATTTGGGCACTAGAACCAAATCATCCTATTCCAAGGCAAAAATATGGGACTTCAGAGGAGCTGACTTTGATATGATAGTCAACAGAGTTACGCTAGTCCTGGAAAGAAGAAATACTGGTGAGGGGGTACAGGCAAAGTGGCTAAGCATTAAGGATGCAATACTTGAAGCAACATCCCATTATGTTAGGGAGAAAAGCAAGAGCAAAAGAAGGAGGAGGAAACCACTTTAGTTCTCAAACAAAGTAGCAGAAAAGGTCAGAGCCGAAAGGTTGGCCTTCAGGAAATATAAGGGAATACAGCTGGATGAAGTTAGGGAGACATACCAAACTTCCCTAAGGGAAGCAGGAGAGGTAGTAAGGCAGGCAAAGGCCCAAACCAAAGGAACACTAGCATGAACAGTAAAATAAGGGGACAAGACTTTGTATAGATGCATTAGTGAAAGGAGAAAGTCCAGAGGGGATATTGCTAAGATCAAAGGGGATAAGGGGAAGTGTGTGGAGGGGGACCAAGGAAAAACATCTATCTTAAATAGACACTTCTGCTCTGTATTTACTGAGGAGAATGTAGGGCAGTGCCCACAGCTCAGCACCATGGACACAGGGGGGAAGGAGGTGTGCAGAAGTCCATTCACAAAAGAAAGGGTCCTACAAGAGCTCACTAAGCTCAGGATAGACAAGGCAATGGGACCTGATGGCATACATCCCAGGGTACTGAAGGAGCTAAGGGTGGAACTAGTAAAACCATTAGCAAAACTGTTTGGTGAATCTCTGAGCACAAGAGAGGTCCCAGAAGACTGGAGAAGGGCTCATGTGATCCTGCTCCACAAGAGTGTCAGAAGGGAGGAGGCAGAGAACTATAGACCAGTCAGTCTTAACTCAGTAGTAGGCAAGATTATGGAGGCACTCCTTAAGGAAAGGATAGTGCAACACCTGAAATCCATAGGAGCACAGGATCCAAGACAGCAATGGGTTTACAACATGAAGGTCCTGTCAAACTAATCTCATAGATTTCTTTGACTGGGTAACCAGAGTAGTGGACCAAGGGGATGCAGTTGATGTTGCCCACCCTGACTTCAACAAAGCTTTCGATACTGTTCCACACAGAAGGCTGATTAATAAGCTGGGTAGGCTTGGGGTGGGTCAGAAGTTGGTCAACTGGGTGGCAAACTAGTTGGTGGGCAGAAAACAGAGAGTGGTGGTAAATGGAATACAGTTAGAAGAGATGTAAGTTACAAGTGGGGTACCCCAGGGATCAGTCCTGGGGCCAGTCCTCTTCAATATCTTTATCAGTGACATTGAAGATGGACTGGAGGGTAAGGTTTGCCTGTTTGCAGATGATGCCAAGATCTGCAACAGAGTAAGTTATCCAGATGGTGTGGGCAGAATGAGAAGAGATCTGGAAAAAAACTGGCAAAATGATCTGAAGAATGACAACTGGGGTTTAATGCAAAGAAGTGTGTCTGCAACTTCCATCTGCCAGCGAGCTGATGTTATTAAAAGAATGGACTGCAGAACTACTCACAGAACATCCAGAGAGTAGCTGTCTCCTTCAAGATTGTACAAACTTTCTCCCTGTGTCCCGATTGTTGCTCATAAGGCTCTGTGGAGGGGACTCAGCAGTGAGCCATTCAGCAGCAAATTGGAGATGAAGAGGGGTTGGGCATAGTAGTTTAAAAGCCCACGCCAGACCAAATTACAGCATTGCAGCATCTATGACTTCCATCTGCCAGTGAGCTGGTGTTCTTAAAAGAACTGATTGCAGAACTACTCACAGAACATCCAAACAGTAGCTGTCTCCCTCAAGATTGTATGAACTTTCTCCCTGTGTCCCAATTGTGGCTGGTAAGACTCTATGGAGGGGGCTCAGCAGTGAGTCATTCAAAAGCCAATTGGAGATGAGGACAGGTGGGGCACAGCAGTTTAAAAGCCTGCGCCGACCAGAAGGCATGAGCCCTCAGGCGCGAGGCCAAGTGGTTGCACCACTCCTAGGAGAAACTTAACTTAGAAGAATTTGACAACCCATAATCTATGACCCGAGTGCTATAGTATCTTAATTTATGATAAGTGCACTCTAATATATCTGTATTCTGCATTGCCATTACACTTTGGATGCTCGATACCTGGGCCATGTGTGGTGTATGTGGTAGGAGAGCATTTTGTTTGTTCTTTTTATATAACAAAAAAGATGGTTGCATTCAAAATTGCCATTTGTTTTATTTTAGTGTTTCTTTTTATATTTAGTATTTTTAATTTGCTTTATATGGCACATATTTACACAGGGCTATCAAATGATTTACAATCATATCCCTCCACTGATTTGAGACTAGTAGAATCTAGTCAGACTGTTATTTCATCTGAAATTTTGGCTAGTGACTGCTCTAATGCTTTTCTTAAAAGTTTCCCGTTAGAATTGTTATTCATATTTCTTCTGCATTAAGAATTAATATCACTAAAAGTCTATCTTATGTGAATTTAGAAACATGAAAACTGAGCCTGAGGGTTATCCTAGCAACATTTCTTGTTTATTGTTTGTTGGCCTATGGATATGTTCACTCAAATCCTGGCCCTCTTAATATGTCTTGTGTTGAAATTGGGGCATTAGGCTCCCTTTCTTCCTCTAGATTTGACTTAGAAGATTTACAGTTGAAACAGGGTTGTATGATTATTGCTCATTTTAATGTTAGAAGTCTGAGGAAAAAGTTTGATGAAGTAAGGGACTAGGCAAGGGAATCTAAACCTGGGAGTTTGATTTTAACTGAAATCTGGTTAGACAGTGAAGTTCAGGATACCTCCATAGACCTGGAGAATTTTCAGATGTTTAGGAAGGATAGGAATAAAAGAGGAGGGATTGTAATTTATACTGACTGTAATTTAACTACCCATGAAGTCCTATGTTCTTTTTGTGGTTTGGAAACTTTGGCCATAGAGATTGAGGCACCTTATAAGAAACCAATTTTATTATTGGGTATATACAACCCCCCTAAGGTTAACACAAAGGTTTTCAAGTACTACAGGAACTCTTATTTGGTTATAGATATTCACATGAACTATTTCTTGTCACAATCTCTCTCAGCTGGTCAGCTCTCTACCCCCAAAGTGCCAACCTCTGAGCGTATGACTTGTGGACAGTGAACAGAACAAGGTAACCCTCCTGTCTGTTTTGTGAGTTCAAGTCACCTTAGTCTCAAGTTCCGGAGGGATTCAAACTGATAACCTCTTGTTGGCATACCCAATTATCAGGCTCAGATAATTCTGTCTTCGGTGGGCCAGATATCTTTGCCTACGGGCACCCAACCAGGTCTATGAAATGAACCCTTAGAACCCTATGCAAGACTTTAAAGAACTCTATCCATTTCCCAGTGTGGTATATCAATAAGCCCATACAAAGTGTTAACTTTAACCATTTAAAAGCTCCACTTAAATAAAAAGAAATGTCAAGACACTTCAGGCAGTTTCCGTTGTAAAATATATCTTTACTTTAAAATATCACAACAGAACAATAATTACAGAACAAATATCCCAAACACATACAATCTTAAAACAAAACAGGTTTTTAAAGCACAAACTAAGCTCTCTAATCCACATAATACTTATCTCCTACAGTGCTGATGTTGTCCTTCTCTCAGTCAGAAATAAAATAAAATGTGTCTCTCTAAGGCTTTCTCAGTTGGATTAAAGAAGTCCTGAGCACAGGATGTCCCAACAAGATTTAAAAAACATGATAAGTGACATACTCAATTTCCTCTCCTCAGGTTAACTGGTCTGAACTGGTTTTTGTTCTGCCACACACACACACACACACACACACACATATAAACAGTTTCTGTGATGTCCTTCCCAAGCATCCTGGTAATGTGTATTGGACCTTCCAAATTCATCTGGATCCTTGTTATCTACACATCAAAGGTCTTTCTGATATAATTCAAGGGCTCCCTTCGACACCCCTCCCAACACAGGTTCTTCCTGGCAACTATTGCAAGTCAAAGGATCTCCCTGAGGGCATTATAAAGTGGATACTTTGGTTCCTGCCTTGAAAGAAAATTTAACAAAGGCATTGCATTTTAAATAGCTGAAGATTTAGCTATGTCCTGTTCTTTGAACTTATCCCTGTTTTTTTTGGATGTGTCAGTTCTTCAAGACTGTGGGTCTTCTGACTGCTCTTCCCTTTCATAAATTGTATGTAATACAAAAAAAAATTGATACATGGTGCAGAATCAGTGGTCCAAGTGTGACAATTCCTCCCCACCTAGACTGAATTTGGGGGATCTATCCCCTACATGGGATGAGCTTCCCAAATCAGTTCATTCCTCATACACACGGGACAAACCATCTGAGTTCTGATTCTTGGCTCTGGCCCTACGTACGATTTTCAAATCATACCCTTGTAAAGCAAGACTCCATCTGAGCAGTCTGCCATAGTTTTTCCCCATCTGCATCAGCCAGACCAGGGGGTTGTGGTCAGTCTGCACCACAAAAGACTGCCCATACAAGTATGGCTCCAACTCTTTAGGGCCCACACTATGGCAGGACACTACTTTCCCACAGTGGAATACACTTGCTCCCTGGGAAGCAGTTTTTTTACTCAGGTAGTCAGTGGGGTGGTCCCCCCTTCACTGGATGTCTGGCTTAGTATTGCCAGAATACCCACATCTGAGGCATCGGTCTGAACTAGAAAAGTTTTGCTATAGTCCAGACTTGTCAAAACAGGAGCACTGCACAGTGCCTTCTTCAGTTTGGTGAAGGCTTCCTCTCAGGCTGGACCCCAGGTGATTTTCCTTGGCATTTTTTTTCTTTGTCACATCAGATAGGGGAGTAGCCAGGGCACTGTAACTAGGTACAAACTTTCTGTAGTACCCTGCTGTTCCTAGAAAGCTCCTGACCTGCTTCTGGATTTCTGGTCTGGGCCACACCTGGATCACCTCTATCTCTATTTGGCTAGGATGGAGCTGTCCTTGGCCTACCACATGCCCGAGGTATGCCAGTTCTCCCATGACCACCTGGCACTTCTCGACTTTGACAGGCCCTCTGTATTCTGCCCAGCACTTCTCTAAGGTGTGAAAGGTGTTCCTCCCAGCTTGTACTGAAGATGGCAATGTCATCTAGGTATGCTACGGCATACTCCTCAGCACCATTTAACACCTGGTTCACCAACCACTGGAAAGTGGCCGGGGCATTCTTCATTCCGAAAAACATTACTTTGAACTCAAATAAGCCTATTGGAGTGATGAAGGCCGACCTCTCCCTAGCTCTGTCCGTCAACTCTAGTTGCCAATACCCCTTTGTCAGGTCAATGGTTGTAAGGTAGGTCACCCCTCCAACTTGTCCAGGAGTTCATCTGTCTGGGGCATCGGGTGGGCATCTAACTTTGTGACTGCATTCAGTCCATGATAGTCTACACAGAAACGAGTTGAGCCATCTGGCTTGGGTACAAGGACTACGGGTGAGACCTAAGGACTGTGGGATCTCTGGATTACCCCTAAATCCAGCATCTCCTCCACTTCCCTCCTAATGTCCTTTTGGACAGCCTGTGGCACACCCAATATGCTGTCCGCCGTATGGGCATCTGTGTCCCTGTCTCCACATTGTGTGTTACTAAGGGGGATAGTCCAGGCTTGGTGCTAAACAAGGGGGCAAAGTCTGCTGAAACTTCCCTTACTTTCTGGATCTGGCCCAGGGTCAGCTGGGGAGACAATTTTACTGCATTCACAGAGGACTCCCGCTTACTCTCTTCCAGCAAGTCCAGAAGGGGGTCTCCTTCATCTGTCTCCTCCCCATGACTATACACTGCAAACACCATGTCAGCCCTATTTGAATACGACTTCATCATGTTGACATGGTACATCCTTCTGTCTGTCTATGGTCAGGTAACTCCACAATGTAGTTCACATCATTTACCTTCTTAATCACCTTGTATGGTCCTGCCCACTCAGCTTGCAGCTTGTATTTCCAGACCAGAATAAGGACCATGACTTCCTGACCCACCGAGTACAAGCGAGCTCTGGCTCTGTGGTCGTACTATTTCCTTTTTGTTTCTGTTGGCAGCTGCCAGGTTGCTCTGGGCTGTCCCCATAAGCTCCTTTAGCCTTTCCCTAAATCTTAGGATGTAATCCACTATGGGAGTTCCTGGGTGGCATGCTTGCCTTCCCAGTCCTCCCAGATCAAGTCTAGGGGCCCACATACCCAGCATCCACACAAGAGCTTGAAGGGGAAAATCCTGTTGACTCTTGGGGCAGCTCCCTGTATGCGAACAACAGGTGGGAAGGTATTTCTCCCAGTCCCTCCCATGCTGTTCAGCAAACACTAGGAACATTGACTTTAGGATACCATTGAATTGTTCCATAAGTCCATTGGCTTGTGGGTGATATGGTGTTGTGCATCTCTGCACCACCCCACACTTCTTCCATAGATATTTCATTAGGTCCGACATGAAGGAACCCCCTCGATCTGTGATTACCTCCTGTGGAAACCCAACACGGGAGAAAATCCCAAGTAAGGCATCTGCCACTTTGTCTGTCCTCAGTGAGGAGAAGGTGACTGCCTTGGAGTACCGGGTGGCATAATCCACCACAGTCAGGATGAACCATTTCCCTGAGGAGCTAAGGGTATTTAAAGGCCTCACAATATCCATTCTCACCCTCTGGAATGGCTCCTCCACTATGGGCAATGGAATCAGGGCAGCTTGGGTTTTCTTTCCCACCTTCCCTATTTCTTGGCACCGGTGACAAGACCTGCAATACTCTTTCACCTGCTAGGTGAAGTTAGGCCAGTAGACATTCTGGACCAACTGCTGCATTGTGCACATGATTCCCAGATGACCAGACAAGGGAATATCATGGGCAACCTTGAGCAACTGCTCACGATATCCCTGGGGAATAACAAGCTGCCTGCCTGGCATCCCTCCCTCAGTCTGTACTGCCTGGGTATGCATAAGTGCATCTTCCCAATAAACCTTATGTCTGCCATCACCTTCCTGTGCACCATCTGAGTCTGCCCAAGCCCTCAGCTTCTCTAAACTAGGGTCACTCCTCTGAGCAACTGCAAACCCCTCACACCTTCCCAAGGCATGGGACAGGTCCCCTTCAATCACTAAACTAGGGTCCCTAGCCCTAGCGTCAGGGCTCTCAGGATCACTGTTAATCCCAACCCTCTGACAAGAGGTCACCCCTCCCTCTTTGGAGTAACCCTCTGTAGCTATGTGGTTATTTGATACTGGGGGAAATTTCTACCCTCTTTTTATCAGTCTCCCCCTCTGGAGACACAGGCTGGGGAACCAGCCTCTCAGTATCTTCCCCAATGGCTACTGGGGGGCTCAGGGAACTACAGTTTTCCCTGGCTACTTGGCTACAGGTAACTGCACATACCACCCCCTGCTGGAGTTTGTTACCCAGGATCACATCTACTGCTAATGTGTTGGCTACAGCCACCTGTTGCACAGTTCCCCCCTGTTTCACCCCAGTCCAGGAGAACACTAGCAAGTGGCAATATTTTCTTTTCACTAGTAAACCCTTGTACAGTTACATATTTATTGAGTATAAGCTGACCAGGCTGTACCAGATTCCCCTTTACCAATGTCAGAGATGCCCCTCTGTCCCATAACCCCTGTGTCTGTATGCCATTTATCAAGACTGGGTGCATGTGTTCCCTCATGTTTACTGGCATGCTTCCAAGGACACACAAACAACCCACTTCCTTTCTGGTACTACTTTGTGTATTATTGCTTGCCTTTCTTGGACACTGTCTGGCAATGTGCCCAGTTTCTTTACATAACCAACAAACATTTCTTACTGCAGAAAAATATTTTCTTTGAAACCTGGGGCTAACTGGTTTCTGTGGAGGCAGTGAGGGTTTTAGCTGCCCTGAAGGCACTATTTTCCCTTTCTGTGCTGCCACACTCACCCCATTCACTCTCAGAGCAGGACTGCTCTTCACATAGCAGTCCGAGAGTTCAGCAGCCTCTTGCACTGTTTTGGATCTCGGTCCTCTAGCTAGGTTTTTAACTCTGCTGGGCATGCCCAATAAAACTGTTCTAACAAAATCACATTTTCAATTTTATCAACAGAGGTTGCCTCAGTTCCTTCCCACCAATGTTTTAAAAACTAATGTTTCATGGCTAGCTCCTTATCGCTCATATCAGGGCTTTTCCTGAGCTTATGGAATTTAGCTCTGTATTATTCAGCAGTTAATTTAAACTTTTTTAACAGTGCAGCATTTAACTTGCTGTAATCATCACCATCTTCATTGTTCATTTGACCCAATGCATCCTGAGCTTTTCCAGTAAGTAGCGGGGATAGCTGGAAGCTCCAGGACTCTATAGTAATTTTAGCGTGAATATAAATTTTTTCAAAAGAATTTAAAAAGATATCCATGCCCTCCCCTTCCTTAAACTTGGCTATTAATTTGGAGCTCAATTTGTAACCCAGTCCTGCAGTCCCAGTTCAACCCAAGCCACTTGCCTGCCCTGGTGCAGCTGGTTGGAGTCGTAGCTTCTCCAGTTCATGTTGCCACTGGTGCTCCTCTCTCCTCTCCTCTGCCTCTCTGCATTCTCGGTCGCTCTTCTCCTCCGCAGCTCACTGGTGCTCATGTTCCTCACAGTCTGCCTCTCGCTGTTGCCTTTCTCTCCTCTCCTGGGACTACAGCTCCATCCTGCACAACTCAAGTTGCAACCTGAGAACTTCCAGATTCAGGATACTGATGACTTGTCCATGCTGCTGTGGCCCTTCATTGACAGTGGCCCTGCTGTCCTCATTATCAGCTTGGGACTGCTTACTGGCTGCTAGCCCTTCCACACTTGTGGTTTGGTCCCTTTCAGTCACGGTCTGTGACTCACTGCTCTGGGTATCTGCCACCATCAGGGCCTCTATGAGGTTCTGCTTACTGGCCTTCACCCCAAACAGGACTCCCCTGTCCCCGCACAACTGCTTTAAGAAATCTACAGTGTGCCTGCTGTAGTCAGAAGCCACTTTCTTCTTCCCTCATTACTAATACTATTCTGACTGGCACTTCAGAGAACAAAAAATAAAATGGGTGGGAACTTAACTGTAAGTCAAGGGATATAGTTCTGTTTCCTTTTGAAATAAAACATTGCCTTTTATTTTTCAAGTGAGCTAAATGGTCTCAAGCTGACACACTGAACAATGAAGCTTATACTACCACATTTTTTATGCCACTACTGTCAACCAATCTGTCACAAATCTCATTCAGCTGGTCAGCCCTCTACTCCCAAAGTGGCAGCCTCTGAGTGTATGATTTGTGAACAGTGAACAGAACAAGGTAACCCTTCTGTCTGTTTTGAGGATTCAAGTCACCTTAGTTTCAAGTTCTGGAGGGATTCAAACTGATAACCTCTTGTTAGCGTACCCAATTATCAGGCTCAGATAATTCTGTCTTCAGGGGGCCAGATATCTTTGCCTATGGGTACCCAACCAGGTCTATGAAATGAACCCTTAGAACCCTATGCAAGGCTTTAGAGAACTGTATCCATTTCCCAGTGTGGTATATCAATAAGCCCATACACAGTGTTAACTGTAACCTTTTAAAAGCTCCACTTAAATAAAAAGAAATGTCAAGGCACTCCAGGCAGTTTCCATTATAAAATATATCTTTACTTTAAAATATCAAAACAGAACAATAAATACAGCACAAATATCCCAAACACATGCAATCTTAAAAACAAAGCAGGTTTTTAAAGTACAAACTAAGCTCTCTTATCCACATAATACTTATCTCCTACAGTGCTGATGTTGTCCTTCTTCTCTCAGTCAGAAATAAAATAAAATGTGTCTCTCTAAGGCTTGCTCAGTTGGATAAAAACAATCCCGAGCCAGCCTCCTCTCTGAGGTTATTAAACTCCACCTTGGAGAATTAAAAGTTATATTTTACAGCACAGGATGTCCCAACAAGATTTAAAAAAATTATAAGTGACATACTCAATTTCCTTTTCTCAGGTTAACTGGTCAAAGCTGGTTTTTGTTCTGCCATACACACACACATATAAACAGTTTCTGTGATGTCCTTCCCAAGCATCCTGGGAATGTGTATCGGACCTTCCAAATTCATCTGGATCCTTGTTATCTACACATCAAAGGTCTTTCTGATGTAATTCAAGGGCTCCCTGTGACACCCCTCCCAACACAGATTCTTCCTGGCAACTATTGCAAGTCAAAGTATCTCTCTGAGAGCATTATAAAGTGGATACTTTGGTTCCTGCCTTCAAAGAAAATTTACCAAAGGCATTGCATTGTAAATAGCTGCAGATTTAGCTATGTCCTGTTCTTTGAACTTATCCCTGGTTTTTTCTTTTTGGATGTGTCAGTTCAGCAAGACTGTGGGTCTTCTGACTGCCCTTCCTTTACATAAATTATATGTAATACAAAATAAAATTGATACATGGATCAGAATCAGTGGTCCAAGTGTGACAATTCTAACCAGAGACTTTAACATTGACTGGTTAACTACTGATTTAAATCATGATTGAATTGATTTTCAGATTGATTTGGGCCTGACCCAGTTAATTCTGGATCTGACCAGAATTAACCATAGAGATCCCAAAAAATCCACTATGTTGGATTTGATTTTTACAAATTTTTCCCAATCTTATCTGAGAGCTGGAGTCCTTTCAGAATCCGTCTCAGACCATCAGATACTTTATACAGTTAGAAATAAAATAATTGAGCCTGTCCCTGAATCTAAGATCTCTTGGAGATGCTTTAGACAGTTTGATTATACTGCATTTATGCTTGATGTTAAAAATATTAATTGGTCTAGGCTGGATTTGATTCCCATGCCTTCAGCAGCTTGAGAGTATTTTCTAGATTCATTTGTACAAATCTGTGATAAATATGTACCACTAAAATCCAGAAAAACCCAACATAAAGGAAATGTTTGGTTTTCCCCAGAACTTCACAAAGCTAGGAAAGACAGAGATAAAAAAAATGGGCAAATGCCAAAAAAACTATGTTAGATCAAGAGTGGGCCTTTTATAGGCAGACCCGTACCCTGTACACTAGAAAATTAGGGGTAGCTAAACAATAATTTGTCCAATCCAAACTTGATAGTAACCGTAGGCAGAATCTAAGAAGGTTCTGGGGGATTATCTCTGACCTAATGGGGGAAAATAAACTTTCCTCAGTGAATAAGGTAGCAGTTGATGGTATAACATCTCTAGGGGAGGGATTGGTTAATGCCTTTAATTATTATTTCTCTAATGTGGATTCCCTGGATTCTGCTGCTGCGGCTTACCAGGACTATAATGGTGCCCAGGAGCAGAATCTGGAGGGAATAAATCCAGATTTTACTGGGATGGGTGGTTTTGATTTTGATTATATTTCTCCAGAGGAGGTCCATATGTAACTCCTAAAATTAAATATTTTTAAAGCTCTGGGCCATAATGAGATTCCTCCTAAACTCTTGAAGTATGTGGTTCCCTGCATAGCATATCCCCGGCATATATTTTTAATTTATCTTGTATTAGTTGTGAATTTTCAGAGGGACGGAAGATTGCCAAAGTGAGACCCATATTTAAATCTGGGAACAAGTGCAAGCTGGGCAATTATCTGCCCATTTCACTGCTGCTGCAGATTTCAGAAATATTAAAAAAAATAATCTCTCTTCAATTGAAGGGTTTTCTGGAAGTGGGTAACATATTATCCCCATTTCAATCGTGTTTTAGGTCTCTCCACAGCACACAAACTGTTCTGATCAGGGTGATAAGCCATCTTCAGCTGAGTCTAGACAGGTTAATGGTAGGTGCTCTGTTTATCAATCTTTCAAAGGCCTTCAACACCCTAAACCATTGGGTGCTCCTGTCCAGACTCAGTGAGATTGGCTTGTCCCCTTGATCACTGAAATGATTCTCTACTTATTTGATTGTGCATAAGCAGTTTATGGAAGTGAGCTTCTTTAAATCTGGGGTTTTGGAAATGAAAAAAGGAGTTCCCCAAGGATCAGTTTTGGGGCCCTTACTGTTTAACCTCTATATAAATGAACTTAACTTGAATCATCTGATGTTTGGTGCCATCTATATTCAGATGACATTGTACTGTATGTGGAAGGGGCAACATTGGACTCAGTTGATTTAAAGCTACAATTAGCTTTCAATGAAGTTCAGGACTTCTTTGAGAAGCATCATTTGTTTTGAATCCCAGAAAATGCAGGCACTCCTGTTTAGGAATAAACATAATAAAAAACAGGATCTTTTTTTTTTAGTTTTTGTTGGCAAGGTAAGTACACTACACAAATTCTGCCTATTTTCAGGCACAACCTGGGGGGGGGAGAGGGTACAGATGAATGCCAGCTGACTTTGAACCAGATTAAGCTGTTGGTGGTATTTTTAGTGAATGGGGGAAATTTGGCCAGGGCACAAGGGAAACTCCCTTATTCTGCCAGCATGGGGCTTGACTTCCTGAAAGCAGAGTGGAGGAGCTCAGTTTGGAGCCAGACAGCAGAAGAAGAGAAAGTGTTGATGTGGCAGGGGAGAGGGCCTCCTCCCCTGTCTAGTATACTTCTAGAGGCCTGAAAATGAGTTTTTATGTGAGGAGATCCATTGGAGAAGCTGGCATGAGGTCGGGCCATGAAGAGAGTTTGGATGCAATGACAACAGAACTGGGGATGGGCGCAGTGCACAAAAACTGCTGAGGTGCGGTGCTGGTTAAAGAGCAAGGAATAAACAGTGTGCCTTCCGAGGAGTTGGAGAGTGCAGGTAAGAAACCGCACAGTAAAATTGTTGGTGGCAAAGCTAAAGTTTAAAAACAAATAAGGGGAAAATGGCTCTGCGCAGCTGAATTGAGCAAAAAAGAAAGGAAGAGCAAACTGATGGCAAGATTGCAGTCTGTCAAAGGCAACAGGTATGTGCTGACACAGGAGAATCAAAAGAAGCTGGGCCAAGTGTAAAAAAAGCCAGTTTTAAAGCAGCAGGCACAAGGGAAAGTGAAGCCCTGAACAGGATGGCCAGAAAGGGTCGGAAACGGTCTAGCCTAAGAAGGGCTATGCAAGACGAAAAAACAATTGATGAAAGTATTATTGCTGAGAGTGAAAAGGATGGAGAAATACAAGAGGATGTTAAAAATGACCAGGCTATAACACAAAATAGCACTGACAGTGGCAGGAGTGAGGGAAAATGGATCATGCTGGTGACACTGGGTCAGGCAACATACAGGATACCCCAGAATGGGTTGCAGAGGCACTATTACAAGCAGGATGGAAGAGAGCAGAGGATATCAAAGGGTGGGATCCGAACAGAACAAATGGGTCAGTAGGACCAGAACCCCCAAATCCAGATAAAATACAGGAAACGGAACAACAGGCTGCATTACCAGATGTGGAAACACAAGATATAGAGGTACAGTTGCCTGAAATTGGGCAAAATGAAATAGAGAATGGAAATGATACAAAAGAATTAGAAAGCCTAGTCATGGATGAGGGCCTAAATGTATCCATGGAGGTAGAAGGAGATGCAGCAATAAATGAGGAAATAAAAGAGAAAAACAATGATGAGTGTCCTACAGTGTGGAGTGTGAATGTAGCAGAAAGGTTATTCCCTGATGCAATAAATAGACTTTCAGAGCCAGCTAAAAGAAGGAATACGGTGAGGTTAAAATTTAGGGGTGTGCCTGATGAGGCTCCAGACTGCATTTTTGTTGGAAAACAATTCCTAAAAAACAGCTTGAAGTTTTATGCATATGAAATTTATGCTTTGATACACTCCCCAGGAGAAACAACTTATGATGTAAGTTTTAAGCACCCATAAGAATTGGACAGATTTGGGAAATTGTACCATCAGGTGAAGAGAATCCCTTTATGGAGAGATTTCTTGGCAAACCCCCTAACCAAACCAGCTTACAGATTGGTGACTGTCTTATTTAAAAATGAAGGGGTAAACATAGTGGACATTTCATACTGGCTCAAATAGAGATGTACCCTCACTGGACCCCCAGAGCCAATACTAGATCAGGAGAGTTTGTGTACTGGGGGTTGAAAATTCAAGGTGATGCTTAAACAAGTGGATGAAGAGTTGCAGCACCTGCCAAACTGTTTTTTTGGGGGGAGGGATAGGGGAGTTGTTTTTTATGCTGGCCAACCATGGGCATGTTATAAACGTGGGGACAAAGGATATCTGAGTAATGCCTGTGAAAAAATTAAATGTGGACTGTATGGATTATTGGGACATCATAGGGCTACCTGTAAAAACACAGTTAAGTGCAGCCTCTGTGAAGAATCAAGGAATATCTTCAATAATTGCCCATGGGCAACACACAACAGCCCAGATCAGCTGGAGAAAGCTGAACAATATGTATACTTGGCACAGGCACAGAAAGAAAAAGCCAAAAAAGAGTAAATTATAGAAGAAACCACAGAAATGGGAAATATAAACCAAGAAAAAAGCAGAGCACAAGGAAGGGAAAAAAATACCTCACCTCTTCCAGAGACAAGCAAATCACTGGAAACTCAGAGTGACGGTGGACAAAGTAAGCAATTAGCAGTTTTGAAGAGTAATGAAGGGAAAAATAAGGAGCATGGAGAGGATGGGTACACAGTGGTGACAAGATCAAAGAAAAGGAGTTGTAACCCCCCCTAAATGGGGTGGGAGGAAGAAAGAAAAGGATTTGGTGCCTCTGCCTAACAAATACATGACATTACAGGACAAGGAATGGGTCACAGTAGATGATGACTCAGACATAACTATATCTGAACCATCAGAAGGGGAACTTACCTCTGAGTATGAAACTATGGACATGCAAGTAATTCTGATTCATTTCAATAAATAAAATAAAAAAGAAGAAAAAACTCTTGAAGAAAATGGAGAACAGCTAGGGACTGCACAAACTATCTGATAAAATGAACACTCTGAATTACATTACTAGCAATGTGAATAGCATTAAAAATAAAGACAAAAGGATGGTAACATTTTCCTCACTGATAAATTTTAAGGGGGATGTATACTTCTTTCAAGACACAAGATTACACACCATAAATGAGTTAAAACAAGCCCAAAAGGATTGGAGGTGAGGGCCATCTATATGGCCCATAGGAGAAGAAACATGCAGTGGTGTTGGTATTGGGTTTATGTCTCCAGAGGTTAAGATACTAAAGCTAGTAGGCTTACTTCCAGGAAGAGTTTTAGATGTTGTAATAAAAAAAAAAACAGAAATCAGGCTGATTAACTTAAACAACCCCCAAAGTAAAGCAAAAAGATGTAAAATCATGGAGAAAATTGAGCCCTTTCTTCACACCTCCAAACTTACCATGTGGGGGGGGGGGGACTTTAATTGTGGTTTGACCAAAAAAGATTGAGGTAGAAAAATTGAAAAAAAATCTTTTGTGATACTAATTGTTTGAAAAAAATGTTGTTGGGAGCTCAAATGGTGGCTGCATATAAAAATGTAAACAAAGCTTCAGTGTACACCTTTTTTAAAGGGAAAATATCTATGAGGATAGATTTTTTTTTTTGGAAAAAAAACAATGCTTAAAGATGGAAGGGTAGCCCCAATAGGAACATCAGACCATTTGGTACTTCACCTTAAAATTAATCTAATAAATAGTCTATCTTTTGGGGGAAGGGTCTGGAGGATGAACATAGAATTATAGCAGGATGATCAAATAATAAAAAAATATTGAGGATATATAGGCAGCAAGAATCTTTGTATTAGATTTGTATGAAGATACTTTGGAATGGTGGGAGGACACAAAAGGGGACATTAAATCATTAATGATGGTGGAAGCAAACAGTAAAGGGAAGTCAAAATATCAAACTTATCTTAGTTTAAGAGCTAAACAATATAAAGAAATAACTCAAAATGAAACAAGACAAAACTATACAGAGAAAATACAAGGTATAAAAAATTAGATGTGGGAGTATCAATATAATAGGAAGATATCCTTATTATTGGAACAAAAATGTAGAACTCAGGGAACAAAGGTTCTGACTAATCCATTTGAAAGTAATAAAGAGAGACTAGAAAATAGGGTAATGTATGGTTTAAAGAATAAGGAAGGGACTGTACATACAGATATGGAGAATATTAAAAAAACAGCCCAAGACTTTGTAAGGGAGAAGTTCCAGAGGAAGAACATAAAAGAGACTAACAGACTATGAGATCAAATTCAAGTGCCAGTCATAGGCCCACAGGGGAAGGAGGAGGTTAAAAAACATATTAGGGATGCAGACATTAAAGAAGCTATTGCTTCTTTGACAAATACTACAGCACCAGGGGTAGATTGAATCCCAAACTGTTTCTATAAAAAGTTTGAAGAAATGCTCACTCCTATGTTGGGAATAGTGTACAACTATGTTTTTCACGAAAATGTTCTAACAGAGAGTATGAAACAGGGGGTCACAATTTTTCTCCGTAAAAAAGAAGACAGGGAGGATATGAAAAACTGGATTCCTGTCAGTTTGTTGACCACAGACTATAACATTTTGGCAAAAATTATTAAACAAAAGATTAATGGAGCAAGCACAAACCTTAGTACTTCTAACACAATCATGTGCAATTCCAGGAAGAAACATAAGGCAAAATTTGATATATATATATATATATATATATATATATATATATATATATATATGAGAACTTGTAAATAAAGGGCAGGAAGATGAATTGGAAGGGCTATTGTATCTAATAGATCAAGAAACAGCCTTTGATGTTGTAAATCATGAGCACATATGGCAAGTCTTAAAACAGTATGGGTTCCCAGATGAATTTAGAGGATTGGTAATAAGTCTGTACAATGAAGCTCAGGTATTACCTATGATAAATGGACATTTGGGTATGCCAATGTACATACATAAAGGGGTCCATCAAGGATGCCCGCTGAGCCCCCTCCTATATGTCTTATGTCTAGACCCTTTGTTGAGAGGAATAGAAACTGAGGGGAGTATTAAAGTCATGGAATATAAGGGAAGCATTTACAGAACTCTACCATATGCTGATGATTGTATTTTTTTACTGAAAGACCAGACCTCAGGGAAAAGAATGCTTAATTTTTTTTTTAAATAATGAGAATGTGACAGGTATAAAGGTGAATAAGGGTAAAAGTAAGGTTCTAGTCATAGGGAAAAATCCAGTGAACAGAAATGGAAGCATAGAAATTGTGCAAGGAAGTACAGAAATTTTAGGAGTTAGCTTTGGTGGACAAGACCCTGTACAGGAAAACTGGGATAAGAAAATAAGTATAACACAGAAAAAAGTTGAGAGATGGAAAGCTTGGAATATGATCAAACAAAAAAGGATATACATGTTAAAAACCTTTATTGTACCCATTGTTCTCTATATTGCAAATGTATTTCCTGTTTCTTGGAAGGATCAGACTAGGATCTTAGGTTTATTTTTTCAGCTTTTGTGGGAAATATAGTAAACCCTGTTAAAAGGAGTCATACATACAGACCTATAGCAGATGGGGGCTTAAATATGTTAAATCCTATAGTGTTTTTTATAAATATATTTGTTTATGCTAATATAGTGCCAGTATCGCAAGGTAAGAATGATATTTGGGGTACTTTGGGAGGAGAATGGAAAGAAGAGATGGTGGCCTCTTGGGGTGAGAAGGGGTATAATAAAAAGAACAGGGAAAAGTTGCCAGAATATATTGAAATAGTCATGAAATATTTGGATAGCTGGAAAGTAACAGTGGACATGATACTATCAAAAAATAGGAAGCAACTGTATAAAGACGTGCCTCAGAGCAGATTTTATGAGACACCTGTTTTTCTAGTACCACAGAGGGTGAAAGGGAGTCTAATTCTAGAAGCTATGTTAGAGAAAAGAATACCTCAGAAGATAAGGGAAACAACTTGGCTATGTAGTCATGGGAAGTTGCAGGTTAAAGGAAATTTTAACACAAGAAAACTGATGAAAGATTATGTCTGGAACAGAATTGTATTAATACGGAAAATCAACGAGTCACTTATTTTTTGACTGTGATTACATTAGACCATTCTGGAAGCAGTTGGCAGATACATGGGGTATTAAGCAGTTTGACAGGATTGATTGTGATATATTAGTATATGGACAACTGATGGAAGAATGGAGTAAGTGGGACAAGCACACTCTCTAGTGTTTGCAGTTATAAAATGGGCTATCTGGCAAGTGACGTGTCAGAGATGTATACAGAATAAAGACATCTCTCTAACTGAACTGTTATTTAAAATCCAAGCTGAACTAAATGGGATACATCAGAAAGAGTTGAAAATGTATGGGGAAAAACAAATGTGGAATATGTGGAGGAACTTTGACTGTAAAGGCTAAAGAATAAGTCATTCTAGATACTGTGATCATATTTTGATGTAATCTTTTGTTAATTTTGTTAATGTATTTATTGGTTTTGTTTTGAATATGTTCCTTTGCAAAGTTTGTTTTTGGTTTTAAATAAAAACTTCTCCTACTTTTTTCGAGAAGTGCCATGGGATCTTTAACATCCACCTAAACTACCACCAGAACAGGCAGATGGGACCTCGGTTTAACATCTCATCCAAAAGACGGCACCTCAGGAGTGCAGCACCCCACCCTCATGCTGCACTGCAGTGTTAGTATTGGGATGTTAATCTAAGTGCCTGATGTAGGGATGGAACTCATAGTCTTCTGATCTCCTGGCTTCTGAGGCGAGTGTGCTACCTGCTGAGCCACTGACACTGACATCTTCACCTAGAGATTAATGCTCTTAATGGCACTGTTATTAGGTAAGTTGATTTATATAAATATCTTGGTATTTGGTTAGATACTCACTTGAATTGGGATTCCCAAATAGACTCCCTTATAGGAGGTATGAATAGAAAGCTGAGTGCCTTGTATAGGTACAAAAAGTACATGTCTAGGGAGGTACACCTGAATGTAATTAATTCCTTATTACTGCCAGTCCTTGATTATGGAAATCTGCTATATGAGGTGGGCCATTGGGTCACTTCTAAATAAAGTAGATCTAATATTTAATAGAATGGCTTATTTAATCTTGGACACACCCTATAAAACCCAGCAGTGCATATTATTTAGAGAGCTGAACTGGCTTAAACCCCCTGTTAAAAGAAATTTACATTTACTCCAGTTTATGATCAAGGTGTGAAATAACAAGGTTCCTAATTACATTTCTGATTTATCTGAATTTAAGCAAGTAAGGGAAGGCCTGAGGACTTCATTAGGAGCTCAATATGTTTTGAATAATTGTAATTTAAATATTAGGAGATCATCTGTTTCCCTTAGAGGAGCTCTATTGTGGGATCCATACCCTTCAAACTTAAGATGTTATAGGGCTAAAACTAATAACCCAGAATTAATAAGATGGTGTATGACCTGGTCCAACAATACCATAACCTGTAACTCTTGTAATGCACTTTAACTACTGAATTAATGTGATGATATTGCTGCTTTGTCTGTTGTTATAATTGTTTTATTATAGTGTGTATCGTATAATTGTGTATATATGTAACTATATGTTCTTACTTGGCCTGGAACTTCATTGAAAATGAGCTTGCTCAATTGAATGTATTCCATTATTCTTATGAATAAAAAACAATTTTCTACTACTACATCATGCACATAGGGAAGAGAAACCCTGAAGCTACCTATAGGTTGGGAAGGGAGTTGCTGGCAATAAAAAGGGAAGAAAGAGACTTGGGCATCATCATCACAGATGACCTGAAATCATTCAAGCAGACCACTAAAGCAGTAGATAAGGCTAGAGGGTGTTGGGGTGTATTAGTAGGGGTATCACAAGTTGTAAGAGGGAGGTAATAATCCCTCTTTGCAAGACACTGGTTAGACCCCATCTGGAGTAGTGCATGCAGTACTGGAGGCTGCACCCGCCCAAGGACATCAACAAAATGGAGGCAGTCCAGAGAAGAGAAACTAAAATGGTGCAGGGACTGCATCAGAAAACATATGAGGACAGATCAATGGAGCTCAATATGTATACCTAGAGCAAAAGAGGTAGAGAGGCGATATGAAAGAAACATTCAAATATCTTAAGAGCATTAACAAGGTGAAAGAGTCTACATGTTTCAATATAAGAAACATAGCAGGACAAGAGGACACAGCATGAGATTAGAGGGAGGCCGATTAAGGGGTAATGTGAGGAAGTTCTTTGTTGCAGAAAGAGTGATGGATGCATGGAACAGCCTACCTCAGGAAGTGGTAGATATGAATACAGTGCAGGCTTCAAACAGGCATGGGATAAGCATAAGGGAACAATACAGATGAGAGTGAATAAACAGGCCATTGACAAAGTAAAGGCCTATGGCACATTCATAAGGTGGAAAAAATTAGCAAACTGGATGGACCTTGCGGTCCTTATCTGCCATCAGCTTTTATGTTTCATTTGAACTGCTCATTCAGCTTGGCTCAGCTCAGTTAGGTCCAATTCATGTTTCAACTCATTTCTCTCAGAAGCTGCTGGTGCAAGTTAAACACGCTGAGAAAGAGGGTGCATGCTGTGTGCTCAGTCAGTCACCATGACTGCTAAGCTCCTCCTCCCTCATCCATGCCCAGAATTAGTAACTCTCAATGCTAACTGTGTGTAAAGTCATCATTGACAATGGCATTCAGAGTTGAACTGGCCAACCAGACTACATGGACATTTCCAGCTGGATCCCTGTTGAATTTGGAAGGAAATAAACCTGATGGCAAAATACAATGCAGGAGACAGGTGCTACAGAATAAAGGTTTATTCTTAAATACATGCAAAAAGGACAGCAACAATACCTCCTGGGAGTCCAAGACCTCCGAACACTGGGTGTCATCATAGAAAACTCGAAGAACAATAGTATCACATAACATTATATACTTAGAGAACAGAGGGTCCCATTACCTGGTAATGGGCTCATTTGCATAGTAGAGACACAAGGCAAAGCAGTTCTAATGGTGTACATGGTGGGCAACTTGCACGCAAGGCCTTACATGTTGCATATGCACAATCATAATTATAATGTGTCACAAACGCATTTAGCAGGTCAGGCCCTCTGCTCCCACAGTGCCAATCTCTGAGCACAGTATTGTGAACAAGTAACAGAACAGGGTAACCCTCCTGTCTGCTTGTGGGTCTGAATCACCTTTAGTCTCAAGTTCTGGGGGGATTCAAACTGTGAACCTTATGCTAGTGTACCCAAATGTACAGGCTCAGATAATCTACTCTTTGGGGGGATGCCAGAGATCTTTTGACTAAGGGTACCTAACCAGGTATCCAAAATGAACCCTTAAAACTCTATAAAAGACCTTAGGTATATTCTTACCTTTTGCCAGTTTGGTAGTACCATCAAGCTCTGAACAGTTTTTTGTCATTCTTAACCCTCTATACATCACATGAAAAAAAGAACTTCAAAGACACACCCTGGGAGTCTTTGGAATAAAAGGTTTACTTAAAAGTGGATACAAATATGTTAAATGTAAACACAGAACAATATATCACAAAGCATACAATCACTTAAAAGAAAACAAAGAAAACTACAGACAAACTCCTACCAACATACAGTTAGGCTTTTTCTATCTAATGTATACTTCTATAAGTGCCTTGAAAGTTAGATCTCATTTCTAAGAGCCCAAAAAGATATGCCACTCAGTTGAAACACAGAATACAGTTTAAAATGCTGTGTTTCCACCCCTTCTATGAGGTCATCTAGCTCCTCCTTTCAGAATATAAAAAAATATATACAAACAGGATGTCCTATTAGGAGGTATATTAAATAAGGTGACATCAGCAAAAACTCATTTCCCAAATTATGACAGTCTTTAATCAAGAATTTCCTTTGATCTTGTGTGGCTTCCTGCTTTCCCAAGGACATCAAAGGTTTTTATTGCTATTTAACACCAGTTGGTATTAAATGTTCTTCCTTTTAAGATGTCATAAAAGTTTATGATTTTCATCCTCTGGCAGACTCATAAAGTCCCATTTCATTTTCACTTCAAAGAAGCAACAGGTCAGAAAATGTATATTTTAGTTTCCCAGCTCCAGAGGCAGGAGGTCATAAAAAGGCTATAAAATGCAACTTCTCAAGGAAGTTAATCACATTACAGAGATCTCCTGTTTTAATATATGTCCTGTCATTTCCACTGAAACCTGGGGGGGGGGCATGGCACAGCTGCCTTATGGAGACAATCACACACCACATTCTATATTACAAATGTCATAGAACAATCATAACCAGCTGGCCAAGCATCAGATAATGCTGACTACAGCTACTTCATGTTACAATAGCATGATTCATTATATTGTGCTGACCACAAATATACCTCTGCTAGACAGTAGTTTGTAAGTACGTCATAGCAAACATTAATAAATACTAGTATACCATATGTTGTGTAATAGAAAATGTTAGTCCACATGAGGGATGGCAGGTCTACATATTCCCCCCTTGTTGCCTTAATAGAAAGGCAACACTAATAGAGAAAGTGTGGCAGTTTACATGCGGGCTGAGTGAGTTTCATAGAGAAATTTCAATTGTGCATGATGTTGTTTGACTGTGCGCTATAAACAACACAAGGTAACAATTAGAAAAACAATTGAAATAACTTGAATAACAACAAAACCTTTGAATGTTAGTTTCAACCAGGTGTTGGACAATGTGGTGCTTAAGTTACCATCATGAAATAGAGCATCTGAAGAATCACCTGACTTAGTAATATGATTACTAATATGAATGAGATGTGTATCCTTTCTTTCTAACAAGGATGTAAGAGTCAGGGTGAGTGGGGCAATATGCACATTAAAAACTGGCAAACACTGTGCTATAGCATTCATACAGTCAGGGGCACTATCAGTGTAATCACATTCTATGGTGGGGACAGGGGTAATAACCATATGGCCAATGATAGAGCATTGGTTAGGTACAAAATACAAGTTGGGCATAGTGACATCACACACCAAAGTCCATAGGTGAAGGTCTGGTACTTGGTTACAACACAGTATTGTCCATCAGAATTGTAGATCACACAAACTTGAGGAAGTCACCACTTTGAGAGCTGGACTGGATAGGTAAAGGAAGCATTCATCATCTTGCTGGTGAGGCGCCGTATGTCTTCTTAGGAGGCATCCCTGGAGGCATTGATATTTGGCTTATCAGGAATAGTGACATTAACAGTCCCATTGGTAAAGCGGTCATCATTAAATGTATATGACCAGTCCATAGAATTTGATGAGCAACCACAAACTGGTGCAGTTACATTAAAAATATCACATCTGCAAAAATAGTGGTAGCCCTGTTTAACACAACAATCTATATGCATGGCCACCCAGGCATTGCGTTGAGGATGAAACACCAGCAAAGGAGGCAAGTTGATCTGTTCTTGGTAGATGCTGCCCTCTGGATGTCCCATGGGTAGCACATCAATTGAGAGAAGGAATATGGGAGATGCGATTTTAGTGACTGCATTATGGCGACTACAATATGGATGACTGTTAATGTACAGTGACAGGTACATCTGAGCGACTGTACATTATGGCTAACACATATATATATATATATACAGCCTTCTCCAGTGTCCATGTGTGGTGTAGTAATCCTAAAGATATGGGGGTCTGGGGGTGCAGAGGGGGTGGAGCCTCCCTGGGTAACATGGGTGTACCTGTGGTTCAATGGGAACAGGTGCATTACTGCTATAAAGGAGGGTGGATCCCTGGGGGAGACATGGCACCACAACATATGGAGGTTTTTGGACTATATCCAGCAGGTGCAGCAGATGGCAGAGGTGCACATGGCACAGGTTGTATTCAGGGCAGCAGTCAGCGGCAATTGGAGGAGGTACTATGACCTGACTAAACATCTGGTTCAGGTAGTGGTAAAGTATTCCACCCATATACGTATGGAATATCTGCATGGAACAGCCTATAATATACAGCTTCAAATGAATATGGGCCAGATTGGCTCAGTTCCAAACTGACATTCGTGTCCTAAACATGACTGTAACAGTGCCTGTTATGCCTGTTACGCCAGCTATACCTAAACTCCTTTCCAGGCATTTAGGCCTGAACACCCCTCAGTGTTCAGCTGTGTAATGCCCAGCTACAGGGTTCTAGTCATGTGCTTGATATGGTGTCATTAGATCTAACAACATTACAGTATGGAACTGTGACATGTTAGTGGATGAACAATGACCAGACTTGCCCAAATTCCAGTGTGTCATGTTCAAAACAACAGGAACATGCATAAATTGTACATTATTAATGCGAATCCCAAGGATGGAGGTTGCTGTCAGGCCGCTGGATGGGCCTGGCTCCAGAGTGCGGCATTGTAGAGGTTTGTCTTTTGTTACTGGGATGACTGTAAGAAAAACAGCTGCTGTTGCAATTGAGTGATTGGAACAAAGTTTACACATGTTGGTATAATGAAATCGAGTGCAAAAGTCTTTATTGATTTTTGTTGTAAGGTTGTAAATGCCAGTATTTTGCTGAGTAACTTGGCGTATGCACAAAGTTCCATTGGAGCAAATATGAGTGCTGGGCCAACCTTGGAAAGTTCCTTTTGCAAGGCAGGCTACTGGAAGTTGCTGTCCAGCAAGATTGTCAGTTTTCCATTCAACTTGTAGAGTGGATTGGTCTGGGGATACCACCATGGCATTCAGACAGGCATCTTTTTCTTCACAGACAGTCACATGGGTAGATGGGATGTTGATGGTTACCCCTGTACCTGAAGGAGGTGTGACAGGGGTAAGAGGGAAGTAAGCCGGACCTGAAAGATTCATGGCATGAAGAAATACACGAAGATGTGCCTGGTACTCTTGGTCTGGCACACTTGCCAACGTGCATGGCAGAATGAACAGAAGGAGCATCATTTTTCTGAAATGAAAGAAAACAAAAAGGTAAACGTACAGGTTTCCCTCCCCCATCCAGGGGAAGGAGCATTAAAGGAGCATCTAATCCCTTTTGTACAGTTTCAACTGATTGGCATGGTACCATTTGTCTATGGATTTCTTACACTGTGAGATCCACAATTGCTTGACAGCAGGGCTCAAATTGTTGATGATGCTATAGGGGCCAGCCCATTTGTTTGCAAATGGGTGAGCAGGAGTGGAGAATTTTAGTACCATTACTTGGTCTCCTACTTGTCAATCGACTTCTTTGACATGTCTAACAAAGTACATTTTGGACTGTTGTTGGGCCTGGCCAAAGTTTCTGGTGGCAAACAGGTAGGTTTGGACCAGGTTATCCTTTAGCTGCGTAACAAGCATCTGCTGACACTCTGTCTGCAGTGGGGGTGTTCAGATCAATCCACAGATGTTCTGGTAATGTCATTTGCCTGCCGGTCATCACCTTGAAGGGTATACAGCAGGTTGCTGCAGATGGGGTAGCTCTAATTGCCATTACGAGTATGGGCAACAAAGTATCCCAAATTTTAGCATTTGCATCTACACATTTACACAACATCAATTTTATCTGTTGGCTCTCTCCACCTGTCTTGATGACTGAGGATGGTATGCTACATGAAACTTTTGGTTAACTCCCAATAACTCCAAACATTCATGCCTCAGTTCTCCTGTGAAACTAGTCCCTTTGTCAGAGTCCACTTTGAGAGGTAGGCCCCACCTAGTAAATACCTGATCCACCAGGATCCTGGCAGTGGCTTTCACCATAGCAGCCTTACATGGGAAGGCTTCTACCCATTTTGAAAACAGGTCATTGATCACAAGTGCGTACTTGTTGTTTCTGCTAGTGATAGGCAAAGGTTGAAAGAAAGTAATCTGAATTGCATTCCAGAGGCCTGATTGCTTTTGAGGAAGCAGTTTGACATTTTTCTTGCCCAGGATAGGGTTGTTCTGTGCACAGGTAATGTAGTTGTCCACATGGTGTTGGACATCTGTTGTCATTCCAGGCCACTAGCCCATGGTTTTCAGTCTCTCCAGGGTTTTGTCCACCCCTTGTTGTCTGCCTGTAGGGGTGTCGTAGACCTGATGGATGAATTCTGACTGGAGAGTTTGGGGAAATCGCCCAAAGTTTTTGATTACCTGAGTGATACAGGGCTAACTTCTGATCCTAGGAAAGATGGAGGTTATCAGAATGTCTTCTGAATGGGTTATTAGAAACATAGAAACATAGAAGTTGATGGCAGAAAGAGACCACTAGTTCCATCTAGTCTGCCCATTTGTTTTAGACCTATTTTGACACTCTAGTTGCCCTTTGTAGTCAGGGCTCCCTTGTGTCTGGTATCTGATAGAATGGTGAAACCCCGTCGGTGAAATCCCCCACAGTGTCATTTTTTGACAAGTTTCAAAAATGTTGCTGTGGGGTACCCATCAGCGAAATTTCACCCTTTTGCCGGGTTTCACCCCATTCAAATTAACTCCAACTCAAAGTTAATGATCCACAGAAGGGAGGGTGTGGGGGACACAGCCCCCCACATGGGGGGTTCAGGGGATGTCTGGACTGATGTCTGATAGGTGAAATTTCACCTGTCGACATCGGGGATGTCTCTATGCCAAACGTCGACAACAATGTTGTCGCATTGACATAGGTAAACCCTTGTGTCTATCCCATGCATTCTTGAATCCACCCCACAGTGTTGACCCCCACAGCCTCTTGGGGCAGGCTGTTCCAAGCATCCACCACTCTTTCTGTGAAGAAAGACTTCCTGGTGTTGGTAGAGAACCTCCCTCCTTGCAGCCTGAGGTCTTGTCCCCTGGTCCTGGAGCTCTTCTTGAAGTGAAAAAGTTCCTGTGTCTGTACCTTCTTAATGCCTTTTATGTACTTGAATGTTTCAATCATGTTCCCTCTCTCTCTCTCTTCTCTGCTCCAGGGAGTACATATTCAGTTCCCTAAGTCTTTCCTCGTAGGATATGTATTGCAGACTCTGAATCATTTTTGTCACCTTTCTCTGTACTGTTTCCACCCGGTCAATGTCCTTCCTGAGGTGAGGCGTCCAGAATTGGACTCCGTATTCCAGGTTGAGGCCTGACCAATGATCTATACAGTGGTAGTACCACCTCTCTCTTCCTGCTCATGATTCCCCTCCCAATGCAGCCCAGCATTCTGTTGGCCTTCATTATTGCCTTCTTACACTGCTTACTAACCTTCAAGTCATCTGAGATTATGATTCCCAGATCTCGTTCCTGGTTTGTGGCTGCCAGTCTTTCACCTCCTGGGTAATACTCCTTTTTTGGATTTTTCTTTCCTCTGTGCATGACCTTGCACTTTTTGGCATTAAATTTCAGCTGCCGCACTCCAGACCATTCTTCTAATTTCTTGAGGTCAGCTTCCATCTTGCTCACTCCTTCTGGGGTGTCCACCCTGCTACATATCTTGGTGTCATCTGTGAACAGACACACCTTCCCTTCCAGTCCATCAGTGATGTCTGCTATAAAAACACTGAAGAGCACAGGCCCTAGCAGCGAGCCCTGGGGCACCCTGCTGGTCACCCTGCCTTCCATCGATTGTGCTCCATTAACCTGTATCCTCTGGGTTCTGCCTTGTAACCAGTTTTGTACCCATCTGACTACTTCTGCACAAACCCTGGTGTGGTCAAACATCTTTACCAGCCTTCTGTGTGGAACCAAGTCGAAGGCCTTACTAAAGTCCAGGTAGACCACATCCACTGCCCCACCGTCGTCCACTATTTTTGTAGCGTAGTCAAAAAACTTGAGCAGATTTGTCTGGCATGACCTACCTGCTGTGAAACCATGTTATTTAGGGTCTTGTTGGCTGCTAGTTTCGAGGAATGCTATGATCCTCTGTTTGAGTAATGTCTCCATTAGTTTCCCTACTATAGACATGAGGCTCACCAGTCTGTAATTACTAGCCTCTTCACAACTGCCTGATTTGTGAAGTAGAACCACTCCACTATTACCCTTTTCCAGTCTTCGGGTACCACACTGCTGTTCAAGGATTTCGTGAAAAGAAGTACCAGAGAGGCTGCTAATTATGCCCCCAGTTCCTTAAGGATTCTGGGGTGCATCTCATCTGGTCCCATGGCTCCGTCTGCTTTTAGTTTATTTGGCACCTCCCATACTTCAGCTTCTATAAAGGGATTTGTGTCTACCCCCGGTCCTGGAGTGTTGCGTTTTTTCAGGGCTGGGCCATCCCATGGGTCCTCTTTGGTAAACTCCGAGCAGAAGTATTTGTTGAGGATTTTGGCTTTCTCTGGGTTATGTTTGGTGCATTTCCCTTCTTCAGTAGCAATCTTTACTATCCCCCCTTTTGTCTTCCTATGTTCCCTAATGTATATAAAAAATGATTTGTCTCCTCTCTTTGCCCCTTCTGCTATCTTTTCCTCTGTCTGGGCTTTTGCCTTTCTAATTTGTTTGTTTGACTCTTTCATTTTTTCCTTGTATGACTCCCAGTCTTTCTCAGTTATGGTTTCCTGGCATATGCTAACATACTAACATACTAACATACTATTTGCCAGCAGATTAGGCCTTATGGTCTATCAAGTCTGCTCGAACCTAGATCCTTAGTTGGGTGCCGAGACCCTCCCATCCCTTGTGCTCCAGAAACCCCTATCATCCATCCCCACCCCCCCGGGACAGGCCATCATCTGATACATCCACTTTCTGTGTCTGTCCACCTTCTCTAAAGCTCTCCACTGTGGATCTCTGAACCAGCTCACCAGGCAGAGCATTCCAAGGGTCCACCACCCTCTCAGTGAAAAACCTCCTCCTCTTTTCCCCTCACCCTTCCACCTTCCAACTTCAAACCATGCCTCTGGTGATGCCTCCCTGCTTTAGTCTAAAGATCCCTCCATGTTTACCCTATTTATTCCTTGAGGTACTTGAAGACCTCAATCATGTCCCCCTGTCTCTCCTCTCCTCCAATGAAAACAGGCAGAGCTCCTCAAGTCTGTCCTCGTAAGTCAAATCCCTAGCCCTCAGTATCATCTTTGTTGCCCTCCTCTGTACCCTCTCCAGGAGCTGTATGTCCCTCTTCAAGTGTGGTCTCAGTACTGTACACAGTACTCAAGGTGTGGTCTAACCAGTCCATTGTACAGTGGCAGAATCACTTCCTTGCTCCTAGAGGTGATCCCCTGCGATGCATCCCAACATCCTGTTTGCCTTGCTAGCTGCTCTCCTGCACTGCTCAGTGTTATTCATACATGTATCCACCATGACCCTAGGTCTTTTCCCTGTTGAGGCTTCCAGCACCTCCTCCCAGGGTGTACCTGTGTTTAGGGTTTCCCCGACCAAGATGCAACACCTTGCACTTGGTGATATTGAAATTAATTTCCATGTGTGAGCCCAGCTTTCCAGGGTGTCCAGGTCCTTGCAGGGCCAACCTCCCTCTTCTCCCTCAACTACTGCTCCCATCTTGAGTCATCCACGAAGAGACTCATTTCACACCCTATACCATCCCTGATGTCTGATATGTATGCATTAAACAGGATTGGACCCAGGACCGAGCCCTGTGGTACCCACTACCAACCTCTGTAGGGTTCAGAGCTCCCCACAGACCACTACTCTCTGAGTGCGTCAGCTATCCAGTTTTCAATCCATCTGACCATCAAGGGCCTACTCTAACTCCATCAGTTTCTCCACCAGACCATTGTGGGGGACAGAGTCAAACGCTTGCTGAAGTCCAAGAATAATCCATCCACAGGCTTACCCCTATCCAGTTCTGATGTTACCCATTCATAGAACTCCACAAGGTTGGTTTGACATGATCTACCTGGCACAAACCCATGCTGCCGACTATCCAGACCTCCCCTCCTCCAAGTAAACCCCCAATCGTTCCTTTAGTATACTCTCCATTAATTTTCCCACCACGAGGTTAAACTGATGGGTCTATAGTTTCCTGGTACTTCCTTCGACCCCCCTTTATGGATTGGTACCACATGTGCCTCTCGCCAATCCCTAGGTACCCTCCCTGTCTCAAGTGACCTGTTGAAAAGCTCCGCCAGGGGTGCAGCCAGTATGTCCGCCAATTCCCATAGTACTCTCGGATGAATGCCATCCGGCCCAGGAGATTTGTCTTTCTTTAGGGCCTTGAGGGCAAACCACACCCTTTTGGTGGGGATGGCATCATCCGTCCCCTCCACCTTACTGGTCTTTTTATCCTTATCCAGATGTGACACCCCTGGGGTACCTTTCCCTCCCTTTTGCTCCATTTCTGTTGCTCCTGATCCTCCCTGCCACTTCTATCCCTTTGTGCCTTGCTTTGTAATATCCCATCCCCTCCTAGTGAACACAGAGGCAAAGTACTCGTTAAATACCTCTGCCTGGTCCCTCGCCTCTTCCACCCACCCTCCTTCTGATCTCAATCTGCTGAGATGGCCCTTAGTTTTTCTCCGCTCCCCAATGTACCGGAAGAACCCCTTTTCCCCTCCATGTATCCCCTGTGCCAGCCGATGCTCTTTACTGGACTTTGCTCCCCTCACCATACGGGTGACTTTTCTAGATGCAAGCTAGTACATTTCCTTATCCCTATCCCCTCTTGTTGTTTTATATTTTTTGTAAGCCGCCTTCTTTTCTCTGACTGCTACCTGGACCTCACTGTACCACCAGCATGGTTTATGTGACCTTGCTCCCTTACGTTTCAACTTAGCGCAGATCCTGACTGCCTCATGAAGTCCCCGTTTTATGACCTCCCATCTCCTTTCCACACTTGTTGTTGAGGTAATCCCCTTCAAGTGATCCTTGAGAATATTTCCCATGCCCATAAAGTCTGCCCCCCTGAAGTCCACTGCCAGTGTCCTAGATCTCACCCCACTCCCCAATGCTTATTTGAAACCAGACAGTATTGTGGTCACTCCCAGTCAGGGGTCCTGTACAACCATGTCCCTTACCAGATCCCCATCTGCCAGAACCACATCCAGGACATGCCCCTCCTCTGGGGCTCCATCACATGCTGTGTTAAGAACACATCCTGGAAGCCATCCAGCAGCCTCTGCTCCTTGGCCACCTTGAGGACATGGTTCCCCAGTTAGTACCTGGCATATTAAGGTCCCCATCAACACCACTCCTTCCCCTTTTGGACCACACTGGGCAATGATGTTGTCCAGCAATCATCCTCTAGAACATCACTCATCCCGGGGGCCTATATGCTACACCCAGCTTGACCTTATCTCCTGCTGGGGATCGTAAGGTGACCCATAAGGCCTCACGTTTCCCTCTGCCTCTTCTACCATAGCAATTTCTATGTCATCTCTAATGAACATAGCCACTCCACCCCTCTGCCCTCCTTTCTATCCTTCCTAAGCATAGTGTACCCCATTACATTTAGGTCCCAGTCATGGTTTTGTTGTACGTTTCCGTGACTGCATACATCCACCCCGAACAGCATGGCCTGGAACTCTGGCAACTTGTTTCCCAAACTCCTGGCATTTACTAACACTAACCCCCACCCCTTATCCCTGATCCTTTTTGTCGAACCCCACCCAGATTCCTTATACATCCATCCTCCCCCTGCTCCTCCTGAAACCTATACACTATACTATACACTATATACTATATACTATACACCTTCTTTTTTTTTCTTTGACTGTGGTAGCCACTTCCTTGGAAAACCATAGAGGATTTCATTTTCTTTTTGCTTTGCTGACCCATCTGGCACATTGGTCTGTGGCAGTCCTTATTGCTCTCTTGAGTCTCCCCCACATTACCTCCACCTCTTCAACCTCTATTTCCAATAACTGGCTACTTATGTTGGAAGTCAGCCTTTCTGCCTATTCATAGACCTTTCCTTCTCTGTCTCCTTGGAAAGGTATTCATATACCTCCTCTATCTCTGGATCTGACAGTTGTACTGCAGTTAGATCCAGGAGGACCACTTTGGTTCTTCTGTGTGCAGTCACTGCGTGTGTTGCAATGGGAGGAAGCATGGTTCATATCTCCCCCCCAACCCCTGAGCACCATCTTTGGCTAATGTGTCTGCTCGATCATTGTATTCATGGAAAGGTTCAGCCTTTGAGTGGGCTTTAACCTTGTGTATGGACAGCCTAAAAATTAATTGTTCAGCAAGGCTGACAATGTGAGTGACTAGATCCTTATATTTCACAGGGGTACCTTCTGAAGAGGCAAAATCATGGGCCTTCCAGAAAGAAAGGAACTTCATCAAGGAATTGCACACCCAGGAAGAATCTGAGAAGAAGATAGTATCTTCTTCTCCTTGGCCATGGATCATTTCCATGGCACAGGCAACTGCAGCAAGTTCTGTATAACGTGAAGATATAACAATGCACTTCCTGGACACCTCAAAGGTGTCATCTGCTGCAGGAAGGACCAGAACCCCAAAGCCTGTAATTTGTTCTCCTTTATTGTAGGAGGAGGACCCATCTGTAAATATGCAATATAGTGCAGGGTCTTTCAGGTTACTCTCTGTATCAGAGAGAAAGGGCCTGGTTCTGGTGGGTGGGTGGCTCTAGGCCACACTCATGTGGATCGCCTTGGTATAGCAGACCATGTGCCAAAATTGAGGTCATTTTGGTGGGAGGCAGAGTGATGTCTTGATTCTGTAAAAGGAGAGACCAATGGGTGAGTCTGGTGTTAGACACATTGCCATCCTTGATTCTATCTGTCAACAGAAAGTTGGTAGGGGTGTGGTTGGTGTGCAGTACAATAGAGGAAAGCCCTATGATGTAGGTGAAGTGTTTGATGATCCAAAAGGTTGCCAGCAGATTTCTCTCACATAGAGAGTACTTCTGCTCTACCAAGGAGAGCATTTGTGAGGCATAGGTGATAGGCCTCAAGGTGCCATTGTCTTTTTGTGCAAGGACTGCTGACATGCCCACCTCAGAGGTGGTGGTTTCCATGTGGAATGAAAGGTCTGTGTTAGGATTGACCAGTGCCAAGCCTTTTTTCAGAGAAGTGACTGCAGCTGAGTGTTCTGCTCCCCACTTCCAGGGGACATCTTTCTTCAGAAGCTCATACAGGGGTGCAGTCTTCGGTGCAAAATTGCACATGAAATCCCTGGAATAGTTGATCATTGCTAGAAAACATCTCAGGGTAACCACACTGGTAGGTAGTGGCAAATCCTGGATGCCTTGGACCTAGTTCCAGGTGGGTCTCCTGCCCTCTCCAGTGCTGGGCAAGCCTAGATAGGAAACTTCTAGTAGGCACAACTGTACCTTTGTAGGACTGCATTAGAGGTCTGCCCTCTGTAGGAGCATCAAGAGTTTATCTAGGCACTTCGGATGTTTCGGCAGGCCAGTTGTGGTGAAAAGAAGGTCATTCACATATTGCAGGAGGCATTCTGGTGTGGAGAAGTGACGTATGTCATCCTTCATGTGGATGTGGAATAGGGAAGGGCTGTTGTGGAATCCCTGTGGGAGGCAGTTTCACATGTACTGACATCCTTCAAAAGTGAAGGCAAACTTGTATTGGCTCTCTGGGGCCAATGGGAGTGACCAGAAAGCACTGGAAATATCCAATGTGCTGAAACACTTGTGTTCAGGCTTCAGAAGTTTGAGCACATTTGGGGCAGAGGCCACAGTTGTGCACAACTAAGAGTGACTTGATTAAGTCTGTGGTAGTCAATTGTGAGCCTCCAACTATTATTATGCTTCTTTACAGGCCAAATGGGAGAGTTGACTGTGGACACACAAGACCAAATGACCTCTTATTTCAAAAGGGAGTTAATAGTGGCCCTCAAAGAGGGTATGGCTTCTGCTGGAAATGGGTATTGCTTCTGGCAAGGTGGTTCATCACCAGTGATTTGTATGAGTATGTCCATTCTCCCACAGTCATGTTTGTGTTTGTCAAAGGCACTGTTATGCCTTTCCAGAACTGACCTTAGTTGGGAAAAAGCTCATGGTGTTGGAGCATGAGGATGATGTCATACTTGTCATTGATCTTGACTGCTGCTACCACATGTGAGTTAGAAATGAGAAGCATGTAGTACTGTCCAGGCATTTGAAGCCAGAATGCATACATAGCATGCAAGAAAAGCAGTCCTCAGGATGCTCTGGTGGTGATGTAAGACCATGAGGTCAAAACAGTGTGTCACTTCCAAAGTACCAATGATGACTGATATGGCTTTGGATCAGTACATTATAACTACGGTCCCCTCAAAGGTCTGCACGTACGTGGTCTTCCCTGTAGACCAACAAGATAGCTGCAGATCCTCTTGATGCAGCACTCAAACAGCTGCACCCATATCTAAAATAATTCAAGTTGGTGGCCCCCAACCAGCGTTTCTATACATGGGTGGCCAGAATCATCAATCACCAAGGTGGTGATGATGCGAACCAGGGCCTGAGACTGACAGTCTGATCTGCATTGTTCTGACTGGGTGTGTTGGTTTACCTACCACAGCATTTGGATGGCCTAGGAGTATGGACACTTCAATTGTCCATCCCCATTGGGCTTGTTCTGCAGTTGAAGTGAAGATGGGATAGCAGCTGTGGTCTTGCACCAAAGGGCTGCTGAAAGTGAATGGACTTTGTCCTTAAACTCCTGAAGCCAGTTGTTTTCCTCTGCCAGCTCTTTGTATGAAGGGTTGGATTGCTGTTTTTGTCTGTTGTTCCCCTTCTCCTTCTCATTCTGCTGCTGATAGAACCTATGCTGCTCCCGGCGTTGGTTCTTGTTTGACCTCCTTTGTGGGCCTATCTTGTTGGAAATCCTTTTATTTCCCTTTCATCACATATTGGGTGGATGATTCGGTGCTGTTCTGCACCACGGCCACTTTGGCCTTAGAGCCTGAAGCTAGGTTGCATGTGTAGATTTGGTATGCGTATTCCACTTTTTTCCATGATGATGCTAAAGCATTCCCATCTCAGCAACACTGATGCCTTGACCTTCTTGCGAAGGCCCGACAGCATATTTTTCAAGAACAGGCTCTTGTATTTGACCGAGTCTCAGTCAGTGGTCTCCTTGGCCAACCCTTTGCCTGTTTGATAGGCAAGCCACAGACAGCTGTCATACTGGGCTGGGGTCTCCTCAGTGTGTTGCGTCACTGGGTGAGCTAGCATTAGGCTGACAAGATTGGGGTTGTGATCTGCCAGGAGGCTGGCTATGACTTCTTCAAATCAGGCCATTGTGTCACTATGCACTGCATCCAGTAACTTGACCCATAATGTAGGTTCCACAGTTTATTTCAAAACCTGAACTCTGTGCTGGGCTTGGAGGCTGAACATTTCACACTGATTTTGAACCTTCTCCAAATGGCAACTCAAATTGTTGGCCTACTTTGTCTGCTATTGTTTGGATGGCTTGTGCGGTCTGTAGAGCATTTGGGTATGCCCCGTTTGCCCTGACATGGACTTGACCACTGCCTTGGCCATCACGGTGGCCACATCTTGAAGGAGGCTGTGGTGCTTCATCTCCTTTTTCAACAAGTTGGCCATGGCTTGTCGAATCGCCAGTTACTGTGCCTTTGTGATTTCTGCATTAGTGACCACTTACTTGATCAAGGCCTCAAACTCGGTCTTGTCAGACTTACTCAAGACTGCAACCAGAGGTGGATGGGTCCTCCACCCTCTGGAGCCCCAAGGTCCCATCTTTTGGAATTCTCTGTCATTGCATTCATCATCTTCCAATGATGCCAGGTCGATAGGTGGGGCATGTGGCAAAGCCTTCATATGACCCTTCAGGATTTCCAGCTGCTGACATAATCTTGTCATCTTTGCTCTACACATAGAATTATTGTACCAGGTCAAAACAGCACACCAGGAAGAGTGCTGCAAAGAACCGCACTGTGTAAAGCGCGAAAGGATTTAGAGTGACAGGGGTATAATAGCGATAGGAAATTACCATTACTCCTGTCACTCTGCAGAGTGCCTGTAGAGGGATCAAGTTGCCATGTGCTGGGGTGCCAAGTTGAGCCACTCCCATGGTGGAGTGGCAAGGGCACCAGCATATGGCGAAACAGGAGACACGGGATCGTGGTTTGGTTCCCACCAGGTCTCCTCCTGCTGAAACTTTAAAAAAAAAACTAGTAATTTTCCCCCTCCTGATTTTCTCCCCATCCCTGAAGTCCATGACCCCCCCCCGGAGTTGATTATTTCAAGTCCGTGGGGTGTGAGGGGGTGAAGCCCCCCCACATTGGGGGAGGCAAGGAGTGGAGCCCCCTGCAAAAAGAAAGCAGTTCCATTGTTTTCAATGGGGCTGCACTATTGTTGTCAGGTTACTGTTGTACAAAGCATTATTTGAAAGGGCGCTGTTTTCCTTGCAGCATTTATTGCCATGCAGTTTTTGTTTGCAGTGACATGACCCCGTGCCTAGAATGATTTACTCTGCCATTGTACTGTCCCTTGCTAACATGGTTTTGCAAAACTCTATACATCGTTCTTACTTCACAATTTTTTCCTGCTCTCCCTGTCCAGTGCTTCCTGACATCTCCCTATCTCATCATACAACTCCTCATTTTCACTGAGCAACTTTTCATTTGAATCAGTCAACACATCGTTCAACTGCATTGCTTGCTTGTTATCCTGCTGTAACCTTCCACAATACTCTCACAACCTAACAATATCTCTGTATCTTTCTTGTACAGTACATTGCATTTCATTCTGCATCTCATTTCTGAGATGTTCCTTTTCTTGTTCCAACTCTCTCCGCTGCTCCCCCATTTCTTGAGATTTGGAGCCCAAATCCTTTTTCAGAGGTAGGGCCTCTGTTTCTACTGCCTGTAGGGCAGTGTACAGAGCAGCAACCGTTATTCCTTTTTGGTCCTGTTTCTTGACTGTATGCTTGGCCTCTGAATACAGCTTGCACACATACTGTATTGGGTGACCATGCAATTTTACATCCAGAGCGAAATCGTCCCAACCTCCATGGTAGGTTAGAAAGTTTGAGACATCCATTTTGAGCTCTGCACTAATGGCCAATTTGAAGTGTTCCCCTTTCCTGCACTAGCCAGGAGTCCAAGGCATATCAATCCACCTTGTGCTCCAGTGCTAGAGAGTTACACATCTGGGATAGAGAGTCCCACAGACCAGTGCTGCTGTAGAATGAGGGGTGTAGGTTCAAATGCCTTCATGATTCACATTCCGTTCAGGCACACAGGGCCTGTAAGATAGACCATATTGTTTGAGTGGTGGGCAGAGGTTCGAGCACCTGTGTGATCCTGTACCCACTCCCCTTGTCTGTACAACTTTTGCTTGACTGGGTCAGTTCTGACCAATCAGGTCCTTGCCACATTGACATTTGTTGGATTTGGCAGGCTCTAAACCTGATGGCAAAACACAATGCAAAAGACAAGTGCTACAGAATAAAGGTTTATTCCCAAGTACATGACAAAATCAGGTCAGATTCACCACGGCTGCATAATGAAGTTAGTGAGGTTGTGTGGAATTGTTAAGGAGGCATGGAGAAATAACACAATGATTTGTAAGTAGTAAGATTTGTTTTATTTTCTATACTAAAGAAGGCATACACATTATTAGGAAAATATATGGAGGTGTACATTTCAATGGAAGGAATGGAAAGCAATGTAGATTTGACAGGTACAGTAGGTGGCAGTACATGAAAAAGTAATGCCTGGCATATGTTCAGTCTTGGAACTATTTACACAGTTTTATAGAAAAAGAGGGCTTTTGTCCATGATGTAATGTAAGTTATGTTTAAGCAATGTGTTGATGTCAGGCAGTCAGGTGTAATGATGGACTCAGGAGATAAAATGTGATAGCAACTTTCAGAAGGGGTTGCTGTTGATAAGGTTAAGGTAGTTATGCTTGTGATAATGAGAATATCAGGACAGTATGAGGTCTATGCAGGAGTGAAGTACAAATATGCACTGTATCATAAGTATGTGCTCAGAGCGCAGGCAAATGTGATATGCAGGTTTGTTTTACAAATAGGTAAAAATAGCAATAGATGCAATTGATAGAAAGATAGATAATTACATGGTTAGACATACAGATGGACGGACATACAGATGGACAGATAGAGGGAGAAGTCATAGTCATGATAGTCTTTGGAGAGGCAACTGCCCCTAGAGTCACAGTCACATTCACTAATTTGGGTGAAAAATTTTTCAAGCAGCATTATTTTTCTGTCAGTAGTCGCCTATGGGTTTAACCATGTATTTGAACCCATTGAAACAGTATTAGTGCAAGAAAAACAATAGCAATTGTGTCATACTTTAGCACTGAAACATACATGTTGCCACCTTGCTCCAATGAGCACCCTCCCCTAAGCAGAGTGCCATTATTAATTATAAAGAGGAGAGCTGAAAAATGTGTCTCAAAGTAAGTACAGAATCATTTTTATTAAATCTGTTTCAAGATATTAGGCCTTTCCTCTTTTTTTTAAATTTAATGATAAAAAGAAGTAACACCTTTCTTCTAATTGGACTGATATAAATGAGGACAGTCAGTGTTTTGGGATATGGTAGGTGTTCCCAGGAGCAAGGTGTGCTCCTTTGCTGGCTAGAGAGTAGGCTGTTAAAAAAAAGACACAGATCAGACATTCTACCTGCAAGACACATTATAGTGCAGCCTGTTGGAAGAGGAAGGGAGACACTTGGTTCCTGTGGGATCTGGGAGGGTGGAGTGGTTCACCAGATTATATTTTTCATTTACTGATTTAAAAAAAAATGGGCATCCTTCTCCCAAGTGGACTGATGCAAATGATACTGTCAGGAGATGAAGAGCTGTCTGCAGAAGAAAAGTGTGCTCTGTGTTCCTTTGCTGGCCCAGAGTGCAGGCTATTATGAAAAATACAAACAAAGAAATGTTGGGAGAAGACTGAAACTTGGTTCCAGTGGAACCTTAAGGGGATGGAGGGGCTCTCCAGATGGTAATTTTATTTGTAAAAGGAAACAAAGGTAGAATCGTTCTCACAATCAGATTGATGTAAATTATGCTGGTTGTGAGATGCAGAGGTGTTCCCCAGGAGCCAGGTGTGCTGTTTTGGTGGCCAATGAGCAGGCTATATACTCAATGTCTTGAATTGCTGAGTTTTTAAATCATAGGTAGTGCTCAGTGACAACTACATCTCTGTAGCACCCTATACTTGTTCAGCCTGCACACAAAACAAGCCATGGTGTCAGTGTGTTTGTGATTATTTCTACTTGGCCAATTGGAGGGGGGGGGTACTAGTATAAAGTCACTGGCTTTAGCATAATGGATTTTTTGATTAATTTTTTGTTTGTTTGTTTTTCATTTTTGTTAAATTAGTCTGACAAGTTTATTTGTTTGTCTTACATGCTGCAGTTAGAAATCATGGCATCTATTTATAACATTGTAGTGTCTAAATGTTACCAGTTGTAGTTGATTGATGACATCCATAAACCAGAAGGAGCTTTTTTTTGTCAGACAGGTTGAATGTACTAGTCTGTTTTTACTAGCAGTTTGAAATCACCATTGTGAGATAACATCACACAGGTTTAAAATGTTGTTAGAGCATATAAATCTCTGTGGTGTATGCCTTCCTTTCTATGGTACAAAAGGAGACAGTTTTCAAACAGCTCACAAGCTTCCAGAGGGTCTGCCAAGCATGTATCACACCAGGACAATCACCTCTCTGCTCACTCCAAAATTACAGTCCCCTAATATAATATTATTAGTGAGAAGGCATAATGTTGTATTAGGAGACTGCAATTGTCTTTGGGTGACCTGAGAGGTGTTTGTCCCGGTCTGATACCCGCTTGGCAGACCCACTGGAAGCTTGTGAGCTGTTTGAATACTGTCTCCTTTTTTGTCTAAGAAAGGAAGGCATACACCATTATTATCATTATTACTTTGTATCATATATGTATGTAAGTACTCTATCTTGTTACTTTGTATATGTACTCTTCTTGCACATTTTTGCACATTTGTATCCATTATTATTACTTTATATCATGAATGTAGATGGTGATAAACTTTTGAAACAAGCTAAATCTATTATATAGCATTATATATATCTAAGCATACCATTTAACTGAGTCATTTTCAGAAACATAGCACCAGTGAAAGCAGCTGGTGTCAAGAGTTCAGGACAACAGGTAACCACCATCTTCATCACTCACAAAAGAGGTTACTGAAAACTACATTTATACCTGTTATGAAACTGGGGTATACTCCATGAGTTGGCAGGTGGCAAAATTAACACAAAAAACTACAACTACAAAACATTTTATTCTTATACTACATCGTAAAAAAAAATTTAAAAAAAAATATTGACTGTACTTTATAATATAAAGTTTCAACAAGTACCCTTAACTGAGCTGGCCTCACTGAGACAGTTAAGTGCATCTGCCCTTGACACTAACAGGAGAGGGCCTGCAGAATTGAAAATCAGAATTTAACAAATAAATCAAGCATTTCTTTACATTTACATTTTTATGTCCTTCAGACATATACACTAATGCAGCTGTGGAAATCAGAATTTAACAAATACATCAAACATTTCTTTACATTTAAATGTTTATGTCTATCAGACATATACACTAATGCAGCTGTGGAAATCCAGCACATTCAAGGGAAAATATTACTATAAATCTTCTTTTACTAAAATCAACACTCTCCTCATTGGGCCATGGTTGAATCAGTCTGTACTTACTCCTTAAAATTCACAACACTATGCCAGTTTACATGCTAAAAAAACAAGCCTTAGGTCACTTCACAAGACAATGCTAAACTTCATCTCACATAATCTCCAAGCTAAAGCTTCCAGACATACTGTCTCACAAACAAACCCAACACCAAAGTGATGCATATCACCTTATAGTAACATGTAGGTGTCAGATACAATTTGCATGCAGACAACAACCACTTAGGCAACAAGTTGGCTTTCTGAGCTATGCATGTTATCCACCATAAAATATAGCTTACATTTACTGCTGAATAGAAGGAGAATAATTTCTTCCATTACTTGTAACATTCCCACAACAATACATTTTGACTCTATCAGCAGCAAATGGCTTAATATACTGTCTATGCAAGATGCGTTTGAATGGCTACTGCATTACTGCTAAAGGTATTTCATGACAAGAATATTTCAATTCAAAAGCTATTAACACAAAATAAGAGCATCTTATGTTATTAGAGTCCATAACAACACCTTCAGAAGACCTTTCATTTTAACTACTTCATTTATGGGTGTTCCATTTACATGCCTAATTCCATAAGTGTTCTTTCCCTTTCTAATATATGCCTGACATTACATATAATGCACTTATGTGAATCAGTATTACACAATTGTACAGCTTTCTGAACATTTTTTCAACCACTGAGAAATTACAACAATGTAATATATGCTTGTAAGCCAACACATTTTACATCACTGCAAAATGTGCATATGGCTGTGCTGTTTTAATAAGCAGTGAAGGAAAAAGACTTGGAGTTTACCATTTTATTTATTTATTTATTATTTAAGCTAAATAGCAGCTCTTACTTCACAGGAAGGGTATTACATCACTTCATAAAACACGTAAACATTTGCCAACTGTACAATACACTAGATATGTGAGTATTTACCATTTCAGATCATATGAATTACAAGTCCAGTTGGTAACATTGATAAAAACATTTATTTCTACTTCTGTGTTTTTCTGCTGGTAATAATAGTCCCTGTTCTAAAATCAGATTGCCTCTGATCCAGTTTTTACATCCAGGTGAATATGTTGCCATAATGAGGATAGGAAAAATCTTATATTTTCTGATTATCCTGCTAGGGTCATGTGCTACTGATAGCAGTCCTATATGTAAAATTCAACTCTGTCTGCTGGATGTACTGAGCTCATTTATAGCTCCTTACTATAATCTCCAGACAATAAAGCCATGCTACCAGCCCCAGTGTTGGAGTTTGAAATGTTGCAAGGTCAGTGAAGGGAGTAAAGTGTATCACAAAATATACTGTAATTTGAATGCAGACCGTATTCAGTTATATTTATAAATGTCAGCTCATCGAAACTCAGCACTTACTAGAATGTTTCAGGATTAACAAGGTCTACTATCTGCTGTTGCCTTAACGTACATTCTTTGACAAAATCATTGATGTTCTCTCTGAGGCTGTTCTTACAACCTAGGAAAGGGAGAAACAAGGAGGTATCTCCTCCCTGTCCCTGGCTGCAGGTTCCATCCCCCATGGGAACACCTGCATGCCCCTAGTGGGTGGCACCTGCTTCATCTCCTCCCCATACTTGTCCATCCAGGTGTCCTGGTCATGCCCCTAGACAAAGTCCTGCCTCTTTTGATGCCTTGCAGGCAGGGGAAATTAACTTCTCAAGCCAGAGGAAAAATAGTGCTCTCCAGATCCCATACACACATAGGCAGTGTAGTAATGAGGCTTCAGTGGAGGACACTATTTTTAACACTCTATCATGTCGTTTGGAAGGTAATTTATGCAGGGAGTCCTTTTCTAAAGCAAAACGTCTGCAGGGCTACACCCATTGCATCCATAAAAAAGGCAGCAATACTACCTGCTGGGAGTCTGGAATCTCCAAACATTTGGTGTCATCATAGAAAACTCAAAGAACAATAGTCTCACATAACATTATACACTTAGAGAGAAGAGGGTCCTGTTACCTGGTAACATGCTCATTTGCATACTAGAGATGCAAGGCAAAACATTTCTATTGGTGTACATGGTGGGCTACTTGCACCCAAGGCCATTACATGTTGCACATGCACTATGATAAGTTTTATGCTGACAACAGCTACTTTGTGTTACAATAGAATGATTCATTGCATTGTAGGATATTATAGAATGATTCATTATATTTGCAAACCTCCACTTCATCTAACAATTTTTTTTCTCCCATCCTAGCAACTTGTCATTGCTTTCCCAGTTTTATATGGTGGTGGTATTTTATCTCCAGACAAGGAGTCCTTCTCTACATATAACTTGCAGCCTTATCCATTAGACCACACTACAGCATACTGTTGTCAGCTGCTGGGACTCATTAGTATCTCAGTCTTCCTCTCCCCCTCTGCTCTTAGCACACATCCACAACCATCAGTACACTCCACCCCCAGCTCTTGGTATACCTCATTTCCTTGAATAATCACTAGAAAATTGAAGTGACTGATAGGTTAGCTGTTGTGGTTTGGGTGATTGATTGGATTTTACTTTATTGGAATTGCTTTACATTGGATAGAATCTTAGGCTGTGTATTCAGTTGTAGTGTTTGTTCTTACTAATATTTTAGCCACATGGTTTTATGTTAATTGGCAACACAGCATTATAAATAATTTAATTTAATACTAATGTTATTGTGTTTTTTTTAAATGGCAGTATAAGGTTTTTGTTTGGGCTAAATGTACATTGTTTATTTGATCCTAATTGATACTCTGCTAGCTCATTCTGCCTATCAACCATCATCATATAAGAGGGTAAGGGAAGAAGGGTATAGTATCCCCATAGATGCTGGTGACTGCCTTAACATTTCATACCTATTGTGCATTCATCACAAGACCCTGGCATACAATATAGTCTTTTCTATAAGAAAATCCACCTACTGTAGATCTCTGTAGGGATAAGACTCAGTCTTACCCCAGCATTCATTATCAGGTTACTTATGCTAGCAGGGGACATAGAACAGAATCCAGGACCTGTGGCTGACTCTATTGACACCAAGACACATTATTCTTTTACAGTAAAAGGGGGTCTTAAAATTATCCACTTAAATGCTAGAAGTATTGCCTCTAAATTACATGAAATAGAGGCTTGGGTTAATTACTATAGGCCAGATATTCTAGCAATATCTGGAACATGGCTTCGCCCTACACTTTCTGACAATGAATTGATCTTACCAGAATACTGAGTTCACAGAAAGGACAGGGAGGTGGGTAAAGGGGAGGGGTTATATTTTATATAAAAAATTAATTGTCAGTAGTACTCCTTACTCATGCTAAGTTAAGTTATCATTGCCTTGAGCATTTAGGGCTAGAAGTCAGCTTGGGAACATTTAAAAAGTTATACATTTATTGTATTTATAACCCTCCCAAAAATAATAATCTGGGGTTTCAGGACTTTATCAAATTAGTGACTACCTATGGCAAAAGGTGTTTGCATTTCACATTAAAATATTGGTTTATCCTCAAAAATACTTTCAACTAGTTTTCCCATGATGTAATTTGTTTATTTCCACATGTGTAGTTCAATAAAATATACATAATTTCGCATATACAATATACTTGTTCACTATGTGTGTTTAACTTACATTTCTATCAGACAGAAACATGAATTCTTGACATCTAATAATACTCGGGAGTGAAGGGCCCACAGGGATGGATGGAGTCTTCCCTTTGCCCTGTGCATCTATAAGAACCTGTGTGAGTGACATAATGATTACACTATCTGAAAAAGAAAGGACATTCTTTGCAAAAAACTGTGTTAATGCACCAGTTAGGGTTCAACTTATTGCCACAAAAGTAGGGAAATGTGGCATTAGGCTTTCCAACCCTAACTCCCCACCCCCATCCCTCAAGTAGTAAAAGGGAAAGACCACACAAACAACCACAGACAGCCATCATCAGATAAGACAAACATACAACTGTTTCCAGATGACATAAATCCAGTAGCACTGATGTGCTACCTTTATGGATTTGCAGCTGTGGCTGCATAAGCACAAGCCCACAGGGACCTGTGCTTATGCAGCCACACCTCTGTGTGTAACTTGTATGTTGTATACTGCGTATAAGTACATGTGGCTACAGAAGCATAGGCCCCATGAGCCTACACCTCTGTAGACAGAAGGCCTCATGAGGCCTATGCCTCTGCAGCCATGTGTGCTCAGACATGCTGTATGAATGACTTCACTAAATAGCATGATCTGCTACAGTATGTTTTTCTATATGTGGCTGCACAACTGTCACACTGCAACCTACTTGAAAAATTCTAGATCTGCTGAAGCCATGATACTGACATTGCAACAGTACTTTTGTCTAACTAACTGCAAGCACCACAGATTCCTCCTGCCCTTCTGAAGCCAGAAGTTGGTGTGTCTTACTCCTGTGGCTAAAGAGGGGTCTGTGCTTCTGCACACAGAAGTACTGTTGTAATTTTGGTATCATGGATTTTGTGGTGCCTCGACTTGGGCAGCCAGAGGTTGGTGTATATATTTTAAACATGCAGCTACATAAGCACATGCTCTTCAGCTGTGTGTATGTCTTACTGTGTCCATGAGTACTTGAGGCTACAAAAGTGCAGGCCCTATATGGGCTTGTGCTTCTACAGACAAAAGGACTCTTGTAATTTGGATATCATAGATTTGTATCTGTCTGTAGGGGCCTGTGCTTCTGCACACAGAAGTACTATTGTGATTTGAGTATCATGGATTTCTATTTGCATGGACAAGCGAATATGTATGTCTTGCAGTGTGTGCATGCCACAGATACAAATCCATGAAGGTATAGTCCACTGTATTCCACGTGTGCTGCTCATTTGATGGAGAGACTGCCTAAGTTACAGCAGTGGAAGAACTGAACCCCTACAGCCTCTATCAGTAATATAGCTCCGGGTTTGCCTGCATCAGCAATACAGATCCTGGTTTGTCAGCACCAGTAATACAGCTCCAGGGTTGAATATTTGACTGACTGTGTAAATCCCACAGCTGTCAAGGGGCACAGTGGTGGTCCAGTGGCTGAGTGGAGTAATGAAGGGGTGGTATACTGTCTCCCTTCAAAGGCTTGTGCCACTTTACCTGCAGTGGTATTCCACCTGTGCTGCTCATTTGAGGGAGAGGCTACCTAAGCTACAGCAGCAGAAAAATTGGACCCTACAGCCTGTACCAGCAATACAGCTCCTGGTTTGCCTGCATCATGAATTCAGCTCCCAGTTTACCTGTACTGTTTCAACAATACAGCTCCCAGCTTGCCTGTATCAGCAGTATAGTTCCCAGTTAGTCAGCACTAGTAATACAGCACCTGGGTTTAACTTTTGACTAATTATGTAACTCCCACAGTCATCATGGAGGCTCTGTAGCAGGCCAGTGGCTGTGTGGAGTAGTGAGGGGGCTGGGCACTGTCTCTCTTCAAAGGCTCGTACTGCTCTATGGCACGTGTGCCATGGTGTGAGTGTGAGTGGCACGCTACTTGAGAACAAAAATTTGTTGTCTGCTTAGGGCTTTGCTGCTTGCTGAATTGTTTTAGAATGAATTGAAAGTGCTCCTCCATTTTATCTCTCCTACTGATGGTTCCCAAAGTTAACTCTCGCTTTGGCATGGCTGCTATAAGCTTTACACTGTCCTCCTTGTGGAATAAATTGCAAAAAAAACTGAAACTGAGGTCACCCATCGGTATCTCATCTTTCAAGCTCTTATATTCACATCTCAGAAATGATCAGTGCAATTGTTTCCCATGACCATGAATTGTCATCATGCTAACCGTACCATTTAATCATGAATGAATTACTTCTAGTGCTTGTCTCCTCCTTGGCCCTGGTCTGTCATCATGCTTTCATGTAACACCTTGATGCCTCTGTCCTCCCTTTGATACTGGTCTATCTTCCCGCTTTCTCCAGCCTTCTTTTCACAACTCTATACTGCATTCATCCACAATCTACATGCAATCATACTATAAAAGTCCTAACTCCCCCTTCCCTCTCCTCTTATGCCCCCACCACTGCATCAGTTCTACCGACCTATCCTTGGGACTTCACTTTTCATAATGTTTATCCTTCGCTTACATATTACATACCCCTCCTGGTACCCTATCTGCCATTAGTTGGTGGTTCTCCATGCCATTTTCATGGCTAGTACAAGTGACTGCCCCTGGTAAATGAACTAACTGGTACTTCTATACAGAGAACATGGTTTATATACAGTTGCATGGTTCAATGGTGGACCTGCCCCCCTGTATTTGAATCCTCCTCTGTTGTGGCTTGCCTTGTCTTCCTTTTATCATTTGACTCCTCTATTACTGCACCATTGTGTTTGTGTTTATATACTTATTTACATGTATTTATATGTTTTTATGATAGATGTTACCCGATCCTGTTCTAACCAGGTCCATCTTGTAAAAGAGCTCTGCTCAATGATGTTCACCTGGATAAATAAAGATTTTGATTGATTGATTCATTGATTGATTTTGCAACTAACATGTTTTATTATTTCAGTGCTAGTAGGCTGCTGCAGACTCAGTAATTCAGTATTAAACTGGTTCTTTTTTTAATGGTTACTTATTAGTTATTTCAATGTTTGAATTATTAGATTGTTTTTATGTTAGATTTTAGTTACTGTTTAACTCATCAGGTTGACATTTACATTTTTTAGATCTTCAACTGATTTGTATTTGTTTGTTTTGCACTACTGAAGTCTGCGGTAGGTGGGTGGCAGACTCCTGCTATTGACTAAGTGGGTAAGTGTTTTTAGTTTGATCAGCTGGCTGATAGTGGCAGTATTGGGCTGGCTAGTTTTGCTGTTTTTGAGCTTGTATAATTTGTTATTGGGGCTTGCATTGTTGGATTTAGTGGTGGGTGGGTGGCAGACTTCCACTACATTACTAAGTGATAAGTGTCTTTTCCTAGTTTGATCAGCTGGCTGATAGTGGCAATATTGGGCCAGCTCATTTTAAGGTGTTTTAGTTGGTCTAAATTGTTATTAGGGTTTGCATTTTTGGTTTTAGAGCTAGTTGCTAATTGTAAAATTTGAATCTGTATTTGCTGGAATTTGTGGTGGGGTTCAATTTACCACTTTTGTCTCACCTGTCTTCCAACTGTTTGGTGGCAGCATCAGTGAGAGGTGGTAGCTAGAGTTAAGTTTGGTCTCAGTGAGGGTTGTTTGTTATTTTGTCTAATTATATCTTTATTTATTAATTTTGTTTAAGATCGGGAGTTTTAAAGTGATTTTTGGCCGAGTATCTTCTTTTTGTGGTATTTATTATGTCTGAATCCTGCTCTTGTTTTTGACTATTTCATTGGATTGTAGTATATATCTATATAAATAAAACACCCCTATAGTTAGGGCTGAGTAGGGTGTTCAGTGTTAAACCCCTACTTTGCACCTTAATAGTTTTGGAGGCATTTGACAAAATCAGCTGAAATTTTGCATGTGTTGTCTAGGAGGCAAGAACTAAATATATAGAACATTTTGTAATGGCAGCTTGTGTGGTTTCTGAGATCCACATACTGTATGTCATTTTCCTGTAGATGTCTACTTTTTTTGTATACTTAACATGGAATATTTTTGCTCTCACCTGCAGCCTACATGGAATGGAATTTTTTCCCCCAATTTGTCAGGGTACATGTGTGATGTCCTAGGGTAGTGCCTTTGAAAGGTTTTGTGAAAAAATATTAAATTTTTCCAGAGTTTTTTTTTTTTAAATTTAAGTTTATTAGTTTTCAACATACCAACAAAAACAGAACCAATATATCCAAAACATTAACAGACTGAACAACACAAAATACCCCCCCACTAAACCCTCACATCATATACCAATAGATATCATATACATCATATCACAAGTACCATACCCTCCCCCCACCCTGAGAAAAATATCAATACCTTCCCTAGAAAACCCCTCAAATTAACCATAAGAACAATCAAATGAATGAGTCTCAACCTGTAGACCCCATGACCCTCCCACCCCAAATGGGTGCACCATCATAAGACCAAAGGAAAACCTCTTAAATCTGGATAACATTATATATCTGGGACAATATAACAGTACCCTAGTCCTATGGCTCATATAAAATCACATAAAGATCTAGGCCATCAAATATACAAAGATAGTAACAGTATACCATATACCATATGAGGGCATAGGGATCGGGTTATCAAGTCCTGACATTACTTCAAACACATAGCTTGTAATTTGCCCCACCTTTTGTAAAACAGATCCGTCCGATCTTTAAAACTAGCAATCAAACTCTCAGATTGGAGAAAGGACATCAACTCCTTCAGCCAATCTGCATGTGATAAAACCAGATGGTCCTTCCAATGCCTTAAGACCAGTTTCTTGACCGCCATGGACAATAGAGCCATATGGTAGCGGCATTCTACAGTATGTAAACTAGAAAAATCTCCCAAAACACAGACTTCAGGACAAAAATAATCACTAAGGCCTAGAAGGGGATCCATATTCCTTTGAATTAGAGACCACAATGGAGCTATCTTAGGACACTCCCAAAAAATATGAATTAAATTACCCTCCACTAATAAGCACCTAAAACAGTCTGCATTGGAGACCATTTTACGCTGAAAAAGTTTAACAGGTATAATAAAGATTATTCACGATGTAGTACTGTATTAATCTCAACCTATCCTGAGTGTGGTATCTATGCAAGTTTCTCACAATGTTTGTCCAAACCGGCGCGGGCATCAGGAAGAAGGTCTGCCCAGACCGAAGAGCCTCAACCCTTCAGGTACTCAAGGTTTAATAAGTGTGAATAAATTAAGGATACTGGAGTGGGCTGGGAAGCAAGGTTCACAATATTAGTTAGGAAAGGTTGAACTACCGAATGCCTAAAGGAAGTACTTAATTAGTGCTCACTAGGTGTCGAGTGGAATACTTTAAAGATTCCCTTGCTGGGTATATCAAATTTATTAAGAATCTCGTCTGATGGTAGTAGCAGGTCTTGACTATACAACTGCTCCACAGTAGCCTCCTTAAGTTGTGGGACCCACCCTGGGAATATCCAAGAATTTCCAAGTTTAACATTAAGGTTTCGCACCACTGGCTGTCCTAAATCCAACTCACCGGAGATCTGAAAGAAGTTGAGACATTGTACCCAAGCTCTTAGATTCTCAGTGACCACCTTATTTGTAATCAGCTGAGAAAGAGCCCTCAAGGGCAAATAGAACAAGGCGGAGATATCCAGCCCAAGTTCTAAGAAAAAGTCCTTCTCCAGTTGAAGCCAAATTGGACCAGCGCTCGAAGCACCTGAGGAGAACCAACGTCCCAACTTCGAAAGGTGGGCCACCCAGTAATACAGTTGGAGATTGGGCAGTCGAAAACCACCCCTCTCCCTAGGGAGCGAGAGGTTAACATAGGAACACCGAGCACCCTTCCTTCGCCAGATAAAACTGGAGAATAACCGGTGAAGCTGCTGGAAAAATGAGAGGGGTATCCAGAGATTAGTCAGGTTCAGTGGGTAAAAGATCCGGGGAAGTATATTCATTTTAAGAATATTAATATGCCCCCAGAGCGAAATCGGGAGAGTTGACCATCTTTGCAAATCCTGCTAATCAAGTCCTTAACTCTATCCAAATTTAATTTCTTCAACAAAGAAAGGTCAGTAGAGAAATGTATGCCCAAATACTTAATAGATCTGGAGTCCATCTCATCCCAAGGAAAGAAAGTCCTGCCTATTGACATAGCAATTTAAAGGGTATACCTCACACTTGGAAATATTTAACTTATAAAGAGAGAAGAAACCATACTTTTAATAATATCAAGAGCCGCCTCAGAGATGTTACTGGGTCCATTAAGTGAAGCATGACATCATCTGCATAGACAGAGCAAACTAGGTCACGCTTGCTGAAGCCTGACACCTTTCACCTGAGGAGATGATTTGAGTTTAATCAACAAAGGTTCCAAAAATAAATTAAATAGCAAAGGAGAGAGAGGGCATCCTTGCCTGGTACCAGCAAAGAGCCGAAAGGAAGAAGAAAAAAAACCATTACAATAGATCTTAGCTGAGGGGCATCTGTAAAGTACTCGAATCGTATCCAAGAAAGAGGCCGGAAACCCCATCTCACCCATTACAGCCCAGAGAAAGGACCAATCAACCCGATCAAATGCTTTCTCAGCATCAAGAGAAATCAGGGCTATCGGGTCCATTGCCGCTTGAGCGTACTGGGAGATATGAGACAGGGTTCTCAGATGATCCACCGACGACCTCCCGGAGACAAAACCAGCTTGTTCAGGACTCAGCAGGTCCATCCATACTTTTTTGATCCTTTCAGCTAAAATCTTAATATCATAATTTTGAAGAGAAATGGGCATAGTTAGCCAGTCTGCCAAATCTTTATCTGCTTTAGGATTAGAACAATAGTAGCTTCAAACATTGCGGGGTCAAGTTCAGAAGAGATTGGTAAATAGTTATATAATTTAAGAAGGATAGGTATCAGGTCTTCAGCAAACACTTTATAAAAATTTGTCAGAAAGCCATCTGGCCCCGGAGTTTTATCCGATACCAAGGAAGTGATAGTACTACCTATTTCTTCTGCCGAGATCGGTACTAGTAAGCTCGCCTGCTGGGTCTCCGATAAAGAAGGGATGTCTATTGTTCTAAGATAATCCATGATGGCTGAACTAGAAAGAGGAGGAGAAGGGCATTTATAAAGCTCTGAATAATAATCCTTAAAAATACTCGCTATGTCTCTAGGCGAAGAAACTACCTTACCATCCGGAGAGACAGCGGGAATTATCCTTGAACCCTCTAATGAACGGAGGCATAAAGCCAGTAACTTGCCAGCCTTTTCACCAGACTCAAAATATTTTGCTTGGGTTTTTAACATATAATACTCAGTCCTTTCCTTCAAAAGGTCTGAGTACTCATTTTTAACTAGCAAAAGCTCCTTAAAATCCTGTGTCGAGGAAGTAGCAGTATAGCTGGCCTCTAGGTCCCTAACCTTATTCATCAGAGCCAAAGACTTCGCCAACCTAGTCCTTTTCCTAAGAGAAGCCATTTTAATAAGCTCTCCTCTAAGATAACATTTCAACGCACTTATGAGCATATCAATTCTAGAAGTGGAATGCAAATTGTCCTCCAAAAGAGGAACCGGGAGTTTAATATCAGAGACAATCTGACGATCTTTTAACAGTTGTGTATTTAATCGCCACATTGAGTCCCGAGAGTATCCAGAATCTAGAGACAGTTGCGTCCAGACTACAGCATGATCTGATAAAATTATCGGTTCAAAACCAGTAGCAAGAATATTCGGAAAAAAGGGAGAGCTGACCAGAATCATGTCTAACCTTGACTTAGTACCATGCAGTTGAAAATAGAAGGAAAAGGCGCGACTGGAAGGATTAGCCAGGCACCAGGGGTCGCCTAGACCAAACGTTGAGACCAGATCTGAGAAGGCACGCTGCGCCGGGGAGGGTGGACGTCTGTCTGGTGGTTCCCTATCTAAGGTGGGAGAAAAGGGCAGGTTCCAATCCCCTCCCAGTATAAACTGAGCCAGGAGAAACCTAGCCAATTTATTAGCCAAGGCCATAAAAAATTCAGGATTACCTCCAACTGGGCCATAAACAGAACCCAATACTACCCTATCCCCATTCAAGCTACCATCCACCAAAACAAACCTCCCTCCGGGTCTATAGCCACCTGCTCCTTAATGAACAATACATGTTTTTAATAAGTACCAACTCCTTACTGAAACTTGAGTTTCCGGCAAGGTAAGCCTGGGAGAAACCAGATCGAGAGCAGACTGGATTCATCCTGGAATAAGTGTGTCTCCTGCAAAACAGGATGTCAATGTGAATAAGGAACAGTGGTTAAAAGCCTGTATTCTCTTAACCTGTCCCTAAGCTCCTCTAACATTCCACGACGCTTCTCGTAACATTATTCATAGCCATTTCAAGAAAATAAAGACGCTAATATATGTCCAGACAGAGGCAACATAATATATAACTGGATGGTGCACCACATTGAACAACCCCGCCCAGAAATGAACTATATCAGTGAAGCAACAATCATGCAATATAACTGGGACATCTACTACTAAACCCCAATCCCCAGCCCTCATCCCAACATCAGAAAACCCGAAGTTTAACAAATAAACAAACTCAGACTCAAGTAAGCCCCCTACTGTCCCCCACCCAGAACGTTTAACCAAATCATAAAACAATACCATAACCCTCCCTCACCCTCCCAATCCCCCGACCCACGTCCCAAAACCCAACCAAACAAAAGATAAGTATGTACAGCGGGTAGGCCGAACCTGAATATACCAAAGTTACCTGTTTAACCAAGAGCTCAGGCCCCCGAACCCTCAGCGTGAACCTCCAAACCCCCAGAGTCAGGTACCAGCACCCATAAAGAAACAGAGTCAATGACCCTCCCAGGTAAATGCCAACCCCTGCTACCAGGGCTGCCATCCCCGAGAGTCCCAACCCCGGAGGGAGGTTAGCTAACCCCCCCAAAAATGGCTTACGATTCCACATCTAGCGTGCAAGTCCCCTGAGCTCGACCCCCGCCACCCCCCCCATAGTCGGTAACACAACAGAGGGAAAAAAAATAGAAGAGAATAGTGGAGAGGGACAAGAAAAGGGAAAAAATGGGTAGTAACATACCACCCCCTTATGGCAGCCCCCAATCACAAAACGGCTTTAGCAGGCAGTATCCCAACGCCCAAATAAAGTCAAACCAGAATGAAATAACGGGAAGGGAAACGAGATCCTACCCGAGACAAGGCAATCCAAAAAAATGAAGAAATCCAGAAAACCCCCATAATCCAAGCAGAGTTGCCATGTAGGTCTTCCTGCCACCGAGATTTCGTCCAAAACATTGTTTCCAAGGGGATCCAAAAGGCCGACAGACCCGCCAAGGTCCGCCTCCCCAGAAGTCCCCTCCGGAAACAAACACCTTCAAAACTAGGTTCCACCGTCAGGGCAAATGACCGAAATCGAGGGGGTGAGAGCGCCACCGAACCGGAGCCCGCCACCACAACCCGAATCCAGGCTAAGACCTCAAGAAAAAAAAAAGGGGGTAGTCCCATAAGGAAAACGGAGAAACCAAAGGACAGCAAAGGCGAAAGGCAGAAAACCAGCAAGAGAGGAGAGAATGAGAGGCAGGGAGAGGCCCCCACCAAGTGAGTTTCTTCACAAAATGTAAACATTAGCAGAGGTAGTTTTAACCCAGCGATAGCTAGGGATCAGTTCCCCCGACCAGGCGATTCAAAAAAATTTCAGCCACGTAATTTAAATAAGTCCGGCAGTTTGACTTCCAACTCTTTACTAGCCGCCTCTGGGGAGCTGTAGCTTGCTGTAGTGCCATTAATCGTAACCTTTAAAATCGCTGGATACACCATCCTAAATGGAACAGAAGCTGCAATCAGTTTTTGCACTACTGGATGGTGAGCTGCTCTTCTCTCCCGAGTCTCCTTGGGCAGGTCCTGGGTGATCCAGATTTTCGACGAGCCCCAGAATATGTCCTTCAGCTCCTGAGTTTTCATAAAAACATGATTCCTCTCCACATAGCTCAAGAATTTTACAATAATGGGACGTGGAGGGGATCCTGGAGGAGGTTTAGATCTCAAGGAACGATGAGCTCTCTCTAGGTGATAGGCAGGGCTAATAGGGGAAGGACCAACAATTTTGCAGAGGAATTTTTGCAGAAAGACCATGATGTCTGGTCCCTCCTCTGATTCGGATATTCCCAGAATTAGAAGATTATTTCTGCGGTTTCGTCCTTCTAAATCCTCGGTCTTTGCTTGTAGTTTTTTGACTTGTTGTCTGAGCTCAGTAATCTCTGTTTCAGCTCTGGACCTCCACACTTCCGAGGAAATTAGCCTTGCTTCCATATCTGTGACTCTTGTAGAAACTGAGGAAAGATCACTGTGTAACGATTTTAATTCCCCTGCTAAGTCCTGAAGAATGTCTTTCAGGGTGTAAGCTCCTGGAGAAACTTATCCTCAGATAGTGGTACAATCTGCTGCCTTTCTCCCCACCTCGATCAGCTCTGGTAGGGGCCTGGTTCCTCTGCTTCTTGGAGGCCTTCTCTGGGGAAGCAGGAGGAGTGTGCCTGACTGAGGCCTGCCTGCTATCTACCTCCATCTCAAGCCAGCAACCGTTTATTTTCGCTACTTCGGTCACCAAATAGTAGTAGAAACTTTCCCCAAACGTTATTAATGTAAATTAGTCAAAAAGATAAACAGGATGGCAGATTAAATGCACAAAAAGGCGACCAGCGGGGGGAGCTCAGTAACTCAGCTGCTCTCTAGCCAGATGCCATCACGTGACCCCAAATTTTTCCAGAGTTATATGGCTTTAAAGTTTTACGTTTTTCTGTTTTGAGCATGCTTGGTAGGGTTCTTGGAATAACATTCTGATATGACACCAAAAAGTCCATGTCACAACACCAGTTTTGGTTTCTCTACCACTTGCTTCTCATAGCACAAAATATAAAAAAAATGGACAATACATAAAACGATGTAATTTAAAAAAAACAAACACCTGAACCTAGCTAAACAGGACTTGTTTAGCTAGATCATGGTGTCTGATTAAAAAAATAACAATTGCCGGAAACACCTTTACTGTGCACCCCAATCTCCAGGGTGCCCAGCTTAGCGAGAGAAGCCATTCATCTGTGTTCTCTGTATGAGAACAGTGGGACTTTGTTGAGTTCTGCAGCTGCAGCTGGAGTCCTGCTGTTGGCTGCAGTGAAATAAGTGAGTCGCTGATCCCACATTCTGTCTGTCTGTCTATCTATCTATTTATCTATCATTTGTTTGTTTTATTAAGTGGAGTTGGGTACCCACACCAGGTGCCACTTCTTTCTGACCCCTCCTCTCTAAGTGTCCTGCCCGCCCTTCCCAATCATAATGTTTATTTATTTAAAAAAAAAAATATATATATATATATATATATATATATGTAAGTGGACCAGGGTTCCCACCCCCAGTACTGCTTCTCAGGATCCCTCTCCACTTCAGATTGCCTGATCCCATTTCTGTACAGTGCTCTGACACAGGGGTGCCCAACCCCAGTGTCAGAATTTAATCTGAAATAAAGAAAACTGTCCTTCACTGATCTTTTTAACCTGCAAAAAGGAAAATGGTTCCTTGCCATTCTGACCCAACCACCCCAACCTCCCACTCAGCACCCACCATGCCACACCCTCCACACACACCCACACACCCTCACTCACCTGATCATGTCCCATGGCATAGAGCCACTCTCTGAATGAAGACACATTTTGTGACTGGCACCGGAAAGTACTATATGAGAAACTAAGGTAAATGTGGTTCAATGTATTTCATTGGGGTTTTCACCTTTGATGCATAACTTTGCCATTTTTGCATATTTTGAGCCCAAATTTTCAACATGGCCTTTGTGGGGCCCTACCTCAAAACCAGTGGTGGTGGAATTATGCAAATCAAGCCTAAAAGGCATTTTTGTAGTTGCTTGGCAAAATCACCTTTCAGGCAGGGTCTGAAAATGTTCACTGCTTTTTTTATGAAGTGAGCTCATTAGAACGCTATGTTGAAAATTTGAGGTCAAAATATTTAAAAATTACAAAGTTTTGAGCATACATTGAAATTTTATAATGTACACTCATAATTTTGGTCATTTTAAATATTTTGACCCCAACTTTTCAACATAGCCATTTTTTCACAATGCACCTCATGAACATGACAACTGTCATTTTTCAAATCCTGGCTAAAATGTATTTCTGCACCTGTGGCATGGAATGATATAGCTGTGCAAAATCACCTTTCAGGTGGGTTTTGAAAATTTTCTCCACCCCTGTTCATGAGGTGGGGGTCTTAAGAAGGCTATGTTGCAAATATGGTGTAAAAATATCACAAAACAAAACTATGAATGTACATTAAAATTTTGCAACACATACTTATAATTTTGGTAATTTTAAATAACGTAGGAATATGTTAATGTACCTCATAACTGTGTCATTTTTTTTTATATTTTGATCCCACATTTTCAACATAGCTATTTTTTCACATCACCTCATGAACCTGACAGCTCTCATTTTTCAAAACCTGGCCGAAATGTATTTTGGCAGTGATCTGAACAATTTCACTTTCTGCATTCTTGAGGTGAGTTTGTATCAAGGATATCTTGAAAATTTGGTATTAAAATATTAAAAACAACACATTTTTGAAGGTACATTGACATTTTCCTATGCACGTTCATAAGTTTGGTAATTTTTGACATCCGATACTGCATAGAAGGGCAGAGTCAGCAGGGCCCTAAACTTCCATAGGCAGATGGAGTCTTCCCTTGGTGCACAGCCCAGATGGCCATGTGCATCTGATTCCACTATCTCAGAAAAAAAGAAAATTCTTTGCAAAAAAACTTTGTTAATGCACCAGTTAGGGTAACCTAGCATGACAAAAGTAGGGAAATGTGGTGTTAGGGTTTCCAGCCCTAACTCCCCACCCCTACCCCCCAAACAGCAAAAGGAAAAAAACACTTGAGGGGATATGCATCCAGACTGAGCAACATAATAAGAAGAAGTTTGTTCTAGGGAACTTATACAGACCTCCAACAGCTGACGTTACTTATGATCAGCTCTTGATCGACAAACTTAATGAAATAGCAACAAAGGCAGATCTGGTTGTGGTTGGTGATTTTAACCTGCTTGGGATAAATTTGCACAAACTAACAACCAATTCACACATAGAATCACTGTGCCTTGTCTCATTCATTAGGGCAGGTCTTGAGCAATTAGTAATGAAACCCACTAGAGACAAGAACATATTAGATATTGTTTTATCCAACATGCCAAGTGATATTAATAATCTAACTGTATCAACCCCAGTTGGTAATAGTGATCATAATACCATTTTCTTTGATACTGAAAGAAAGAATACATATGCTGGAAGGGTAAACTATAGATACACTGTGCTAAAGAAGACTATAACAAAATAAATAAAGCTATTGAAACATTTGATTGGGATAATGCCTTTTCTGAATTAGATGCTAATGATAGTTGGATACTATTTAGAAAAGTTGTTAGTGACCAGGAAAGTCTTCATATACCTTTAAAAAAATCACATAATAACAAGGGCAAAATCCCACAATGGCTAACTCATAAAATTAAAGTACAAATAAAAAAAAAGAAAAGGCCTTTAAAAATGTCAAAAAAAGCACCTCATAGCAGAATAAGAACATATACAGATATGAACAAAAAAGAACTAAACAACTTGTAAAAAATGAAAGACGTAAAATTGAATATAAGCTATCAGTATCCAAGGATTCAAAAGCCTTTTTGCATATATTAACCTCAAATAAACAAAGAGATAATAGTATCAATCAAACAGTGGAGAATGGTGTAGAAACACTACACAGAACTGAGATTGCTAATTCATTTGATAGATTATTTGGATCAGTCTTTACTGACAAAGACAAAACAAAAACCGAAGTAGGCTCACATGATACCTTTATGGAAATCACAGAAAATGAAATAAACATGCTTTAAGTTCCTTAAAAATAAAATCATTACCTGGACCAGATGGTATCAACACATGTTTCCTAATAAATACCATAGGTAACATTAACTACCCACTAAAATTAATTTTCAACAAATCATATGAGGAAGGAATAGTGCCGTGTGAATGGAAAAAAGCAATTGTAATTCATATCCATAAAAAGGGTAATTAAACTAATACTGAAAATTTTAGACCTCAGCTTAATATCCATCATATGCAAAACTATGGAAAAAATAGCAAAGTTTTGAATTGAAACAGAAATAGAGATTAAAGGTTTGCAGGATTTGTCACAACATGGATTCATGATTGGAAGATTGCGTGTGATGAACATGATAATCTTCTATGACAAAGTAAATTCACGTATAGACAGGGGAATACCAGTATATGTAGAATTGCTAGATTTCAAAAAAGCTTTTGACTTGGTCTCTTATAAAATCCTATTAGAGAAAATGCTCAGACTAGGGCTAGATACAAAAATTACCAGGTGGGTGGAATCATGGCTATTAAACAGAAGCCAGAGGGTAAAAATATCTGATTCAATTTCTGATGCAATAGAAGTTACAAGTGGTGTTCCTCAGGGTGTCTGTGTTGGGACTGACACTATTTGGAATTTTGAAATCTGATCTACAGAAGGGAACTGTATGTCATAATTGCAAGCTTGCAGATGATACATATGTGCAGAAGTGGACTCTGAGAACATCTTCTGCTCTGCCCCTCATCTTCCTCCCACCGTGAGGCTTTCGATTCAATTGACCTAACTCAACTGGTCTCACAGCCTACTAGAAAAAACCCTGGGGGGGGGACAAGCACCCTCCTGGATGTGGTCCTCACCAACAGGCCAATCCACATCCAGAACATCCAAATCCTCCCTGACTGCCTCAGTGACCACTCCCCTGTGCTTTTCAACTGGGAAACTCTTGGGCTTTCATCCCCGGTCAAAACCACCTCTCAAAGGCGGCTTAGGCCTGGGGGACTCATAGGTCTTAAGCGCTTCCTTGCCCACACTGATTGGTCCCCTCTAACAAGGTCAACCAACATTGGCTTGGCCCTGGGCTTCATTGTAAGCACTTTCAACTTTGCCTGTGATATCTTTGCTCCCATAACTGCTAGGAGAGGTCCAAGTGAAACATGCCCTTGGATCACCCCTGCCCTTCTGTGGCAACTTAAGCAACGTGACAATCTTTGGCACCTTGCTGTTGCTACTGGCCGTTCAGCTGACAGGCAGTCTTATGCTGCTGCCTGTAACCAGTGCACCTGGGCCATCCGCAAAGCAAAGGCGGAATACTACCAAGCCTCTCCTACCTCCTCCTGGGGGAACCCCAGGTGCTTCTTGGACAACATCAAGCAACTGAATGGTCACTCCCAGTCCCCCTCTCCTTCTCTTCTCAACATCAATGGTACCGTCTCCTCTGACCCTGCCTCATTGCCTCCCACTCAATAACTCCTTTACCGACCTTAGGTCAGTACTTCCTGGTAACTTTTTCAGTCCACCTCCTCCATCTGTACCACCACTCATTGCCGACCCTCTTTCCACCTGCGTCGTGTCACCATGCAAGAAGCTAGGCCTTACTTGCTAAAAACCTAAAAGGTAACACCATCGGTAATGACTCACTTGATCCTGCCTTTACGCAGGTCTTGGATCAGGTCCTCTCACCTATTACATGCATTTTCAACAAATCACTCTGTCTCGGAAAATTTCCTCTGCCTGGAAGATTGCCACAGTTACCCTGTCCATAAAGGTGGTGACAGGACTCTTCCGGGTAACTACTGACCCATCTCAATCCTCTCCCTCTCTAATGCTAGAGAAAATTGTGGCGCCCCAAGTCTCTGACTACCTCTGTAAGTACAATGTTCTCTGCCCTGAACAACACGGGTTCAGAGCAGGTCATAGTACCAATACAGCACTCCTGGAATTTTCCAACTTCCTCCATGCCTCCTTGGACCTCTGGTGCCCTGGCTGGTGCTATATTCATTGACCTGTCTAAAGCATTCGATACTGTTTCGCATCCTCTTTGCTCTCCACCTCCACCTAATAGGCTTTGCCTCAGGACCTGTTTCCTGGTGCACCAGCTATCTCTCCGCCCGCCTCCCAATGTGTGAAAGTCAACGTACTCTCTCTGAAACATGCCCCATTCGCTTGGGGTGCCGCAGGGCTCAATTCTTGACCCCTACTATTCTCACTCTTTTCTTAACTCCCTACCCAGCAGTTGTACGGGTAAGATGCTTCTCTATGCTGATGATGCTGTTCTCGTTGCCTCCCACAATGACCCCATGCTGCTGCAGAACTCCCTCCAACTAGTCTTTGACTCTGCAGCTACCTGGTTCACTGAGCACCGACTTGTTATCAACCTTAAGAAACAAAAGCGATGCTCTTCTCCCACCCCCAAAATAAGTACAGCAAGTTTCCCTTAGCTGTCCACTCCAACCCAATCTCATAATTGACCAGGTGCAATCCTATAAATATCTTGGTATACCCTTTGACCCTGCACTTTCATTCCATGGACATATATCTGCCCTAAATTCTGTTGCCAACTCACTGCTAGGCATTCTTTACCGGCACAAGAAATGCCTCCCTCCTGATGCCCTCCGCCTGGCTTTCACCTCCTCTGTCATGTCTCTCATTGACTATGGCCTTCCGGTCTATGGCTCAGCAGATCAGACTGCCCTCAACAAGGTTCAGTCTCACAGTAATAAGGCCTGCAGACTTATCACTGGTGCTCCCAGACTCACTCACACATGTGAGCTGTACTACCCTGGCTACCCTACTCAGCCTGGAAGAGCGCTCATGTATCAGACATGCCAGCTCACCTTTAAAAACCCTGCATGGCCTATCCCCCATAGGCCTATCAACTCCGTCGCCGTGCTGCACCGAGACCTGATCACGCGCAGCTTCGTCAAACAACCCTAGTTACTCCGAGGCCAGGACCTCACAAGGTCAGAGGGCATTCCCCTACGTGCCCCACTGGTATAACTCCCTCCCTGCCAGTGTCTCAAACTCTCTAACCTTAGCTTGCTTTAAGCCCAGGCTCAGAAACTTCCTGCTTAGCTCTCGCAAATGCAACTGCCGCTAGCCTAGTGTAAAAAAAAATATATATATACTCTGTTTGACAATGCTCACTGAGTGGCTCCCCTTCCTTTCCCTACTTATTCCTCCTCCCCTATCTCCCTCCCTTCTACCCCACCAGCTCTCCCCGACCATAAGTTTTGCACCTTTTGTTATCTTTTGCTCGTTGGAGATTGTACTCTATTGTAACAAAATTGTAATTGAACTGTAACTTTTTTGTTTGTAAGTACTGTGTCCCTTGTACTACTGTTCTGATGTCCTCTTTGTGACGAGGTACCTTTGTAAATGAGCCTCTGGCTCAAAGGTTTCTAAACTGATGTTTAACTAAATAAATAAATAAATAAATAAACTTTGTAAAAGATCTGGAGAAAATTGACAGCTGGGCTCAGATAAATAAAATATGTTTTAATGTTAAATGTGCAGTAATCTACTTTGAGTGTAAAAATCCTCAAACAGAATATACATTAAATAATCAACCAATAAATCCTGTAACTTCTAAGAAAGACCTAGAAATAGTTGTCATCAATTTACTGGCACTGTGTGAACATTGTCGACAGGTGACTAAAGTGGCCAATTGAATCTTAGCAGCCATGAAATGAAACATGTTTAGTGCCTTTATATAGATCCTTTGTTAGGCCTCACATTGATTACGCTGCCTCCTTCTGGGCTCCATACTTATCTTAGGACATAAAAATAATTGACAGCAGACAGAGAAAGGCTACTAAAATTATACCGAGGGTTTGCAAACTACCTTATCCAAATAGACTAAGATCTCTACAATTATACAACCTTAAATTAAGAAGGGACAGGGGTGACCATCTATTACTCTTTAAAATACTCAATGACAAACAACTAATGAATGACTGTGGTATTAATTATACATTGAAACCCAGCGGCCTTAGATGTCACAATTGACAACTGTGTATACTAAGAGCAGTAACCAATAAAAGGAAATATTTCTTTACAGTACGGATATGTACTATGAGGAATTCACTATCACAAAACATAGTGGATTCTACAGATTTTAATAGGTTTAAATATAATCTTTATAAATACCTTTTGGGTGATGACAACTAAATATACACCCCACAAGGAGTGGGGAGAGCAGTTTCGGCTGAATGCCTTCTTCTGCTCCTCAAGAACCAATTATACTGAGTAATTAGGATTTGGGGTCTGCAGAGTCTTGTCGAATCAGTGGTGGTCTTCCTTGCGGTTGTCAATCCTAATGCTCATCCTTCTCCCCCAAGCCTGTAACCTCCAATCTGAAGCACTGGGAGCAGCTCCAAGCCACTGCCTCATAGTGATACACTCTTCAAGGCAGAGAAGTATGTCTTGCCACATGTTTCTAACACAGTTTGTTGTAGCTTTCTTCAGACAGGACCCACAGGAGATCACGTGTGATGTTGTTTGCTCATGGAATGGAATAAGCATTAAGGTTGACAGCCCCAAGGAAGACCCCACCACAGATTTGCAAGACTCCGGAGATACAAAATCCTGTTGTTTTTTCCTTTTGCTGCTTGGGGGGTAGGGGTGGACAATTAGGGCTGGAAACCCTAATGCCACATTTGCCTACTTTTGTGGCATTAATTTACCCTAACTGGTGCATTAACAAAGTGTTTTGCAAAGAAGATACATATCGATCTAGATATATATTGGTTTTAATGACATAATAATTAATTATAATTATAATTATGGTATTTTTATTATAATTCTTTGTGATTCTTATGGTGATTACAATAATTATTATAATGCGTTTAATTATATGTGTTACATTTTTGTGTATAATATTATATCCTATAATAACCTTCTACTTATATATTACTGAAATGTTTCAAAATTTGCCTTTATCTAGTAGTATCACAAATTTTCTACTATATGCCTGAAGCAATTAGGCTTTGATACCTTTGGCCTATTCTCATTTATTGACTAAGAGAGCCCCCCCCAAAAAAAGTGTTCTTTATAAATCCGTGTTTATAATATGATTAACTATTCTCATGCAGTGAAGGCATGCAAACTTTACCCATTTCTGCTCCAAATCACAATCAATCTTCTCAGTAATAAAATAATTTTTGCTTTTCAAAGCTGGGAATGAGCAATATCAGAAATAATCTTTTAGAACTGTTTAGCACATCAGTGGATAATATAATTTGATGCTATTTCTGTCATAGAACCAATGTACTTGTCAGTTACGCACCCACTCCATCTGATAGGAAAATAGCCACTGTATGGGTATTTTTTAACCTTTCTATTGTTGTACACTTGCAAATTCCTGCTTTTGTATGATGCTGCTAGTGTTTTATATGGATTGAGACCAGAAGGTGTAGCAACTGTCCCACTTGGGTCATTCTCATCATTTCTATGTCAGTATCCTATACAGTCTACGCCACTTATAGTGCACATGCTTAACACGAGCAGTCAGTTTTACTGGACATAATCTGTTTGTCACTTGCCAAAATCCATAGGCTTTAGTGTTAAAAACAATAGTTATAACACTCTATGCCCACCTTCTATTTCAGGCAGATGAGCTGCTACTGTAGTTAGTATCTCAGTCTATTCACACTTTGGCATTAAACAGCTAATCCTCCCAAAATAAAAGGTGAGCATAGCACTAATTTTCTGCTAATTGGTTGCAGGTAGCTGGAGGGAGCTAAGCAGAGGCTTTAATGCATTTTTGCACTGCAAGCAAAAGAAGCTCGAGAAGAGGAAGTGGGATCACTCCGGAACCATTGAAAAGGTACTGTAGATTTATAGGAGCTAAGCTAACTGTGGCTGTAGTACATTTTTGCCTTGCCAGCAGAGAAAGCTAAGGAGAGAGCTAAGCTAAATGGGGCTGAAGCACAATCATACCAGGGTTCACTCCGGAGCCGCAGAAACAGCAGACAAGTACAGTATGCCCCAACATAATTAATGAACTTCTGTAAACACGCTGCTGAAAAGGTAGCTGGAGGGAGCTAAGTTAACTGAGGCTTTAATGCAGTTTTTAACTTGAATTTGCATGATCACAGAGAGGGTTTTTTTACAACTAAAAGAACAAGACACAATACTTTTTGGTTATAGTACCCACTTCCTATAATGGGCAAAATCTGTTTACAGAGATGCGCCCATTATAAGCGGTTCACACTGTACCAGCCATTCACCTCTATCTGTGCTCACCGCAGCATCTGTCTTCACAGTGCCACAGGGCCATATGAAGGGGAAATGTTATCAGGAAAGCCTTTCCCCTGGACCTGGGCTTCAGTACAAATAGGCCAGAGCAAAGCATTTTAGGCAAAGCCAGCTAATAAGAAGGACCATGGCAAAAACAAGGCATACGTTCTCTGAATTTCATTTCTGAAACTATAAAAAAACTGATATATTGAACTCACTTAGAAGTCACTTTAGCATATTTGCTTTTTTACACATAATTTTTCACACATCCAACACCTTGCCGTTACACATATAATTTTTTCTTCACACATCTAACACCTCACCCCCCCACATACTTAGCATTATGTGTAACAGTAGTATGGAAATCACCAGCTAGATGACATTTGGCAATAACCGTGTTTTTATGCTACTATTTCCTAGAAATCATGAGACCATTTCTCGGCATAGTCACTAACTGTAAATTCCATGTTTCTCTCCACTGGGCAACTCCAGCCTAAAAAACCCTGAAACAAATTGTAAGTATCCTAGTCTTTTTTTAAACAGGGGACACTCTGGTGGCAAACTCTTGGAACATGGCTCCTGTGTAAGTTACTCTCAGCGGGTCATGGCTGGACATTTCTTATGGGTCACAGAGGAAGGGGGTAAGAAATTGGGGTCAGCTCTTTGCTTCTAATATTTTGGCAGTCTCTCATGTAAAACTGAATAGCCAAAGACTACAGGTCTGTATGGCTACTGAGGTTAGTTATTTGTAAAATATGTACAAGCATTGTGGAAGTTGCTCTATGTGTAATGTGTAGGTATGTAATTTACTTATGGAAGATTTTTCCTAGCTCCCTCAGGTCCAAGAAAAGAGAATCAGGCACATGAAATTCTTATTTTTTCTTATTGCTTTTAGGGAAATAAGGTAATTATTATGCTTATTGTTTCTACTAGATCAACAATAGGATATCCTTTATTATATACATTTTTTTGTGAATCTTGTCTATGAGAATTGAACATACTTTTTATTTAGTTAGTGACTAGCCTAATAAAGACTGATTGAACCATACCAGAATACATCAGATTTTGACTTTGTCATATGAACTCTGGCATGGACATCGATTGTGATACCAGGTCTGGTTTTTTTTGGTTCTGGTTCTGGTTCTGGTACTGGTCCCATTGACACCTCCACCTATGAAAGCTGTTGGTCTTATTAAACTAGTATCTGTATTTTTTCATTTAATCTTTTTGCTAGTATTTCTGTTAAAATTTTGTAGTCTTGATTTTTTAATTTCAGAATCATCCTTCTCTGGTTTTGGTAACCAACTTACAGTATATGGGCCTCAGCAAAGGAGGGTGGACAAAACCATTCTCTGTATGCCGTATTAAAAATTGCTTTTTAAATGGGTGATATTTATGTTTTATATAGTTAGTACCAGTCTGTGGGTAGTCCACCTTGGCCTGGGATCCTACCACTCTCAATCTTGTCAATCACCTCAATAATTTCCTCCAGTTTACTATCTTTCACAATGCCATCACTCTCACCTTTTCCTAAGTTTGAAAGGTTTATTACTTTAAACATATCTTGCATTTTTTCTTTATTTTTTATATCTATAGATGCACTGAAATGTTGATGGTAAATCTGGAATTTTTTTAACTCTTTCAGTTTGATTTGCAATAATGTCTGCATTATTTTTTATTGTGCATAACTCATTTTTGTTTTTCTTCTCTTTTAATCTTGATGCCAGTATATTTCCTGCCTTTTCTCCACTTTCATCATCATCCTGTCCTAGGGCTTGATCCACAGATGAGAGTAGATCCAGCCTGAAAGTATGCATAAAGCAGGTGCGTGGCCATGAAGCACATACTGTCTACACAGGTATGTGATCTATAAAAGCCGGCAGTGGTCAACAGGTGTGGATGGCACTATAGAGGAGCATGGAGGAGACTTGCTAGGGAACTGCATTGGGCAGCACATGCACGCACACACACCCACACCCCCCCCCACACACACACAATGCCTCTTGATTCCACCATAAAAGGAGGTGTCATACTCCCCAGACTGTAACTTTAAAATGTCAGCTGTGGATGCCAAGGAGAGGTGCAGCAGTTCATGAATTACGGATTGCAGCTAAGCTGGTTATGCAATGGCTCAGTGGCAGTGGAGGTACATGGTCCAAAAATTGAATGGGAACATAATGGGGGGGGGCTGCACAGTTAGCTATGCTTGTTGCCACAGGCCATGGATGCCAAAATTCACAGCCAATGAGACCATCATTGCCTTGGAGGTACGGGTGCACTACCCAGCCCTATGTGGTTCTGAGGCATTGAGAGACACACCACCCCACAACCAACTTGTGTGGGTCAGCATCCAAGATGTGGTGAATGTGGCATGGAATACACCACACACCATCAATGCCATCAAGTTCAAATGGTGTGACCTGCGGGGTTTCATGAGGTGCAAGCTGGTACAGTGGAGATGGGCCCAGCTGGCAGCTGGTAGTGGTGGTCCAGAGGAGGACCCAAAGCTGATGGAGGTGGAGAGCATAATGGCCAATACCATCAGCCAACAGGCAATTGGTAGTGAGGAGGAGGGGCTCAACATACTTGAGGTTAGTACAGTCATGGTGCCATACTGTGGCCAGTCCAGCAATGTACTGCAATCAGTGCTAATAACATGCATGTGCCCCAAAGGTGAATGCCTGCCACACCATCCCAGAAAGAGTATGGGGAAACAGAGGATGAAGGGACACAGGTAGACATGTCAGAGGTGCATGGCACACCACACACACACACAGTCACAAGCAGTGGCTGTTGGAGGCGCATGATATAGTAACTTATCTATCTCTTCCCACACAAGTACCGGACAAATTGTGCCTCTTGACACACAGGGCACCACTGGCCCCAGTGTGGATGACACAGAGTATGCAAGCAACCTTGTCAACATGTCACAGAGCATCCAGCACAGGGACATGACCCAGAACACAAAGGAACATCTCCCCACCATCCAGTCGATGGCTCCACCCACAGTCATTACATTGCACAGACATGCAGGGGACATCAACACCCACTGTGCCATGTGCACCACACACCACCACACACACCAAGGCAGAGAGCATAGTGTGGGGTGCACAGACCCACAAGGGTAACCGGGCAGGGACACCAAACCCCTGGAGGGGCCATGAGGGCTGTGCCTCTAAATGCCACCTCAGGTAAGACAGTCTACACAGCATGTCTGCCAAGGTGCATGGCCTGAAGCACCAGTGCCCGGCTACAAACATATGTACAGTAGCTGCAGGTTGTGCATGAAGTTTGTGGACATGCAGGAGGAGCTAGTGGCAACCAGGCAGGCTATAGACAGTTGCTTTACACCCCTGAAAGATGTCCTCAGATAGGACCTGAGCCTCACTACCCTTACACAGGCAGCCCAGGCAGGACATGGGCCACGGACATCTTGCCACAGCCATCCCTCTGGCCCAGTACCCATGGAACAAACAGCCTCCAGCAGAGGGGAAGTCAGAGCAGTGCCAAGATACAGACCCCTTCCAGGGGTGACACTGATGGCACAGATTTCTGAGGGCCACTGGGAAGTGGAAAGCCAAAACAAGGGGGGGCAGACATCACAGCACACACCTGCATAAGGAACCAACATGAGTGAGCACCTGAGCATCACAAGTCACAGAGTACACCACACACGGGCTCCATTACACTACACAGTAGGCATCACGCTTGTTAATGTGCACATTATATCATTACACCAGTACCGGGGGATTTCCACCTTCATCATAATTCACCTCTCCACCCAACACATAAACTCCTCTGCACTATGTAAATTAGACATGTACAAGGCCCTCAGTTCTCTGTGCACAGTAGACCTAATTTCTGTGGCAAGGACTCTAAAGTTCTGCAGCATCATTAGACCTACTTGTGAGGCAGTGGGAAAAGTTGTGCAGTACAAAAAAGAAGTGACCTGTGCATGTATACTGCTCCAAAGCTGATTTTATTTCATTAATGACGTCGCATGAACATAATTTTTAATACAACACAGCCCTATAGGAACAATTAAACAAATACATTTTCAGACAAGCCTTAGAAATGTCCACAGAGGATGCCTTTCTTTCATCAGTGAGAAGTGTGCTCCACAGCAATGATGCAGCCGTACCGACAGCATAATCCCTGGAAGATTTTAACCTGGACATGGTGACGTAGAGGAGGCACTTCAGAGGAATGAAGTAAGAAGCTGCAGAGTAAGAAATCACAAGATCTTCCAGGTGGTCAGGCACTCACCCACTCCCCATCATCCCTGCAGGGTCAGTCAGTATAGCTTCTCACTCACCTTAGGAGGCAACACAACAGAGGGGAACTGACTACCCAGGCACTCACTTGCTCCCCATCCCTGCAGGATCAGCAGGCAGTTTAAGTTAATTTAGAGGAATACAGTATTTTTAATAAAGTTTGAGGTTTCATAACACTGACCGGCATATTCTTGCAGAGTACTGTTTGGCTTATTCTTTTCATTAGTATTTGCAAGAGTGGAGTTTTTACATGCAATAAATGCATCTTCTTAGGGGTACAGGAAATCTCAAGTGGAGCTTGGACACAATCTCTAAATCTCAAGTTTTTTTTTTATTTTATATCTAGTTGTTTAACCAGGTATAGCACACTAAGCTGAAAGCTTTTTTACAGGAGCGACCTGGGAGCACAAGGAGGTAAAGTGACTTGCTCAGGGTCACACAGTATGCAAGTGGAAGCTGTGGGATTCAAACCCAGGTCTGGTCTGCTGGATGTCACCAGATTTACAGCTCAGAGCCTTAGACCATTGCGCTATACAAGTGGAGCTTGAATGTCTAATAAAGATTTTTAGCCATATGAATTATGAAAAATTTACTTCCAGTTGCTCCCTGTATTTAAAAGTAAAAGCCCAGTCTATGGACTACTTTAGTTGCCCAGCCCCCCACCCCAGATAAATTAGGGGCAGGAACCAACAGTTGTTTCCTTTTTGGAAAGCTGTTGGGGGGGGGGATAATGCAGTCTAGCTTAGAACTGTGCATTGTTAATGGAAGTCACATTAAAGAGCAAGTAGCCACTGTATTTTAATCTGTATGTAATCTGATAGTGCTGTATTTATTTTTAAACATGAAATTCATACTTTCTGGACTTGTGTTTTTTTCCCTTAAGTGCTGTCTCTTCACATTGTGCAGCATGGATGTGGCTAGTGTAGAGCTGCCCTAACACTAAAACAATATACAGATATGTTTACGTGTAACACTGAAATACATGGCAGTAGACCAACAACACAATCTGCTCTTAACATTGCTAACAAGTGAAAAATTAGGACACTGTAGAATGCTGCAGCACTCTATATAACAGGATGGTGGAGTTAGAGTGGGGAAAACAGCATGAAATAAGCACTAAGAATTTGTCTTGAGATTCTGTTTGTAAGAAATACATAAATCAGTCTAATTCTGGAAGCCTGTCTGGAGAGGAACCCCAGTAACCCTGGGCCCCATGTCAGAGCTCTGGCAGTAGTCAAGGACATGATGCCCGTGTTCAAATTAGCTGACATCTGGTGCCAGCAGCATCCCTGCATCTTGGACTACTGTTTCTTGGCCTGCCAGCTCACCTCCAATCAAATGGACTTCTGACTGATCTCCCCCTCTGCTTCGCAGAGGGTTCTTATTTGTTTATTTTTATTTATTTAGTTAGTCTTTATTAACTGGAAAAGGAGAACTAGGCAATTCTGCCTATTTTCAGCCTTATCCCAGGAGAGAGGGGGAAGATACAGATGCAAACTGACATACAGAACCAGATTAAGCTGTTGGTGGTATTTTTTAGTGAATGCTGGGAAATCTGGCCAGAACACCAGGGAAATTCCCCTACTGCATTGCTGGCAGTAGGGGGCAAGTGGCTAAGTCGAGTCATTGTTGGCTTAGCTCCAGTGGAAGACAGTCAGGATGGAGCTTGGGGAGCAGTTTCCCTGCATTGGTAATTCTAATAATCCCAAAGGAGAGCTTGGTAAATGACTTTTGAATGCTAGCATCGAGGAAGGTGAAATTTTTGTTTCAACGGAAAATTTGTCGGTAAATGACAACCCTTTGGTAGCGATGGCTACTACCGAAGTTTCTGAGAGGCAACAGGTAATGTTGGAGAAGAAATTGTCAGAACTCGCTCAGGAACATGAGAGGGTGAAAATGCTTTTGGATGCTTATGATATGAAACACTCACCTGAGGTTGCGGTGTCTGTTGCGAGCAAATTACGGGAACCAGAGCCTCAGTGTATACCAGGAATGATTTCGAAACCAGGTGTGGTGGCTGTTGCTGATGTGCATGACCCTAATTCCGAGTGTTTGGCTGGTATAAATGAAAATATTGAAATTCAGTGCCGAGAGCCAGAATTAGGAGGCCATTTGGCTGAAAATGCTCCTGAGGCGTCTCCGGTTGTTATGGAAACTTATGAAAACTCGGAAGGTCCTGTGGTGTCTGACTGTTCTGTTGGTAGTGTGCAGGGAAGAACACTGTCGAAAGACCCAGGATTTGTGTTTAAACCCCTTTCTACTAGAGCCTTTGAGGAGCCTCAGCTGCCCGAGGTAAGCTGTATATTTCAAACGGACCCTTCTACTCAGGCTGGTGTGTCCGAATTTTCATTCTTAAAATGAGGGGTTGCCCATGGTGATACAGTGGGTGTGGAAGAGAAAGAAAAATGAGCAGCTGTTTTTTCTGCTAAAAGACACTTGGGGATTCAACTGGAGAAACAGGTTGTATCAGAAGCAAAAAAAAAACGATGACTCTGTTTCTACAATTATACAGGATGTTCCTATAGTACACCCTTTATCTGATGGAAATTGGACCCCTCAGACTGCTTTAAGTGTGGCCAATTGGTCCTTTGATAAGAGCTCCTGGTGTCCTACACCTGACTGGGATCCTAAGTTGAATTTTTCACAGAATGAGCCATCATGGCGTCCTCAGATTTCTGCATTACCTACTGCAATAGGGACAACAGAGGCAGTAAACAAGAAGCAGGAGTCCTCCCAGGAACGGGTTCAGAATCACCCTTCTGAGGTTTTGATTGATCTAAATACTGAACAAAATATTATTGAAACTAAAAATGTTGAAACAAGTAAACCATTACTGTCTGAGTTGTTTTCCAAAATAAAAAAAGAAGCAGCCCCTAGAAGGAATGCAGTCAGGTTGCAGTATAAGGGTGGCCTAGAAGTTAGACCAGATAGGCATTATGTTGGAAAATGTCTGTTAAAAGACTCTTTACATTTTTCTCTATGGGAGGTTTTTGCTTTTATTAACATTTCTGGTGAGGATAATTTTGATGTAAGCTTTCACTCTGCTTGTGCCCTAGATTTATTCTGGGAATGTTACAATCAGGTCAAATTCTCCCCCCTGTGGACCCCGGTTCTGGTAATTCTTCTGACTAAACCATTAGTTAAGTTTGTCACTATCATGTTTAGAAATGAAGGTGTACATATCGATGATATATTATATTGGTTATCCCAAAAATGTGATGTTTTGAGTTCTCCAGAAGCCATTTTAGATGACCAACAGTTTTGGATGGGGGGTTGGAGATTTAAGGTAAAACTGAGACAGTTGGATGCTGGAATTTTACATATTCCAAACTCTTTTTTGTTGGGTCGGGATAGAGGGGTTTGTTTCTATGCTGGGCAACCAAGGGCATGCTATAAATGTGGTTCTCGGTCGCATTTATCTAGTTCATGTGACAAGCCCTGTTGTGATAATTGTGGAGAGACTGGTCATATAGCTTTTCAATGTATGAATCACACAAAATGTGATCTCTGTAATGACACAGGGCATGTTTTTTCAGAATGTGTATGGGCTGCAAGAAATAAAGTATCTATTAGCAGTCCTGATCTCTTCATACAAAAAGACCAAGATTTAGCCTTGGGGGTGGTTCGGGATAATCAAGTTTCTGGTGGTGAAATAGATGTCCCTGATTCGCAGCCTCTGATTGTGGATTCTGATGTTCCTTTGAAAGAAGCTTCAGTGGATAACTTACCTATGTCATCTCCAGTTTGTTATACTGAACAACAAGAAAATTGTCCCCGAGAGGTGGTCCCTGTGGTGCTACCTCAGGTGAGAAGGTCCTCCAGAAATTTTAAACCTCCTTTAGTGATCCGTTCTACTGTGGATATGGAGACAAGTAATCCCTTTGAGGTAGTATCGTCTCCATGGGGAAATTCAGTAATGGAGTGTCAAGATCTGGATTCTCAGACCCTCCGAGATAGCCCCCCTTCCCCTTCCGTGGTTCAGGAAGGTTATAAGAGTAAAAAGAAAAAAAGACGGAAAAAAGATAGTTAACTGCCTAATTTTTACAACTGGCTTGCTTTAATTTTGGTTCGGTAAATGTCCATAGTTTGTTGAACTTTAAAAAAAGACAGGTTGTGTTTGACTATGTACATAGCAATTCTTTGGACATTTGTTTTTTGCAGGAAACCTGGGTATATACTATGGATCAGGTCAGGAGTTTTCAAAAGGAATGGTGCTGGGGTCCTTCATATTGGTCCTTTGACAGCAATCTGCCGATGGTTTGGTTTTTTAACTTTTACACATTTTCCTTGATAAAATTGATGGATTTGATTCCTGGGAGGCTGATGATTTTAGATGGGGTGTGGAGATCTATGACTTGTAGATTTATTAATGTATATTGTTCCCAAGTAAAGGCTGAAAGGGTGGAACTATTTCAAATGATAAAACCTTTTTTAATAACCTCATTCGAAATTTTCCTATGTTGTGACTTTAATTGTGAGCTGAACCCACGTGAGAAAAATTTGAAGGAATTTAAAAAACCAAAATTATACTGTGATACCCATGCATTTATATCACTAATACAATCATCTGGGCTGGTTTCGGCTAGTACTCACCAGCAAGGGGGCCCTAAATTTACCTATCAAAAAAAAAAAACATATACTTCAGTTATAGATTATATTTTTTTATCACAAAACTTATCCTTTTCTTTCTATACAATTCCAGTGGCATTTTCGGACCATTTCTTAGTTAAATGCAAATTTTCTTCTGGTACTTTCCCTCAGTGGAAAAAATCCCAGTGGAAGCTGAGCGCTCCTTTATTGCAGTCTCCTAAAGTGCTTACAAAAATTAGTACTTTACTTTCGACGAGGTTGTCCGTTTCATTTTTATATGAAGATATAGGACAATGGTGGTGGGATACAAAAAATGATTTGTATAAATTATTATAAGATCAAGGGAAGATCGAAAAAAAATTCTAGATTTCTTAGCTATTTAGCACTAAGACAACAATTGTATTACTTGTTCTCTGTTGCCAATACTTACAAATTTGATTATTCTTTACAGATTCAAACATTAAAATGGAAAATACAACTGGTGCAATATGACAGAGCAAAAACTTCCTAAGTTCTTCTTCAATACGGTTTAAAAAAACAGCCTCATGGTGATCCCTTTGAAGCTTTTAAAAAATATAGAACCAATACGTCCTTAACTGCATTAATAAATCATGAGGGTCATTTGGTGGAAGATACGGAGGGCCTACACAGGATTGTTAAAGAATATTTTTTGTCGCATGCACCTGCTGCACCCCCTAGTGTAGAGGAAATGATGCAATTTTTGACTTCTATAAAAATACCAGATTCTCCCTTTAACAAATCTTTGTTATCTGGACATGTTACAAGATTAGAAATAGAGGCAGCCATTAAATCCCAAAAGTCAGGTATCTCACCTGGACAGGAAGGCTTGACTTCAGAGCTCTATAAGGCTTTTCCTTATGAGTTTTCCCAGTGTTTAGTTTTAGTTTTCAATTTTTTTTTTTTTTATCCAGGGTGGTTTTTCCTGTTTGGTTCTCCAAAGGATAGGTGATCTTTCTTTATAAATCAGGAACGCCAACACTAATTGACAATTGGAGACCAATTATGCTTTTAAATACAGATTATGAACTCTTTATGGGAATTCTGAACAATAGACTGAAACATTATGCAGTCACAGTTCTCTCCCCTCATCAGTTTTGTGGACTACCAGGAAGGAAAATCCAGCATGCCCGTATGATCCTTCATGATATCATTGAATATGCTGGACAAACAGGGAAATGGGGATGCATTGTTTCATTAGACCAAAAAAAAGCCTTCGACAGGGTGTATCACCCATTTTTTTATTTCTAACCTTAAGGCATTATGGTGTTCCTGCTGTAATTGTTAGCTGGATACAATCACTTTATACAGGGGCTGTTGTTCACCCAATTGTGAAAGGCATGTGTGGTCAAGGGTTTCATGTGCCTAGTGGGGTCCATCAAGGATGCCCCTTGAGCCCTCTATTATATTCTTTTATAATTGATACTTTACTTCAATCTGTATCACAAATTCCCAAATGGGAAGGTGTGTTGGGCACTCCCTTGTTACAAGATTTATGCATTCAAGCTTATGCGGATGACTTATATGTATTTTTTCTAATGTTGAACACATAACTATATTTTTGGAGTTCATGACATATTACTCTAAGGTGTCTAATTCAAAAATTCAAGAACAAAAAAGTGAGGGATTATTTATAGGGAAGGGAGCGATATCTGATAGGATTATAAAAGGACTTAGAATTTCGTAAGAACCAATAAAAATATTAGGCTTGTTGTATGGGCCACATAATTTACCGGAATTAAACTGGGAAACTGCATTAACTAAAATTGAAGGAAAGATTAATATATGGAAAAGGTGGAAATTGTCTAAACTGAAAAGGGTACAGATATTAAAACAATTTGTTGTCCCCTGTTTACTATATACGGCAATGATATTTCCCTTACCCACGAATTTAGAAACACGAATTTATAGTTTATTTTTTCAATTATTCTGTGGTAATAGGTTCAATCCAATAAAATGGCAATATATATATCTTGAGAAAAATAAAGGTGGTCTTGGGATGGTGGATCCAGTAATTTTCTTTCACACATTATTTATCTCTCAAAACATCTGTTTAGGATTAACTAAGATTATGACCTTGCATGGGTATTTATCAAAACAAGTTTTGGCACATTTTTATTTAGCTTGGCAGAATTTACCTCCGAAACCTGTTAAAACATTGAATTTACCAAATTATTTTATGTCAGTTGCAAAAAAACCTTTTAAGTGGGGTCTTTCAGCTCAGATGGTTAAAGATAGCACTGGGCCTTAATTGTATAAAATAGTGGTGGCATTAATATATCAACACGAGCCAGCCTTTAAAAACTGTCCTACGTCCCACGTAAAGGTGGATATTAAGAGATTAAACAATTCCAGATTGCCTGAATATATGTGGGAATTTGTTTGGCTATCCTTATATGGTTGATTAAATGTAAGAGGGAATGCAAAGCATAAAGTCTTGACTGAGAGATATTGTCCTTATCCGGACTGTATTGCCCAGGAGGAGACGATGGAACATTTTTTTATATTTTTGCTCCTATGCAAAATCTTTGTGGAAATTCCTGGCCAACAAATGGAACATGTTATAGTTATTGCATTTGGATTATGACACACTGATTTTAGGTATTAATTTCCAGATGGGTGGGGTAAATGATAATGAGACGTGGCAACTTTTTTGTTGCTGTTTAACTTATTATTTATGGCAAGCTTGGTGCCAGTGGGTTTTATTTCAAAAAAGGATGTCTTATGAGGCAGTTAGTTTATTAATACAAGGGGCTATGGAAATAATTTATCTTAAAGACTGTGAAAGAACCACTGCTTGGTAAGTGACTAGTTGGTGGAAAGGGTTTACAATTTTTATTAAATATAAATAGTATGTTCCTTACTATATTGAGTTAGTTATGGTATGTGCTTAGAGTGGTGAAGTGTACTTTGAAACTACTTACTTCTGGAACGGATTTGCTGCTGTTTGAAGTTCTTTCTTTTATATTGTCCTGATATTGTAAAAATTTGCAATAATTATTATACATTTTTTCTCTCCCTACACTGTGAATTTGGTGATTTAACACTGTATTGTAGTTATTTATGATTTCTGTTTTGTTATTTTATGTTATTTCAATAAAAAATTCCCCTACTGTGCTGTAGAGGGAGTGACACCTGTGAGCTATGGCCACTTTGAGTGGAGCTCAGGAGGAGATGGACATCCCTGAGGAGGGAGAGCGGATTCGGCGTTCTGCCTTTAATTCTATGGATACCATCATACCCCATAAGCCTTCAATGGAAAGTCATGAACCTGAGGAAAGTGAAATTTATGTGTCTACAGAAGATTTAACTAAGAAGGAAGTGGAATGAGAGGTTTTACCAATAGAAACTACAACTCTTACTTTGGATGAAGCACTACATTTAAACATAAGGCAAGGGTTAGAATTTAATGCTAAGGAAAAAGAGCATCTACTGAAGAAACTTGCATTGCTGCATGCTGAGAGCGCAGCTGTCAAACCTCTGGAGCAGCCTGTCACAAGGCCTGACTCTCCGGATGACATGGCAACTTCTCAGAGAACTGAGCAGTCAGGTGAGTTGATCCATATTCTCCCTGCTTCTCTTGATGCCGTTATCAACTCTGCAGCATTATTCGAGGCTGGCAGTTCTGAAACCGGAAAGGTTTCATGCCTAAAGCTGACAGAAACAGTAGATTCCTTGATACCTGGTTTGCTGTGAAAGCTGGTGGAAGTACAGTGTCTCAAGGCCCTGATGGGTTGAGCGCTATTGACAATGTTGATACGAGTGCAATTCTTTCTCCTGGGACCAAAACCCTGTCTAAATCCATGTGGCTCATCTTCCAGGATACTGCACTTAAATCCCCCAATCTGGTGGAGGTCCATGGGGCTGACTTTGTTTTTCTATCTTCCCTGACAACTCAGGATGGATTTATGGAGTTCACCTTTTCAAAATGAGGCCAGCCACCTCGAGCAGGGATGGGGGATGACAGCAAAGATAAATGTACTGCCATTACTTTGTCAAATAAACATTTAGGGAGGAAGTCTACTCTCCCAGTGACTGGGGGATCTCTTCCTACTTCTAGACAAACATCAGTATTGCCACTTACTGGTACAGACTAGCAGTCTGCATCTTCTACTCCAAACCCTGTTCTATTCTCTGAAGAACTCTGGTCTCCTCAGAAAGCTTTAAGTGAGGCAGGCTGGACACTTAACAAACACGGGACATGGCTTCTCACCCCAGATTGGGACCCCAAGTTGAACTTTTCACAGAATACACCTGAATGATGACCCACTGTGCCTTCTGTTATTATGTTATCTGCACCGCCCCTCCCATTGTCAGGTGAGGATTCTTCTGGGGTACATCACAAAACCCTGCAACCAGAAAGTGAACTGACAATGTCTGACCCAGCGGCCAGGGTAGCTCCAGACCTTCCTTTTGAGAAAAAAACCAAACCTGCCTCCCCTGTTCATACTACAACTCAGGGGGCTCCTGAGTCAAGTAAACCTCTATTGTCAGACTTATTTTCCAGGATTAAAAAAGAAGCTGCCCTACAGAGGAATGCAGTCAGGATTCATTATAAAGGTGGACTGGATGTTAGGCCTGATAGGCATCATGTTGGTAAATGTTTATTAAAAGAGTCCCTGCACTTCTCTCCAAGAGAAGCTTTTGCTTTTATAAATATTTCAGTAGAAGATAATTTTGAAGTGAGTTTTTGTTCTGTTTATGCTCTTGATCTTTTCTAGGAGTGGTAAAACCAAATTAAGTTTTCACCCATATGGACCCCCTTTTTGGTAATTCCATTATCCAAACCTTTGATTAAATTTGTTACCGTTATGTTTCAAAATGAGGGGGTACATATGGAGGATATTACTTATTGGTTGTCCCTTAAATGTGGTGTGATGAGTCCACCTGAAGTTATTCTTGATACTGAACAGTTCTGGACCTGGGGATGGTGTTACAAGGTAAAACCTAGACAGACTGAAGCAGAAATAGATCATATCCCTAACTCCTTTATGTTAGGACATGACGGGGGTTGATTTATGCTGGGCAACCCCAGGCTTGTTATAAGTGTGGATCTCGAACACATCTATCCAGTTCCTGCAACAAACCTAGATTAGATAATTGTGGAGAAATAGGCCACGTCGCATTCCAGTGTGCCAATCATACCAAATGTGACCTCTGTGAGGATACCAGGCATGTCTTTACAGAATGTTCCTGAGCAGCCAAGAACAAGGCCTCTTGTATAAGTCCAGACCTATTAATTCAATAGGCTAAGAATTCGGTCTTTTGTCCTGAACAAGATTGACCTGAGCCTTTCTCCTGCCTCCAGAGGTTCAGCCTCCCCCCTTCTGCCTTACTACATGATGATTCAGATAAACATGAGAACCCTCCCCCCCCCAGTATCTCCTCTTCTTTCACCGGCGTGTTATACAGATCAACAGGTAATGGTGAACTCTGACCCACTCCCTGCACCTTCAGTGGTGGTACCGGTTAGGAGGTCAACCTGGAACATTAAACCCATTGTAGTTCCTGTTCCTGCTGACATTGAGTCTAGCTATTCATTTGCAGTTTTGGCCAACAATGGGGGGATTCAGAGATGGAATGTGGTCATTCTGACTCCCTGCTCTCTAGAGTGGACCCGCAGACCCCATCCCATCCCCAGGAGGATTATAAAGGGAAAAAAAAGAAAGAAGGAAAAAGATTGTTGATTAGTTACCATACCTAAATCCTGGCTTTTTTTTGTGTGGCATCTTTGAATGTCCATAGTTTATTGACCCCTGGGAGAAGACAGGTGGTCTATGAGTATGTTCATAGGAATGTTGTTGATGTTTTTTCTCTCCAAGAAACATGGATGTTCATGAGTGACCAGGCGTAGTTCTTCCAGAAGGAGTGGATTTGGGGACCTTCCTATTGGTCTTTCGGAATGGAAACAGCCGATGATGTGGGGTTCATTTTTAATTCCTATGACTTTTTCTTAATCAAGTTGATAGATTTAATTCTGGGGAGATTGTTGATTCTAGATGGCTTATGGAAACACATGGCTTGTAGATTCATCAATGTTTATTGTTCCCAGGTTAAAGCCAAAAAGGTGGCCCTGTTTGCAGCTTTAAGGACTCTTTTGTTATCCTCTTATAAAAACATTTTCTGTGGAGACTTTAATTGTGAACTGAAGCGTAAAAAAGGGGTCCAGTGGGGCAAAAAAATAAAATTGATTGTGATTCAAATGCTCTAATGCAATCAGTGGACTCAGCGAGGCTATTAGATAGTAGACATCACCAAATAAGTGGCCCTAAATTTACTTGTAGGCATAATACATACACAAAGAACCTCTGTGCACAAACACTGAGGCAAGGGTTACCCCAAGGGGCATTTGACTGGGAAGCCAAGTTTCAAGAAAATACAAAATTACACATGCCCACACAATGCAAAGCATCATGGGCTGCATATGCAAATCACCACAGAATGTTATGCTAGTTCAACTTTAAGCAGAATTGCATGGTGCCGAAAGGCCTCTCACACAGTTTGCAAAGGGTGCTAACAGATGACATAGACATGGGTTTCATCCTACCAGGACTCATCAGCATGCCTCATCTGTTTGACACCCCAGTGGAATGGACCCACTACCCTAAGACAGTGTGTCTTGGATATGTTGTGGTGAACCCATTAAAATAAAAAACTACTTAAAATACAAAGAATCTCTGTGCACAAACACTGAGGCAAGGGTTACCCCAAAGGGCATTTGGCTGGGAAGCCAAGTTTCAAGAAAATACAAAATCACACATGCCCACATAATGCAAAGCATCATGGGCTGCATATGCAAATCACCACAGAATGTTATGCTGGTTCAACTTTAAGCAGAATTGCATCATGCCGAAAGGCCTCTCACACAGTTTGCAAAGGGTGCTAACAGATGACATAGACACGGGATTCATCCTACCAGGACTCATCAGTACGCCTCGTCTGTTTGACACCCCAGTACATACACTTCATACACTTCCACCATAGACTATATGTTTCTCTCCAACAATCTTCCACCTTATTGTTTTAAGACTATTCTGGTTGCATTTTCAGACCATTTATTTCTATTGTGTATGTAACCCCTTTGTTACCCGGGGTTACTAGAATCCCAGTAAGACCTAGTGGTAGGGAGGGAAGGCAGCTTTCAAAACTCCAGTTAAATGGGTTTCACACTGTCTCACTCTGTCCTCAGTCACAGCTGAGACTTGAGAGATGACATCACTATAGAACTGTCGCAGCTGCATGAGCCACATTTGGAATCTCCAGCTCAGGGAGTGAAGTTTAGAACTTTGAGAAATTCAAAGTCAGTCTTCAGTTTGTCCTTAAACAAACAAGAAGGAAATCAGTGAGTGGTCTGTTTACCCCCCTCCCTCTGGGGGGAGGAAAGGTTCTCTGTGGGCTCCAAGGGCAATCCCCTTTGCCCACTATGGAAGGAAGCTGCCTGATTTTGTTTAAGTCTGTTCAAGTATAATAGCAAAGAAAGTGTTACTTCGCCTGTGGGGCACCTGCAACAAATGGGTGAGTGTTTGGCTCCATTTGAAGGGGCAAACAACTTTTTTCTTCAGTTGGGAAGCAATGTGGACTGCTATTTGGGAGGACTATGTCTACTAAGACAAACAAATGGAGCAGTCTATCAGTTTAAAGTTTAAATGGATTTAAAGTTCGCTGTAGAGGGGGTGCATCAGGTCATCCACCATTCAATCTACATTTTACAGTTCTAAAGTGTTCTGTGTGTCCAGAGAAATGGCCGGGTATGGGCTGTGGGAGCTGGAGGTAGGAAAAACCCCCATCTTTAGTAACCAGGTCCACCTCTATGGATTTCTTCTGTGTTTTTGCTACTTGCCTCATGCACTTGGCCAGTGATGGGGTGGGTACCCAGATATGGGTCGCAACTTGAAAATCTCTCTAGGAGTCACAGACTCTAAGTGGTGTGGGGAGCCACAGGATGGGAAAATTACTCCTTGTTGGATGGGAGTTCGATTGGAAGTACGAAAGCAAATCTCTCTAGGAGTCGCAGACTTCAAGTGGTGTGGGGAGCCACAGCTTGGGAGCCTCCTTGTTGGATGGGATGTCTTTCCAAGTAAAGTTTGGGTTCATTCTTCAAGTGGGCCTTCAGTCGAGTGGCCAGCAGGGGTGCCGGGCCAGTCGGGCTATGTATCCAATGCATGCAAAGTCCGGGTTGAGTGCCTGGTGGGTCCAAAGCCAGACAACTGTAGTAATGTGTTCATTCCTCAAAGGGACCACTGTGTTTTAATCTCTAATCTGCACATACAGTAACGTAGCTCTTTGGGGGACTGTGCAATGCTTTGTTATGTGTCATCTAGTATAAATAAAGCCACACTGAAAACTCCCAATTCTGGTTCTGGACATTACAGTTATTGCTTCCTGTAGTTGGATTTACATGGGTGCCCCTGTGCAGAGTAGCCAAACCTAGGTCTCTTGTGCCAGGTAACCTCATCCTTCCCCAAACCCGTAAATATATGTTACCCCCACCAGGTATTGCTGCCTACGCCAACAGTATGCCACCTGTCATTTCCGTAGAAAAGGCAGGGGTGGGGGGGTTACAAAAATGGAGGCACCGCTTTGGATTTGTTTGGGAAGGAAGGTGCTTGGGCAAGTAGGCTAGCGTTTTGGCTATCTGGCAGTCGGTAGCCCAAAAAAAAAAAAAGTTGAAGCAATTTCACTAGTGTGTGCTGTGTGCTGTGAATCTTGTACTGCTGTTTAAAAAATGCCAACTGTTTACCAAGGAGCTGTAAAGCCAAAGTGTGTGTCCTTGTCCTGCATCAACATAGTTTACAGCGTTTGTCAGTTTTAAAATAAAGTTCTGTGAAGAAAAGTGTGGAAAACTAGGGGTGGCAACAGAGAAAATGTGCCCTGGATGTTGGAAATGCTTTCTGTGCAATACTAGAGACTAGAGAGTTACTGGCAATGTTACATGGTTGAAATGGGCTCCCGACGTGGAGTCAGTTGAAAAAAAAAGTGCATCTTTTCAGTTTGAATTTGCCTGCTCGACAATCGCCATGAGGAGAGGAGCCCTCGTGAGGAAGAAGAGGCTCATTTGCATGGCATCATGTGGTTGGTCAGTTTGCCATTAGTCCTGCCCCTCAGCCAGCTCTTCAGAGTTTGCCTCAGCATCTGGAGAGGAGACAGAGAGTAGTGCATGTACTGGCAGTGGAGGAGCGCTCACGGTGTTCAAAGTGCTGTAAACAGTAAAAGTGACTTTTCAGTTAAAATCGGGCTCAACCCACTTATCGATCGTGGGATCAGTGAATGTGGTTAATAACACATCGCGGAGACTGCCCACTGCTTGAAATCTGAGGTGCTCAAAAATCTGGCTGCAGGTCGTTTTACCCCATCGCAGCAATCTGCTTCAATAACAGTGAGTAAACAAATTAAAACTGCTCAAATCAGTGATTTTCAGATAATGCCATGTAAATGTGTGTGCAGCTGTATACGCTTTGCAAGTAGTGATTGTGTGATGTCCTGCTGGCAAGTGCAAGTCTGTAAAGCCATTGAATGTGTGCATAGCAATGAAAGTAGCCTCAGTTTAAAGTCTGCAGCCAGAGAGAGACTGTGGGTTGTAAAATAAGTGCAACACTAGTAGAAGCAGGCAATCCTGTGCTGAAACCTGAAGTTTTAAAAGGGACTGTAATTAAATGAATGTTGCCAGCATGTGAAAAGTCCAAGAAAAATCCTGTAAATGTGTGAACAGCCAGAACAGAGCAAGTTGTGCAGTTTGAATAAAAGTTATTAGTAGCTGATGTAAATCGGGTGCGCAGTGGCTTGACCCAGAGCCTGAATGTTGATGCACAGGAATGCTGCCGCCGCCATTACAGGGTGGGGTAGTAAAGTAAACACAGCAGCAGAGGAGCCATTTTAAAGCTACAGAGTGTGTTCATTAATGTGGGACTTTCAGTACAGTGAATTTTGTTTGTTTTTCTGCAGTTATGGCCTCAGGACCAGCTCATTACCTAGATCATGCCCGGATTGCAGTAACAGCAGCAGTAAATAGATTGAGAGATATTGAAAATTGGTGCTATAGAGGGCAACTCTCTCCTGATGTGGCAATTCCTAATTATCCGGTGCGTGTATGCCAGATGTGCTTGAGCGCTGGAAGGGATGTCTTCATGATTCCTCACTGTGCTGGATGTCTACAAAAATATGGCTTGTATAAAGTGCCTCAAATTCGTTTGGCTCCCACATGGACACAACTTCAAGAATCTGCAGTTGGCAGCACACAGCATCAGGTGGAGCCTGTGGAGGAAGGTCCCTCGGGGGAGTGTGGCACAAAGTTAGAGAGTGCAGAATTAGAGACTGAATCTGAAATTGAAGTTTTGGATGCTGGATCTCAGAAGGTAAGTTCGGATAAAGCATCAGTAGACACCTGGGTGGGGGGGCCTAGCCCAAGTCTCGAAGGTGAAGATGAGATGCAGGAGGCCGTTGAATGGGAGGTGTCGACCTCCACTCCTAGTGATTAATGGATAGTCTCGGGGGTGAGAACTACTGCTCACTCCTGGGCTCAGATACTCAGTGAAGAGGAAGATGAGGGGGAACCTATGTGGCCTTGTGAGAAAGGAACAGGTACACAGCCTCAAGATCTTGCCTCAGAGGAATGTGTTCAAGAAGGTGGTGATGCCACTGCCCTGGCTTCACCAGAAGAAGAAGAAGTCAGGGATCCATTTTTAATTTCATTGAGGATGCGAAGCTGGCAGAACCAGGACTGGCCACCCCTAAGCCAGGCCACGGTCTCAGATTGACCAAAGCAAGTAAAGAGAGAGGCTGGTTTCAGAAAGGCCAATGAAATATTTGTATGAGCTTTTTCCCTTTCCTCGGGGAGTCTGGGAGGAGATTGAGAACTGCAGGAAATCCTGGATCTGGGATGAAACAATGAAACATGTGCATCCGGGGGCTAACCAGCATGTAAAGAATAGACCATTCCATGAAAAGTATACACAGTGGAAGAGTGGCAGGACACTGTTTATGGACAGAGTGAGAATAGTGGACGGAGAGGGACGTGAACTCTCCCACTGTGTGAATTATGTGCATCCAGATGGAGTAATAATTCAAGCCCCTGACCCCCTCTACTATTGGCCTCAGTGCAAGGACCTCCCAGTAATTAAGCCCGTGCCTACAAAGTGGAGAGCCGAGCAGTGGTAGTCAATACTGCCACATTAAGACTGTGAAGTGCCGTTATTGAACTGCCAATATGAATAAACAAGAAATCAGATGCTCCACATTCTTCGGTCCACAGTGTACTGTTTCATTCAGCAGCCATCTACTGGCACCGCCAGATGACTTCAGATCCAGAGAGGACACCAGCCCAGCTATTTTCCTGTTCATCGCCTGGTAATCGGATGACTCCGGACCAGCCGTTTGTCTTTTTGTTCCTGTTCTAAGGTTCCTTCTCCAGTTATGACATCAGCCCAGCTGTTTCCAGATGTGCACTCCTGTGGGTTCCCGGAAGATGTCCGCCCAGCTGTATCAGAAGAAATGCTGCCAGGGAGAGTCTTCGGCAGGGACCAGGTTTGTGATGTTCGAATACTTCAAGAGGCTGGTGAGTCAGAAAAAACTTTTTTTTTCTATCTTTATGACATTGCAATACACACCCTACACTACAGATTTCAAAAATGTGTGAACTGTCCGCAAAGACTCTCCCCTTCGGGATTATGGCCTTAATGAACTATGCTTCACGGGGCTCCGGCCCAGAAGAGACTCTTTAATGGACTAGCCTTCGGGCCTTGTAGTCACTAGTTGGGACATTTAGGGCACTCCATCCCCCTAAATGTGTACTGCAAATATTGTCATTATTGTACTTTAATGTAAATACTGTGTTTTCTACCTTTTTTCTAAAAAAAATATTTTTGGGGGTTGTTCAGTGTTTTTTTTTTTTGTATGGTAAAGGGTTGTTGTTGTCACTGTTGTTGTTTAGACTATACATGCAGATTAGGATGTGTTTTTTTTGTTGTTTTTGTCTTTTCTTACAGGTGTTCCTGGAAGACAGAAGAGAAGACAAGAAGAGGAGGAGGGGCTCATCGGAGTTCCTCGCCAGTGCTTATGGTGTAGAATTTAAATGTACTGTGTTATTATTGCTAATGATTGTAGTTGCAGGCTGCCCAAGGTCGGGGAGGTCCCTGGGTTTTGTTTTGTTTGGGATGTTATGTTAGAGGCAGATAGGTTTTCCCTAGAGGGTTAGGGGGGATAGACTGGCTGTGGTCCTCAGTGGCCATAGGGACTGCAGTGCTGATCTATCAGGGCTATGCTCTGGATGGTTTTACCAGAGCCACTAGGTGTCCATAGTAAGTGGATAGAGTAGAGGCTGATATGTCAGCTATAGGCCTCTAGGCCCTTAGTGTTGCCTATCTGTGCTTGTACATGGTAGGAGGGGGCCTGATCACCCCCCTCCACAGGTAGCACATAGGGTGGGATGGCCTAAGGCCGGGTGCATAATGACTGGGGACAGTCATTTTCCTGGTCAAGGGCGAGTGTAACCCCTTTGTTACCCGGGGTTACTAGAATCCCAGTAAGACCTAGTGGTAGGCAGGGAAGGCAGCTTGTGAAACTCCAGTTAAATGGGTTTCACACTGTCTCACTCTGTCCTCAGTCACAGCTGAGACTTGAGAGATGACATCACTATAGAACTGTCACAGTTGCATGAGCCACATTTGGAATCTCCAGCTCAGGGAGTGAAGTTTAGAACTTTGGGAACTTCAAAGTCAGTCTTCAGTTTGTCCTTAAGCAGACAAGAAGGAATCAGTGAGTGGTCTGTTTACCCCCCTCCCTCTGAGGGGGGAGGAAAGGTTCTCTGTGGGCTCCAAGGGCAATCCCCTTTGCCCATTATGGAAGGAAGCTGCCTGATTTTGTTTAAGTCTGTTCAAGTATAACAGCAAAGAAAGTGTTACTTCACCTGTGGGGCACCTGCAACAAATGGGTGAGTGTTTGGCTCCATTTGAAGGGGCAAACAACTTTTTTCTTCAGTTGGGAAGCAATGTGGACTGCTATTTGGGAGGACTATGTCTACTAGGACGAACAAATGGAGCAGTCTATCAGTTTAAAGTTTAAATGGATTTAAAGTTCACTGTAGAGGGGGTGCATCAGGTCATCCACCATTCAATCTACATTTTACAGTTCTAAAGTTTTCTGTATGTCCAGAGAAATGGCCAGGTATGGGCTGTGGGAGCTGGAGGTGGGAAAAACCCCTATCTTTAGTAACCAGGTCCACCTCTATGGATTTCTTCTGTGTTTTTGCTACTTGCCTCATGCACTTGGCCAGTGATGGGGTGGGTACCCAGACGTGGGTCGCAACTTGAAAATCTCTCTAGGAGTCGCAGACTCTAAGTGGTGTGGGGAGCCACAGGATGGGAAAATTACTCCTTGTTGGGTGGGAGTTTGATTGGAAGTACGAAAACAAATCTCTCTAGGAGTCGCAGACTTCAAGAGATGTGGGGAGCCGCAGCTTGGGAGCCTCCTTGTTGGATGGGATGTCTTTCCAAGTAAAGTTTGGGTTCATTCTTCAAATGGACCATCAGTTGAGTGGGCAGCAGGGGTGCCGGGCCAGTCAGGCTATGTATCCAATGCGCATGCAAAGTCCGGGCTGAGTGCCTGGTGGGTCCAAAGCCAGACAACTGTAGTAATGTGTTCATTCCTCAAATGGACCGCTGTGTTTTAACCTCTAATCTGCACATACAGTAACGTAGCCCTTTGGGGGACCATGCAATGCTTTGTTATGTGTCATCTGGTATAAATAAAGCCACACTGAAAAATCCCAATTCTGGTTCTGGACATTACAGTTATTGCTTCCTGTAGTTGGATTTACTTGGGTGCCTCTGTGCAGAGTAGCCAAACCTAGGTCTCTTGTGCCAGGTAACCTCATCCTTCCCTGAACCCGTAGATATATGTTACCCCCACCAGGTATTGCTGCCTACGCCAACAGCATGCCACCTGTTGTTTCCGTAGAAAAGGCAGGGGTGAGGGGTTACATGTATCTTTTCCATGACTCCATTTCAGTCACCACAGAGGTCTAGCTGGAAATTGAATTCATCTATTTTGACTAATCCTTCAGTACATTTTAAAATTAAGACCTTGTTAATTGCTAGACTTTCAGTTTCCTTTCTCTATGATAATTTAGAGGATTGGTGGATGAACTCGAAGGCAGACCTTAACGCTTTGCTTATGAATCAGGGTAGGTCTGAGGAAAATGTGAAGTTTTTTCACTATCTTAATTTATTTATTTAGTTTTTGTTAACCGAGTAGGTGCACTAGCCATAAAATGACTATTTTCAGGCACGACCTGGGAGAGTACAACAAAAGGAGAACAGTTGAACAACAGCAACATGGGTACAATACTACAAATAGAGGAACAGTACAGCAGTACTACAAAAATACAATGGGTAGAAATAACAAAAAATAATGGCAAGCATTATACAGATAATGTCAGTAAGATATATAATAAGTGCAGAAACCATGGATCCGACCTGTGGAGTGAAAGGATTAATAAGATAGTAAGGTTATATAGAGAGAAATGTGTGGAATGTTCAAACATAACAAGAAAGACTGACAGAAGGAAAGTCAGGGGTGGTAATTGGTGAAACAACAGTGGATGGTCAGCAACAAGGTTCAAGAAGGAAGATAGCTAGTATTAAACTACGGCAACAATTGCAATATTTATTCTCTATGGCTAATACTTCTAGAAATGATTATACATCCCAGATTGATACCTTAAAAAAATGCAGGATTTTCAATATGATAGGGCCAATACTATGAAGGCATTATTGCAAAATGGTACTAAGAAAACCCCTCAAGGGGATCCCTATGAGGCCTTTACAAGGTATAAGGCTGTAACTTTTTGGACTCTTTATTAAAGCAGGAAGGTCATGTTATACACTCTACTGCATGTCTTTATACTGCTATAAAAGAGTTTATGTTATCTCATATCCCTTTGATACCCCTCTAGAGAAAAGGATATTACACATTTTTTACAAACTATAGAATTTCCGAAGAACCCAGATGAGGCCATAGGGATGACTGAACCTATTACAGCAGCTGAAATAGAGGAAGCCATTAAGACCCTGGAATGTGGAACATCCGCAGGTATTGATGGTCTTACTAATGAATTATATAAAGCTTTTCCCCAAGAATTTTCCTTCTACTTAGAGCTAGTATTTAATTCCTTTTTGTCACAGTAATGTTTTCCCATTTGGTTCACGGAGGGATTGCTAATTTTATTATTTCAATCTGGGGATAAATCTTCTCTGGAAGATTGGCATCCAATCGCAATCTTGAATTCAGATTATAAACTTTTAACCAGTATTTTAAATACCAGGCTCAAGGTTTATGCATGTTCAGTCATCTCTCTCTTGCAATTCTGTGGTCTTCCTGGTAGAAAAATACAACTTGCTCTTATATCAGCGATTTGATTGAACATTTCTCATTACAAGAGACTTATGGGAGTATCATTTCAGTAGATCAAAGGACGTCCTTTGATAGGGTCTACCATCCTTTTTAATTTTTAACTTTGAAAGCATATGGTGTTCCTGCCACACTGATCAGATGGATAAGATCCTTCTATGCCATGGCTATAGTACACCCTGTCATAAACAATGAAGTTACAGATGGGTTTCATATCATGACGGGGGTTCGGCAGGGTTGCCCGCTGAGTCCACTATTGTATATCTTTACCACTGATCCACTAATTTGTTCTCTAACTTATTCTCCCCACTGGACGGGGGTGCTGGGAGCAACCATGCAGGGGTATTGTATTTACAGGCCTATGCAGATGATGTTTGTTTATTTTTTTCTTACCACACTGAAGTGACCTCTTTTTTTTTTAATTCATGCATACTTACTCTTTTGTCTCCAATTCCAGAATGAATGCCAGGAAGAGTAAAGCCCTTTTTGTGGTCATTGGATATCACGATTCGGTAACGATACAAGATATACAGATACCTTCAGAACCTTTACAAATTTGAGGGATTTTTTTTGGACCCCAAAATATCCCCTCCCTGAATTGGGAATCCACCCTGAACACTGTAGATAATAAAGTTCAAAGGTAGAAACATTGAAAATTGGCTAAGCTTAAACGAATACAGGTCATTAGGCAGTTTCTTATTCCTATGATTTTGTATATGGCTATGATTTTCACCCTTCCAGCTCATTTGGAAACCAGATTATATAGCCTTTTTTTCCAAATGCTTTCGGGGAATAGACTTAATCCCATCAAAAGGTAATATACTTACCTGGCAAAAGACAAAGGTGGTTTGGGAATGGTTGATCCTGTTGTTTTTTTTTCATAATCTTTTTTTTTTTTTCACAGACCATTAGAGAAGGGGTGGTTGCTACAAGTTCACTTCATAATTCTTTAATAAAACTAACTTTTGCTAGATATTTTTCAGCATGGCACATAACTCCCCCTAAACTTTCAGAGCACCTGCATGTACTGCAGTTTTTTCGACCTGTGGCCCAAAAACTTTACAAATGGGGACTAACTAAACAACTATTGAGATATGCTAATGGGCCAAAGCTTTATCATACAGTTATATCAGCACTTTACCCCACAGAGCCAGGTTTTAAAAACTGTCCTTCTTCTTTAATTCTGGGGGTTTTGCAGCAACTCAATAATGCTAGATTACCTGTTCAAATGTGGGAATTTTTGTGGCTTGCTGTATATGGAAGGATTGGGGTTTGGGGAAATGCCAAGCATAAGGTCAGGGAAGAAAGAAACTGTCCCTTTGAGGCGTGTATTAATCAGGAGGAGTCCATGGAGCATTTTTTGTTCCACTGCTCCTATGCCAGTTCCCTCTGGAAGTTCCTAGCCGCTAAATGGCATGTGGGGTGGTTGAAGAGGTTAACCTATGTAATCTTGGTTTGGGGCAATTTCATAATATTGGGAAATTTTATCATACAGACACATTGATCATTTTCCTTTGCTGTCTCAAGTATTATTTATGGCAAGCTAGATGCCAATAGGTATTGTATCAAAGGCTTATGCCCTATGAGACGGTGAGATCACTGATTCATGTGGCCATGGAAAGGGTTTATGTGAAAGATTCAGAGGTTCATACCACTAGAAAGGTAAATAATTGGTGGAAGGGATTTTCAATGTTAGTTAAATATAAATAAGTACTTGACATTTAGTCCTGTATGACTTCTACATGTTCCAACATGCTTCTTTTATGGGGAGGGAGTGCTGGGAGTGGGTGACACTTTCTGATTTGATTTTTGGGCTTCATTTTTAGTTTTTTATCCTGTGTAACTGAACCTAGTTCTGCTTTAATTTTTTTTTTTTTTCATATTTTATTTTGGGACTAAATATCCTATTTGATTTGGTATGATAATAATGATTTTTCTACTGTATTTTGGATATTTCTATGTGATTCCCTTTTTTTGTTTCTCTTTAGTGTGATTTAACACTGTTTGTATATGATTTTGTTTTTGATGTTACATAATAAAAAAAATTCCCCTACTCTTCTGCAGGGGCGTTTCACTCTCTGTTAAGGAACAGAGGAATTCAGTGCAGAGAAGGACAGAAACGGAGTAGGAGGTGTATCCAGAGGTGAAGAGGCTATGGAAGAACAGATAGAATTATTTTGAGCTTCAAGTTTTTCTGAGATAAGTGAAATGGATCTACTAGATGCTGAATGCAAATTGCAAGAAGATATGGAAACCAAAAGGAAGCAATTACTTTTCTTTTTCTATTTTTGGACCCATGTCCCCCTGTTCTTCAGGCTCCATCCACCCACCGCTCCCATGCCCAGGCTTATGCCCCCTGGGTGGGGCCACCAAGGGGCTTCCCATTCCTGAGTGGACATCATGGGCAAGCTCCAGATTACCCCCTGGGTCAGGTCCACGACAGCAGGACACCCCAGTGGACATCGGAGACAGTGGATGATGAATGAAGCAGAACAGATTTATGAACAAAATAAATCTAAACTAGAGGAAGAAAAGGAAGCAGTTGTCAATAACACGACGGGCTTGCCAGACAAAAAGTTTCAACATACGATGGAGGATGTTACAATAACTGCAACTGACAAAATGGACCTGCTGGAAGGCCCAAGTCATTTGATTGAAGTTACCCCTGGAATAACTTCAGAAGAATGGACACCAGAGACGGCACTTCAGAAAGCAGGGTGGCTGTTTGAAAATGGCAGATGGCTCCCTGACATAGGCGCCGGGTTGTATGGGCCCGTTGGGCATTTGCCCCACCAATATTTATTGACTTGAGCTGAGCCCCATCAATATTTTCCAAACGCTGCCTTGATTTTTTTTTTCTCTTGGTTGTTTGTTTCTCAATGTGAGCATAGGGTGTGCCCTCTGCTGCTGTGATCCACGCCAGCTCCCCCCCCCCATTTAATTGGCTGGCAGGTGCGGTGCTGATATTATTTAAAATTTGTCTTTTTTGCCTGTTTGGTTTGGCAACCCCCAATCTGGTTGGTTGGCAAGAAGTGGCATTTTTTGACTTGCCAGCATTGCGCATTGTTATTGGTCAGGGAGGGCTTATAGGCACAATACGTATGCATTTGTGTGATGTGTGACAAGTGAGAAGGTGGCGTGCAGCAAGTTGATTAGGCGAGGAATGGATGGTGGAGAAGTTTTCCCATTTTTTCCTTTGCCATTTCCTCAACTGACCGAATCCCTCCGTTCCATTAGTGGCAGCCTAGGGGCTGTAGAGAGTAGTCGGGAGAGCAAGCATTGAGTGCCATAGACCCACCAGTGCTGCAGTGAGGTGGTGCGGTGGAAGACGGCTCAGCAGGAGGCTGGGACGGGATTCGTGGGGAGAGTCAATGAGTAAGAGTCCACTCCAGGAATCGACCAGTCAACAGACTGGACTGTGAGTCCAGGGACTCCGGGACAGAAGACACAACTCAACAACAGGCAGTAAGCTGTAACTTGAAGGAAGGCAGCAGCCTAGGACAGCAGGCTGAGCAGCAGAGGCCCAGGCCAGAGCAGCAGACTAGTGGTGTGTGCAGTGCTGCCTGAGCAGAGGAGGAGGTCGGGGACGGGGTGGGAGTATAGGGAGTGCCGTGGGTCGGCGGGACGACTTGAGCATAATGTGTGAGGTAGGGCAGGGTTAGGGTGGGATCTAGTCTGGTGGTTTAGGTAGGTGGTGCAGCAGGCCAGGCAGGCCTACAAAGAAGTTAAGTGGGTGGTGGGTGCTGGGTGATGGTCACTGGCACTGCTGGGTGTAGGTGGTGTTGTGGCCTGGGGTTGTCTTCTTGGAGTTAGGAGGGTCGGTCCAGGTGGGTGGCATTATAGCACCAGGGAGGCCCAACAGTCTAGCAGATCCAATAGCAGTGCAGCAGCAGGCAAACTGGACAGAACCTTGGGAGCAGCGAGGTGAGTAGCAGAAGGTGCCGCATCATCATTCATTCTCAGATATCCCAGCAAAGGTAGGCAGCTTCCAGTAGGCTAGCCTAGGAGGATTTTTCTTTATTGCATAATTGTACCATTAGTAACCGACTGTAAGTAATGTATGCATGTATAACCATCCTGTTTAAGGAGCCAGGAGGAAGACTGTTAGACTGATACTGGACTGTACTGCCATAAATTCATTTTTGTAATTGCATGGCCTTTTTGATTGGGGCTTGGGGCCAGGGTTATCAGAGCAAGTGCCCAACATTTAATTTTAAATGTGCCAGCCCGCAGCGAGCCATCCCATGGTAATAGGGTCACTCAGCACTGATTCAACACACTGGTGGTTACACAGGGACTTTATAAGGGAGCTCCCAACCTTGGTTAAAAGGGGAAATACTGGTAAGAAGATGGCAGCAGCAGCTTTCAGTCCAGGAGGTTACCAAGTTTAAGTTGCACGTGCAGTGTGTTGTGGTGTGATGATGGTGGCCACTGGGCATTGGTGGCAAGCTGAGAGTGAGGGCTGCACCTGGGGACCTTTTTTAGTGGCAGCGCAGCCTAGGGAGCCCCAGTAAAGTTTATTGGCATTAATGGAGGATGCCGGACCACCTTGTGCTTTTCAGAAATTCAAGCAGTATTATGGCACTGCTGTGCAGAGCACAGGTTGCGTCCAGCATCATTTCAGTTCAAGCAAGCAGATCACAGTAATGCTAAATCTCAGGAAATAAATGGTGGATGAAAGCAAGCAGTACGACAAAATTAACTCATAAATAACAGTTCTCAAATTGCTGAATATTGCACTGGGGGGTGTGGGGCAGAGCCCCCTGACAAAGCAAACACTACTATAAAATAAAAGGCTTCAGCAACCAAAAAAATTCTCGCTATCATCACCCTGGGGGTGTGGGGGTTGGGGTGGAGCGCCCTCACAGAAAGAAACATTACAATATACCTTCTACTTTCTTTTTTTTATTACTGCCATTGGGGGGGGCTCCATTAATCTAATGTCAGCCTCAGGTACACACTTTGTATACTGCTGTGCCGTGCAAAAGAGGAAATCTCCCTGCATACAGGGTACAGCTTTATATACAGTGGATCTGAAAGTGCTAAACAGCCAAAAAAGGAGCACCTTTACCATAGTGATAGTGCATAGCAGTGCACCATGTTGCCTCCCAGTTTCCTACCACCAGTCCAATTCCTGAAAACCTTGTCCTTGTTGTAAAGATCCATGGCATCTACTGGTCCCACACCAATTACCATTCTGATCCCCCATGAACATGGTATTTAATGTTCCCTGGTATCTTGTGGACCCTGGCCACCACCTCAGTCACTAGTGGTCTGAACTGAAATAACCGTTTATCTCAATCCCTTATGTGTAGTCATCTTCTTAACTCCCACCGCCCCATTGCCAGTCCAAACTCAAATAACCCTTTATGTCAAAGATCTCCGGCATCTAGCATTCACATCACCCCACCCTGATCATTGGTTTGAGTCCAATAACCTTGCTATCTAGTAGCTTCTCACCCCTCATCATCAGCCTGAATCCCAATCCCCTTCCCTCCCACACAGGTCCCTCCAGCCCCCTCCCTTTGGTGTCCCTCCCCTTACCCAAGCTGGCAGCTTCCATTGGGTGACTGACTGTCATAGCCCCTCCGCTCACTACCTCTGCCTTCTGCTGTCTGAGTGATGGGGAGTGAGCATGCAGCTGCTGTAAAAACAGCTGTTTCTACAGTAGGCGAGCACTTGCACCCTATTACTCAAACTGTGACTGTCTGGCACAGCCCCTCCACTCACTACCTCTGCCTTCTGCTGTCTGAGTGATGGGGAGTGAGCGTACAGCTGCTGTAAAAACAGCTGTTTCATCAGTAGGCGAGCACTTGCACCCTATTACTCAAACTTTGACTGGCTGGCACAGCTCCTCCACTCACTACCTCTGCCTTCTGCCATCTGAGTGATAGGGAGGGAGCTTGCTTCTGCTGTGGAAGCAGGCAAACAGCTGTTCTACAGTAGGTGAGCACTTGCTCCCTCCCTATTACTGAGACTATGGATGGCCAAGGGGGTGAGTGGAGGTGCTGTGCCAGTCATCTCACCACCACTGGGAGGGGGCTGCCAACTGGGGTGAGAGGGGTCATGGGGGGAAGGGGGCAGAGAAATCTGAATGAGTATGATGGGCAGGGGGATATGAACTAGCAATTGGGGTTGTGGGGACCAGCGTGCTTTATTGACAAAAGGGTTATTTGGGCTTGGACTTACAAGTCTGGAGTGGGAGGACCACTAGATGCCAGGGATCATTGTTTTTTTGAGTTTGAAAAGGCAGTGATTGGGGGGTAGGGAGTGTCTGCTATATTAACTGCTTATTTATTTGGTGCATCTTATAGTTATGCCATATATATGTAATGTACCACTGTAGTTTGTACCTCACTACTATGTGTTTATATTGCACTGATATTAAGTAATTTTTTATTGTATTTCATACGCCACATTGTGCTTTTTAACTGTACTCTCCCAGTCTGTGACTAAAAACAGGCCTATTACTCTGTAGTGCACATACCCTGTAATCAAACAAACAAATAAATAAATACTTACATTCAGACAAACAGCATGTACCAGTCGGACTGTGTTGCCTGTCTGAATATGTCCCCCAGGCTGACTCTGTTCTGCTATCTCATGTGCAGTATTACAGGCTGTGTGCCTGTAATTACTGGCTATCAACGTGAGGGCCACTGTCTTCTAAATGGATTTCTTTGTATACCTGGCCTTAACCAGTTTGGACTGAGAATGACACGGTCTGTTTAAAGGCAATGTACCATCTTGTTTAACTGGCAATGTAGAAAAGAGGGTTACAGGGACTGCAGTCTGTTGTGGTATGAATGGATCTGAGTTGAGAAGGGAAACAGCAAGCAGTGTCATAATGGAGCACCATCAGTAGTGAACATGATCAACAGGTATCAACATCGGGCTGTCCAGCTTCGACGGGGGGTCAGTGCAGACAAGTGGGGTTGGTGGGAGCAGTATAGTCACCAAGACATTGCAGTTGTCAAGTAGGAGGAAGGAAAGGACTGGGTGGAATGGCAGGAAGGTGCTGCAATATTCATTGTGGAATGGACTTCATAATTAGGGCAGTGCCTGGGTAAGGAGGAGTGGGTATTGTTTACTGAAACACTTATTTTCTCAGCTGGATTGACTGCTGTACTAGGAGGTCAAGTGAGTTGCAAAGAACAGAGTATTTGGCAGGGAGCTGTAATATGTAATTGGGTGCATTTTAAAGGCAAACCTTTATAAGTGGCACAGAAAATTAGGATTTTGAAATTCATGATGTCACAATGTTTTAATTCTATTATGTAGTACACACGGTGTTGGCGGAAAAATGGCCATTGGTCCATCCACTCTAACACAGTTCTTCTTGGGGAAATCTACAACCCCACAATGCCTCTGTTCCACCAAAAAAAATCATTCTGTTAAAGTTTAAAAAAAAAAACTTTTAAATAGTGTTTCAATTTTTTTCCCTACCTAGGGCCAATGTCTAAACATGAAGACACCCACATTATGATACAAGGTACTCTGCTCCCATAGACCCCTGGTGGTGGTGGGCTGATCTCTGACCCCAGTCCATAGGATGGGGCTTTGACCCCTAGAACCTCGATGATTCACCTCTGACCCCTGTGCAAGGGGGTGGGGCCTTGACTCCTGGGCTGGGGGTGGGGCTTGACCCCGAACCCTGGGCCCACTACAAATTTTACAAACCCGACTCCTATGGTCCCTGACTCTAATATTCCAATTCCTGACATAACAGAGACAGTACAAATTTCACATTTGCTTGAATTAGCTAGTCCTGAACCTATGGAGACTCAAAGAACACAGCAGACAGCAGCTGTAGCTGCACACAACCTGGCAGGAACAGAACTAGAAGTTGCTGCGTCAGATACTACTGGAGAAAACTCTGTTACAACTGTATTAGACACTTCACAAGATCTTACAGAGCCAACAGGTACTAATATTCTAAATACCCAGTTAACTGATATAAATGATTCAGTTATAGACATGACTCCTAAACAAAATAAAATTTCTGTCCCTCCAATGAAACCAGCAAGTTATGCTAGTTTGTTCAAGCAGCTGTCTGAGGCTGCCAAATGAAAATATGTTGTCCACTTGCACTACAAAGGGAGGCTTGATCAAATTCCTGAAAGAAACTATATTGGGAAATTTCTAATAAAAGATTATTTATACCAGTAGATGTTTACGCTTTTATACATGTCCCTGGTGACTACAACTTCGATGTCAGCTTTTGTAATGCTGCTTTATTGGACAAATGTTGGAGTTCTTACTATATGAACATACAAAATTTGCCAGCAGATAAGAGCCTAGAGGTCTATCAAGTCTGCTCGAATGTGCAGCTAGCACCCTTATTCTGCAGATGCCCTCCTCCCACCCTCCATTGACACTCCCCTGCCCTGTCCCAGCCCCTTTTGAAGCAGTCCACTATTCTACTGGATACCACGTCTGCCAGTAATGCATTTCACCCAGATACCACCCTCTTTGTAAAAAGTGTCTTCTCATCTCCCTCCTGAACATTCCTCCTTCCAGTCTCATATCATGGCACCAAATGTGTCCCTCCCCTCCCTTACTTTGAACAGCCCCTCCATACCTATCTTGTTTATTCCTTTCATGTATGTAAAGGTTTCAGTCATGTCCCCCTGTCCCTCCTCTCCTCTAGTGAGTACATATTCAACTCCTTCAGCCTCCTCTCCTATGATAAGTCCCCCAGCCCCTTGATCATCTTTGTTGCCCTGCGCTGCACCCCCTCCAGTAACTTAATGTCCCTCTTCAGATATGGGTGCCAGTACTGCACACAGTACTCCAGGTGTGGTCTAACTAATGACATATACAGTGGCAGAATAACCTCGCCCCCTCGAGGCTACACCCCTTGCAGTACAACCCAGCATTTTGTTGACCTTTGCAGCTGCCTTCCTACATTGTGCCAAGTTGTTCATTGACCCTGTAATGAGCACCCCCAGATCCTTCTCCTCCTCCTCTGTCTGGGCTAGCTGCACTCCCCCCAGCTGGTAACTCCTCCTAGGGTTCTTCACCCCAAAATGCAGCATCGTGCACTTTTTGGCATTAAAGTCCAGTTGCCAGGTGTCTGACCAGGTTTACAGCTTTGCCAGAGCATCCTACAACCCTTGCCATCCCCCTAGGTCATCCATCACTGCTCCCATCTTGGTGTCATCAGCAAAAAGACTGATCTTGCTCTTGATGTCCAGTGATATGTCTGTAATTAATATCCCAAACAACACTGGTCCCAACACCAAGTCCTGTGGAACACAGCTCATCATTACCCTTGGCGATGAGAGCTCCTCACCCACCACCACCCCCCTCTGTTGCCTTCCCTGAAGCCAGTTCCCTACCCATCTCACCAGCTTTGCACCCGACCCATACATTCTAACTTACTTACAGTTAAAAATACCACTTTATGGGGACCTTTTATAGCCATTCACATCACAAAACCAATGATTAAGACTATGAGACTTAAGACTATTAAACCTATGAGGACAGGCTGACTGAGTTGCATATGTACACCCTGGAGGAGAGGAGGGATTAACAAAACAGGCACAGAAGTATTATTTAAGCTGAGGAGAGGAAGGGACACCAGAAAGCATGGTCTCAGGTTGGAGGGTGGAAGATATCAAAGAGAGAGATGAGGAGGCATTTTTTCACAGAGAGGGTGGTGGAGAAATGGAATACTCTATCTGAAGACGTGGTATCCTGCAGCACAGTGAGCAATTGTAAAAGGACATGGGACAGGGTGCGAGGGGGGTTAAGGTGAGGGAGAAGATACGGTTGGGGCAGCTGCAATATAAGGGTGCTAGCTGTTCATTTGAGCAGACTAACTTGATAGACCATAAGGCCTGTTTTTGCTGGCAGATTCATATGTTCATATTACTATCCTATTTAGAAATGAGGGGAGTTACTGGCCCATTAGCGCAGCGGTTGGATTTCTGCTTGTGACACCAGCGACCCGGGTTCGGAAACAGACCAGGGTCATCAGAGGGCTGGCCGGGGAGAGAAGAATTGAGTGTCCCTGGACTGCTCTCCCTATCCAGAGGAAGGGTGGTGGATGTGTCCGATGCAGCAGTGACACCCAGCGGAGGCTGGGTTCGTCGCACAGCACCAACACCTTCAGAACTCAGGGGCAGGGCAGACACTGTCCATCATTGCATGTCCCTGCCCCTGCTTACAGGGGAGAAAAAACTGTGTGTGCCTGATTGTCTCCATGGAGCCCTGCCCTCTGGTTTCAATTAGTCTCTGCAGCCAGCTATCCTGACCAAATACTAGTACTGCGGTGCTGGTAGGGAGATGGTGCCGCAGTCCCACCCTCTGGGGGAGAAAAGTCAGGGGTGCCTGGGAGAGCACAGGCATAGTCGGAGGTGGGAACGCGGGAGTCCGTGACCAGGGCAGACATCGACGGCTAAGGCACACACTTAAAAAGCATACTAAATATAATAACAACAAAAAAAGAAACGAGGGAGTAAATGTAAATGATATTGTTTACTGACTGGAATAAAGGTGTGATTTGCAATGGAATCTGGACCCCATTATAGCTGACAACGTGCTCTGGACGGTGGTGTGTGTGTCTGTAAGTTCTGGATAAAGGTGCAGCAGACTGAGCAAGGCATACATCATTTACCAAACTGTTTTTTTCCCTAGGATGTGACCACTGCATTCTCCTTTACCCGTGTAGCCAAAATCATGCTACCACTGTGTTTCCTTGTCACACCTTAATACTGACCGTGACAAAATAAAATGTTTTCAGTGCGGGGCCTTTGGCCACATGGGTAATATGTGTACTGTACCACCTAAATGTTATTTCTGTGGCAAGGAGCATATCTTCAGGTCATGTTCGTGGGCTGCATATAATTCCACAGACTACGTGGAACAAAATTATTATATAAATCAAGCCACAAAGTCACACTGAGTATCAAGGTCCATACCAATCCTGTCAACTAGGCCAGTATCTACTGGGACCATTATTCCAGGGAACCAGAGTCCTAGGCATCCACCTGCCACAAACCTGCAGGATTAACTCAACTTCAGGGTATGCAAAACTTAAACCTGGTGCATCAGTCATCCCAAGCCATTGCTAAAGAGATGCCACCCCTCCCCCCCCCACCACCACAACAGACAACTATGCCTGGCCCAGAATTGTTTCAGACATGGGTGCCGGAAGATAGTAAAAGCTAAGGCGGAGGAGACTCAGAAGGGAACTTATGAGGGTAAAAAGGGCACTTTTTCTACACTTGTTTTTGCCATATAAAAATACAATAAATGTACTCTTGTGATGAAGATCGTAACATTAAGAATGCAGTTATGCCATATAGGAATAATTATTACAGTATATTATAAACAGCTGTATATGCCAGCAGAAATAGACTTCCTGGTCTATCTAAGTCTGCTTGAGTGTGCAGCTATATCAAGAGCTCAGCTGTCAACCCATTTCCTTCAATAGCTCCACATGAGGTCTGAACCATCCAATGGTTAACCTGATACAGTGGCTGCCCAGGTGAAAATGAAAGATGGCAAAGTAATATTTGTACTATCAGCCTCGAGCATGCAGTCTTCATGCAAATGAGTTAGGAGTTTTTGGTGCCACTATCTTCAGGATAGAAGCTAGCAGTTAAGCCCAACCACCAATGACAAGGTAAACTCCTGAGGCTGGGGAAGTAATAACACAGAGCCATTAACTTTACACAAAGCTTCTTTATTAATGAATCACAGTGTACAATGTAAAGTTTATTATAATGAAACATAGCATGCAATAACAGTAAACAATATTAATTTACAACAATATGGACACAGAAAATTGCACAACTGTAATTGCTGGAGTCAAGAGAGGTTGGCCTGCCAAAAACATGACTCTCTGGTATGATGACGTAGGTCAGGCCCAACCAAGTACTGCCCATGGCATGGCCTTCAATCTTCTCCTGTACTCCTGCTCACATTTTGTTTTATTATAAAAATAAAATGAGTATAATTACAGTGTTGAACAGTAAAGATAAAAAATTCCTTTCTTAGACCTGCAGGCTTTGGTACTCCAGCCTGCAGCACAGAGGCTAATTAGAAAAGCAGTGCCTTTACTTCATGTAGAAGCTCTGCCAATGGCAATGCTCTTCTGCACACATCCAGATTTTACAGCAAAGTCTGGATGGAGGAGTAGGATACACCTGGAAATGGGCCACTGTTCCCTAAGAATTCAATAATGGCTAGCCATGTGCTCATTTCTATACTGTTGCAACTGCATACCACAGAGTCACCCAATCAACCAATTCACCATTACCAACATATCTATACTTCTGCCATGCATGCATCCATCCTATGGATACTATAGTTACCACTTCGGGCTGGTATGCCTGTACAAGTCATTCCCAGGGCCCTTATGGCCACCAAATCATCTTGTGGATAATCTGGTCATCACTTCAGACTGGTATGCCTGTACAAGCCATTCCCAGGCCCTGGTGGCCACCAAATCATCCTATGGATGCTCTGGTCACCACTTCAGTCTGGTATGCCTGTACAAGCCATTCCCAGGCCCTGGTAGCCACCAAATTATCCAATGGCTGCTCTGGTCACCACTTCAGGCTGGTATGCCTGTACAAGCCATTACCAGGCCCTGGTGGCCACAAATTCACCCAATCAACCAATTTACCACCACATCTATACTTCTGCCATGAATGAATCCCACGGATGCTCTGGTTACCACTTCAGGCTGGTATTCTGCACAAGTCATTCCCAGGTCCTGGTGGCCACCAGATCACCTAATCACCCAGTTTACCACCACATCTATACATCTGCCATGAATTAATCTAGTTTTTACCATAGCGCTTCAACAGCGCTAGCACCGACATCCCCTACAATGAGAGCTACTATGCTGACTGTTGGCATTGTGTTGCTGTGATGGTCTTTGTGGTGCCAGAATCACTGCGGTAATGGTATACCATGAATCCTATGGATGCTGTGGTCACCTCTTCAGGATGATATGATACACAAGTCATTCCCAGACCCCAGTGGCCAACAAATCACCCAATGAATCAAATTACTGCCACATCTACTGTATACTTCTGCCATGAATGAATCCCATGGATGCTCTGGTCGCCACTTCAGGCTAGAATGTTGCATAAGTCATTCCCAGGCCCTGGTGGCCACCAAATCACCCAATTTACTACCATACATATACTTCCCTCGAGTAAAGGTTTTCAGTATCAAATTTTTCCAATAAAGTTACGTCGTCTTTCATTTCATTGCACAAACTCCCAAACAGTTTGTGTCCGATCTAACTTGTCTGTTCGCTCTTTGTGAATGTTCAACAGCATTAGGTGATTGTACCTCTTCGCCATCATGGTGCTTTGTAAGTAAGACTTTATCCTCTGCTGTGTTGAAAAGGATCTCTCCCCAGTAGCTGTACTCATTGGGATGAGGAGGTTAATTTGAATGAGCTTCACTACTTCTGAATACACTGTCTGCTGCTGGCAGTCTTCTCCCATTAAGGCATCAGTAATGGTGTTGGTTGAAGTTATTACCTTCACCTCTGGCAAAACCTGCTGTACAAGTCCTGGGAGCAACTTCAGCTGTGCATTCAGATTGTCAATGTCCAAGTCTTTATCTATATACAACTGTGTGACCTGAGGAGGAACTGAAAATGACTTTGCATTGGCTGCTTGAAGCAACAAATTCTCCATGGATGACAGCAAAGCATAGGTTCCTTGATCAAAATGTCAGTCTAGTTCAATGACACAAACATCAATGGCTTCATAATGCATTTGTCGATACCAATCCCTAGCAGATTCAGGATGGTGATGTGGTGCACTTCCATGTTGTAGCCTTGCTGGGATATAGCGCTGTCTGGGGAGTTTGGGCTCTTTCACAGTGTTCAGTTGGTGTGCTTTTTCTTTGATGCCTTCATAGACCTGGTCAAAGACATCACGCTGGCTTTCTAAATTTTGCTTCTGGGAGTTTACAGTCATCATTGTATTTGCTGCTGTCATTGTTTTTGTTTGCAACATTGAAGCCACTCGTTCAGTTACGTTGAATATATTGTATGATACAACAAGTCCAAAATAGGTCAGAAACTTTTTCATCACTGAAAACAGGCCATTAACTTTACTTCATACATCAGAAGATCTGTCTGCTTCCAACTCTTGTAAGGTTTCATAAAGTGTTTCATAGTTTGTAAGAACCGACTTGATGCTCTTTGTTCTTGTTGTCCATCTTGTTGGACAAAGTAAGTGCAGGTCTTCCATCATCATGTAAGGGTCCTCGCTGTCATTTGCTGCAATATTTTCATATAGAACCAACCTCTGTGGTGATCCCAGAATCAGCACACTTAAATTCTGTACAACGATGAGGGCATCTTCAATGGCATCGCTTGTTTTGCCACAGTTTTGCAACACCAGGTCCAAGGAATGATTTGCACAATGGACATTCAATACTAGTGGATTTTCTCTTCTAATTCTGTTGCAGTTCCAGAAATACATCCACTCATATTTGCTGCTCCATCATACGCCTGTCCCCTCATGTCACTGATTGATAACTTACATCTTAATAAAACATCCTTAATAGAACTGGTGATGGATTCTGCATCGGTCTTTGCCATTTCATACATCCCAATAAAATCTTTGTGTATAACAAAATGGGGCAGTGAAACCCATCGTATACATATTGTCATCTGTTCATGTTGGCTGATATCCCGAGATTCATCTGCTATGATTGCATACAGTTTTGATTCATTGTGTATCTTTTCCAATAGGTTTCTTAGCAGCTGATATGCCATGAGTCCCATGACTTCATTTACAATATCTGCACTACGATATTTTCCTTCCTGGGTCCATTTCAGTAGTTCTGGTATGTCAACTGCCCTACTCAGCATTTCCTGCCTCAGGTTGCTTTCCTCTTCTTCTTTGCCACAAATTGCTAGTTCTTGCTGAACTAGAAACTGTATCGCAGTTAGTTGTTTCAGGAACATTTCTTGGTTTCTCACCTGTTCCTGTACAAGATGCTGACTGAGCTGAGCATTCATCCTTGTGTTGTTGAATGCAGTATACTTCTCAACAGCTTCACAGTGGAATAATGCGGCCTGATGTTTCTTAAATTTGTCAATTACTTTCTTCCAATCACTAAATCCTGATGAAATGAAAGTCGGTTCACCACAACGACTGCCTGTGATAAGCTTTCTTTACACTACTGCCCGACAGTAGTAGCAGAATACACATCCTATTGAAACACAGTAGGTTAGCCAGCTGAAAGATGAAAACCACTGTGTTTGACAAGTTCTTGTTTCAGTTCTCCCATTGGTTCTCGGAATGACTTGTTTGATGGATGTGTCTGTAACACTGCTTGGTTGAAAAACTCTGTTAATATTGTGGCAACAAACAGAAGAGCAGGAGGGGAGAGACAAAGAGAAAGCAGATTCAGACACTGGTGTAAGTGAAGTGACTCTTGTATTCTCAGAGCAGAAGGTGAGAGAGAAAGAGACAGCAGATTCAAACTCTGGGTCAACTGCAGTGACCTTTGCATTCTCAGTGCAGGAGGGGAGAGAAAAAGAGACAACTGATTCAGACTCTGGGTCAACTGCTGTGACGCACATATTCTCAGAGACGTGCATGATGTTGCCATCGCTATTGCTGTTCATGGGGAACAGCTCTGCAGCTCTGTTTTCTGTATCAGAGCAGACCTTACTATCCAGGGTCACTGAAATAGCAGCTGCAGGACAATCCACATCAGGCAAGGAACATATCAGTTCTGGCGCTGATGCAACATTTGGAAGAAACATGGCTGCATCTGACTCTTTAAAAGCCATTGGCAGTGAGGCTATATGCACAGTTACATTGTCACTTACTGTCACATACAGCTGTCAGTTGCAGTGCTTGTGGCAGTGTCAGTGGTATTGTTCTCAGCAGTAATGTCACCTGCAGACTCTGTAGCTGTTGGTATCTGAGCACTCCCAAACCAGTAATTTAGTTTTCTTGGCATCTTGGCAGCAATATCAGCCAGTTGTTTCTCCATCTGTCTTTTTCTTCTCTCAGACCTTGGCATATTTGAGTGAAATGTCACAGAGAGTGCAGGCTCTGAGAATAAATTTTATGTATAACATTTAGCGAAACCATCTGGTTACCATCTTCCAACAAGGCACTGCTGGATGAACATTGTTAAACAAGCTAACAATGAAGTGTCATGGCAAACAAGTTTTTTTTATATATTGCCACCCCTCCCCCATATTTTTGCCAATAGTTAAAATTATCCTCAACCACTGGAGCTACATAGATAGGGCATTCTTGGCTAGTGACTCATCCCTCAAAATGTGTGTGTACTGCACCTCTGTTGTACAGGACATGTTGGTCCAATAAAATGTATAATACATGATTTGGCTTGTACTGACAAAACTAGCAATTTTGTATGCCATTGTGTTGGCTTGTTTTTGTCGCAGTCCTTTAGTTTCTCACCTGCCCGACAGTTACAATGGGATGGCTTTTGTCTGTGATGCAGTGTTGGGAAATTGACTCCTCCCATGCATCACATACATGCCAGGCTATCCCAGAAATTACCACTCACATAATTTTCACATGCCCTCCAGCCTCCCCAACTCCTCTTTGCTGCCGGGTCTTCTATTCCCTATCACTTCCTGGCTCCTCTACCAAGTGTGGGAATAGACAAAGGCCCAAGTTAAATTCAGCACTATGACTATACACAATTCACCCAACACTGAATTGTTTTACTATGAGGACCCCATCTATCCTCAGTTTGTCATCAACGGTGCCCACAGGGAGGACTTTGATGCAGTGGCACTGCATTTTACCAACGCTTTCTATACCACTCACAGTGGTTCATCTCCCACAAGCCATGCAAAGTGCAAGCCTCATTTAAAGCCTTTTGAGGCAGTCTAGCCCAGTGCTTAGCATGGAGAGCTGTGAATGTAGAGACCCAGTTTTGAATCCCACCACTGCCACATACTATGTGGTCTTGAATGTGACTTCAGCAATTTATGTTCTTTGTAGTGATCATAGAAAAACAAGAGACCATATAAGCAGAATAGAGTCCAATTGATCTGTGAGGATTTCCAAGCTGTAAAACAAGAAAAGTCCTTTATATACCACAAGTGTATTATACTGTCCCATGCACTCTTATGTCTAACACCACTTCTTCTAGTCTGGCATCAAGCAAAGTAATTTCATTGCAAATTCCCTATCCCATGATTTCCCTATTAATTGCAATCATGTACCACAGTTATGTTGCTTAAGTGAAGGGGGGATTGGACAAGTCTAGAAATATTAATAGAGCCCCCCCTCCAATCACAACCAGATTCCAAATCTATGTCCAATTCAAGACTCTAAAGTAGTCTCAGTTGCTGACTAGTCCAACCAGATAGAAACTGCCCAGCCAAAATCCTTAAAACAATCTCTGCATGACTTCATTCATTGCATTCACTCACCCTAACAGAACTATGACAAATGACAAAGTCCTTGGCACTGTATATTTAGGAAGAAGAAAGCCTTGACTGTACTACTGTGTCAAACAATAAACAAGCATTTGTCAATGCCGAATGTTTGCTTGTTGGCATTGGCACTGGTAGTGCAGGAGTTAGAGAGATGCATAATAGGAACAGCAGTGAAGTATTGAACTGACAGAAACCCCACCCCTACCCTGCAGAGACTGAAAGGCATTGGGGTGTGCCTTTGGGTAGTTGGCCATAACATTCACACCATTTTACCTCACCCTACCCTGCAGACACTGACAGGTGTCGTGGTCTGCCTTGGGGTCTTCTGGCCTTATGCTTACCCCATTCCATGAAGAAACATACTGAGATGGGTGCAGTATAGGAGAATGGGGTGAATGTTGGGGCCAAAAACCCCAAGGCACACCTCGATGCCTGTCACTGGCTGTAAGGTGGGGGTGGAATGGTGTGAGCATTATGGCTGATGATCCCAAGTCACACCAATGCACCAAATTTTCAACATTGGCTTTTTGTGACCCCACCTCATGAACAGCAGCACTATCATTTTGTTACTCAATCCCAAAAGGTGATTTTGCACAGTGACTGCGCCATTTGGTGCCACAGGTGCGAAAACACATTTTGGACAGGATGTGAAAAATGGCAGCTGTACTGTTTGTGAGGTGGTGTGAAACAATGGCAATGTGGAAAATCTGGAGTGAAAATATGAAACATTGGTTAAGTTACGTGTGTGCATAGAAACTGTGCAATGCATGCCTGTAACGCAATCATTTTTTGGAATTTTTTCATCAAATTTCAACATGGCCATTTTTGGACCTCTCCTTATGAACAGTAGCACTGTAATTTTGTTACTCTTCCCGAAAGCTGATTTCCCACAGTGACTGTGCCATTCTGCGCCACAGGTGTGAAAACACATTTTGGGCAGTATGTGCAAAATGACAGCTGTACTGTTCACAAGGAGGTGTAAAAAAATGGCAATGTTGAAAATCTGGAGTGAAAATATTAAAAATTGGGGATGTTAACAGCGTGCATAGAAACTGTGCAACACAAGCTTGTAACACAGTCATTTTGGGGAATTTTTTCACCAATTTTGAAAAATGGGCTTTTTTGGATCTCTCCTCATGAACTGTGGCACTGTCATTTTGTTAGTCGATCCCGAAAGGTGATTTCGTGCAGTGACCGCAAAATAACCTTTCACGACTGAGAAATGAAGTAACAGTGCCAATGATCATGAGGTGGGGTCCCAAGAACCCCTTGTTGAAAATTTTGGGCCAAAAGTCCTAAAAATGGCTGAGATATATGTTGATCCCCCTCCCCCTTGAATCCCGTTATAGGGCTTACCATGATTTTCTTCAGTTTACAGTCAGCTCTTGAAGAATGCAGTTGCATCCTGGTCCACAAAAGATTGCAACTTCCAACCTCTGGAGGTAAGTATGGGTGGGGGTGCAGGAGGTGGGTACACAGATGGAGGGTTGGGATGGGGAGGGATGGGCAAAAGGCAGTTGTTTTCTTTTTGCGGTTAAAAAAAAAAAGACTCCGGAGGACTGTTTTCTTCTTACAGATAAAAAAAATACTTTTGGCACACTGGGGTGAGCTCCCAGTGTGCCACATAAGTTTGGAAGGGCCTGATGCCAACAGGGATTGGGCATTTTTGTTGGCAAAGAAATTGAGCTTGAAGGGTGGGGGCATCCGACACCGGAAGTGGGCATTCTGGTGTTGAGAAAAATACATAAACTGTCTTGGCACACTGGGGTGGGCTCTCAGTGTGCCACAGTGAGTGGGGGGAGGGGGATACATGCGAATGCTGGAATTGGGCACCCTGATGTCGGCTTTCTCGGGGAGTGTGTGGTTTCCACACATGTGCAGAAGCAGAGACACTATGGCCATGTGCAGAATTGGCTGCATTCCACACATATTTCTTCTGTGACCGAACAGCGATCAGCTGTTTGGCGGCTCCTTCCTTTGAAGTTTTCATACACACTACTCATAACAAGAAGTTTGCAGCACACAGGCATGACAAACTTTAAAATTAGGCCATTCCATAGCAGAGGGACTATGTAATACCATTTAAATTGGAAGACTCAGTATCTCTGGCCTCCCAGTCCTAGTGAAGCAATATGACCAACCAAATGCACAAGAGGTGGCACAGCCTCTTGCAGTTGGGTTGGGGGTAGGGATTCCCTGCTGCAGTTCACACATGCCTCTCTTCAGCATGGGCTGTTCTGAGTTTTACTCAGATTAGTATACCTGTAGATATCAAATCTCCACCTTTAAAGGATGCTGACTCCTTCACTTTTTGTCATTGACTAGGTAGTATGTGTTCTGTTTCTTGCTATGATGAGTGCCTCTGGACTGCCACCATGTCTGATGTGTCATGCTCCTATGTGAGAAGAAAATCCTAACAATTGATGCCATCTTTGTCATCTGTCCCTCCGTAGAATACTTTTCACCAGCTATGGCCAGTCCACAATTCTTCCTATTCCCAGTCCCCTGGGGCACACCTGGAAGCAAGCCTTGGCACAGTGTGCCTTTCCTGGTCATGAATTGGAACTAACTAACTAACTGCATGCGTACAGACATACAGACATACATACATACATATATCTCTCCCTCTGGTAGCTGAGCAATTGAACACTCGGTATTTTTTTTATTCTTCTGTGCCTGGGCTTGAAGTCTATTCACTTAAAGTACTTTTTTCTTCAAAGGCATCTGTGCTGTTAGTATTTGTTGATGGACAAAAGATGTCAAATGAGGCTGCTTACAGAGAAATATTCTCTTTTTGTTTATACATAACTATCGTCCCACCAGGCAAAGGTCAAATGCTTTAGATTCCAAGAGATCAATCAATTCACTTTCACAACAGAATGTTCTCCTTTTTTATACAATTACCACTCTCAGCTGTTTTTTTGACTGCAAAACATATGCCATCACCACTAGCCAGGGCTGCCCTCCCTCTTTCTCTGGACTTACTATCCTGTTTTGCAATTATGGGGGCTAAATTATAATATTCCATTTTCACTGATGAGGTGGCAAGATAACCTTTCCTTTCTGTTAGTGCCTCCACATAAACAGTTTATACACTGGTTAGAATTGTTGTGTTTTTGCTGATACCTGCCTCTCTGCTTCAAAAGAAAATTTATTTCCCAAAAGACTGTTTCTAAATTATCTCCCGTTACCACAAAATCAGTTAACTCATTCCCGATGTCTAAACAGCAAAGATACAGTCAAACTGTAAACCTAGTTCTGCTTTTATGTGTACAGAAATATATTTGCTCACGTTGCATCATATATCATGACGCCCTCGTTTGTGTATGCATTGGTGTGATTCATAATAATAAAGTTGATTAGTCTCCCTCCAGGGAAAACAAAGACTTGCCATTCCTCTCATTAGGGAATGGCAAGGTTTCTTTCTTTATATAAAGCTTTTCAAATTAGCATGAATTAATCAGTCAAATATTATGTGTGCCATTCACAGTCTGTATGCCAAACTTCCCATCTTGCATGTCAGTAATAGCTGCAATTAGTTCCTTGGAAAAAATAGGATCATGTAGATTTAAAACACTGACACTGTAACTGGTATTACATGCTTATGTACAGTAGATAAGAAACTCTTTGAATTCCAGCCTGCTAAGTTGTCTGTGGTGTAATGTTCCAAAGGCAGAATTAGAAATGGTCACGGCACTAGTATGGTCCTTACAATGACATCTACCTACCGGAAACAGAGAAAAATGTGTATTGCGTCATTTTACTTGCATTGTCCTAGTTTCTCGTTCTGTATTTGTCATGGTGTTAATAAAATAATAAAAAGTTTTGACCTGAATTTTCTGACTTGTTATGCCATCATAGTGTTTACCAGTGACAAGAGACTGTGATGTCACAAACACAACTGTGAGCTCAGTAGGGTAGCATCCAATGTTTTTGAAACAAGAGGTGGCCTAAATACTTGGTTAATGTAAAATATACCTACTGGTATAAAGCCCCCCAAAAATAGAAAGCATTTAAGTCAAATGCAGCTCTAGAAAACAATGTTTTTTTTTCACAGTTCAGTTTTGAATCACAATGATACAGCTTTAGGACAATGTGGAGCGTGACTTACAGATATCGGTAACTGTCCTAAAGCTGTATCATTGTGACTCAAAACTGAAAACAATGTTTTTTAACATTTTATTTTATACCCGTGATAACAGTATAAACAATAAAAGGGACCTGATGACTTAAAATTACATCATAGTAAGCACAGATATAATGCACTGGTATTTTAATGTGTTATTCTAATAACATTTTATATGTACGGGATTGAATAGTAAAATAATCCTTTTTACGCAGCCAGCAAAGTTCATGTGTGTATCTGTTGAATTGTTTCTAATTTTAGAGAAGATCTTTAACAGCCTTTGGGTAATTCTTAAGTATGGAATGGCGTGACCTAAGATGTCCTTTTAAAGTGTTATTTGATGGGGCCTAAATGGATTAAAACATAACAGTATTGTAAACTGAATGTCATGTGCACTGATATGAAATGTATCTGTCATCATATTTGAAATCTAATAAGTAGAAAAAAAAATAAACGTTGTGTGGGCCTCAGAGATAAATAAAGGGGTAGCAATGAAAAACGCACCATCATTTTCCCTGCATTACATTGTTTCATTTAAAACAGTACCTAATTATTGATACCTGTTACTAGGAAATAACAATAATAATAATGAAGAAGAAAAAGAAGAAATCGTTGCTAGTCTGTAACATAATGCAGCATGTAAGGTTTATGTTTCAAAATAGGCTGGTTTTCCATTTTCACACCTCCTTATATAAAACACCTCCCTTCATTTTCTATAAAGTTTGGAGTCCACATGGGGTCAATTTACAGAAGGCTCAAATTGCAGCTTGTGAACTCTAGGATTGGGGGGATATTTAGTTTTGTGGATGTTCTGGGGAATTTCTTCTCACGTCGTCTTTTTACGGATCCTATACTGCTTCTCCTGCAAACAGTCATTGGAGTGGTCTAAACGTAGGTTGCCTTGTGAACTGCGTAATTAATTATAAGACTTTGGACACTATATTCAGGAAGCTTTGGCATCCAGGAAGCATGTTTCAGTGCTGTTTACCCTGCTCTTGGAGAAGCTATTACTTTTGCTTTTTTTTTTTTTACTTACTACTCTAGTTGTTTACACTATCCTGCACTGAATCAGGTGTGAAGTAAAACCACACCTTGTAAAAATGACTAGCAGGGTGAAATAAAACTTTCCATGCCCTGGAAAATGATTTCATTAATGCAGACTTTTGCTCCAGCGATTTAACTCCTAAACTCAGCATAGCTATGCATTTATTCCTCAGCTTACTGAGCTGCTGTTATATATTTGCACTTTTAGGTTTAACTGCTTATGTTTGTTGTATCTCATTTTTACTATGTTGCTATCCCAATCCCTCCCCACACAAACATATGATATTTTTTTTTCTTTATCTCTGTATATTTCTTCTGGAGAAAAAATAACTTCGTAAATAAAACAAATAAACCAAACAATGTTACTTGTTTCTGAAAAGTGAGTAACAAATGCCCACAGATCTTTGTGAAATATTAAATACTGCTTACAGTTACTGTAGAATGCCAGAATGTTTTCAGATTTAGAGCAGTGAGTAGTGGCACCCTGTTAGAAGCCATACAATATAGTTTACATGATATTACAGCCCAGTTCTACAGATACATTGCTAAAGGGCTCTCCCTGCTCACCTGTTTTGGGCACCAGGCCAGCTGCTGCTCAGAGGCCCACCATTGCATGGACAGCTGGCTGGCTGATGCTGGAAGCGGCACTGGCTGCTGCAGGGTCCTGGGCTCCCCAGGCAAGCTGGGCAGCAGACTCTCCAGACTTTCGTTGGCCTGCTGGCAGCGCAGGGTGACCTGGGCGGCCATGACCCACTGGCGCTCAATGATCAGGATGCATTTCTCGCAGGTGCAGTCCTTGAAGCGGCAGTAGCGCTTGTGGCCCTTAAGCCAGGACAGCACGCCATGTTTGACATCTTTTTTTCCTTGCTTAATAATGACATGCTGAAGAGTTTGCTGCCTTCACAGTATTTGGGCCAAGTTCCTGCTGCCATCCTGAGGGACTAGTAGACATTGGTAGGTTCTGCTGAACTGAGTGTACCAAACTGTGTACCAAACTGTGTACTTAAAGTGCAGGTGCACACCGTAATTTTTCCAGCCACTCCCAAACATATATGGTAGTTGACCTGCTCCAGTTCTGCAGAGGGTATTAAAAATACTATGCAGTGCAGTCCAGTAGAGAAGTGACAGCAAACCTAATTTGTATCCCAGGAAAAACAGAACTGCTTCATGAAACTGCTGAAATGCCCAGTAGCAGGCAATTGCAGCCCACTTTTGTGATATCAGAAAATGAAGGGGGGGGGGTGCTCCATTGACCTGTATGAGTGCAATTTTGATATACGTTTTAGTAATATTTAGAGGTGTGATTTAGAAAAATCAAAGTGACTGCTTGAGTTACAGGGCCGGCTACTCCAGTGGTCACTTTGATTTGTTTATATCACAACTTAAATATTACTAAAAGCTATAGAAAAATTGTGCTCATACAAGTCAATGGAGCATACACAGCCCTCATTTTCTGACATCACAAAAGGGGGCTGTGGGTGCCTTCCTAGGATTGTGTCAGCAGGTTTAGGAAGCAGCTGTTTTTTCTGGGGTACACATTAGGGGTCCTGTAACTTTCTTACTGGACTGAATTGCATAGAACTTTTAATACCCCTCAACATTGGAGCAAGTCAGCTATCATACATGTCTGTGAGGGGCTGGAAGAATTACAGTGTGCAACTGCTCTTTAAACCACTATATACTAGCGACCTACTTCTGAAAAGAAGACTCAAAAGCAATTAAAGAAAGAAGCACACATACTGTGTAGATCACTACATACTATAGCAGCCTATTTCTAAAAAGAGGACTCAAAAGCATGAAAGCACACATAAACAACATAATTTAATTAGAAATACAAAATCACACATGCCCACACAAAGCAAAGCATCATGGGCTGCATATGCAGACAAAGAACCTCTGTGTGCATGCACTGAGGCAATGGTTACCCCTTCAGGGTAATCAATGCCTCAGTGCTTACACACAGAGGTTCTTTGTCTTTTATAATTTAATTGGAACAATTGTTTTTCCTCAAAGACAATGTTGCATTTGCCAAATATTAAGCACAGCAATAACATCTGAAAACTGGCATTCATGTTCTGTACCCATATTTATGTGAAGTTATAATGCATTGCACTGTGAAGAATTTCATTAACTACAAGGGGCCTGGGAATGTTGATAAACTAAATCAGATGTAACTGTAACAGACAAATCATGTACATTTCTGAAATCTGACTTGATTCAACTTTTGCTCAGAGGCAGATGCACAGTTTTGTTTGGGGGTGCAGCCTCTGCTAAATTGCATTAAAACTCAAAATATGCTTTAGCATGCTGTTTGCAGACTTGCCTAAGGGTAAGTAGCTATGAACACCAAATTTGCAGCAATGTACAGAAAATGTCAGTGGCTCCCTTTACAAGAGGAAGATAAACTTAGTGACAGTTAATATTTAAAAGTATCAAAAGGGGGAAGTCAACTTAATAAAATTCTGACAATATAGAAATGAATTCTTTAAAACAAAAGCTTGCCATTGCCGTTGGTTCTTCCCTTGTACAAATCAAAAATGGGGCAGATAGCATTTTCTTGCCAAACACCATATGTATGGCTGGGATCACCACCTTCTTTCAAAAATTGGGATCTCTGGAACAATTTACTTTTGTGTTGTTAGATTTAGCAGTTTGCACTTGTTTCTAAACAATCTTTGGGTTGTATATTTTTATATAAATGCAATAATCCATCACAGTGTAGGGAAGCCTACACGTTTACCTACTACACTGTACCATTCTCTGGGGATACACATTTTGTTTCAGCTTTCAGTGCTTTTAGTTCACTTTCACCATCATGCAACATATAACAGTTTATGGGAAAGCCTGCATCACACCCTACCTACCCAATGTATAGGCAGGGGCTCCAGTCCCTCACCTTTCACTAGCACTAAATACTTCAGAGTGTGGGAACCCCTGCATTATATCTGCCCCAAACTGTGCCTGAGCTATGTATACATGGGAGACTCCAGTATCCAGTGATCTTCCCTTGTCAATCTTCACCATTCATTGCTGCTTGGGTTAAGCCAGAGGCATGCACCGCTACGGGAGGTTTTTTGAGTCGGCCCAACGCGCACCGCCTCGAGCGTGACATAACAAGGCCATGCATGAGGGCGGCCGTTAGGTGCCACAGACTCCTCCTCTATCTCAGTTCTGCTTCTCCCACCGTCGAGGCTGCACCTGCTGTGCAGTAGCGAAATAGTTTAACGGTTCCTCGTAATCCTTCAAGACTCCTCATTTTTTCCTCAGTGACTCACTCGATGCCGTATACCGGTAAGACCGTTCTTATTTTTCTATCAATGGCGCCGAGTGCTTTATTGCTGTTTTTTTGCCTTGTTTAGTTCGCATCATGTCAGGTTCGGGAGCAAAGCATAAGTCGAAGATGGGCCGTGCTCCTATGTGCTGGTGCTCCTGTGGCCGGCATTTCTCTTTCTCGGACCGGCTTGATGTCTGTCTCCATTGCCTGGGACCCAACCACGACATGGACGCGTGCGACACCTGTTTCTCCATGGACTGTCATATCCTCAAAGTCCGCGCATTCAAGATCGGCAAGGCTCCGCCGACCTTCGGAGGATGGCATCGCTCCAGGGATTCCCAGGTAAGGTCTTTAGGCCCTTCCTCCAGGTCCCCTCCCGGGCCTATACGGTCCGTGGAGGAGGAGGCTTCCTCCTCTTCTCTTGCCGAAGAGGAAGCTTCTCTCGCAGTGTCAGAGGAGCGTCATGGTCCCTCCTGGGGCCACAACAGGGACACCACCTCTGCAGTCACCTCCTCGGAGGTGCAGACTCCTCCAGTGTCGAGGCCTTCGCCTGCTGGGCCCAGCACTGGTGGATCTCATGCCACCTCCGGCACTGCTTTTTAGGATCCCGCACCGCTCGGCACCGGTGATCGAGATGGTGCTGCTCTGGCCTTCGGCAGCACTCATGGTGCCACAGGCCCGGTTTGTGCTCTCAGTGGTGCCGGGTTGGGTTCCGTTGCTGGGGGCAGTGCCGTGGACCTAACTAACACTGCAGAGGAGCCAGGGCCAGGCCTAGCGGTTGCAGGTGGGCCAGGATCATCCAGCATCATCTCTGGCACCGGCGCCATTCGTGGCGTCATTTCTCTGGGGACCCCCGGGGTTGCCAGCATAGAGGTTCAGCTGGTCTCTTCCTCTTCGGAGGTCGATGACTCGGACGTGGACCCATCCTGGCAACCTGACTCTTCAGAGTCGGGGTCCCCGGTGGCACATGGTGTTAGGTGGCACAGCGGGCCCCTCCCGCTGTCCCCATCCCTGTCCTCCCCTGAGGGCCCTAGGGCTAGGGGTGGCCCTAGGTCCCGGGGAGGCAATGGGGTGGGGACGGAGGGGGGGCTCTCTCTCCTGGGGGACCCATGACAGCTACTCTTCTGGGTGCTGTTACCACCTCTCGGGGTGGGAGAACACTGGAGTCGAGGAGGAGGGCACTCTCGGAGTCCGAGGAGTCAAGGGGCGGGGGACAGTCATCACGGTCTCTGCCAGCCACCCCTCATGGGGTGGCTAGGAGCCATAATGCTGAGCCCCGCCTTCCCCTCTTGGGCCCCAGGGTCCCCTCCAGTGGCATTGCTACGGACTGCCCTTCTGGATCCATGCAGTCCCAGGTTCATCACAGGGGAGGATCCCTTCCCGGGCTTTTCTAGGTTTCGCATCCCCAGGGTTCCGTTTTGCGACCTGGTCTGTTGTCTGGAATCCCTAACAGAGGTCAGTTGCCTCTTCGTAGGTGCCCATCTCCAGTACCTCTGCAGCCACCCCCTGCTCTTCCAGGCCATGTCGGTCCAACGGGTCCGTTATCATGGGAGCAGTTCAGAGGTTCTGCGGCGACCTTCCCCTCATATGTTAGGTATATGCATATGCGGGTCTTTCACCTCTCCCCACCACCACAGGAATCTTCTGGACACTCGAGCTCTCCATCATCCTCATCTCCCTCCTCTGAGGGAGAGGAAACCCCTTGCTCATATCTCCTCCGATGCTGATATCACTGAATATCAGTGATTCCTTTCAAGGATGGTGAGTGATCTTCGAATCTCCTACATTAGGCGAGACAATACCAAATGGGAGACACGGGAATTCCTTGGAGAATTCAGTGCCCAGCACCTGGTGGTACCTTCCTGGCTTATTCCCTTCCAGGAGGCGTCTATCTGTTCCTGGCAGTCGCCAGCCGCCCCTTCTCCAGCCCCGGCAGACTGTTGACGAAGGTATTGTGCCCCTTCAGAGTCCCTGGGTACCCTTTCCAACCCGTCCTCAGGTTTGGTATACCTAGAGACTCCTTCTGGGTGCCGCCACCTGGCGCACGACTCGTCCACCGGATTCAGAGTCCCTACAATTCGACCGGTGGAGAAGAGTGTTCTCTTCCTCTCATGCGATGGCTTGCATTGCATCACATCAGGCTCACCACGCTGCCTACAGTAAGCATCTGTGGTCGATGCTCTCTCAGCTCTTAGCATCAATGCCTAATATGGAGCAAACCAGACAGGCTATTGCCCTCTCCATTATAGGCCTGGAGCTGGCAAGACACCAAGCAAGGGCATCTTATGACGCCATTGAGGTGGCTTCCAGGCTTGAGGGGACAGCGATCTGCATTAGGCCGACGGCATGGCTTCGTCTATCAAGGTTGTCACCCCTGGCCCGGCATAGGGTGATTCACTCTGCCTTCCGTGGGACCCGTCTTTTTTCCTCCAGAGCTAGGAGACTTCTGCAGGGGCTTTCTCCATCTCCTCATCCTCGGGGGGCACCTCCTAGCTCTTCTCCCACATAGGCTTTTCTCTGGATTAGACCAAGGTCTTCCCCTTCTGTTTCTCACCAACAGGAGGCTGGGGATCTTGTTCCCTCAGGGTTCTACCCCCCTTTTTAGGGGGGCTTGGTACTCACCCAAGCAGTAATGAATGGTGAAGATTGACAAGGGAAGATATGAAAATTACGTACCTACCGTAATTCTTGATCTTCTCTTGTATCTTCACCATTCATTACTGATACCCACCCACCTTCCCTCAGTGGCCTCCTTCTATGGCGTCTCCCCCTCCCATCTCATTCCTCTTCCTTCCCTTGGCCTTTATGCAAAAAAAAAACAAAAAAAAACTTTCTGTTTTCCATTCTTAGTGAAAGGATCCCCTTTTTTCCTCACGATAAAGAGGAACGAGCACGGTTGTACTTTCTCTAATTCTGAGGGAACTTTTTCTGACTGCCGTTAGGGTGCGATTCCTAAATACCTTCTTTAGGTTATGCAGTTTCCCAGCTTAAGAGGCCATGTTCTGACGTGACCTCGGCAAAATTTAGAATCCCCCTGGCAGGTAGTATTTTGAGCTCTTCCAGCTGCTGATTGAACTTTCAGCTCTGAGCATCTGCTTGCCTTGCTTTAGGGAGTCTTATTGAGTTCCACTCTATCTTTCATACAAACTGCCTTCGTGAAGGCATTGTCTTTCCCATACACTGCTGTGTTAGCGCTTAACAAGGTGCTAAGGGACTTAGTCCCCTTCCTGGGTGGGCGCTTTTCCCAGAACAGGTTCTTCCCGGGCAGTCTAAGAGCCCTCAGCTGGGATGTAGGGACTTGGCATGTTGAGAGTTCAGAGATGTTGCCATCATTCGAATCTGTTCAGGTGGTTCGGTTGAACCTCCCCTCAGTCCTAGCAACTGGGATTCTTGCTCCCTTGTTAGTCTCAAGCCTATAAGCCTCTCAACCAATGCTTGATGGGCACTGTTCTCCCCTCTCAACATGCCTCTTTTTCTTCTTCTTCTTCTTCTTCTACTTTCCCTTTCCTTCTTTCTGTTCCTCCCCTAGAGCCACCCCAGAAAGGAGTCCCTGCGGTCACTTAGGGTAAGAATTCTCTCTCCTCTGTATATTCTCATCTGGCTTATTACTTTTTCAGTTTACATCCTTTTCTTTTTCTATCCCTCGACTCTCTTGCCTCACTTTCCTTTTTTCTTACCCTTTATTTTCGCCTCTCCAGCTACCAGAACTGAGATAGAGGAGGAGTCTGTGACACCTAACGGCCGCCCCTTGTGCATGACGCAGTACATCATGCTCGAGGGCGGCGCCGTTGGAGAAGACTCAAAAAAACCCAAAAAATTCCCGTAGCAGGTGCGCGCCTCCGGCTTAACCCAAGCAGTAATGAATGGTGAAGATACAAGAGAAGATCAAGAACTACGGTAGGTACGTAATTTTCATTTTTAGTCCCTTACTTTTATACCAGCTCTTAATCCATCAGAAGCCCCCACTGAGCTCGAGCCTGCCCTACACATGCTGTACCACGTATTACTCATTACATGTGTACAGATTTTATTGACAAGAAGTAGAGGACATAAGGAATCATCTGACTATATATTATTTGGTTTACAGGATGGTTTGACCTCTTCAGTATGCTCACTTATACTATTGTAAATGTTTGTTTATAGCTTCTTTCATGCAAACTGTATCTCAAAGAGCTTTATAATACAGTTGAAGAAATGGGAGAGAATGTGGCTGCCATTTTAGACTCATGAGGCATTAAACAATACATAAATAGACAAGACTATAGGTTTAGCATAGGGAGGTTAAGTGGTTTGCTCAAGGTCATTAGCCATACAATGAGAAAATGGTGCGGGTGGATTCAAACCTAGGCACACCAGTCCAGTTTTACAGCTCTGTGCACTTTGCCACTTGTGAGGGAATTTTTATATATCCTAAAGCTATATTTGCTATTATATGCCTTGAAGCTGTGCTTGCTTTGAAAGCCATGCTGTAACAAAGTCATAATGAATGTAGTAGAAATTTCTGAGTTCATGTTTTTTACAGGGTTATAGAATGATACTGAGGTTACTTGAGGTACATTTGTAAAAACAGAAAGCAAGATAAAACTGAGCAGAACTGGTTGTACCAGCCTGAATAACAGGCTCGGACAAAATATAAGATAACAACATGCTTGGGCAAAATATAAGATAACAGCACGTTGAGGCATTGAAGGCAAGCTGTACGTTGCTATGGTGTGAGTGAAACTCATTGTTTCTCTCAGGTCAGATTGACCCAGGCATATGTATCAAGAGGTATTGGGAAAGAAATGGAATAAGCAGTGGAAAAGTACCTCATACATTGGTATCAACTTGTTTTTCTGTTACATTGCTGAAAACTTGTTATGCTGTCTTATGATTGGCTTATACTGAAATGTTGGTATTTTTTCAAGATAAGAAGTGCAAAATCTAGCTTATAAAAAGCTGCTGTAGACTTTAATCAGGGAGCTTTCTCCTTTGCAGAATCTCCCGCATGCATGTGTAAGGTTTGATCAAATAAAGCGACGTTAAGACAAAACCCAGTGGTGTGGGTTTTGCCCCGTGATGACGGGAGTGGTTGCTCAGCTAATACTTACAGTGAGAGAATTTGTGATCACAGTTTTGGCGTAGTTGCAGGATGAGTTCTTCGTCCGTCATCCTCATGATCGGGTTGTTTCGCGGACAAAAAGAAGGACATTTTGTGGAACCCCATCAGACGGACGCCTAGGGCCAGCGACACTCATCATCACTGTGGTACATAGTATACCGGAGCCAGTGTGCACTATAAAGAACAGACCTAGATAAAATGGGAAACAAGGGAACAAAAAATAACCTAGGTCCAGAGTTAGTATTATCTGGACCAGCAAAATGTATGGTTGATAAGTTTGGCCAGGATTCGGTCTCTGAGATAGGACAATGGCATAAGCTGAACAGGTGAATATTTCCCCTTATAGGTACTTTTAGTATAGATGTACTAAAGGAAGCAAGGATAGCATTGGAAGAAAAAGAAAAGAGCAAACAAAAAGGGTGCAAGGTAGACTGGTCAAGGTTTAGAATATGGGAAAGAAAGGCAGAAAGGCGACATGAAAATCAAGTAAAGGGATTAATGGCAAAGCAAGAGGAGGAAGAAACTGAACGCCGTAGGAGGGTGTTTCACCATCACGATACCCCCCCACCATATCGGCCCCTTCCACCAACTGTTCCACTGGAACCACAGGCAGGGATGGCACCAGAAGGGCCACCAATACAGGGAGTAGTGCAGCCTGTACAACAGGCTGCCCCAGCTGTGCAGGCTGCCCTTCCTGCTCAGCAAGTACAGGTGGCCCAACCAGCCCAAGCAGTACAACCAGCGCAGGTCGTACAACAGGCTGCCCTACCAACTCAGGTCCCACCAATTCAGAAACAGCCTGTTCAACCTCCTGTGATTCCGATGCAGGAGGTTGCGGTCAGAACCCCCCAATGGTCCCCCACACCTGTTCAGTTGGACACTGACTCAGATGAGAAGATAGAAATAGAGGGGACGGAAGAGGACCTGGTTGAAGCAGTGGAATCTATGTCACTGGTGGGGAAGGTACAGGGCAAGGGAGATGGGAAGGCTTGGGTGTTTAGGCAAACTGATGCAAGGACTAAGGGCCCAAAACAGGCAGGTGGAAGAAAGAAACTAAAACAGCAGTTGCCTTTGATACAATATCCCAACCCACACCCCGAGGCAGGGAGACTGGCTGCCAATGACCAGCCTGCAGTCCCTAAATACATTGAAGTGGACCGCCCATGGAACCCTGAGGAGTTGAGAGAGGCCCTGAAAGATTTACCAAAGCCTCAGAATAACATAGAAGAATATATCAAGGAGTTAACAAACTTAATCAAAATGTATGAACTATCTACGACTGAGGTTGGAGAATGTTTTAGACTAACACTAAAGGGCATGGGAGGAAGTAAAGAAGCCTGGGACCCAGAGAGCTAAGGGCCGAAATTATGCCACAATTTAATGCTGTGTACATAAAACTACGGAAAAATACAGGATGTGATAGACTGGCCTCAGATCCGGATACGAGACAGAAAGATGAGGAATCAGTATGCGATTACAAGGAAAGATTGCAGGGGTTTTAGGCAACTTTCCGGTATTGGACTGGATAATCCCGCATACCAGCATCAGTTGGGTATGGCTTTTTCGCTGGACTGAGTGAGCCAATTAGATTGGGAGTTACCACAGTGTGCATTGATGGGAGACAATGAAAATGGCCGAATCTAGTGTCAGAATGCTGAACATGCTGAAAGACAGCAGAAGGAGATACAAAGGAGAAGAAAGAAAGCTGGAAAAGGCTCAGCTAATGTATTTTGAAGAGACAATAAGCAGCCCCAACCAGGAGGTGGAAATGGCAACAGAAGAAGACAGAGAGGACCTAAATAATGGAGGTTATCCACAGGGAGGAGGGGGAAAGGGCAACCATCGGAAGGATCGGTAGGACAAAGACCCGGACCGGGAGGTGATATCATCTGCTTTGTTTGTGGAGAACAGGGACATATAGCAAGAAATTGTGTAAGGCAAACCAGTGGCAGCGTAATCAAGATTCCAATGCCCTTCTTGTCTCGCCACCACCCCTCCTGCTCCACAACAGTGGCAGCCAAATCAGCAGCAAGGATGGGGTGGAAATCGATCCTCAGTTCTGACTAATAATGTTGGCTTTGCCAATGACAGCTGAAGGTTAAAGGAACACTCCTCCCCTTTTCACAAATGCAATGTGCTTCAACAACGCCAGAAGGTAGTCCAGTAATAGACTTAATAATCATGAACACCAAGTTGACCTTCTGATAGACACAGGTGCCTCGATGTCAGTAATTCAAAGAAGCGTTAAATGCACCCTTATCCAGTCAAATGGTGACAACAATAGGGGCATCAGGAGTACCACAAAGAGAGCAATTGACAATCTCATTACCGTTCGGTGTGGAAAATGGAATTACAACATATTTTCCTCAGTAGCACGACCTGTCCTGTGAATTTATTGGGAAGGATCTCCTGTCCAAGGTAAATGCACAAATTACTTGTACCTCAGAGGGGTCAATAGAAGCACCAGGAATAGGCTTGTACCCATGTATAGCCGAAAGAACAGGGATTGGCTGTATAGCTGGGAATTGACAGAACCAAGGGAAATGTGTTGGTTACAGGGTGGGCAGAAGAAATAACACATGGTAGGTTGCAGTTACAAACAGATTTACATTGCACTACACACTATGCAGTAGGGGGTCGGGACATGGATTATGAGTGCAAAGAGGGGAAAACAGCCCATAGAGCAGACCATCTGGGTGTCAGAGATATATGTGGAAAGAATTGTTGTGCAGCCTCAGTCAGGCTAAACCGAGCAATTAAAAGTATTCCAAGTGCTAGGGAATCATACCCGCACATTTTTTGGCCAGAGAACCCCCTTGAGTGGAAGGAATTGGGGCCATGGTAGCAGAAATGGTACAGTTGGCGGATTGGGAATGTGTAGGAAGCAAGCTAATATCAAGGCTGGAAATTGTGAAAAATACATAATCAACAGAAAGGTTCAGGTATGAGGGATGAAAGAGAAGTGAATGCAAAGGTTTGTGAAGAAATAGGCATGCAGGAGAGTGTAAGTTGGATAAATGAGTTACCAGCAAAGCTATGGGCAGAATCAAAGTATGATGTGGGATTACTGAAGAATGCACAACCCCTTATGGTCAAGCCAAAGTCCTCTTACAGACCGAATAGGCATCAATATCCGCTGGGTAAAGAGGCGGAGGAGGGAATAGCCCCAGTGCATGCAGCATTAGTGGAAAGGGGAGTAATCATCCCCTGCCCATATGCAACGGTAAATACACCAATTTTACCAGTGAGAAAGCCAAATGAAGTTACCGCTGGTGCAGGACCTGAGAGAGGTAAATGAAGCAGTACACGATGTACTCCCCAGAAATGCCAAACCCGACATAGTATTGTCATCCATTCCACATAACAGCTATTATTTCACAGTCATTGATTTAGCAAATGCATTTTATAGTATCCTCGTAGAACCCAGTAGCCAGGAATGGTTTGCATTCACCACAAAGGGGAAAAGTGGACCTGGACTCGCATGCCCCAAGGCTATGCTGAGTCTCCAGCAGTATTCTCAGCTCAAATGAGAGAGAATCTATCCGCTTTGTGCCCCATTGGGCAGTACCCTAATACAGTATGTGGATGATTTATTGCTTGCTAGCCCCAGTAAGGAAGGAAGCAAATGAACAGGATACAAAAGCTTTATTACTTTTCTTGGCTGAGAATGGGCATAAAGTGTCTCGAGAAAAATTGCAATTGTGTAAAGAGCAAGTGAAATATTTGGGTCATGTGTTGTCTGGCAGTGGTAGAAAGTTAGACCCTGAGAGAATTAAAAACAAAGCAGCATGGCCACGCCCAGTTACAAAGCAGCAAATGATGTCTTTTGGGTATGGTGGGCTATTGCAGAGCTTGGATCGTGGATTATGCTATGTTGGCACAACCTCCATGAAGCCATATATGGCAATAAATGCAGATGAATGAGGAGATCAGGTGGACACCTGGTCTAGAGACCAGTTTTGCAAAACTTAAAATGTATTGATCACAAGTCCCTGTTTGGGACTACCAAATTATGAGAAGGGTTTCAATTTGTTTGTAAATGGAAAGGAGGTTACATGTCAGCTGTCTTGACACAGGAACATGGAGGGGGCAGAGGCCCATAGCATATTACTCAAAGCCGCTTGGACTCAGTGGTATGTGGGATGGTGTCTGCTTGCAGTCGGTGGCAGCGGCTACTGAAGCGGTGTTGGCATGTGTGATCTGGTAGATTCTGTGCTTTGACAGTGCATGTGCCTCATTCTGTACATTCTATTCTGCTACAAGCTCTCGCACAGCTCATTTAACACCTGCACGATTGCTTCAGTATCAAAATGTGTTACTAACCATGTCTAATATAACTTTGAAAAGGTGCACCATTTTAAACCTAGCGACGTTGCTCCCCACCCGGAGGAGGGGAGGAGCATGACTGTAGGCAAGTAACTGACTTAGACTGTAAGCCTCGATCGGATATCACTGACGACATCTACACAAATGCAGACTTAGAATTATTCGCTGACGGCTCAGCACAAAGAGATGAAAAGGATCCCCTTGGTAGGTTATGCAGTGTGTACTCAAAACTATGTCGTGGAAGGAGCAAAGTTACCCCACGTAACGCCGCCCAAGTTGCTGAACTTATAGCTCTGATGAGAGCTTGTATAATAGCCAAGGGTAAAACAGTTAACATATACACAGATAGTCGATATGCATTTGGGGTAGCTCATGATTTTGGCACCCTATGGAAACTCAGAGGTTTTTTAACCGCAGCTGGGAAACCTATTGCGCATGCGAATTTGGTTAAAAATCTTTTGTTAGCAATCCAGAAGCCAGAAAAGTTAGCAATTGTAAAATGTCAGGCCCATACTACTAACCAAGATTTTGTTTCTGCAGGAAATGCGAGGGCTGACGCAGCTGCAAAGGAAGCAGCTCTTTCTGGGAGTGTCCCGAAATTTCAAATGTCTTTGACTATAACTAACCAACTTGATTTATTCTCAGTAAAGGATGTTGCAGCTTTACAACAGTCAGCCAGTGCAAAAGAGAAACGTAACTGGCAAACAAACTGTAAATTTGATGCTAGCACTAAGGTGTGGATTAAATCCGATGGCAGGCCTTCCGCCTGCCCTCAGTAGTATTTCCTTTTTTGAAAATTGGCCCATGGGGCCGATCATGTTTCAAAAAGTGGAGTAGTCGATCTTGTAAATAAACATTGGTATGTTGTTGGCTTTACCGTGATATGCTGAGGATTTTGTAAAAAGTGTGTAATATGTATGCAAAATAATGTTGGCAGAAGACTCTAAGTAACCCCTGCCTGCCCATCCTTATCCTACAGGACCTTTTGAACATTTAATGATGGATTTTATTGAGCTGAACCCGTGGAAGGGTATAAATATTGCTTAGTAATTGTAGATATGTTTTCAAAGTGGTAGAAGCATTCCCAGTACGGAAACCACGGCCTGTACAGTAGCAAAGGCCTTGATTAGAGAAATCATACCAAGGTGGGGGATTCCCACCCAGCTCTCCAGCGATAATGGCTCGCATTTTGCAAATGAAGTCATCAGAACCTTGTGTGAGGCACTGCAAGTGGATTTACGAACGCACTGTGCATACCACCCACAATCGGGAGGGGCAGTAGAAAGGGCAAATCAGACATTAAAGCTAAAATTGACCAAAATTATGGCAGATACTGGCCTTAGTTGGGTAAAAGCATTACCAATAGCCCTAATGAGTATAAGGGGGAGAGCTGGCCCCATGGGTTTATCACCTCATGAAATTTTGATGGGAAGGCCCCTCAGAATGACAAATGTCCCCTTCCCACAAAACTGAATAACATTGCACGGCTTAGATAATGAAATGATTGCCTATTGTTTATCTCTTAATGCTGTTTTAAGATCTCTCTATCCTAGGGTAAAGGCTGTACTTCCAGTTCCCTTGGAGGGACCCCCTGCATAGGATACAGCCAGGAGACCTCAGTGGTTATCAAGGACTCAAGAAAAAGTGGTGGTGCCCCGAGGTGATGAGGACCGCTTCAAGTGTTCCTGACTACCGCCACTGCCATAAAGATTGCAGAGAGAAACGGATTCACGCATCTCATTGTCGCTTGGTGACAGCCTCATAGTCGATACCATTGCACAGTGAACTGAGCAACCATGAAAATTGTTATCGCTTCTATTTTCGCTCAGACTATCGCTGCTATTTTGCTATGGGGCTCTGGATACGAGGGAGGCAACTGTTCTGCTTGCAGCACAGAGCCATTGCACATTACGAACACTTGGTGGACTTTAATGAACTTACATGCTAATAATGCTAATGTTCTCGATTGCTATGTATGCACTAGCTCTCCTTTTCTCTGCAGCCGTAGGGCTCCACCTAAAACCCAAGCCTGTAAATAGCACTGAGGCCAGCGAGATTCTCGGTGCCATCACGGGAAGAAACATCACTAATGCCCCAGATTATGCTACAAACAAAATAAAGAACCTAACTGTGTTTCGGGGGCATGATTTTACTGCATGGTACAGCCCACCAAATAATACAAATGTGTCCACCCCATTGTATCTCGATGTTAGACAGCAGAATATATCAGCCAGGCTCTGCCTGTGTAATAAACAATTAACCGTGAGTTTAGCGCCACTGGGATGGTCCACGTGACAATATTGTAGGCACTACAACAGCACCACCAAGTCCGAATCCACCATAACCAACTGCTCTCAAGCAGATGCCCACACAGTACATCCTGATTTCACTGCCGTGGGCAGTCTGTCAGGTCTATACTGGGTATGCGGATAGGGCCTATCTTTTCTACCTAGGGGTGGACGGCTGCTGCTATCTAGCCACACTCCACCCCGTGCCCATGTATATATGTACAATGCATCTGCTATACATCAGCGGTAAGCTATATAAATCAAATTCAAAAAGGGAGGTGCCGGAGCGAATAAACGTTGTCCCAGTGGGAGAAAAATTTGGGCGGAATCTTCCCATGGTGGGGTGTTGTTCAAAACATGCATTACACTGACCAGTTAAGCTATGAGTTAGAAACGTTAATTAATAATACCTTGAAATCAACTGACTTGTTGACAGCTGAAATTAAAGCCCTTAGAATCGTAGCTTTGCAGAATAGAGCCGCACTTGATTATGTATTAGCTCAAGCAAAAGCTATTATAGGGGAAGAATGCTGCACTTATATACCAGATAATTCCCAAGAACTTGAGCAAGTAATTGAGGGAATACGAATGCTACAGCAATGTGTTCTAAGTGAGCATGCACCTGTATCGCAGTGCTGGGACCCTGGTCATGGTTCTCAAGCATATTTGGTGACTGGGGCACTACCTCCACTGGGTGGCAGTAATCATGGTGGTGATACTGGCATTATGGCTCCTGACTGTGTTGCTCAAATTTCTCTTGCGACAACTGTGTAGCACCTTGTCGCCACATGCCATCACCCAGCTGCACCCCTTACTACACCCCAAGGACCAAGATCCTAGCGAATTAGCCGGGGTGTTCCCGTTCTGTGAAGTACCAGATGTGACTAAAGTATAATAGTTAACAAGTTGATACAAAGTATCAAAAGGGGGGGAGTGTGAGGGAATTTTTATATATTCTAAAGCTATATTTGCTATTATATGCCTTGAAGCTATGCTTGCTTTGAAAGCCATGCTGTAACAAAGTCATAATGAATGTAGTAGAAATTTCTGAGTTCATGTTTTTACAGGGTTATAGAATGATACTGAGGTTACTTGAGGTACATTTGTAAAAACAGAAAGCAAGATAAAACTGAGCAGAACTGGTTGTACCAGCATGAATAACAGGCTCGGACAAAATATAAGATAACAACATGCTTGGGCAAAATATAAGATAACAGCACATTGAGGCATTGAAGGCAAGCTGTACGTTGTTATGGTGTGAGTGAAACTCATTGTTTCTCTCAGGTCAGATTGACCAGGCATATGTATCAAGAGGTATTGGGAAAGAAATGGAATAAGCAGTGGAAAAGTACCTCTACATTGGTATCAACTTGTTTTTCTGTTACATTGCTGAAAACTTGTTATGCTGTCTTATGATTGGCTTATACTGAAATGTTGGTATTTTTCAAGATAAGAAGTGCAAAATCTAGCTTATAAAAAGCTGCTGTAAACTTTAATCAGGGAGCTTTCTCCTTTGCAGAATCTCCCGCATGCATGTGTAAGGTTTGATCAAATGAAGCGACGTTAAGACAAAACCCAGTGGTGTGGTTTTTGCCCCGTGACGATGGGAGTGGTTGCTCAGGTAATACTTACAGTGAGAGAATTTGCGATCACACACTACAGCAGCTAACTATCTCACACGTTATATATTATATAGGTGCATCTATGCCACAGGTAACTTCAGACTAAACTTGTATACACACACACACACACACACACACACACACACACTGCTTAGAAGCAGAAGCTTAACAATAAACACAGTACAGAAACCTGGATTAGGATTAACATACACACTAACATACTATGAAGCCAGCAGATTGCATTCTATTTTCCCCTAAATTCTTTCTGAGATCAGTGTTGGCAAAGCATTAGGGTTCTGCAGTTTGTTTCCACCAGTAGCAATGGGCAGAGTTAACATTTCTGTAGCATTGCATTCTGCAGAAAATATATCAGTTCCACCTGCAATAAATTCTGCAGTTGCCACCCTGCCAAATTCTGCTTCCTTTGTTTTTACTCCTGCAATTTTTCACAACCAGCATAGTACAGTGAACTTATTTCTGCAGTATCATTAATATATGAAGGACTATGAGTAGCAAAATGCAACAAGCATCCTTCTGTATATCGCATGTTCTCATCTTGTTTTCCAAGGAGTATCCAGTCACCACCTTTTCAAACAATATGTTAAAAACATTTGAGTTCTGATGTTACGTATTGAAGAGATTAAAGTTTAGACCTTCTGTTAGGTTGTTTAGGGGTTAACCTAAGGATGCCTGTTGTAGTATTTATAAAAGGTGCCCTTTACTGCTAAACAAGAGGATATGTTGTTTTGGTGTGGAGTGCCATGGTCAGTGAGCAGGTGTAGGTGTACTGTTTCTGTTGGTGTGCTTTCTTTGTGCTTAAATAAAGTATTTAATTTATTTCATTTATTCATTTCTGTTTGGTTTTTTTTGCATCTTTTATATTGACTGAGACACAGCAATGATTTAAAAAGGTCTTTCTCCAAACATGCACTTAAGTAAACTGAATTAAACCCAGTGGCCAGAGATATTCAAAAGGGTTGCACATGGCGCAACAGTGTTGCACCATGCACAACCCACTGATGCACTCCGGTGTGATATTCAAAAGGGAAAAGTGCGCCACACAAATCCTCAATCGCCGAGCTATCAGTAATGTATGGTGGCACAGTGTAGGGGGGCATGCCCATGCATAACCTGCACAGCCCGATATTCAGTCCGGGATATGCAGAGTCATGCATGCTCAACCCCTACCTTCACCTACACAAAGTTAAGCCAAAAAAAAAGGAACAAGTGATGGCCACCCACAGGTGAGCTGCCGCATTACAGGGTGCAACACTGCAGCTGCCACCTGTGGGTGGCCACCCGAGTTCCTGCCGCACCTGGTGGTGCCCCCCATGCCCCATCATTGGCATCCCTGGAGTGAAATCCCCCTGTCCAATATCTCTGGTGGTCCAGTGGACCTCTATGTGCCCGATCGTGGGCATCAGTATAGACCCCCCTGTCCAATATCCCTGGTGGTCCAGTGGACCTCTATGTGCCTGATCACGGGCATTCATCCTGAAGATTAAGCCCCCCAAGTCCAGTATCCCTGGTGGTCCAGTGGCATACTGATGAGTCCTGGTAGGATGAAACACGTGTCTATGTCATCAGTTAGCACCCTTTGCAAACTATGTGAGAGGCCTTTTGGCACCACACAATTCTGCTTAAAGTTGAACCAGTATAACATTCTGTGGTGATTTGCATATGTGGCCCATGATGCTTTGCATTGTGTGGGCATGTGTCATGTTGTATTTTCTTGAAACTTGGCTTCCCACCCAAATGCCCTTTGGGGTAACCCTTGCCTCAGTGTTTGCGCACAGAGGTTCTTTGTCTTTTAAATATTTTTTTTATTTTAATGGGTTCACCACAATATAACCCAGACAGACTGTCTTAGGGTAGCTGGTTCATTCCACTGGGGTGTCAAACAGATGAGGCATACTGATGAGTCCTAGTAGGACAAAACACATGTCTATGTCATCTGTTAGCACCCTTTGCAAACTGTGTGAGAGGCCTTTCAGCACCACGCAATTCTGCTTAAAGTTGAACCAGCATAACATTCTGTGGTGATTTGCATATGTGGCCCATGATGCTTTGCATTGTGTGGGCATGTGTCAAGTTGTACATATACTACACAATGGAACATCACTGTACAATATGAAACTAAAGGCACTGTACAATATGAAAGGCACAGCACAGTGGCAAACTGAAGAAGACTTAGGCAATGATGGACTTCAAAGCCCTGGAATGTTTTTGTGTCATCACATCTGCCCTGCCATTATATTTTAGACTATTTCTATGTAGCTAAAATCCCTAAGTCTCGTCAATCTCCATGTCTCTGTGCTGTGCCTTTCATTTTTTTTAAGCTGATTTTCTCTGGAAGTCCAAGCAGTCATTGTACAGATAAAGACTGTAGACTTTTTTTTAGCAAGGTTCATTCAGCATACCTCTTCACATATATTTTGGGGGGATTTGGGAACCTTAGTGAAATGGCAATGACATGTTGTTGCCCACTGTTACCCGCCTCATTGATCTCTCTCTCATCTCCTCTTAACCACCCGTCGTCCATGCCAGAGTGCAGAATACCAGAATAAGAAATTATAATAAAAAAAAAGTACCTGGCTGTTGCTTTCGGTTTCAATTGCAAATGCAAAGAAAGTAGATAGTTGACTCAGGTCTCGTAGCATAGAAGAGCAGAACAGCAGATACAGGCAGAAGCAGTGGTCTTCTGTGCTCAGTTTGGTCAGGTGGGTCATGGTGCTGGGTTGTTCTGAAGTCCATTCTCCCATCCTGAATTCTGACTGGCATCTGCTAACTAACCGTAACCTTGCCTAGGCTGTCCGAGTTGTCTGATTTTGACTGACTCACACTACAGCAATTTTTAAAGAGTTTGCTCTGAGCCACAAACTGCAATTGGGCAAAAATTAAACTTAAAGCAAGTGAGCAACACACCCAGCACCACTACCAGACCTTTCACAGTCACTTGACTGGAGTAGTAGTTCAGTTCAACTTCAATTCACAAACTTCCTGGATCAGAACCAAAGTAAGTCAAGTCCACTCTGAACAACAAACACTACTCAGTCACTCACCCCAACAAACTTTGCCAATTGCCAGGAGCCAGGTGGGTCTCAGCCAGGCAGCTAGCACGCAGGTAGTGAACGTAGTGTAGCAAGTCAGTGTGTCTGGCTGAGTCAGGATTAAGAGACAGAGCAGCTTTGTTCGAATCACAATCAAGACTCAGCACAATGTGGCTACCTTTCTTTATACCTAGCCCAGGCAGGCTACCAACCCCCCCCCCACCCTGCTACCACCTGGCCACAGTTCAAAATCTTGGGCTCACCTCAGTTGGGACTTCCTGAGGGGCCGCTGCTTAATATAATTAAATTAAATTATTTAAATTACAGTGACATGGCACCAATCCATCCTGTTTGAAGTTTCTAAGAGAGCAGACCTGTAGGCACCAGCACATGCAGGAGGACAAGCCGACAAGGACAAACTTTAGGTACGTGTTAAATCCCTCCACCCTAGAACAAAGAGAGGTGTTTGGGGCAGGGGCCAGGGGCAGGCTGGATGATAGGCTGCTATTTTTCTAAATGCAGAACACAAGGGAGCTGAAGTTCCAGAGATGAAGAGTTGTAAATAGAGTCATTTAAGATTTTTTTTTTTATTTTGTTTTTGATGACCGGGTAAGTGCACTAGACAAATCCTGCCTATTTTCAGGCACGACCCGGGGGAGGGGTATACAGATGAATGGCAACTGACCTTGAACCAGATTAAGCTGTTGGTGGTATTTTTAGTGAATGAGGGAAATTTGGCCAGAACACCAGGGAAATTCCCCTACTGCAGTTCTGGCAGTAGGGGGCTAGCGGCAGCAGGCAAGTCTAGTCAGTCGAGGTTGGACTTGTGAGAGGATGGCCGCTAGGATGGAGGTGGCAGACAGTGATCCTCTGAGAGAGGTACAGTGAAATGGAAGGCTGGAACAAGTGCAGTTGGCACTAGTTCTTTTGAGTGAAGGAGTGGAGAGTCAGGCTTCGGCTACGGAGCCATTGAATGATGGAGTTTCAGTAAATTATGGCGAGGTTGCACAAATATCACCATTGCATTTAACGTTGAAGAAAAAGTTAAGTGTGCTACGTTTTGAGCATGATAAAGTTTTGAAAGAGCTTTCAGCTTTAGAATCGGAGAAGCAAGTGGACTTTCAGGACTCTACGGAGTACGGGGCAGAAATGCTTGAGAGACCAGCAGTGGACATGGCAGAGATCGAGAAGAGTGCTCCACGGAAAGGTGGGACAGGTGGCGCAATAGACAGTACCCTGTGGAAGGAGGTATCGACAGGTTGCGAGAAGGAGAAATTGCTACAAACCGGTGAGGTGTCTTTAAATTTTTCTGTATCAACGGAAAGCATGGCATCGGTTTCTATGGCAGTTGTCAGTAACCTGGATGTGCACCAGGAGGTCCCGGTTGCGAGTACGGAGGCGGCTGGTTTAGAGTTTGGTGGAGGAGAATTGGTTGAACAGATCGATCGGCCCTGCATTTATCAGACGGCTCCTTTACAGCAGGAAGAGGTGTCGGAGTTCTTTTTTAACAAACGCTCTGAGTCCAGCTGAGATAGAGTTGGAGAAGAAGGGAAAGACAAATGGATGGCGGTGCTATTTGCAAAACAGAATCTGGTGGTACCAACTGAAACTCGAGGAACTGAGATGGCTCAGGTAAAATCTAAATATAAACTTCCGATGGGACTGGGGTCTGTGGGGCAAGCCCCACGGGTGGAGGTTTGGTCCCCAGAACGAGCATTGCAGGACACAGGCTGGACTTTAAATAAGGGGTCTTGGCACCCAACACCTGACTGGGATCCTACACTTAATTTTTCACAAAATGTACCTGGATGGAAACCTACTGTACCTTTACCTGTAGTTACTGCTGCGGGGGTGGGGGTGATGTGGGCCTGTTTGTTCCACAGGATTCTGTTTTACCCGATGTTAGTGCTGCTTCCTTGGTGCCAGAAATACAGCCGGGGGTGGAGTTAGAAAATGGTTTGCCTGTGAAAAAGCCTTTAATGTCAGAGTTATTTTCTAGAACTAAGCAGGAGGCAGCTCCGCATAGGAATGTGGTGCGGATCAGGTATAAGGGTGGATTAGAAGTTAGGCCAGATAGAGTATATGTGGGGAAATGTTTATTAAAAGAGTCTTTGCATTTCTCAACTAGGGATGTGTTCGCTTTCATAAACATATCTGGGGAGGATAATTTTGATGTTAGTTTTAGATCAGCTCATGCATTGGACCTATTTTGGGAGAGATATAGTCAGGTGAAATTCTCGCCCCTGTGGACACCCTTTTTTGTGATTCCCTTGACAAAACCTTCAATAAAGTTTGTTACTGTGATGTTTCAGAATGAGGGTGTTCACGTGGATGACATTTCTTCTTGGCTGGGTCAAAAATGTGAAGTTTTAAGTTCCCCGGAGGCTATCCTTGATTCTGAGCAGTTTTGGACTAGGGGATGGAAATTTAAAGTTAAACTTCGGCAAACTGACAAGGGAATTGAACACATCCCTAACTCTTTTCTTTTGGGGAGAGATAGGGGTGTATGCTTTTATGCAGGACAGCCAAGAGCTTGTTATAGGTGTGGGTCTCGAACCCATTTGTCAAGTTCTTGTGACAAACCCTGGTGCGAAAATTGTGGTGAAATGGGACATGGGGTTTTTCAGTGTATGAACTCTATGAAGTGCGATTTATGTGAGGGGTCTGGGCATGTTTTTGCAGAGTGTGAGTGGGCTGCAAGGAATAAAACATCCATTGGTTGCCCTGAATTAATGATTCAGGAAGCACAGGATAAGGTCATTACTTCTGTTCCACCAGTGGTAGATAGGGTAAGGTCCAAGGTTGTTCAGGATGATGTTAGTATAATGGAAAAAGGTCAAAATGAGGCTGCAGAGGAGCAACCTCGGTTACCTACTGAGGAAAATCAGGGTGAAATTGGGATACAAAAAGAGACAGGTGACATTGTGGTGACAAGACCTATGGTTTTGGTTCCGGTGAGACGGTCATCTAGGAATACTAAGTCTACAGTAGGGCCTTGTACAGTAGATTTGGAGTCGAACAATCCTTTTTCTGTTTTGGCTACATCTTGGGGGGAAGGTGGAGATGGATAGTAAGGAGGTAGATTCACAACCCATGCAGGATAGTCCTCCGTCTCCCTTGAGAGTTACTGAAGGCTATAAAGGTAAAAAGGAAAAAAAGAGGAAAAAAGATGGCTGAGGTGTTTTTTTTTTCCTTTGTTTTTTTTTTAAATGGCTGTTACCCTGGGCTCCATGAATGTTCACAGCCTTTTGAATTTCAAAAGAAAACGGATAGTATATGATTACATTCATTTTCAGGATTTGCATATTTGTCTATTGCAAGAAACCTGGACGTATTCTCTGGATCAAACTAGGCTCTTTCAGAAAGAATGGTGCTGGGGGCCTTCCTACTGGTCATTTGGACAAGATGCTGCTGATGGTATAGGATTTTTATTTAATTCCTATAATTTTTCATTAATTAAGTTAATGGATATCGTTCCAGGAAGATTAATGATTTTAGATGGGGTTTGGATGTCATTGACATGCAGATTTATTAATGTTTACTGTTCACAAATCAAATCTGAAAGAATAGGCCTATTTCATTTGATAAAGCCATACTTGTTTACTTCATATAATATTTTTTTATGTGGTGATTTTAACTGCGAGCTCAAACGGCGTGTTGGGGTTACTAAGATTGGGGAACAGGAAAAGGGAAAAACAAAAAAAGTATATTGTGATTCTAATGCATTGGAAAAATTGATAAATGGATCTGGCCTTGTGAATGGTAGGAGTAGGCAACAGGGTGGAGTGGATTTTACTTATAAAAAGAATAATTTTACTTCCACTATTGATTATATGCTTATTTCAGATTCCTTGTCATTTGAATTTTTTACGGTACCTGTATCTTTTTCGGATCATATGCTTTTGCTGTGTAAACTTGGACCTTTAAGGTTGCCTGCACAGGCAAGGGCTAGATGGAAACTGAATGCATTATTGTTATGTTGTCTGGAGGTTCGGGATAAATTTACAGTACTATTACAGGCAAGATTATCAGTGGCTTTTTTATATGATAATTTAGGGGAATGGTGGTTGGATTCGAAACATGATTTTGCATCATTTTTCAAAAATATAGGTAAGACAAGGGGTAATGTGAAGTTTTTGCATTATCTAACATTGAGACAACACCTGTATGAGCAGATTTATTTGGCAAATACTTCTAAATTTGATAATTCTGTGCAAATTGCTCATATTAAACAACAGCTTAAGGAGTGGCAGTATGACAGGGTGGGAACTCTGCAAGCTTTGTTTAAATATGGGGGAAAAAAATGTCCGGCAGGAGATCCTTATGAGGCTTTTAAAACATATAAACTGAATACTACCATAGATGAATTTAAGGACATTGATGGTAATATAGTTACAGAACAAAACAGGTTACAACAAATGATTACAAAATTTTTGAGGCCCATAGGGGCCTGAGTCTCCACCTAGCATTCCGTTCATAAAACAATTTTTGGCACAATTAGAGAGGCCAGTAAGTTCTGCCAAGATAGGGGCTATAGTTTTACCTATTTCAAAGCAGGAAATTATTGAAGCAATTAACCGGCTGAAACCTGGAACATCACCAGGAATTGATGGGTTGACAGTGGAATTATATAAAGCTTTTCCTGATTCCCTTGCTACGGGTTTGGAATTAGTGTATAATTTTTTTCTTGTATCTGCAATATTCCCGTTGTGGTTTTCTGAGGGTATCTTAATTTTTTTATTTAAATCCGGAGATAGATGCTCATTGGAAAATTGGAGACCTATTACTTTATTAAATTCGGATTATAAAATCTTGGTGAGTATATTTACTACCAGGTTGAAGAAAGCGGCACTCACTTATATCCCCAACTCAATTCTGTGGTCTGCCAGGAAAAACTATCTTTCAAGCACACAGATTAATTAGGGATTGGATTGAATATGTAAATCTTTATGAATTAACTGGCTGTATTGTGTCTGTTGATCAAAGAAAAGCATTTGATAGGGTATATCACCCATTCTTATTTTTAGTATTATCCCATTATGGGGTTCCTGGCCAATTTGTGAATTGGCTTAAGGGTATATATGATACCAATATAACTTACCCTATGTTACATACCTCAATAGGGGATGGGTTCCATATTTCTACAGGGGTGCGGCAGGGATGGCCGATGAGCCCTTTATTATATGTTTATACTATAGACATTTTGATTAGGTATGTCTCACAAATTTCATTTTGGGATGGGATTTCAGCACCTCCTTTGTTTCAGGAAGTAAGGGTTCTGGCTTATGCTGATGATTTGTGCTTATTTTTCCAGTGTTATGACCAAATTACGTTTGTTTTAGACTCCATGTTGAAGTATTCTGGCGTTTTTCTCAAGCTTGTTTATTTCCTCGAATTTTAGGGATGTATGGGATTTGCACCCTAGGAATGATGGGATGGGAAACTACTTTCTGTGCTGTTATATAGGTATTTTCAAGCTTGGTCTACTGATCCCCCTAAACCTGTTCCCACTTTACGGATTCCTAGTTTTTTTTTACTCATTGTAAAAAAACTATTTAAATGGAAATTGTCAGGGGACTGCATATGGGACGGTTCAGGGAAAAAGTTATATAATAAGGTAATGCTGCAATTATACCCCAGTGAACCTGTTTTTAAGAATTGTCCATCACAAAATATTAAAGAAGTGCTTCAGAGGTTAAATAATGCACGATTACCTCCTTATATGTGGGAACTTATATGGTTATCGGTATATGGATGGATTGAGGTTAGAGGAAATGCTAACTATAAGGCTCATTTGGAACGTAATTGTCCTTATTTACACTGTATAAATATGGAAGAAACAATGGAACATTTTTTAATTGACTGTCCCTATGCTCAGTCTCTTTGGAAATTATTAGCGGTCCAGTGGAACATGATGTGGTTAGGTACACTGGATTATAACATTTTGGTTTTGGGTCAATTTGCTCATTTACAGTTGAAGTATGATAAAGGGACTTTACAGATATTGTGCTGTGCAATGATATATTACCTATGGCAGGCTAGATGCCAGTGGGTGATATATCAGAAACTAATGCCAGTTGAGATTGTCTGTCGCTTGATAAGTGGGGCTTTAAAGAGAGTATATTTGACAGATGTTACCTTCGCATCCACCAGGCAAGTTGATAACTGGTGGAAAGGAATGACTTATTTCATTAAATATAAATGGCTCGAAGGAGGGGGTTGGAAATATCCCTTTTTTAGGGAGTAATGAGACTGGTTCACAAATATTGGTGAGAGAAGTATGGGCTCTTAAAGTCTGTCTTTAGACTGTATGTAAAATTTTGAATTTTGGATGTGTATTGTTTTATTTACTTTCACATTTTTTCATCATTATTGTATCACTTTAAATTATTGGATAGTATTGAAGGTTGTCAGAATAAACACTTATTTTTTTATTATGTTGGGGGAGTGGGTGAATTAAGGTATTAATGATTATTGGGCGGAATGTAAGATGCAATACTGATCTAATCTTCTTTTCCTTTTATGTATAATGAATTTTCTTTAATGATTTCATTTTGGATTCTTAATTTTTTCTTGAGCGATAGGTTTTGTTTTGTTTATTATTTATGTCATGCTCTTATTTCTTTAACTGTATGCTTGGTATATTGTTTTGTATGATTCAACACTGTTTTTAATCATTTGTTTTGATGTTCTTATAATAAAAAATTCCCCTACTCTTTTCGATAAGTGCCATGGGATCTTTGACATCCACCTGAACTACCACCAATCCAGGTAGATGGGACCTTGGTTTAATGTCTCATCCGAAAGATGGAAATGGAGATGTAAAGATAACGGGAGGCTCACTCTCCTCTCTTTACAGCTCATCTGAGTATAATCATTTATTGTTAACCAACTTAACACTGTCTGTCTCAACACCCCAGTGACATGCTAGGGCTATTATCTCTGATCTCTAGACTGGACAGCAGCTGTGTTTCTTTTCAATGTATTTTTTTATTTAAAATCTTAGAGGTGGTGGACTTGCTGGGGCACAGGGGCACGCAAGGCTTGTGCGAGGGCTGAGGCTGTGGCAGTCGGCAGATGATTCAAGGGGCAAATGGAAGTACAGAAGGGGGCGGGGTGGAGGCGCACAAGGGGTGGTGCTAGAGCAGTGCTATTATTAAATACATTGTCTGTCAAGTGCTGAAGACTACTAGTAAAAGAAAAGGGCATTCTACAATAGCATAAAAAACTGAAGAGGCACACTCCCCCCTCACCCCCTTCCCGTTTATGATGCCCCTGGTTTCAAATGGTTACTAAAGGTTCAAAAAACAAAAATCACTTCCAAATCTTTGGTACCATCTACAGAGCCCATCCCACTGGACAACAGATTTGATACTCTGCAAAGCTGGAATGATGTGACTGATGATGCAGATTCAGAGGTTTTTGTCCAATCCTTGCAGTGCGAACCCTCTATTGATGTGGTCATACAAAACACTTCAACTACCACATTGATACAGAAAAAAAGGGTTACTCAGTCAAGCAAAAAGAAATCTTTGAACTTTCAAACTTAATCATGTATCTGCTTTGAGGCTAGTTAGCCTAAATGTGAACAGCATTAAGTCAGACATTAGGAGGGTTACTACGTTTGCATTATTACAACAGTTTGCTTATGATATCTTCTTTTTACAGGGTACCAATTCAATCCAATTAAATTTTTATTTAACCAGGCAAAACGTTGAGTGAGCTCATTTACAAGGTGGACCTGGGTGAACAATTTAGGAAATACAATAAAACAGTGAAGATATACAAGCTAAATAAAAAAATTACTAACACAATATGAATTAAAATACAATGAACAAAGACATGAGTACAAAATGGCATAATTGACTACCCGCTAACTTCACCAGAGCACCCTAGGGGTATTTTAGACAGATAAAAGTAAGCTATGGGTAGCTAAAAGTAGGGGCTTTAAGGGGATGTAGATGGAGGGATGAGGAAAGATGGAAAAGGAGGGAGGGGTGAAGAAAAGGAGAAAAGGAAAGGTGTAGAGGATGGGGCAAGGCAATAGGCATACTGGTTGAAAGAGGTTTTGGGGTGGGGAGAGAGTGGTAGTAAAGGGCTAGACAGGCTGCATAGAAGGAGTTTTAGGAGGAGGGTTGGGAATACTAGGAAATAGGTTAAGCAGACAGGCTACATAAGATGTGCTGACCAGGTTGTTGGACAGTTATGGATGGCAGTTACATGTTTCGTTTAGCACACTGTTTAGCAATGATTTGAAGGTGGAAACTCCAGGATTTCTGAGAGTGTTCCATAAGAAGGGGAGGGCAAAGCTGATAGATGAGGTACCAAAATGTGTTTTGACTTTAGGGACGTCAAAAGTCACAAGGGAGAAGCACCTCAGACAGTAGGAACCTCGTGCTCGTTGGAATAGCTTGGAAATTTATAAGGGCAATTTATTTGAAGTGGCTCTGTGGATCCACAAAGAAGTATTCCTCAACCTCCTGGTACTGAGGGAGGGCCAGGCCAGCACTGCATACAATGAGCAATGGTGGGTGTTAAGGGAAGCGTTGGTAATGAAACGCAGGGCATGGTGATATAATGTGTCAAGTTTTGATAGGGCGGCTTTAGGACAATGGCTATAGCGAATGTCCTCCCGTAATCTATTAGTGGAAGAAAGGTAGCTTGAACCAGTTTTGTTTTTGCCTCATGACTGAGGAGGTGCTTAATACAGTAGAATATGCCCAATCTCAGATGTAATTTTTTGGTTAGCTCATCAATACGGTGTATTTACTAACAATCCAAAAACCCAAGTATTTGAATTTACAGTATACACGATTTCCAGTGCCTCTCTAAGGAGGGTTTGAATCTTCAAGTCATGATTATTTGGTACAGATTTTTTTGAAATTGCCGAGGAGGAGATGAACATGGCTTTGGTCTTTTTTGCTTTCAAGAGTAGTTTCAGCTGAAGAAGGTTGTGCTGAAGGATATCAAATTCTCTCTGTAACTCTGCACAAGGAAACTCCAGGGTAGGCTTAGCTGTATAGATTACCATGTCATCTGCAAAAAGATACATGTTTGCTGTAGTGATTTTTGCTTCAATCTTATTAATGTAAATAGCAAAGAGAAGAGGTCCCAATATGGACCCTTGTGGAAGTATTTTGAGTGGTGAGAGGTGCCCTTGTGCCTTAACTTGTTGTTTTCTGCCAGTAAGAGAAGATTTAAATTATTTCATGGCAGTGTCGTGTAGGCCAAGACAGTGCAGGGTGTTTATTTATTTATTTATTTATTTTATTTTAGTCTTTGGTAACTGGGTAAGGCCCACTAGGCACAAGTGCCGGTTTTCAGGGGCGACCTGAGGAGCACTGGGTGGTTAAGTGACTTGCCCAGAGTCACACAGTATGCAAATGGAGGTTGTGAGAATCAAACTCAGGTCTGGCCTGCTAGATGTATCAAGCTTGTTCACACCTTATTCCTCTAACCTCTAGGCTATACTGCCAGCCAGAAACAGTTAGAAACAGTTCATGGTTGACAGTATCAAAGGCCTTGCTTAGGTCTAGAAAAAGTGCGTATATATGTTTTACTGAGTCAAGTGCAGTCTGCCAGTCATTAGTTACTTTAGTGAGGGCGGAGACCATACTGTGTTTAGGTCTAAAACCGGACTAAATTGGATTTAGCAGGTTATTTGATTCCGAGTATTCTGACAGTTGGTAGTTAACTAACTTTTCCAGTATTTTAGATAGTATGGGTAATAAAGAAATGGGCCTATAATTGTTAAGGCCACAAGTGTCACCAGATCTGAAGAAAGGTATGATGTGTGATATTTTTCAGCATGCTGGAAGATCACCTAGGGATAAAGAGAGGTTGAAGAGATGTGCAATGGGGGTGGTCAGGTAGAGATAACCTATTTTTAGGAAGAGGGGTTCTAGAAGACATCAGGATGCATTCCCTACAAGATGTTCATACAGCACATATTGAGCGGTTGGGGGGTGACTCCCATTTGGTCCATAGGAGGAGAGCAGAGCAGTGCAGTGGTTTTGGGGTAGGGGGTTAATAACCCTGGCAAATCAGTCCAGAAATTGATAGATGTTAATCCAGGTAGAGCCCTGATCTTGGACATTAATTTTAAAGGTTTAGCATATCGGCTTATTAATATGTATGCTCCCCAAACAAAATCCCGTCAGATAGATTTGTTAAAATGAGTCCAGCCATACTTATATACCAGTAAACAGGTTTTGTCTGGTGGCAATTTTAATATAAGTTTATTAAAATATGACAAAAGCTTAGAAACATCAAAACTCACTGTGATGCTAATTATTTACAAGCACTACTAAAGCAGTCTGGTTTAAAGGATACACATGCTACCTTGGTACAAAAACCAGATCATACTTTCTTTAATGGGAAATTATCTGCTCGTATGGATTTCTGGTTTGTGTCTCAGTTACTTCCCATCTCTTACATTGATATAAAACCTGTAGAAACATCAGATCATGCCTTGATAGGTATTATATGTTTCTACATCCCCACCCAGAATAGTGTGGGAGAATGAACACACGTCTATGACAGGACCCTCAGATTAGACAAGATTTAACTTTGATTATACCAGATAGAAGTTCAGTTTATTTCCTGTATGATTCCCCAGTACCATGGTGGGAAGACAGTGAGAATTGTATAGCAGCTTTTTTTTTAAAGCAGCATCTTCTCAGAAAGAAGCCCATAAATACGAAAATACTTGTAGTTGAGTAATAAATTTTATACCTTAGTATCCCTTCAGTCCATGCAAGCTACGGATTATATGTCACAGATAGAGGCTATTAAAAAAGAAATGTTCCTTTTTCAATATGACAGATAACAAACACTTGGGCTAGAGCAGCGGTTTGGGACTAGAGGAACAAAATGCCAAACCAATCCCTTTGAAGATTACAGAACTCGGCTCCATAAAAGGAATAGTTTGGAATTACGGGATGCTTCTGGGAAGAGGATCACTGATAATTCTGGGATTTTACAAGCAATGGAATGCCAGGTATTAGACCAGTATGATACCCCCATAATACAGAATGCACATATGTACATGCTCTTACAAGCAGTGAATCTACCTCAAATACTGCCTGATCAGCTACATCAGGTATTACATCCCATTACTTCCCTAGAGCTGGAAGCTGTGATTAAACAGTTAAAACATAGTGTGGCTCAAGGATTCAATGGATTGCCAGGGGAATTGTATAAAGTACTTTGGAAACTGATGCCAGTGGATCTTCTTGAGGTATATAATGCTTTTCTCACAGAATCACAGATCATTGAAACAATGTATGAAGGTTTACTGATTTTTTTGTTTAAAAAGGGAAACAAAATGGATTTGAAAAAGGTATCCAGTGATATGTGCGAACCAAATTTGGTGGCTCAAAATGAACAGCTCAATTTGCACACCTGCGATGTGAGTGAGTGAGTATGGAAATATAGCGAGGTACATAGATAGTGAGGTAGGGAGGTGAGAATAGTGGGTGTTGAGGGGATTCAGTGTAGGGGGAGGAGGTTAGGTAGTGGGTGAGAGCAGCTGGCTGCTGAGCTGGCCACCTCATGTGGCGGTTACGGTCACCACCCATGGTATGCATGGTCCCAGGTTTGAGACTGCATGCCAGCATGTCGTAATTTTGTTTTTTGGTGGTGCCAGGTGCTTTATTTTTTTTACATAGCTCCAGTTCCCCCAGGTTGTTGCCCCACCTGTGGATTGTCCCTCCCCAAATGGTCACCCCCTCCCATGTTTTCTTCTCTCCCCCAATGTCCACTCATCCTAGAATTGATAATCCTTAGTTTGGGGGGGTGCTGGGGGCTTGCCCCCCACAACGGTGAATGCGGATGGTGTAGCCCCTGCATAAAATGCAGGTAATTTTGTTGTTTGGAGTGTTGCTGATGTTGTATTCAGCACAGTGCTGATCGCCGCTTTTGTTTTCGGTGATTAGCATTCGCTCATGTGTCAACTGCTACATAGATGCATAGACAGTGTCGGCAGATAAGGGCCTGTGGCCCACCCAGTCTGCCCATTTGAGCTTGTAAGTTCAGTTTATGTTTTCCTAGAAGTCTGTTGCCCCTTACCCCCGACCTCCAGAATTCCTATTGCTATTGAATCTTTGCTGTTATGACTTGGAACCTTTGAAAAACTGGAGACCATTAACCCTTTTAAATATGGACTTCAACATTTTAACTAAAATAGTTTTATTTCATCCCAGGGAGGTGAATAACTGATGCATTATTTCTTCTCAGAGAAATATTAGATAAAGGGAAACAAGTGATGGCTGACAGAGACCTCATAAGTTTGGATAAATCCAAAGCCTTTGACAGAGTGTCACATGATTTTTTATGGCTTTGTATGGCAACTTATGGGCTTCCCCATAAATTTATTAAATGGGTAAAATTGTGTTATACCAAAGCATACGTGTGACTTTATGATAATAAATGGCTGGGGAATAAATGTGTCATTAGGGTAGGTGTTAGGCAGGGATGCTCACTTAGCCCCCTTTTATATATTCTAACAATGGATCCTTTAATTAGACTTTTATAGTATTCTCCTAGAATATTAGGAATTAGTTTCATTCCAACACCAGCCTTGAAGGCAATTGCATATGCAGGTGATTTAGTTTAATTAGTTAGAAACAAGGAATCAGGAGTAATTGCCAATAATCTGGTTCAGACTGTTTCAACCATAACTGGATCAAGAATTAATATGCAGAAGAGTTATAGTATAGCAATTGGGGATATGGTACTACCAGATCAGAAGATAGCTGATATTCCTATCAAAACAAAACCGTGTAAAACTGTAGGCATATTTTTTGGCCATGGTGACTTGGAGCAATATGGCAGCAGTGCTGTGCTGCAGTCTGCACAGATCTCTCTAATGAGAGCATCCTCCCTCCTGAAATCTACTTTTATTTGTTTTTCTAGAGAATCGAAAAGACTGGGACTAACTGGAGAGACTGGAGAGACTAGGACGAACATTAGCGTGCGTTCTCAGGAAGTGTTGTACTGACTAAGAGAACCTAAGAATTTTGCCATTAGTGTTTTTTTAGTTAGGGGTAAGTTAGGGCATTAGCATAGGCAGGGCTGAGAGTGAGGTAGTGGAGGTTAGTAAGCTTTTTTGTTTTGGAGTTAGCTTTCAGCTTACCTCATTTACTGCAATTTGGCTCGGGAATACTGGCTGCTGGAAGAGGTTTTATCTTGTGTTTTTCCTGGGTCCCTGGGTTCCATGCTATGACTGTCTGACAGCACCGTGCTTTGACTGTCCTACCTGCATTGCTGTTCTGGAATTGATACAACACCTTGCAGAAGCTGCTCTTCTAATTATCGGAGGGGCCAACGCTAGAGGAATTCCTTCTGTAGCTCCATTGGGGGGAGGCAGAGTTGTTTCTTGGGGCCTTGAGTTGCCATCCCCTGCCTTCAAGAACTGTGCACCTCATTGGTGCTTCTTTTTAACATCATACGAGAGGGCCATTGATGTGGGGACAGTTTTTCCTTGGTTCAGCAGGTCTGCATTCCTGGGACACGCAGTCATAGAGAGCGCTTCCACATTAGTGCACCTGGGGCAAAGGTCTGCTGGTAAGACTCTCTGTCAGAATACCTCTGTGGAGTTTTTCCAGAATTTTTGGGCAGTTTTTCACGGAGTGAAGTGGCCATTTGTGGATCAAGAGATTACCTTCCCTGGGATTTGGTTTATCTGCCCCATGGATCTATCATTAAGAAGGTCAAAGATCTCCTATTCTGGACATTGCTTTTGGATATGCAAGTGCTTCCTGGTATGGTTGCATGCAGTTGGTGAGCTTTCATTGCTGGATTATGGAACTGTGACCATGAAGGGACTGGGACAGTGAGAGTGCTCTTGCTTTAAGTGGTTGGCAGCAAAGGTTGTTTTTGTGAGCTGAAATTCTCTCTCCATGACTCTTAAAGCTTATATTTTGGACTTTTAGTTGGTTGGTTTGGGTGGGGGTGGTTCTGGTTGGGGTGGGGTGTTTGAGCTTTAGTTAATTTGTATGTGTGTGTGGAGTGTGTGATGTGTGTTGTATAGGGGTTTTATTGTTTTAGTGTATGCTAGTACTGTGTATGTTTGTGGGACTATTATTCTGGGGGCCTAGGACTGTGTAGTCAGGTGGAATGTGTCTGGGAAGATATGAGGGCCTGGGATGGGCTAGAATAGTGTGTGGGGCATCCCAAATGCTCAATCTGAGGCCTTTTTCCAGCCTCCCAGTTTCTATCACCACAGCAAGGTGCTGTACGGAGGTTGGAATAAGGAGGAACTGCATTGTGCGACTGGGTTGGGGTGCCCCATGCACTGTGTTAGGTGGTAGGATTGAGGTAGTGGGGTGCAGAATTTGCCCTGGGGTGAGACAGGTCTTAGGGAGAGGCCAGACATGTTTAGTTCCCATCTCAAGGGTTTGCACCAGACTGAGTGGATAGGTAACCAGAGGGGTTGCACTGTCCACCAATCCCTTGAGGGTAGTACTTTGCAATGCCAGATCGATAAGAAACAAGACTGCAATTATTGCGGACTTGATTTCTTCAGTCGATCTGGCTTGCATCATGGAGATCTGGATTGGTGATGATGCTGGCCTGGTTTTAGAGGCCGCCGTCCCACCCAGGTATACCGTAGTGCACTGCCCCAGAGTGGAATACAGGGGTGGGAGAGTAGCCATCTGTTTTAGATCTGAGCTAGGCTTCACCCTGAACCAAGTGAGACCACTGGGTTCATTTGAATGTGTGACTGTCCATGGCGATCTGGATGCAGGTTGTTAGATTTTCTTGATTTACTGCCCTCCTGGGGCAGTGGGAGAATTTCTGCAGAAGATAGCCGGCTTCATCATTGGTGAAACATTGGAGGCCCCCAAGATGTTTAGTACTGGGGGACTTCAATGTTTGGACCGATGACGAACCATCTCGGCTCGGCTACAGCTTCCTCCAGAATGATGTCATCTCTGGGCCTGACGAAAGTAGTTTCTTCCATGACCCATAAGGGAGGCCATTTTTGGACCTGGTGTTCTCACTGGGGCTTGAGATAAATAATATCAGGACTGATTGGGTCATTTGGTCTGATCATTGCACTGTGGAGTTCTGGTTCGAGGCTCCTCCCAAGAGCCCTTCCCCTGCTGAGATGGTCAGCTACCTCCTTTTGAGGGGTTTGACCCCTGAGGGTTTTTTGGCTGTGGCTGATCTATCTAGTGTGAACAGTGCATGCACTGGGGGGGTGCACAGCTGCTGCCGCCTATAATAAGGTAATGTCTGGTGTGCTCGACTTTCTCACACCAGTCCGTGTACAACTCAGATCCTATCACTTGAGGTCCCTTTGGTATGATCGGGAGCTCAAGGTGTGGGTCAGAGATTAGAGCACTGCTGGTGGAAGTCCGGTCTGGAGGCAGACAAACTAGCTCTGTGTGCTCACTATGGTGTGTGCCAGGGGGTAATCAACTGTAAGAAGGCAGAATTCCTGTCCAGGGAGATTGCTCCCAGGAAGAACTGACCAACTGTACTCTTTTGGACTGTGGGCAGGCTTCTTCATCCTTCCTTTCTACAGCCAAAGGGAGCTTTTTTAAATGTATTATGCAAAGAGTTTGCTCGGTTCTTCTTGGACAGGGTGTCCACCATCAGGCAGGGGGTTTACTAGGTGTACTAGGTTTTATGTGGACATAAGTAGGCACAAGACCCATCAAGAATGTCTCCCACACTTGTGGGATAGTTAAACCAATATATGTTTATTATAAAAGGTTCCGCCAGTGAGCCATACTTTGGCCGACAGTGGTCACCATGGACGACCGGAGAGCACTCCACCTGGTTGGGATGAGTTTAGACTAATGGAGGTGGCTGAGGTCATTGAGGTTGCTTCCAAGCTGTGGCACACCTTTTGTGAACTGGACCCAGTGCCGACTTATTTCTTAATGGGATGTGTTGACTCCGTTGGCCCAGTATTTGCCTTAATTGTCTGGTGCTCCCTGTTGCAGGGTTTTTTCCCTGATGTCTTGAAGGAGGCATTGGTAAGATCCCTTCTGAAGAAACCATCTTTGGACCCTAACATTAAGGCAAATTATGGTTCCATCTCCAACCTTCCATTCTTGGGTAAGATTGTGGAGAAGGTGGTGATGCTTCAGCTTGAGGAGCACCTCATGGCCTATGATCTATGCGAGCCACTCCAGTCTGGGTTTCATATGAGGCATAGCACAGAAACTGTGTTAGTTTGGGTGCATAACCTTAGGGCAAGAGATCAAGGGGAGGAGAGGAGACAATTCTCATCCTCCTCGACCTCTCCTCAGCATTTGACACGGTGGACCATCGTGTGTTACTTGACCACCTGAGGGAATTCTGCAGACTTGCCGGCACCATCATCTGTGGGTTTGAGTCTTTTCTTGCTAACAGGAGGCAAAAGGTAGTGATGGGGAATTTCTCTTCCTCCACTAGCCTTCTGTCACGCGGAGTGCCCCAGGGTTCGGTCTTGTTGCTGATGTTGTTTGCCGTGTACATGCTGCCCTTGGTGAAGCTCATTAGGAAGAACAGCTTGGGTTTTCATTGCTATGCTGATGATACCCAACTGTATCTTTCCTTTGCCCCAGAACATCCAATGCAGTGGAACTGCTTAACAGCTGCCTTGTGGAGATCAATGATTGGATGGCCTCCAGCTGGTTGCAACTGAACCCCAATAAGATGGAGGTACTGGTGGTGGAGTCAAACAGAAGGCATGATAGGTTGGCCTCTGGTGCAGAAACAGGGCTTTTTCTTGGGTCTGTACCATTGAAGGCCTCCTCTAGGGTGCATGATCTGGGCATTATTCTTGATAACGAACTGACACTCGAGTTTCAGGTGACATCTGTTGTCCATACCAGTTAATATCATCTGAGGAATATCACTAGGATAAAGCTCCTAGTTCCACCTCTAGACCTCCTCACCTTGGTTCAAGCCTTCATGACATCCAGTCTTGACTACTGTAATGAGCTCTATCTCGGGGTCTCTGGAGGTATCCTGCACCGGCTGCAGCTGGTGCAGAATGCAGAGGCCAGGGTGTTGACAAGACAGTCTTGTCACTGGCACATCACCCTGGTGCTGTGTGAACTGCATTGGCTGCCGGTCAGGTGGAGGGTCCTCTTCAAGGTGGGCTTGCTCCCCCTTAAGGCCCTACATGGCCTGGGCCCTGGTTACCTGAAGGACCTTCTCACACCTGCTGTCTTGGTCTGCTCCCTCCGCTCCTCCTCTAGGGGCCTCCTTGTGATTCCCAGGACTAGGCTAAAAACAGCAGGTGACAGAGCATTTAGTGTCACTGCCCCCATCCTGTGGAATTCACTTTCTCCAGCTGTAGTGGAGGCCCCTTCTGTTGAGGTGTTCAAAGCCTGCTTCAAGGCCTTTTTGTATAATCAGGCCTTCCTGGACTTGAGTGATAGTTCCTTCTGCTCCCTGAACTCCGTCCAATCTGGCCCCTGGCTGTAACTTAGTTAGTATTTAGTGCTGATTATGAACTGGGGATCGTAAATGGAGCAATCTGATTGGCCGACAGCTCTTTAAAGCCGTAATGATAGTGGGCTACATCATCACGG